>CM024612.1:41915971-42515971 GCA_014182575.1 Eucalyptus decipiens | reverse complement strand
GTGGTTTGTGTGCTCGAGAGTCATGTGGTGTAGTTTAATAAGAAGAATGTAGTAGGCTCTGTAGGACTAGTTGTGAGTCAAGGACTTGATTGCACGATTTTCATTTTAACGTTGAGGACTTGATTGTCCGATGGGTCAATTCTTTGGGAATTTCGCCGTACTTATTTTGACTTTAGAATAACAAATTGGAATTTATCTCTCAAGGCATATGTTACATAGTTTTGTCTCAGTAGTTTTCTTTTTTTCTTTCTCGGAAAATGGGATTGCTTGCTGTTCCTTCCTTGAATTTGTGCTTTTGCTGGATCAAAATGAGCCTCCAATAATCCGCATCGAAGCCCATTTAAGTCAAAGCACTGATCAGGAGCACGTTTTGGGCCATGTGTTTGGGCTTGAACTTGGCCCATTTGAACCCCCTAGCTGATGAGGAATCTTATCCGTCTTTGATTCGAATGTTAGATGAGTACCACTTCATATCATCGATCATTGATGTGCCTTTCCCACTAACGAGCGTTGAGAGCATTTTAGATATGATAAGGGCCATAGGTTTAACTTAAATTTTGACTATTTTTTACCTATTGATTGGAAGACAACTATAGTTGAAACACACAAAGCATATATAATAAATAACAATTCTGAAATCAAATTGTTTTAGCACGATCGACCCATGCTGTAAGATTGCCTCTATTTAATGACTTTTTAAGGATATTACCAAGACTGTGATTAAGACACTCATTGAGATTTTGTAAATGCGTTTTTGTAAATTTTATAGTGTTTCCATTATGAAATGATATGGCAGACTCATTTATAATTTTCTTAGTTATAGCATGATGTGAAGTAGATTATGATTATTTAACTAGGATATATTTATGCATCAATATTTTTTTATGAACAAAAAAATGTCCACTACCATATATTTTATGCATGATTATTTTTTTAGTTTTTCTTTTTAAACAGAAAGTTGGTTGTACGGTGCAACAAATGGTGGCATGCACGATCGCCACTAATGGTATTTGATATTTTCCTTGGGAACAAGTGGCTCAAATTCATTTCCCGTTTTTGGATCATAACATGTCGCGCAAAACAAAACAAGAATTCGAGGAAATAATAATAATAATAATAATAATAATAATAATAATAATAATAAATGCATGTGATATACATGCAACATTATAGGAAAAGAAAATCTGGGATTAAAAAAAAAAAAAAAAACCAAACCTCATGTTTGGTGTACAATTTCCATTGTGAAATTAGCATGAAAAGAATCACCATTCCTTTCACTTTTATAGTTTCATTTTTGGTATTTAATTTTAATTGAAATGTTACTGTCTTATTTATAAATAAAAAAGGGCTCACTTTTATTTTTTTGGTTGGTTCTTACCATTCCTATTTTAATTCTTACTCTCAGACTTTTGTCTTATCTCCTTGCGAAACGTAGGAGTCGAAACCCACTTCTGAAATTAATTCGAAAAATATGTAAAGAAAAATAAGAATAAATCAATGTAATGTATATGAGAAAGATTGAAATTTAAAATTTTTTTCATCGAAAATTTCATAATAAAAAGATATTTTTCATAAAATTATTTTCAAGGAAAATTGTTAATTTGTATGCGTCGGATGAGCTAGGGAACATGATTTCCTTCTATAAATTAATTGATTTTTCATTATCCAAATATGGAAAGGATGGATAATAATTTCTCAAAAATATTTTTCCTTATAAAAAAAAGGGTCGAAGAAACTTTGTGGTAATCGATGTGAGATATCTTTCCCTCCAAAGGATTATGATTATTGAATTAAAAGGACTATAATAAATTAAAGTAGTAGGTGTTGGGCGATCCACGTGTCCCTCAGCCGTTGACTGACTGACTGACTGAAAATTCCAATAAGACCCCTCGGGGCCTTTCGTCCTCCTCCTCCGTCCGTGTCGCCCACACGTTCTTTCCGGCTCTTTCTCGGGATTCTCGGAATTTTCCGGCTGCGCGAGAAAATTCTCCTCCCTTTTTTCCAGGTAAAATTCTCTCTCCCCCGATCGCTTGCCTGAATTGCGATTCCGCTTCGATCCGACCGTGCCCTCGCTTCGTATCGAACCGTCCGTCCGTCTTCAGAGCCGAAAGCAATCATTTTCATGTTTCATTCGGCATCGAGAGCTGGGACTTTTGCTCGAGCTCTGTTCAAATTCCCACACGGGGATGTGTGATAGGAGAGATTGACATTAGATGGCAAGTTCGCAGGATTGAAAGCTGGCTGGCTATTGTGGGGGAGAGGGATGGAGGGTCTTGCTGTGGATTCATGGGGTTCCTTGGCTTTATGTACAAAGGGAGGTCGAAGCCATTTGGAGTCAGCGAAGCATTGCTTATGTTATGTCTTTATGTGCTGATTCTAATTCCCAGCGTAAATGCAGTTCGAATTATGCTGCTGTAATTTGTTCCGATGTCCTTAGTTGGTTTGACTTGTAAAACTTGCTTCGCCGGCTGCTCTGACTGTGCTAAACGTTGCTTAATAATTGACTGAAGTGGCCGCAGTTTCATGCCCCGAATGTGATTGATTATATTTCTTAACGACAGCCCAGTGTTATTTTCCTTCTGCAGGTGAGTTTGTTGGTGTGAGCAGGGATGGAACTCTTGTTTAAGGGTCTCGATGAGCGCGCGCCTGATTGTGCCTTTGATGAGAAGGCCTTTCAGAGATGCCCCTTTCTGAGGAACATAAACAAACCGACGTGCTTTTCCTTTTCGTTTCTAGATCCCCCTCAACCTGTAAGCTGTTCATCTTCTGTCTGGATATCATGCACTAATATCCTTGGTTTTCTCTTATCTGACAATTGCGCCGTAGAGTGACAGCTTTTCTTATGTTTGGCTATACTCAGGTACAGGGTGCCAAAGGTCCAATTTTTGAAGATGGTCCAAATTTCGGCATGGCTTTTAAGCTCTTCCATGGAAAGAATGGAGTTGTCCCGCTCACCGAGAGTCCTCACTTTCCTAACGCCCAACCTATTGCTGAGCCCACACCTCAATTCAATCCCTTAGCAGCAAAAGCAGCGACTATCAGTCTGTCCGCTTTTGGCCCAGGGGGCCCGTTCAGCTTCGGTCCCTTTTCTGATAAATGGAAGAAACAGAAGAAGCGGGTTGATTCGTCCGACAAGAAAGGACCCTCTTCTGAGGTAGTATACCTTTCTTTGTTAAGCTTCTATTTCATGTATTGGAAGTTTAACCTGATGATAACATATTGGTAAAGAGTTATAGAATTATAAAAAGTGAGTTACAACTCTGTTAATAAACAACTTTTGAAAGATACCGATAGTCTGTATGTTGACACTGTGGTCTTAATTTTTCTTCAGAGCTCACGAGCATTTCTCCAATATTTTAAACCTCAGAAACATGTGAAAGTATCATTTTTCATTGTTGTTATTAAAGGATTGCTCATGCTTCGAGTTTCTAATGCAGAAAGGAAATCCAACCAATCACGAGGCACATGGAAACGAATGGTTGCAGACAGGCAATTGCCCAATAGCTAAGTCATACAGAGCCGTCAGTGGTGTCCTTCCACTGGTTGCAAAGGCACTTCAGCCACCGCCAGGTATAAAGTTCAAATGCCCCCCGGCAGTAGTCGCTGCAAGAGCGGCCCTTGCTCGGACAGCCTTGGTTAAGACCTTACGTCCTCAACCTCTGCCTTCAAAGATGCTAGTAATTGCACTCTTGGGCATGGCAGCCAACGTGCCTTTAGGTGTGTGGAGGGAGCACACAGAGAAGTTTTCTCTATCATGGTTTGCAGCAGTTCATGCGGCTGTACCCTTCATCGCCATGTTGAGAAAATCAGTCGTGATGCCAAAATCGGCTATGGCATTAACGATTGCGGCTTCCATTTTAGGCCAAGTTATTGGGTCTAGAGCTGAACGGATCAGGATGAAAGCTGCTGCTCAAAGGGTGGTGGCTCCGTGTGTAATAGTTGATGGCATTGCTCACTGCGGTACAAACCAGGCAGATGTTTCCAGCATCAACTGTGGTACACAAGGAATGATGAGAAACTCACCTCCGGCAGAAGCTCGCGGTACAGCTTCGGCATCTAGTGTTTGTTACTAGTATTTTCTGTTCATTATTAAGATCTGGGAAGAACAGCTAAGAATAATCATCCATGCAGAATTTAATATAGATTTAATTTGGGTACCCTATGGTAAACGATCACAATTATCCTGCTATCTTTTGGTTGCTGCGATCAGCGATTGATACGTTTCTTCTACTTCTGGAATAAATAATAACAATACGCGTAATTCTACTGAGTCAAGCATTTTGGTATATTACTTAACAGATCACTCACATGCTTTAGCTTGGCCTGATGATGGTAGCAATCTTTTTAACGTCAAGAAACTTCGGGCACGAATAGAAACAGAACCCAACAATATCTGATGAAAATACTGGAGGAAAGTAAAAAAAGAAAAATAGACGAACCAACACTTTACAACGTACACCAGTACGGTTATCAAACAAAAGTCCGCGAAAAACAGCACCTATGCATCATAATAAAGGCGCAGCCACTCCCACCGCTCCTTCATAGACTTGAGAATCTGGAAAGGGTATAACTTCCCACGAAATGAAACGAGAGTTGCTTATTCCAACCCTTCCCCCAAAATATTTCTCATCACCACCGCACGGGGCATCCTCCCGCATCATATTCCCTCCACGAAACATGGGGAACTGTGGAAGAACGCTTTCCCCATCCGCTCACTTCCAAAAGAACAGGATAAGAAAAGTTATAAGCAAGAGCTGACTCCTTTACATTACTTTCAAAACCCACCAACCCTTTCCCTGGAAACCATGCCGTACCTCCCAGGTGTTGCGGCACTGCTTCCGTAGGCAGGTGGAACCGCACTTAGCCCAGGACAGTCTCTCGCCCAGTGCCCAGTTTGATTGCACTTATAGCA
Source organism: Eucalyptus decipiens (assembly GCA_014182575.1). Lineage (NCBI taxonomy): Eukaryota > Viridiplantae > Streptophyta > Magnoliopsida > Myrtales > Myrtaceae > Eucalyptus > Eucalyptus decipiens. Next base: position 42,511,059 of record CM024612.1, on the reverse strand, counting down.
TGTATCACCAGAACCTCCAGGTGTTGCGGCACTGCTTCCGTAGGCAGGTGGAACTGCACTTAGCCCAGGACAGTCTCTCGCCCAGTGCCCAGTTTGATTGCACTTATAGCATGTATCACCAGAACCTCCAGGTGCTCTATTCATGTATGCCCCTCCTCCCATCGTCTGAGAAGGGCCGCTCATGATGCTTGGGCAATTTGCAGAGCTATGGCCACTTCTCCCACAGCTAGTGCAGCTTGAATTCATATCAAGTGGGCCAGTCATGGAAAGTCTAGCACCATTATACTGGTTTCCATTTTGAACCGCTGAAGTATAGTTCACCGGTGACCTATAACCTCCCGTACCAGCATTATTTCCCATGGAATGGTTTCCCACAAAAGATGAAGATTGCATACTCTCAGCATTCCCTGTTAAAGTACTTTTCATCCCGGAGTTTGAAACTATGTTCTCCGACCTGACGTCAGAAGAACCAGACCCATCTGCTCTGTTCTTCTCCAATAAATCCAGAAGAAACCTGGCCTCTGATGAGAAATTTACCTTGTCTGCTTTGACAACAGTCGACTTCACGCGTTGTTCATCACTAAAGATCTCCTCCTTCACTTTCAACTTGAATATGAATTTGGTGAAGAAAACCTTGCGAATGATTTCTCCAAACCTCTCATCTTCATGCTCAGTTCTCAGATAGAACAACTCCTTTGCAGACATGCCCATTATTTCCTCACCACACTCCTGGAATGCGGTCACCCATGCTTGCCCAGTGTGGTCCTGAATCTGGATCTGGAGAATGTACCTGTAGTCACATTCATCAACACAGCGGTCGCATCTATCACACCGCCATTTCCCATCACCATTGTTTGTAACTTTCTTGTTGCATTGGCGATCTCCAATTACAATGGGACAGGCTGTGTAACAGAAATTATCTAACTTTATATATGCAATATTGGCAGAAATTGTAATCCAATCTGGCTTCTCAGAAGTCCCTAGCTTTTCATCTTTGATCTGAGATACGGTTTTTCTTGCATCTGTCCTGCCCATGCTTGTCATTTCTCTTGATATGGATACTGTAGGGGCAGTTTTACCTTCCCGCTCAAACCACTCCTTGAGCCTGCGAGCCTCTTCGATGTCAGGCTCTATAAATAACTGGCTAGTAGAAATAGTACCCACTGCCTTCCCATTAAATTCACTGATTCTACCAGATTTCACCGCCAGTACAGGATACTGTCCAGAGTCGCACAGAATTTGCAGCCTTTGTCCTTCTGCATTACAAAAGCTCCCCCACAAAGTCAATTCAACACTTCGGCCAGACTCATCTTTCAAATGAAGGGTTCTTTTCTGAGTTTCAGAACCATTTTTCCTCATTATGGAAGTGACGGGATTTATAGAGTGAACAACACCAATCACATCAACGATATTGTTGCTTTCCATGCCTTCAACATCACTAATGGGATGAAAATGAAACTGCTGCTTTGGAATTTGGTTATCATCCTCAATACATGGCTGTACGATCGAGGTGGTCTCCAGATATATCTCATGATCATTTCGGAGGTGATTGAAATTCTTCTGAGCAGGTTTCAAAGTACCTCTGGAAATTAAGTACACCTTGCCCGTTTCAATCTGGTTGTAGAACTGGTCAGCAACAGCATTAAAGCACGTCACACGAATCTCCCCACCATCTGAATCAAGAAGATCAAAAGAAAACACTTTTCCATCACCGCGTGGATTGTTGTAATGCCTAAGCTCACCCTTTGCAGTCACTCTGGCCTTAACTGTCCACCTGTTCTGGTAAGGGTTGAGGGCAGCTATTGGAATTATCCTAGGAGGAGCTTCATTCTTTGCTATAGGTCCTCGATTCATGTACATTGGTGGCGGTTGCTGATATGATGGTCGAGGCTGGTGGGCATAGGTATTCACAGGTGAACGTTGAAATTCATTGGTATTATTGTGGAAACCCATGTTCTGATTAGTATAGGACCCACCAAACTGAGCTGACCTAGGGACACCAGGTTCTGTGTTTGAGTACACTGGAGCAATGGGAGCAGCATTGCCATAAGAAGGAGCAGCATTTGTTGCGGGATACCTTCCCTGATCAATATTACTCGAGTAAGAACCACCATGCATGTTTTGTAAAGAGGGCGTGGGCAAACTTGGTTTTGCCGCTTCACTTCCAGGAACTTTCGCCATTACAGGTTCTCCAATAAGATCATGCTTGTCGAGTACGACGTCCAAGTCAACAATAACAATAATCCTGCTTGCACAAATCAGAGTGAACATGAGGACTAATTTAACAAAAACGAAATACAGCTGAAGAACTCAGGTACACCGAAAGCAAATAAAGTTTCGTCACTTGAATAGAGCGATAATAGCAGCAATGCAGATGAAGACAGTGACAACAACCACAACAATTAATTGCCCAATTTCCTTCAAACAATGCTCTAAGGGCACAGACACTTAAGCTCCCCCCATTTTTCTTCACCTCTCTGCAACAACTAAAAAAACACATGCAAAAGGCTTTAAGGGGGTCGACTTGAGTTGCTACTACATCCAGACAGAGCATTCAATCACAATAACTCATAGCGTACCTTGTTTATCTACTAAATATCTAATCTTCCAAATTTATCATCAATGTGTCTAATTTTTCTAATCCATAATCAATAACTTCCCTTCCCTTAGACCAATTGCCATGAAAACAAAGTAACCCGCATTCCGAAACACCCTGCAAGTACAGGAGAGAATTCAACGGATAGCAGCCCAGTTGAAATTCCGACAACTATCAATTCAGAACAAGGCAGGCCCCTAATAACTTAATTAACCATTAGATGCCCGATCACACCAACCTCAAAAACGTATTTAATCCAGAAAAGCCATCGCTTCAACGATCAATGGCAAATGATATGCCCTTTTTGCACCTGCGACAACTGAAAACTCATTTTTCTTCTCTTCCCTACATATCCGGAGACAAGATAGTCTTATCCAAACAGCGAAGTCGAACCAATTCCAACCCACAGTAACCCCCGAAAATTGAAAAAAAAAGAACAAGAGAATTAGATAAACAAACAGCAAAAGCACGCGACTCCATCGGACGGGAAAGAAAGAAACGTTCGCATCACACGTACAGTCGATCCTTGACGGGACTGCAGACGAAGTGATTCATCCTGATAATAGAGCCCTTCTGCAGCCGCCCCGAGTCGACGAGGTGGTTGTGCTGCGTCGCGAGCATGCCCTGCTGCATGTGGGTCCCGTCGGACAGCACCATCCGGAACCTCTGCCGCTCCCTCTCCACGGCGCCGGCGCCGCCCGGGTTCTGGTTCTGGTTGCCGGGGGTCTTCACCATCTTCATGTCCACCACCTGTACGATCGGCTTCACATCGCTCTCCCCGACGAGCTCGCGTTCGCAGATCTTCCATATCGAGCCCTCCGTCAGCTTTACCGCCGCCGCCGCCGACATCTCCGAACCGGCGAGAGGGGGACGCGGCCGCTGCTAGGGTTATGGGAGAGAAGAGATGGGGGAGAGGAAATCGATCGCGACGGATTGAAAATCGAGGGCTCGAGCGAAAGAGTGAGGGGAAAATTTTTCAAAAACCCTAAAGAAGAGGGATGGAAAGCGCCATTTCTGGGTTTGAGAGGGAAAACTAAAACTGAAATGCGATGCCTTCTTTTGAGGGAATTCGCGCCGTGGCGTCCGCACGTGCGAGTGGCGTGGGGTCCCCTGGAATTCCAATTTTGTCCCTTGGAATGTTTGAGATGCCGCCATCTCGAGGGTAAAAAAGGTTTCATCTCGAGGGTCGTTTGGACTTCGGGATCCTCAGAAATGTGAAACACGTATGGGGGGTGGGGTACCGTCGCGTACTTGGCGGACAAAATTATACTGCACCGATTAGGGAAGAAAATTCCCTATTCGCCGATGGACATTGTAATAGCTAAGAAATTGAGGATGCATAATTTAATGGACAAATGAGAGATTTGAAAACCTTGCGCTTAGTTATCATACAAAAAAACTCATTAAAATTAAAAAAATTAAATTAGTAAATGAATGCAACGTATGTTATTTTATATTTTTACGTTAATATTAATTTTTCCTTTCACTTTTAAGTGTTAATTCCACTAATGTCGTAGCGTTGTTCTATTTAACATTCCAAAAGTAAAATTTATAATAGATATTCCATTTATTTCATATTATCATTTACATCACCATCTAAATCGGGATCATTATCATCACCCCATTCAAGAAAAAGTTCCCCGCCGGTCATTATAACATGTCCCACCATCTGCACGTCCGCCATTGCCGCCATCCCCGTTGCCACCGGCGCTGCTGCCACCACCAGCGCCACCACCATCATCTTCATCGCATCACTGCCGCTGCCACCGCCAGCGCCACCACCATCATCTTCATCGCAGCCCGCTGCTTCCCAAAAAAATTAAATGGGCCGACCCGGTCGACGCCCAAGGAGATGCCGGTTTTATCATTTGGGCCGGATAAAGGGGCGTCCTCGTATAAACACCGCATCGCATCGTTTACGTCATTGGTTTTCTCGGTGAGGAAGAAATCCTGCTCCGTTTTCTCGTCGGATTTTCCGGGAAAATCAACCAGCGATGGCTTCTTCCACCCTCCTCCTCCACCACTCTCGAACCCTCCTCCCACCCAGGCAAAACCCTAACCCTCTCGCCGCTCGCGCCCCCAACCCCCGGTTCATCCCTCTCCTCCGCCTCGACTCTCTCCCCAAGCGCCGCACGCTCTCTCTCTCCCCCTCCTCGAGGCTTAGCCTCGCCGCCAGAGCCGCCGCTCCCTCGCCGCCGGCGACCGCTCCCGCTCCGCCGCCGCACGCCAAGCTCGGCGATTCGATCCGCACCGTGAGCTCCGTACTCGCCCTCGCGGTTGGAGTGTCGGTTTCGATTGCGAAGCTGGTCCAGACGCTTCCGTTCGATAAAGCCCTCGCCTTGCTGTCGAAATTGGTCCCCGGCCCGCAAGAGCTCGCGGCGGCCCGAGAGCTCGGAGGGAGCCTGTCGCGCGCGGCGGGGCCGCTGTTCTTCGCGGCGCTCCGCGACCGCCCCAGCGGGCACCTGAACACGCCCCTGACGGTGGTCGCCGCCGGTCTGGCGAAGTGGCTCGATATCTACAGCGGGGTTCTGATGGTCAGGGTTCTGCTCAGTTGGTTCCCGAACATCCCGTGGGAGCGGCAGCCGCTGTCGGCGATTAGGGACTTGTGCGACCCCTATTTGAATTTGTTTAGGAATATCATTCCCCCGATTTTCGATACTTTGGACGTGAGCCCGCTTTTGGCTTTCGCAGTGTTGGGGACCCTCGGTTCGTTCCTGAATAACAGCAGGGGAATGTATTGAATAACCAGAGGAGAGCGGTGTGGATAGTATGGTGGGAAATTGGGTCGGTGGACGGTTGTTATAGTGAGCGAAAACATTATTGTTTTTTGTTGAATTTAGATTTCATAAGCTGCTTTGTATGATTGTACACTGAGTATTAGTTGTTGTAATCCATAGTGGTTATATGGGTTTTGCCGAGCTAATATAAATATTGGAAATTTTGAAGTTTTGATGGTATGTTGAGGTATAGTTATTCAAGAATTTTGGTACATGCTGTGGTCTGCTATAGTTTCTATTCTTCTTGGTTAGTCTGGAGGGACTGCTTTATCTTGTACTTGAGCATTTATATGTGCATATTCATTGTGTAGTGAAAATGGTGAAGTTGATTGGACTTTAAAATTGGGTTGAGGACTTTTAACGGTGTAGAACATGGAGTGAGGTCAAAGTTTCTGATGCTAATTGCTGGACGTTCTTTCTGTTTTATTTTCTAGATGCCTTCTTAAGAGAATGTTTATTGGGACTATCATGTAGAAACTGGTAATCATAGGCCTCTCTGTTGACTTTATGGTAAAGTACCAACTAGTTGAACTTCTCCTATCACCGTGGATGTCCTAGCTTTCACTTGATGCCCTACATATTGGATCCATGTGTGATCTTTGCAAGGCCAAATCCAACCCTATGTCTTTACCAACCCCAAAAAATTTGGGGAAAATGCCTATGCATTCGCATGTGCGTGCAGTCCAGTGAGTCAGGCAACCGCTGTATAAGTGTTGATGTATCTTATCACTTGCGGTTTCTTCATAGTTTCCAATGTCAAAAGTTTTCTGTGTCCGAGTACCTTTGTTTTAAGTGTAACTAGTACTAGGGAAATAAAGCCTTGGAGACGATTTTACAGGTGCTGGCCTTTTTGGGAAACTGTTTGTAGATATTCCCCTGTGTTGCTACTTTTGCCTTCTGGTTGCACATTGAAAATAGGAAATTTTCTTGCTGCTATAGCATTTCCTGTTCTAGAGTATGCACTAGACATGCATTTTTGGCTGGCAAATGATATTTCTGTAACGTGTGAAGTGCCTTCTGTGTAGCCTTTTTGTTCATCATCCTTACTTTGTCAGCTTTCACTACCACATTAGATGCCACTATAGGATCAGACCTTTGTAGCCACTTTTGATGTTGTATAAAGTTGGAACAAAGGAATTTGTCTGCTTGATGGCATTGAAGGTCAATCTTGGGAAGTAATGCTTAGGTGCATCATATGATGGGAAGATGTTTCAGCAGTGCAGAGAGCCTTGGCATCCAATGACGATTAACTTTACAGAAGATTTTTTGGCTGACAACCCTGTCATTTGCTTCCATTTACTCAAGATTCTTTATTTGTACTTCGAGGAATGTATGGCTAGAATAAGCAACTACTTGAGTCTGATTTGGAGGTATGGAGGATTACGATTAGGTTGTGCACTGATGAATTGATAGGAAGCAAGGGTGAAAGTCCTTTTTGAATCACCGTGCCAGATGGTTTAGCGGTTAAAGCACACATCCATCTATATAGATCACAAGTTCAAAGTGGAGGAATACCATGAGTCAATTTTCATGTAAAAGCATGCTATTCGTGCTGGATGTTGGTGGAGCTATGGCGACGAGTTCGCCCATCTAGATGTCTTGACTCTGGGGGTCGAGAATTGGTTAATAGTAGTTACGGCTCAATCGAACGTTCTGCTCTGGGTTTGAAACTCTTGTCGTAACCCTCTAAGAGGGTTGCTATGATTAGTTGGCCCTCGTCATTTTGTCTCCACTCTCCGTGGGAGTTTTCCTATATATGGTCGTTTAGTTGGTCTTAAAGGTCCTGAATGAACAGTGGTTATCTCGTACGTTTCTAGAAAAATTAGATAAGCGTGTGAATTTCAACAGATGTATCATCTTGCGTGGTTTGTTCAACCCACGGGTTATGTGAGCAGTAGATGCCAACCCCATTTGCTGGAAGCATTAATAGAAGTTATCAAATATTTTGCCTTATACTTATTTCGTGATTTAATTTTGGAGTTACACTCTTAGATGGCCTTTCTTTCAATTCTGCATGGTCCGAAGTTGCCCTTGACGTTCGGCATTGGTCACTGATTTGTCATGTAATTCCTTTCAAGATGACTAGTTAGCTTCAAGAAATGGTCGTTTTCTTTTCGTTTCGTTGGATGAGGGATGTATTTTGACCATCTTTCGCAGTAATAATCCTTGTCTTTGGCCATTGTCCCCTTCGGCTACTTGGTATTCGGTGGAGAGATCGCATACTATATGCTACAATCCATGAGATTTCGTATGAACTGTCTGTATTTTCGGCCCCTTACGCTAGATACTGCAAATTTTTTCTTATCTTGCTCCTCCCGAGTTGAGAGTTCTGCATTCAGCATCGGTCAAATGCCCCTGGTGCGCATGTATACTAATTCTGTAGATCACTAGATCAGGTGGATCTCATGCAATATCCATGAGATTCATGGATCCACACAGAACAACTGTGTATTTGGTTTGTACTTCTAGCTAGAAACGGGTAAAGTAAAGAAAAAAAATAGCCAGTTGTCCAGCTCCTCATTTTGTTGCCGTTGTGCATGATTTTTACTTTTCCAACAAAATGTCGACCTCAAGGTTCATTTTGTGCATGACACCACAGAATTGCAGGACATAAAGAGAAGAAAGGCAAAACTGAAAATGCAAGGGGCAGCTAGATTGCCTTCAAAACTTTGATGAAAAGCTAAGGTAGGACAAGTTTCATCATCCAACTTATTCGCCCTTCACAAAATTACCAAGACTTTGCGATGTGAAAGCTAGACTCCTTTTCATTTGTACCAACAAAGAAGAAATGGTTCCCCATGATTCAGAGTCTTTCAATTGACAAAAATGGCAAGTAATTCACTGTTAGATTCCTGCCAACTAAAGATAGCATTAAGGAACATAGTATTAGCATCTGCGTTGCCTGTGCAACGTTTTAGTCACTAAACAGTCACTACAGGGCATCCCAGCAGGTAAGGGGGCTTGGTGTGAGTTTCTCGTGGGACTCCTGCTTGTGCCTGATCAAGTTAAAATTGATATGAGATGGACAAGCCTTACAAAGGCAAAAGGGAATATTCACATATTTCCTCAGTCCGGATGGATTCTCTCAATAACTTCTAGGAGCCGCTCTTTTTCTTCGGTCAGCTCTTCATTCTGCTTTTGTAGCTCTTCTATCTGCTTGGTCTGTTCAGAATCCTTTCTGAAGGAAGGCTCGAGGAGAGTATCCAATGTTAATAAATCAAAGAAACAGAAGACTGATTCACAAGATAACTTGAGAATGAAGGAGCATCAATTTATCAAGATCTTCCACCGAAAGAGCTCTCTAAGCATGATTGTTAATTTGATTTGACTTGAGCACACTATCCACTAACTCTATCCTTGCTTGATTTGTGCACATATAGGTTCCCCCTACATGTATTGCATTAAAGAAAATCGAGAAAAATCTTATCAACCAAAGCTCACACCAATTAGAAGTTTAATTCGAGTTCAATTTGGCAGAATTTCTTGACGTGTCCTTAAGTAATGCATGAAAAGCAGAAAGCATAATGGTTCTACCGACTTCTGTAAGTATACAGAAAAGGTTCTGATCTTTTACCTATTCATGAAAGACAAATTAAGTTTGAGGGACCTCACTTCCTTCTCAAGATTTTCGCACCGCTTCAAGATAGATTGAATATCTGATGGAATTGCTGATGTTGAGTTTCTCTCCTTTGCCTCTGCCATTCTATGAAAAGCAAAACTATAAGTTATACAGCCCTCGCACTTCTATATAATATGGTGATTATCTGAACATCCCTGGGCAGATTTGATCTATTAAAATCTTATGCTCATGCTTTTGTGATGCAACTAACTTTCACCTTCTAAACACAGAGAGAGAGAGAGAGGATCTTATACAACGACAGGAAAGAGCAAAAGGTGTATACAGGCGGACAAAACTCTTCTTGTAGCCCCTTCCAGCAGACATAAAAAGTATATGTTTATAAAGTTCTTTGTCTAACAGTCTAAGTGACTAAGGCTGCATTCCACTTTGTCTCCCTTCCAGGCCTCAGGAAAATCCGAGGCTTAATTTGTTCAGTGATCTCTCGCTTTAGTAGTATTTCTTATTTCCATAACATCTGCATCACAAAAGGCACGATTATGCCCTTCACATCATTCTTTGAATTTCTGAAACTACTAAGGAAGACCAAGAAAACTATTGAGGCCTTGGTGGTAGTGTAACCATGATGGTATCTTCTCGTGAGTCTACATTTATGCCACTGACTGTATTTCTACCATTCTGCTCCATTTTTGTTTTAATTAAAGTATTGATAACATGCAGTAAAAGTTTACAGTTGTACCCAACTGATGCACTAGGAAGAGAGAGAGAGAGAGAGAGAGAACTTGAGACGAGTCTAACTGCTACAACCTTTTTGTTGAATACATTTTGCAAGTTTTCGTTTCTAACTGCTCTAGATAGAAGTTGTTAGCTATTTTTCAATGTTCAATCAAGGAAAAAAAGCCATGTGAGAGAGAAGACTACGTTACATTTCTACTCAATACTTGCACCATCTTCAGAAAAATTAATGTTTTAAGAAGACTATCACAAAATAGAGGCCACCACTATGTTACTAATATCTTCCGATGTTCAATGGAACATAAAACCACAGTCAATTCTCTACAAAAAAGAATTTATTGACAATGCAGTCTGCTTACTTTCTTGATCGTTCCACTCTACGCTTTTTCGTTGGATCCCCTTTATCCCCTGCAGAAACGACAACATCATTAAAAGACTTCCATATTGATGAATTTGCACACTGAAAATGTCTAACCAATGCTTAAAAATGAAAAGACAGATTTTGCAGGGTCTATGATATACCAATAAGAGAAAAAGACAACCAAAACCCTAGAAACCATATTTGACTACCGCCTACTAACTACTGACTAATTCAACTAAAAATGCTTCAACAGCATGAAAGACGTCATTATGGAAATTAAGCTTTGATAGTTTGCTGTAATTTCCGGAATGTTACCTGAACCAGTAGATGAGACAGATCCATAACGCACCAGATTTCCCCTCTGTTAAACTCAAACAGATGAGAAAGGGAGATAATTGTGAGTGTAAAATTTGTTCAATTCGAAATCAATAGATATACCTTTTTATCATCCTTCAAATTGTCGATTATCCGTTCTCTGAAATCTGCACCTGGTAGAGAAATTATTTTATGAAAAGATCAGAACAAATATCTTAACTTTGAGAAATGACAAGTTGCCTTTGATAATCCAAAGACCAGGCAGATACGAATATTCAACCTGCAGATCTTAATCAGAGAGAAATTAGAATATATCCAGAACATTTTTTAATTTCATGCTGCACCAATAAAACCAATGGATTTACTTTTCTACAAAGATACAGATCAGTTTATGTTCCAGTGAGATACACGTACTTATTCTTGTGCAGCCACTAGGTATACAAGCCAACTAGAGTTGCCAGAAAGATTTGCTATATATTTAGTAATAAGTCACTGGGCTGTTAGGGAGAGAAATCTTGACTGGACATGGAACATTCTAAAAATTCTGTAATGGAAATTTCACTCCTTTCACCCGTATTGGGACAACGCTGATGATGACAATTGAATAACCATGTTTCTGCTCCTTTTGAAAGAAGCAGGAACATTGGATTCTGCTCCTTGGGTACATAAAAAGAGGAGCATTATTGGGCAATCCAATTGTCATGTACACTAACCACATTTGGACACTTCTCTAATGCTTAAAGTGAAGAGCATCAGGGCAATTTTTTCCGTGCACAATATTAGTCCAGAATCGGGGTTAATCAGGATATGATAACTTGAACCACTCGATGACTTGGACTAAAAAATGACATCAGTCCTCTACCTTTGGCCTTTGAACCATTTTCCGGACTTATAGTGTCTCCAACATTCTTCCTGGAGCTCTCACAAACGCTTAGAGTTTGGCTTGAGTTGCTGGGACCATCACATGCATCAAATCCAGAGGAAACTATAGGAGCAGCAGCAGAAGACTCACTCTGGGAAGGTTCTTGGGAAACTGCTCTCACATTAATTGGATTTCTGGTGTTTATCAATTGTTCAAAGTCGAGATCCATAGATCTTTCAACATTTGGTAGGAGAGCTGGACCTTCGGCCTGTCCTTGAGAGGCTTCATGGAACATCAATGACAGTTCATGAAAATGATCTCCATGTCCTTGTTGGAAGCTAGTATTGGCAAGAATCTCTTGAGCTTGAAAGGACCCCTGAGAGCAATCCTCAAAAGTTTCTCTCTCAATTTGATTAGCAAGCTTCTTGCGTTCTAGTGTACCCTTTAGCATGCTGACCACAGAGGAAACTCTATCCAAATTTTTGACTGGTTGTGCATTCATGCTGGATGAGGATGAATTGGATGGAGAAACAAATGCTCCCGACTGCTCAGGAATCTCGCTCATTGAGAGATCACCAAAGCCACTATTATTGTTGGGCTCTTGTTTCATTTCATCACCATGCACAGATCCACTGTTTGTCACTTCTATGGGCACTGTGCCTTGAGTGCTCTGCATGGCAGCATACCTCCTCCTGCAAGAAGGGCACATTTGTCTTGTCAAGGACAAGGAGCACATCGAGATGAAAATTTTTGCAACTTAATATATTTAGAAGAAAATTTCGAGATGCAGACTCTTTTAATGACCCACTGAATTTAAAAAAGCATGGCCCAGCGCTTTAAGTGTTTTGAAGAATCAAAAAGGCAGGAAGCTCTAACGTGCTTTCCGTAATGTGCAACAGGAGACTCTTCAGAACCAACTTTTGTCCCCAGATCTCTGTTGCTTGTTACTTTAAAAGTTACGTTAGGAAGCACAATACCGTAATTCAGAAGATCGACTTCTTGTCATCGGTTGTGAACTATGAAACCAAGCCTGCATGAAGGGTGGATAACAAGAATCAATCACTGCTGAAGTAAACATTGTCAAATCACTTTAAGCTCACTTACCTTGGCAAGATACAAATTATTCGCAGGCCATCCTCTTTCAGCAGCATTCCTGATGCGTCGTTCAAATCATGGTGAGTCAAGGAGACAATCGATTACACATTGACAGAATGACTTCTCCTTTTAGAGGAAAGTTCAGAGACACTTTGAATGGACACTCCGTTGTTTATGTCAAAAATAATATCCTATATCAGGATTAACCATTGAAAGCAAGAGCTTATTTATGAGAGCTGCTACAGGAGATTTATGGTTCAACCTGCTTGGAGTTTGGCTGAGATCCTCTGGAATTTCTTCAGCGATGGAGCAAGTTTGTGAAAGCAAGTCATTGCTTCTTTTCTTTTGCAGAATGTCCCCTTGCTCTTGATTTGATACATTTGCTAGTTCTGTGGATATCCTGAAGGTAGAAACACGTACATACTCTTTAGGGAAATTACAGATCACATAAGAAACGCATTAAAAGTTTTTTTTTGGTAAAGAGAAACGCATTAAAAGTTCATGGACAACGAATGCAAGAATTTTATACTACAAGTCAAAATCCTCAGATACTCAACTGGACAACGACACAGTCCTAAATGAATAAAGCATTCCCTTTTCTAGGGCCCATCTGTGACTTCAAGAATACACCCTGACGAGAAGTTCCGACTATCCACCAACTGTTTATGCAGCTGCACCAACTACTGCTCTCCAGAATTGTACATAAAATTCTCAACTCATATGGCTTCCATTCTATTCTATCAAAGTCATTGGGTCTTATGGAGAAGAAACACGAAAGTAGCTAAACTTTACCCTTGAAATAACATATTTGCATTGAGAGGTAAAATAAGGGGAAAGAGGAGAGTGAAAGGTCAAGAACTTTTATAGAATCACCTCCTTGATGCCTGCCATGTACGATGTGCTGCACCTGGTGAATTGTAGCCATGATTCTGTAAATAAAGGAAAGTCAGTGCAGTCTGGGAAAAAAGAGTTTTCTTAAAAAACAAACTTCAGGCTTAAAACTTTTCAAGAATCACTCATGTATTTTCATTACATATCAGGTACATCTGCATGCATAAGAGTCATCTTAGTTCAATCAGCATAACAATTCTCAGCTTGGTATGAGTTCTAAGTTTTTAAGTTGCTTTGTCTTTCTGTCTTTGTTTTCTTTTTTCTGTGTTTGGGTTCTGACCTAATATTTTCAGAGTGAATGAGAGAAAATTGAGCAAGAGCTTTTCCTCTTCTCACAATGTATGAATAGATGGCACACAAATTGCAATGTAGTCTTGAATGAAAGTCTATAGTATGAGTCATACAAATTACTCTGTTGCCTAAATACAGACAACTGGAAGAAAATGCCTTCAGCACTTACGGAAGGTGGAGAATTTATTAAGTACAATTGCAAACCAGACTTTAATTTTTTCCAACCTACTATCACGAGAGCATTTCTCCGACAAAGGTCAAATTTAATGGGAGTAAAGAAAAAGCACATTTAATTATCTAGTTTGTTGTTTTCGAACGGCAAAAAAGCGGTGCATTAAGACAGGCTACGTCAACTTAGGAACAAAACCATCAATATGCAAATTAATGGCCTAGATATAAAAACAGGAAACCAATTTCACTAATGCAGTCCCCTCTGATGCCTCGATTATCCTGCCCTTACTGGACCATAATTCTTGCTATACTTGTCGATGATCTGTTGCACAAATTAAACTAGTTACCATGATAAACTACATTAAGCCACTTTTGTTGCTACCGAAGAGTGAAAATTCCAGCTTTCATGGTGTTCAATTTGAAATGAGGATAAGGCTCACGCTTGCCTAATTGATAACCCAACTTCCCACTTAGTTAATGCATCCAGTAAGTACTACTACTCACACTCCTTTAAATTGCCCAATGGAAAAAGAGAACGGCACTGATAATGTCATACTTCTACAAAAACATTGCTGAAAGACTCTTAATGATCTTGAGGAAGTTAGTGACATACTTCAGAAGCAGAATATCTGAATCAGAGATCGGCACTGATAATGTCATACTTCTACAAAAACATTGCTGAAAGACTCTTTATGAGCTTGAGGAAGTGAGTGACATACTTCAGAAGCAGAATATCTGAATCAGAGATCACCTCATGACCATATTCATAGCAATTTGGAAAGGAATCAAATTCTCCTACAAACCACTATTTATTAACTCTGTGAAAAAAATCTCCGTGTTGTCAAAGATTTTTTGTGAAGAAAGATCAGAAAACAAGTGGTGATTGTTGTGACATTTATCAACAAAACTACTGTGCATGGTTGAATACTGATGATGACCGTGGTTTGATTGGTAAAATCTTGAAAAGCTTCAAGATAACTCCCCATCTGAATGGATCTCTAAAACCCTATATACACATACTTCCATCTCGAACAGTAGATGTAAGTGTAAAGTCAAAGCTGCTAAATGAAGATATGCATACTCTTGCCTCTGCATTCGTGAGCCAGCTTTTGAAGAGCTCCTCGCTGTCTGTGCGAAAGTTTTGGGACAAATTCTTGAATCCCAACATCTCCATTGTCGGTATCGGCATTCCAACTGAGCTCTCCATCAGGGCTTTGAGGAACATCTCCTCACTGGAATTTCTGTAAAATCCCGAAAACCCTCTTCCCTCCATGCCAGGAAAGCCTTTTTCTCCTTCACTCCTCCAAACTCAACTGAAAGCAATAAAATCCTTCCAGCTTCGTGAAAGATCTATTGCTGGCGTTTCCCTTTTTTCCCTCTCATGCCAATTCTCCCCTACCCCCGACAGCTTGTATCCACTCAGACAACAAGTAAACTGCCCACAAATCGAGCTCAAGCAACCCAATTCGTGACGGATCGAAACTTTGCAATCATGCAATCAAAGTTTCTGCAAAGTGCCTTCAAACGAAGCAGCCAAACCACGCGCCAAACTAACTGCACATCTACTGATCCAGGACTTCAATACAGGCTTAAAATCCGAAATAACCCTCTCCAATAAACAAGCTTTGTATAATTGGCAGACCAATTCGCACCCGACAGAAGAAAAAACCAATGTGCTCTCTGCTAAAGAAGCCAAGAATATGATGACTACCAATTCAACCGATTCAACCCGAGCACGACGCACACGCAATAACATAGGTCAGCAGCAGGCTGCCACAGCAACGCAATAACACCTAGACGAGAAGCTATCGCACTCGAATTTTATATTACCCCGAAAACCGAGTATTGTTAAGCATTTCTGACCGTCTCCACCGCTCAAGTGTCAATAAAATAATCAGGACAGAGAGAGATATTGTGGAATCTGGATGGTCTTCGAGTTCGACAAGATTCCGGCACCACCTTGTCATCTTCCTCCGGATCAAAAACCAGCCGCGGGTTTCGAAACGGCAGTAAATAGAGCCGCGAATCGACCGCGGAAGACGCGATTTGCTGGCGGGATTTATCGCGCTGATGACGTGCATTTCGACAAGGGCGGTTGCAGAAGTTACTCTTTGCCAGAGAGCTGAAGAAGCGAGGTCAGCCATGACAGAGACCTTCCAGCTCGGTTTTTCAGTTATTTTAAGGAAGCGCGGCTTCTGGGAAGGCGCTTTCGGGGAGAGGGGAGATGTTTCGGTGGGGTGCGCGTGTACCGGAATTAATGGTGCTTCGGGTGCAACGTGCCGACACGTGGGCTGAGATTGATTCTCCGGTCAATTTGGGAATATAGAGAGTTTTCTTCTTCTTCTTCTTCTTCTTCTTTTTTAAGGGGGTTGGGAAGAATGAATCAGGGTTACTTACCCTGTAATCTCGATATGGAACATGGAGCAGATAATTGCCGAAAGCTTCTAAGTAGTAGGAGTGCTATTGTATTCGAACTTTCTTGGAGCCTGCAATAGCACAATTGAGAAAGCTATGAATTGTATGCCCTTGATGAGATGAAGCAGTCGAAGTTTTGAGGATTCAAAAGTGTAATGCGTGTGATGTATGTAGTTGAGGCATCGTAACAGACTAGTAGGCTTCTACTTTGTTCCTACATGAACCAATCGATTTGATTAGGCCTTTGCCATATGTTTTCATATATCAATTATATAAAGAAAGTTGCAATTTTCAATGCATCAATTACATATTACCTTAACCTAGGCGATGGATGTACTTGTTAACAAGACTTTCTTGACAATAATAAACAATTCTCTGATTGTGAACAAATTCAATTGTATAACATCGGTACGCCTTCCACCGTCAACATAGGAGTCATGCTCATGACCCTACCACTAAAACAATTAATGATTTTAGACTCTTCAATTCCACTCGAAGCTTGCAAGGCCTCCGAGTTGAAAACCCATCATTCTCGTAATAATATTGTGAAAGTACCATAGGGAGAAGTTTTTTCTTGCAAAGGAAGGTAAATTAATTGGTCAAATCTAACTAGAAAAGGGTCCAGTGGCGGATGACTCGATGATATTGCCGTCTAAAAGTTACTCCATTTCCTTGTTGAATGGATAGATCTTGACATGGGGTTGACCCTCTAAAAAAAAAACAAATTGGGATGTTCATAGAAGTTTTCCTTTCCATATTTTATTACTCCCACTCAAGATACAATACTATATTAACAAAATCTGGATTTGAATAGGCATGATGTAACCATACCATCCGGCCCCATTAAAAAGGTTTTCATAAGGTATCAAGGAGATCCGTCGTAATTTCTCAGTTATTAAAATCGAAAGGCAAGAAAAGCGATGCAGGAAGTTGTGATTAAGACTCACCCCGCCATTTACTATCATTTCTTAACGTTGGTGATTTACGAACGATGTCCTAATTATGTAAATGAGCGAAGCCATAAAGTGAAATCGCAGTCGAAATTTCATACCCTCTTAATCCAATGCCAATTAACACCAAGTTGCCTTGATTTCAACCCATTATCCCCCACCTAAAACGAGAAGGTCCCAGGGTCAATTCCTGGGCAACGTTGTGACCGGAAAAAAGAAGCCTCGAGTGCGTGGAATTTTCTTGCCTCTGCATTGTTTTATTAACCCGGCACCGGCATTGAAAGAGACCGGGGGGGAGAGAGAGAGAGGGGAAAACTCCGGTCCAATGAAAAACATCCATAATGCTGGGCCGGAGTTCGGTATCAATATTAGTATAAATAAATAACTTCGGACCTCAATAATATTTCTTTGACCAGAAAACATAATTTTTAATTTCTCTTCTTCTCCAATTATATTATGATGCTGATAAGGGCATTTTGTTGGCCGAGGGGAGAAAGCAGCCCTTCACGTATGGACAGTCACAACGGCTAGGGCTATAGAGTGGACAGATCCTCACATTCCGGTCCAATTTATAATTCGATTCGTTTTCTTTAATATATGAAAGGAAAGCTTCTCAGAAAAAGGGCTTACATATATAATCGCAATAGGATTATAATTTAATCGGAATAGAGTAATAGCGCGGCATCACCTATAGTAGAGTTGACAAACCAATTTCCAATCGTAGGATAGTCAATATGACCTCGTTATTACGTATTTTACGCGGCTTTTGTGGCTTGCAAATATGATGATGGCACTAGTGATTTGGTATGTAAATTTTGAGTTTATTATGTTATTTAGCCGCTGTCTTCCATTTGGTATGTAAGGATTGTTTTGTAGAGATCGGGTCAAACTTGAGCATGAAAGAACCGTGTTGAACTCAAACCAATATCCGGTTTCTATTCTAATCTGAGTTCAACTGAGCACTTGCGGCTATAATCTCTAGGAAGTCCAAAAAATTCATGCATTATAATGCCTAACTTACTAAGCATCACCATCGCTATATGCACAAATGTTATATTATCACAAGATTTTCGAAATGAATGCAGTTTAATATTCAACTACACCGTAGAAATCGTGCAAAAGCGACAAACGTTTTTACAAGGACAAATAGCGTGGCGTAACAGGAATTCTCATGACAGCAACCTCTGATCTAACATCGATCCTCATATAATACACATGAGCAGGTAGAGACTCTCGCGCTAGATCTATTCGCCGGAACAAGGCGGCATGCATAATTATTGTCCTAATCAGAAGCATTAGCGAAAACATAAAAGAAAACTAAATTCCCCGTTTGACCATAATCCTGAACGCATGTGGCGATTAACAGCACCCCAAAACATCATTTCATGTTTAGGTACCTTGCGGCAATTGGGATTGAGGTCAAAACCACTGCCAGGATTGCTGATGAGAGGGCTGGTGCACTAGGTGGAGCCCATGATGGTGCTTTCTAATTTTGCTAATCTTAGTTCCTCAATAATTAAATTATGAGCATCGAGTATAATTCCTTCGAATAACATTGGCAATTATCAGACCTCGTTTTCTTTTGCATTTCCTATCTCTGAGTGAGAGAGGCGGCATCTTTCTTGCGTTCTCCTCTCTTCTCTTTCCTCTTTCTGGCCCGTTTGAGTTTGACCTGTTCTTCATCCATTCCTGGACTCTAGTCCTCTTCTTCACTGGCGTTGAACGAGTACCAAACCGGAAGACTCCAAGGTAATGTAAACAGCATGCCCCCGGAACCGTATTTGACCTACGATGCACCTAACTTAAATGGAAGTATGAATAACCCATTCACGCCAGGTATACACGGATTCAGACGACGTTACATCAATATAACAGAATTCAACCACAGTGCCGCCACCCACGTTACCTCCGTAACCGCCTTTGCCAATGCCGATAACTGTCACCACCTATATCTTCAATATCTTTTCCATTTACGCATGATTACTGTTTTCTATTAATGAAAAGAAAAATGGAAGTACAAGCGCAGATTTTGCCAACATGGTTGGTCCCCTACTCCTGTTGTCCGAAAAGCAAAACCAAGGACAACATTCCATGACGAAGCTAATGTGACTGAGACTGATAAAGAAAATCATAATTCGCGACATTGCTCATCTTTCCCAGTCAGACCAACGACTAAGAAGCTGATAATTCAGACACCGAGCCAAACGCGGCGCGAAAGTACCATAAATAGATCAATGTCTTCAACTTTCAGAGGAAGATGAGATACAGATCAACTAAATGATGCCACGCTACACCCTGCACAGAACTGACCGGTTGCTGCATTTAAGCCTTAAATCACTATAAGAAGCCATCCCAACTGGCACCCGCATTACAAATGAAACAAGGACCAAAAATTGAAAGCGTAAACTTAATGCTATCCTTTTAATCAGTGAAACATTACAATAACATTAACATCCAAGAACGAGCCCTCCTAAGTTAGTGCAATTTTGTCAGTTACAAAATATATAAAGTGAATTGATCAAACTCTGCACAACAGCCTCAAAAGTTCTCTTCATCATCTTGTGCATCATCTGAACTTGTAAGATGATTAAGCCTGACCTTCGCCTTTTTGGGTTGAGAGGCTTCCCTGATTTCCTCGTCATCACCCTTTCTCTTCGCATTTCCATCCTCCTCTTCAGAATTCCCGGATGATTCATGACTATTTTCTGATTTCTCATCAGAAGATAACTTTGTACTAGAGGCTTCGGCTTGCTTCCCAGGATCAAGATGTTCGCCTTTTTTAGATGATTCTTCAGATTCTACCAAAAAGGACCGAATTTCTTCACTGCTTGCAAGATCAACAGGGGTTTTCCCAGCTTTAGTCTTGGTACTCAGGCTAGCACCTTTCTTTACCAAGTACTTCACGAGCTCCAAATGGGACCCTTGAACCGCATAGTGTAGTGGAGTGAAGCCCTTGCGATTGGAAGCTTTAATGGAGACACCAGATGAAAGAAGTGTGCGCACAACTTCCAAATGCCCCTTTTGGGCAGCAAAGTGAATTGCCCCCATATCATCCATGGCAGCAGCCCCGACATCAGCCTTGTTCTGGCAGAGGTAAGCGACCACTTGTGCCTGACCAGACCATGCTGCTAGATGGAGTCTAATAGATTATGTCAGGTCAAGGAAAAAAATGGCAGTATAAACAACCCCTGAAACAGAAAGTAATCACAGTTTGAAAAAGAAATGGAAGGCAATAGCAGGCAATATAAATAACATTACTATGCTGGAAGCTCGAAGTCGGTATTCAGATTAACATTGTAGATTAAGTAAATATAGTATAATCTCCATTGAATGACCAATTAAAGACATTGATATTGAAACTCAGTCATAGCTGAAGCTTGTGAACGAGTATTAACAAGGACAATGTTAGTATGATACAACATGGAAGAGGGAATGTACAATTTGCAAAGAAATAATCATTTCCAGTAATCTTTCTCATGCAGATGCTTATCTGTATAGCAGGAAAAGATTTACCAATGCCAAAGAATACCATAGCTCAACGGACTCCCTCGTTACTAGTGGAAAAGATTTAACTTGCAAACCCTAGTTTCAAAGATATCCATATCAGGGATAGGAACAAGAATGAAGCAACAAGAAAAGCGACAGCCGAAGATGGCCTTTGGGCCTCGGGACCATTTAATCCTTATCATGGCTTGTTTTAGAGACACCATTCCAGATAAATTCTCTAAGTTGTTCATAATCCATCAAGACCATCTTCAACGTCGAGTGACTTGGAATCAGCAATCAAGTATTTCACAAGCATGGCAGCAGCGACCTAACTAAGAACTGCCCAGATGGCAGGACGCACCTAGTCTGACGCGGTTCATGTCTCTCTCCTCACAAGTTCATATTTTCAGTTCACCGAATGGAATTTTCCGCCCTCAATGAGAAGATAGTGTCACCACTAAGTACAGAAAAAAGGACAAGGAGTTCTTTTTGTTAAGTAAGTGACAGAGCATGCCAGTCGACACAAGTGCACCGACACCGTGGAACCTCATATAATCCCACACACAAGCATTCACAGCAGAGTACTGTTTAACTCGATCAACACCCCTTCTCACCAAGTACTTACTTTCGCACAAACTCCAGCATCAGCAGCCTCTCTCCCCCTCCCCACATATTGCACAACAGTCAAGAACCGGAAGATGCCAATTTACCAAGTCAATCGCGGGTTCGCCACGCCAATCCGGCGATGCCGATTCCAATCATCAACGAGGATCAAGCAATCGCACAAAGTTTCACCAGTTCAAAAGGAAATAAACAGACATGGCAGAAAGATAACCAATAAACCGCGCGAAAAGAATGAAAAAAATATGGAACGTGATATTCAAGTAAGCAAGAACCTTTACCCAAAAAAAAAAAAAAAAAAAAAAAAAGTAAGCAAGAGCTATTCGCAGTATTCCCGAAGGATAGGAATGTTTTCTATTCACTTGCATCGATCAGAAACTCTGAAGCAGAAGCAGAAGCAGAAGAGGGCGCGATCAATTAACGGAAGGATACGGAGTCCTGGAGTGCTTATCTCTGGAATTGACAGCCAGAGGGTTCGCGGCGAGCATCGACTGGACGGCCCTCAGGTCGCCGGATCTCGCCGCCGCGTGGAGGTCCTCGCCGGAGCGTGCGGCAGCTGAACTCCGAGGCGGCTTCCCCATTCTTCTTCTTCTTCTTCTCTTTCTTGTTCTTCTTCTTCTGGTCGTTAGGTTGTATCCAATCCGACCAGAAAATGGCTTCGATCTCACTCTACCCCCTCCGAGGTTTTACAGCAGAAGATGCAGAGGAACAGGAAGATGACGAAAATGCCGCTAGCATTGGGGGCCCAGGCCCATTGAAAATCCTCTCGGCCCAACATTCACAGCCCATGTTTTCCGGGCCTGGACTCTTACAGATCCGACCCGACTTGATTCGGAACTTCGTCTTCCTCACTCTTTCACTTTCACAGAGCAAATTTTGGGTGAAGAAAAACGAAAACCCTAGTAGAGAGGGAGAAGCTAGAAATGAGTTCGCTCTCTTCGATGAATCGCCATGCCCGTTCCTTGATCTCCAAATTCTTGGATTCGAATCAGAGGCTTGCGTCTCCTTCGTCTCCTCTTCTTCAACCCCGCCATGGCCTCGCCGCGAGATCGCATTCCTCAGGCAAGTGGCCTTTTCTTTTCCCTTTTTGTTTTCTTTTTTTCTTATTTTTGGGTTCCTCGCGGTGGTTGATTTTCGAGATTCGCTGGTTGCATCGGTTTGCCTCGTTCAAAGTTGTTTCTTGACACTTGCAATTTGGATTTTCGGATTGGCATGTCGTCATAGCGCATCTGCCGCGATTAGGAACTATCGTGGGACTTCAAGGATGATCGGATGCTCGGCGGTTTATGTTAGATTTTTCATCGCGCTGCTTCATGCTTTTCGTGCTCGTTTTGCTGAATTCGCCATCAACTGTTCGTTGTTTATTCAGATTTTTAGATTCGTGTCTCCGTTTCTTCATTGTGCTCTGATCATTTGGAGAAAAATTGCTGAATGTTGTTTGCAACTAGATATTTCGGTCAACAAATTTATGTTTGGAGGCCATGGTTATTGGGCAAGGAATGATGGACTGATTCATTTTAGCAGGATCTACCACGACAGGTGAAGTCATATCTCCCCGTGTGAATGATGTTTCGGGGACGAGAATGTTTGGAAATGTATGTCGAGCTTCCAAAGTTACACATATGGTTAATCCTTCCCGTTTGAGCTTGACAAGATTCATCCACTCTTCAACTCAAAAGGATGTTGAGAACAGCAGGAGCCCCAGGTCCATGGATTTTGTTAGGGGAATCATAGAGGAAGAAGGGAAAGCCCTTGGTGGTTTTCAATTTCCTCGCTACAACAACATGGAGCAAGATGTCGATTTCGTCCACATAAAGCTTATGCGCAACAATACTTTTGTTACCGTGACTGATTCTAAAGGTAACAAGAAGATTGGCGCGTCGGCTGGGTGTCTGCCGGAAATGAAGGGAGGCCCGAAGATATCTAGATACGCTGCGGAGGCGACTGCTGAACACGTGGGGCGACAGTCTAGGAGTTTGGGGTTGAAGTCTGTTGTGATGAAAGTGAAAGGGTTTACCTTTTTCAAGAAGAAACGGCAAGCAATCATGAGCTGGAGAGAGGGCTTTACAAACGCTCGAGGGAACCAGAACCCGATCGTGTACATTGAGGACTCAACTCGTCGTCCCCATAATGGTTGCCGACTTCCTAAGAGGCGTCGTGTATAAGCCGTACTCATAATGTTGTTAGAGTGTTAGATCATCTAAATGTCAAAGAGGAAACCATACACTTCTTGGTCTTGGGACGGGCTAAGTGGTGTTCATTTTGGAAAATAATCTGGAGCTGTTGCTTTACGGATTTTAAAGTATTGGTTGAGTACAATGACATTAATTTTCTGTGCATTGTTCTGATAATTTTGAGGGCTTTATGGTGTAGTTTGTTGACCATTCGCGTCTTGTGGACATACTGCATTCCTTTGTTTTTCCAGTTTAAATTAGAATTATAAGTTGCTATTGTCATTTGTCTGAATGAATATATTCGTTAGATGTCAGCCGAGTCCCATTGCCACGATGTCATTAAATTGAAAATTATTAATAATGTGAGGAGGGGCGTGAGCATTTGCTCTTAGTTCTGATTGCGCACATATCCTGCCTTGATGGTGATAGTCATGGGATGGCAGCAGAGTTAAATTAACTTAGAAAGCGCTCTATTTTCGTTCTTTAAATGTGTGCGGAGATTGCAATGCTTGAATGTGAACGCTTTTGCTTTAACGGATGGTATCAGATTCCAGTGCCTTAATCTAACATTTGTAGGGAAAGTACATTGCTATCGCATTTGCCCTATGATTTGAATGTCTAGATCTGCCCTCGCATCCAAAGGGATTTGACAGACATTTACTTTTGTTTCGAACATTCTGTCCTGGCTGATCTGAGCTGATTAGTTGCTGATCTATCTGGTTTCACAAAGCTTTATCCAAAGTGAAATGCAGTGTCTGTGGTTTCTCGGTGGTATTCTTGATGACACCAAAATGAATTTTCAACAGTTCATAGCCTAGAGCTCCTCAATTATTATAATTATTATCCATTCTCCTCGTTTGACTAACAATAAATAAATGTTCGTCGATGACTGGCCCTATCTTGAACTTCGCCGTTCTCTTGTCACCATCTTCTTCGAAAGGATTATAGATGGATCAACTTGCTAAATCCTCCATCGGACTTCTTGTTAATGAAGGAATGGAGGGACAAGGAACTTTTTCACGAGACGATCCTTTCCGTAATTCCGAAATGGCAAACCATTTAGATTATGGAGTCTCGAAGGTTGGCGTCTGCATTTCAAATTAGACCAGATGATTCTTCCTAGGTTCTGGTTACTCTTATTTTGCCTCGATGGGCTGCTCCCTCGGCATGTGACATCATCAGACCAAGAACATGCAAACTCTTGTTTTGGTTGTTGGTTTATATTGGGCTTGGGCAATACTATCATTGCTTCACTTCAATGAGTATTTGCACTGGAAAACCATCACAAGTGGCGTAAGCTGAACACACCCCGCCATGATGATCTCTACATGATATTTATAAAACTACATCAATAATTCTCAAATATTTCTTCTGATGCTGCATTGAGATGGATGCTTAGGCTACAAAATTACAAATACAAACTAAACAAGCTTAGCCTATTCTTCTTTTGGCAACCAATTTTTTCCCCATCTATCATCACTCTAAAACTCAAGCGATAAAATAGATACTGCCACGGCTGGTAGAGCTTTGCCATGCAAAGCCAGTTTGAGATAAGAGAGCTTTTGAGCATGTTTGCCCTCCATCGATATTTTCTCCAAATGCATGAACTCGCAAGAGAAGCATTTAGATCGCAGTGTCTTTGCATCAAACTGATGAAACAGCCTTGTTGGACTTTCGCATATGATGAAATGATGACCAGTGATCTAATCCACCAACGAAACGGTGCTCTCCCGACTAGTGTCATTATTGAGATCTATAAGATTGGAATTGACTGAGAATTTCAACCACCTCTTCTTCTCAACGTACTTGAGAGCTGGTTCCATTATGAAACCAATTACCACAGCCACGAGGCTCACAATTGCAACCTTGAGGGTAGAAAGAGCAAGAACGATGCCTATTAGTATAGTTGGAGGTATGCACATAGCGATTGCTCCAATTGTCCCAACCGGTATCTTGTAAGGCCTAGATGCGTTAGGATACTTAATCCTCAACTTCACAAATGCTATGAACTCCAAGATCATCCCGAAACAGTACAAGAAGTTCTCTGCAGCAACGATCTCTTGGAAACTCAGCCATGAAAGCAGAATCACGCCAGAAGCCGAGAACATAATTCCAATCAAAGGGGTTCCGTGTTTAGACCTCTTGGCGAAAAATTCAGGCAACATTCCCCGCTCAGCCATGCCCAGTAGCTGGAAAGAGTCGCTGCTCATCTCTGCGACAAACATTCCCATATTGGCCATGGCCGCGGCTGCTTGGACCCACCACCTCAACCAAACACCCCCGATGATTTTGGCAATATCGGAGAAGTACCCATCTGTCCAAAGCTCACGGTCAAGTGGAACAGCACCAGTTCCAGTTAAAAGTGGAAAAAAGTATCCGAGAACAACCAAGATCAGAGCATAGAAGAGAGCCCTTGGAAGAGTTTTCTTCGGGTTGTTGACCTCTCCAGCCAGTGTGCTTATCGAATCCCAGTAATTTAGATTCCAAAACAGTGTGTTCAAGTACAAATTCCAGTCCACATCATGTAGATTGACCACCAACCATCTAGATGGCTCCAACTTGGGTATCGACAGAAACCCCATAACCACAAAGGGGAGAAGCGAGAAAACCCCTAGTGTAACCGCAACCCATCCGACAATGGTCAGACCCCTATAATTCATGTATGTAAGAAGCACCGTCAAAGCTAATGCCGCAACTACCCGAGGCCACCCGCCACCCAGAGCAGGGATCCCTGATTTCAAGTAGTCAAGGAAGAGCACTGGGTACAAGGCGTTATCTATGACCCCACTAAGCCACTTCATCCAGCCCTGCTGAAATCCCCAGAAGGGACCGAGCGCAGACGAAACCCATACCACGTAACCGCCATTCTCAGGGAACATGGTGCCCATTTCAGCTGTGATTAATGCCTCGGGGACACTCCATATGAACGGAAAGACCAAGAATCCCAGGAGGGCTAAGAGAGGACCAGCAGCTCCAACGCTATCCTCAACCCCAAAAGGACCACCAGAGACCTCATAAAAGATGAGGAAAATAAGAGGAAGGACCGACACCTTTCGAAAGTTATCCACCCTAGGCGAAGAAGGCACTTCTTGGATGGTCACATAAGTTGCGCCATTGGACTCCCCCATAGGAACAGAAGCTTGCCTACCAGCTGAATTCCTCAATTTCTGCATTCCATATAAGCACCCCAAAAAGAAGAAGAAAAAATGATTCTTTTGTCATTGCCAAAACATTTCCCGATTAAGGACGACAAACGTAAGGACATGCAGGAAATTCCCCCCGATAAGCAGAGCAGAACATCGAGAATCGACACGCCCCAAATTGCAAACACCCGTCGAAGCAAGAGCTGCATGCGAATTCCGACAATTGAAGAAGCAATTGGACTCCAAACTAGCGAACAGATTACAGGAGGTCACATCTCACTCGCCCCACAGAGAGACAGAATCTGAAGGCAAACAGCTCAAATTGAGAGTAAATTTAAACCCAAGAGGCCGACGATATCCCCAATCCCGCAGCCAAACTAAGGACCCCAGAAACGACCCAATAGTCCTATAAAACAACAGCGACATGGCAGAGATCTGAAACGCACGGCGGCGGCGTAATCGTGAGCGAAATCTCTCGAACCCAGACAGGAGCAACAGCGATTACGCCCGAACCGGATTACCCAGAAACGAAAGCCCGACAAACGAAAGGCAAAACCAGCAATAAGCAAAAGGAAGAACAAAAGGGGAAATCAGAGAGAGAGAGAGAGAGAGAGAGAGAGAGAGAGGGACAGAGTGCATGAAAACGAACCATGAGAGGAAGGAGAATCGAAGAGGCGGGATCGAGGACGAAGAAATGATGGGTTCCGCCATCGTAGAGCCGCAGCGATGAAGCTCCCGCATCCCCGACTCCGTCGTCCCCCGCCCTCTCTCTCCCTCCCTCTCCACGCCCTCTTCTGCTCTCTCTCTCTCTCTCTCTCTCTCTCCCTGAACTTTTCTCAGTGCGTGACCCTCAAGTTTTGTTCTTTTCTTTCTTCTTCTTCTTCTTCTTGTCCTTTCGGTTTCGGTGGAAGCCTTTTTCTTTTTTCCTTTTCTGAGATTTTAGTTTAGATGCTGAATTTTTCGTTGCCTTGTTCTTTCCTGTATGGATCCATTATCCACTTTTTTAAGATTCTCTTTCGCTTTCCTTATCACGCCTCACGCATTTTATTTATTTATTTATTTTGTAAATTCACGATGTCTAATACTTTGATGAGACTCAAACGACATGTAAAATACTGACAAAAAAAAAAACGACATGTAAAATATCCATATAAAATTTTGATTTTTTTAAAAAGATTTGAATAACTTTCTAAATGCTGGCCAAAAAAGTAAGCGTACATTTTTGCTTTTATGTAGATACAAATAGATATCACAATCTTATATCATCTAATCGGTTATGTTTTTATATTTTCTCTTAATGATTCGGTGATATTTGTATAAGTTTTCACGTATCTTAACGTGTCTCCATAGACAATCGTAGAAGCGCACTTCCTAGTATCAACCCAATGCATTCCAAAGATTAATTCTGAAATGCTCTTGAGACTTGAACCTAAGCCTAGATAGATTGAGATATCCTATGGTTGAGAGGATCAAGATTTCTTACTAAGATCCATAATTGTAATTGATTGTTTCCTTAAAGCAATGCATTCTGTAGTAAATTGGATAGAATCTCTAAGATAATATTAAAATAAATTTGTAATTTATTTCACTAAAACAAGTAATCTAAGTTAAATAAAAATAGATGCCGTGTGAATCCACACAAAATCCATATAATAATGCATCACCAGGACCAACTTATTCATCCCCCGATCAACTAATTCATCCCCCAATCCAACCATAAATCCAAGATCATGAAGGAGGAACAAATTTCATTACCATATAAGTTAACATCTTATTAATAGCCGGTTCTCTTTTCTTCATGTGTCGCAATTATTTTTACGATTAATTTGAAGGCAAGAATGATGCAATAATATCAATTATCTTCATGAGCATTTTTTTTTTTTTTTGGTCAAAAAAGCTGCATTTCATTTCAACTTAAGTAGAGAACATAG
This sequence comes from Eucalyptus decipiens, assembly GCA_014182575.1. Lineage (NCBI taxonomy): Eukaryota > Viridiplantae > Streptophyta > Magnoliopsida > Myrtales > Myrtaceae > Eucalyptus > Eucalyptus decipiens. The sequence continues at coordinate 42,482,668 of CM024612.1, read as the reverse complement.
AACATGAACCCATCTTCATGAGCATTTAAATATACGAGTCATGTCATGCTTAGACATTTTTACCTGTTTATTTCATGAATTTTACCTATCCATCTTTTTCTCTCCATCGGGTTTGTCTTGACACACTTCGTATAAAACGAGGCGAGCTAAGCTGGCGAGGCCTCATCTAAAAGATAAGGCCTAGAATTAAGACCAGAATAATGGGAGTCAGCTCGACTCTGCTTACGAGTTTGGTCGTCTCTCCAATTTTCAACTCTCGAAAGAAGCATCAAATCAAACGTCGTCGTACGATCCTCCTTTCAAATAATCAATCGTCACCTCCATCGCGTGGTCCCATAAAATAACTCGAATGTCAGGCCAGAAAGGCCAAAGAACCAAAAAAATCAAAGCTGCGACATGAGAGTTTGAATGTGGACTTTTCCTTTGGTAGGTTAGTATGGTATCGAAATGCTGACTCCTCTGAGTTTGACTATTCTGGCATTTAGATACCATTTTCGGAGCAAAGATGGTAGCCAATTTGACAATTTTAATGCTCTGAACTCTTCTAGTTCTAAGTTGATCATACAGACCAAGGACCACAACCAAACAAGCCTGTTCTAAATTTCCCATCAAATAAAAAAAGGGAAGTTTAGATATCGAAGAATTTTAAGAAAATTTATGGTTATGTTATTTCTATATCTTATAATGGTTAGGGAATATTCTGCCGTAAATGATAGTGTGATCTCATGATCTGGAATTTGGCCTGTGCAGTATTTTAGAATATACTTTTTTGGACTTTGATGACTGTTTTTTTTCCTATTGCGAATCAAAAAGTTTTACCCCATGTTTTTTTTTTTTTTTTTTTTTTTTTTGACGTAAGTTTTACCCCATGTTACGCACGAGCGATATTTATGTCAAGACCATGTGCAAGATGCAATGTAATGCGGGCAAGTCAAATTTGCCCGAAAAGTCTTCCCGATGAATCTGCATCTCTAAACCAGCCTGCCCCTCCCCATCCCTTTCTCCTCTCCCTTTCAATATAATAACATAAAACTGGGAAATGATGAACACACATCACGAAGATGCAAATGAAAACTCATCACCGTCACCATCATATCATCATCCCTTCTGCGTTTGCACTTGCCTATGCCCGATAGATGGGTATATGGAGACGCGGTTGTTATGTCAGAAGCTGTAAAAGAGATCGAGAGGCTCGGGTGATGCCATTACCTCGATGTCTTGATCCGTGTTGCCGTTCGGGGCGGCTCCAGCTGGACGAGGCGGCGACGAGCGCCGAACGGCCTCAGTGGCGGTGGTGGTATTGGTGCTCTGCCGTGATTTGGCCGCTTCTTGTGGGCCCGAACCCGAAGCTTCTGCGTCTGCCTCCATCTCCTGGACTTACTCCCGGGACTCAGTGACGGGTCGTATTCTTCTTCGCCTTTCGGTTCCTTCTCACCATATCAGGAAAAGGGAAGAAGGCCAGATGAAGCAAACCCAACAAAGGCCATCTTCACTCCACACGCATACCCAGAGAGAGAAAGAGAGAGAAAAAAGAGAGATTTTACTTTAGGAGGATAAGGATAGTGAGAGAGAGAGAGGGAGGGAGGGATATATATGTTTATTTATGTATATGTCTATGGTGCATATGTGCATCTGTTCATGACAAAACAAGTCAGAAACCAGTTTTGACCTCTAATATTTAACAATAAAGTTCCTGAAAGCTGGTGCACGATATCAATGAGAATCATTATTGTGTAATGTCATGTTAGGAATAAAGTGGTCGTTCAAAAGAAGTTAACGTGACAATTATGTAATTTTGTCAACCTCTATCATTTTTATATGTTTTTAGATTATAATATTTCCATCGTATAAGTTTCTACACATATCAAATTTTTGAAATATCTATTTTTTGTTGCCACGAGGGGTTCTATTCGCCTTTTTCTTTTCGTATGTAATGCGTATTTTTTTTCCCCTCGTGTACATGGAGGGGAGTTTCGTTGAACTTTCGGGTGCACGATGAAATAGAAAGAAAACGATCGCATAACGTGACATTTTCGTATTGGATGGGCTAAGCACCCGAGTTGGTCGGTGATTGGTGCATAAAGATTTCCAGGGATCACTCTTTAAAATCCTACAAATTATGCGGAAATTATCAGACATCGGGGCTACTTATTCATGCCAAAAGTATGTTCTTAACCAATTCATATGGTTAGTAGCGTGGTTCACAGGAATCTAAGCAACCGGCTCTCTTTGCTCGTGCTTGAATTTAAAAAAAAAAGAAGAAAAACACGTCAAAAATCGTCGCCGCTCCACTTCAAAACCCTTTCACCATTCTCTGCTATTGAAAACATCGAGTTGCATCTTATCATTTTAACTGCAATTCCAAACCAACCGATTTCGATGGTATTTTTAATCATTTTGCCATCCGTTTCTGCTCATAACTCTCTTGTTCCTCTCATCAAATTACGTACGTTTGCGTTTTTCTTTCTCATGAAGTCGTCGATCGCCAGCGCTTGGTGGCCCGGCCGCACCCCATTGTTCTGGATTGCCATGGCAGGAGCTTGAATGTGATGGTTGGTTTTGGTTTTTACTTGGCAGGCTTTGATATGCAGCAGATGCGAATGCATTATGATGAGCGTTGGCCCAGTTTTGACTGCTGATTTTAGAAATGGCGATTTTCTTAATCGGATTCCTCCATTTAGCTAAAGCAAATTCATCGTGCCAAGTAGGAACAGTTGATAGTAGCTTCTCACCAACCCTTTGATCTTTGTGTGGATATAAGTAGCCATTATTTAATAGAGTCCAGCACAACTTTGGCATTATTATCTGGGTGTTTAATACCGATCGAATATTTCCAAACTCCATCGCCTTAAACAACCAACGATAACAATTCTTTTACCAAGCAGCCCCCTAGATGTGGTTGTAAAAACCGCAGTTGTTATGGAATTTTAAAATATCAGATACCCTCTAGTCTGATCTACTAGTCATCCTTGCGTTGAAAATTATTGAAATTTGCTTGTTTACACCATTCCCGTTTAAGAACTCCCCCTTTTGCCTTTTCTTATTGACTCAAAAATAAGTCACGCCCATCTGTGGATTATTGACCCGTGAAATAATTCGATTGTGCAGCGAAGTTCAAGCACGTACGAATGGATATTGGTATGGTATGGGTCTGATCTGACTTCATTAAATGATGGGAGACGCCAATAATTGAAGTTTTAACACAGCCATAGCTCAATATGTCTCTCTCACCCAAGCGAGCCTTGTGGTATAATCTTAAAGTCAATCGATCATAATGAAAATCAGCATATACACTTGTATGAATCCCATGATCCAACGACTAGTGCATGTGACAAATCTTCCGGTGTCTCTTGTGGGCCATTGGATCAAGTCATTTTAATTGTCAACCACTCAACTGGTGTGTATTATCAGCTATCTAATCAAATATTTGTCAGCATCAACCAAAATTGTCATCATCAAGATATCTTAAAATAGATACGTCTTATTGTGAAACTCTCTTTATAATTCGGATACATAGATCACAAGTCAGAAAAAAATTATAGCCAATTTGCAATGAAGTCCCGAAATTTAACATATTATCGTAAATTTCTAGAAATTATAAAAATAGTACAATCAAGTACTTCGATCAAATTTCATTTCTTTAATTAATGGAAAATCAAATGTTGTTTTTAAAGTAATTTCTGTCTTCTATTTAACGCTTCTGAGAACACTCATTGCTCTTCTAGCTTCAATTAGGTGACGCATCAATAAGATAAACGATATTCATCACTAGTGCCTCTCCGAAGAACCTTGCCGAACTTGGCCCGCCGCCCTCCTCACCTACGGTACCACATCTTCCTTCATTCATTAATCTTCGCCATTGCTCGGTAGCGCATTTAGCCGCTACCCTTCCATCATCCTCTTGTCATTGCTCTCTCGCCTTGAACATATTGTGCATGTCGAGGCCAAGAATCGCCACAAGCATTCAATCCAACCCCGTTTCAATCCTTAAACACTGCTGCTTCTATCCTCTACTATTTTCAATTTTTTTTTTTTTTAAAGAAAAGTAACCGGAAAGAAGATGATCCCGTTTTGGTCGATTTCATACCTTTCTCAAAAAAGGAGAGTTGAACTTTCACTTAACTAAAAAGACTAGGTGAAATTAAGTGGAGAGGAGAGGCCTCGATACCTAGCCGTTTGGATAAGTACCCATTGCTCGTATGCCAATTCTAATCTAAATATTTTATTGTGCCAATTTAGTTACAAATATTTTCATAATTTGCCAATTGAGTCATTCTAACCGACCTTAATTGGAAATTGCGGATATGACTATCAGCCACCCTATGTGGCACAACTAATAGACTAATCTATGTTGGTCAAGTGCTTACTACTTGCTTTGGTTGACTTGAGCAATTTTACAATTTTATATTATTTTCCTTTCATTTTGGCCAGTGAGGGTTGTAGTCTTCGCCAAATGGACAATTTAGCAAAATGTGAATAGGTTTAGAACCAAACCAACATAATTGAAAGATTTATGACTTAATTAAGACAATTACAGTGACTTTACAGCTCTTTTGGAAAATTTTCCCTAGCAGCTTGATTGCTAGGTGAAATGTGAATTGATGGAGGAAATGAACATGTCAAAAGATAGAGAGGATTCTCATGCAAATGATATAGGGCATGTTTGTTAATGTTCTTTATTTCTATTTATAAACAAAATTTATGTTTTTTTTGTTTTAGGGAACAAAAAAATAACAGAAACGCGTTTGTTTGTATTTTTGTTCTCAATCTATTTTTTTGTTCTCAAGAACATTGGAACAGAAACAAGAAACAAGAAAACACGTTTCCTGTTTCTGGAACAATTTTTAAGAATAAATTTTCTCTTTCCTCTCTTTTTCTTCTCTTTTTTTTCTTCTTTTCTTTTTCTTTTTTCTTTGGCTGGTCACCGACCCCTGGCGAGGCTCGACCTTGCCTTGGCTAGGCGACCTCGGGCTCGCCTAGATCCAACGAGCCCGAGCTCGCCCAACCACCGGCGAGCCTCACCGGCTGGCGATGGCCCGGCGAGGCCGAGCCTTGCCGACACGGGGCAAGGCTGGGCGAGCTCGGGCTTGCTAGATCTGGGTGAGCCCGAGCTCACCTAGCCAAGGCGAGGCCGAGCCTCGTCGAGGGCCCGTGGCTGGGTGAGGCTACCGGCCCTCGTCGGCCAATCGTCGGCCATGGCCGAGGCCAGCAACCGGCCAAAAGAAGAAAAAAAAAAAAAAAAAAAATAAAACATTAAAAAATTAAAAGAAACAAAAAAAGAACACAAATTTACCAAACGTGTTTATGTTCATTTTTTATTATCGGAAAGTTTACCAAACGCGTTTTTTTATTCAAAAATTGTTTCCCGTAACATAAACATTTTTTTATTATTTATGTTCCCTAAAATAATTTTTAAATAGAAATGTTACTAAACGCGCCCATAGAGTCTGCTGCCTCGTGTGAATAAATTAAGGGACTCTCATACTGATGGTTGGTTTTGTAACTATATCCTATTTTCGATCCGACGGTCCAAGTTTGCTAAAGTCAAGGAACCCATATTGCACCACGTCTTAGGGTCAATGGGCCGATACCCTACACTAAGCGCTCGCATGTTACAAAATTTGGGTTGACATGAAGCCCACTACGTACCCACCAGTCTTCACCGACCAATATCTACTTGTGAAATCTTTGGGCCGAACACCTCCGGTTAGTAATTCAAAAAAATTATAAAAAAGAGACAATCTTAGGGTGCGTTTGTTTGTGTTTGTTTAAAAATTGTTCAGGGGAATGAAATAGAAAAAGTGTTTACATTCGGGAACAATTTCGAACAAAAAAACGCGTTTGGTAAACTTGTTTCGGGAATAAAAAATAAATAGAAACACGTTTAGTAAGTTTGTATAATTTTTTTATTTCTTTTAATTTTTAATTTTTTTATTTTCTTTCTTATTTTTCCTTTTTTTTTTTTCTTTTTCCTTTTTCCTTTTTCTACTTTTGGCCGGTCGCCGGCCTCGGCCATGGCCGGCGGCCGCCGACGAGGGCCGGCGGCCTCGCCCGGCCACGGCGAGGCTCGCCGGCCCCGGCGAGGCTCGGCGTCGCCGGCCCCGGCGATGCTCGCGTCGCCGGCGCCGGGCGAGCTCGGCCTCGCCGGATCTCTGGCGAGATCGAGCTCGCCTAGCCGGGCGTGGGTCGGCCTCGCCGCGCCGGCCGACGGTGACCCGAGCCACACCGTCGTCTCCCTCCACCGCATCGGCGACCGCGCTCGACGCCTCCTCGCCGCCACCGCATCGGCGACCGCCCCTCCGCCTCACGCCCGATCGACGCATCCGGGTCTCAAGCCTCCGTTCGCCACCGCCGCATCGGATCTCACCGCGCCATGACCCACGACTTCGAGATCCGCTCGATCGTCGACCTGCGCCGGCCCACGACTCGGCCCGGCCGTCCTCGCCGCTCCGCTCCTAGACGTCCGCCGCTCGAGACCCCACGGCCGAGCCCCGCACCGCACCGCCGCCGCCGCCGCCCGGCGGCCGCGACCCGGCTCCGTCACCCGCTCGCGGGTGGAGACGCTCGCGGCGGGTTGTCGGCGTCGGAGAGGACGACGGTGGAGAAGCCGGATGGTCTCGAGACGAGGCGTTGTCGGCGCCGGAGAGTGGGAGGCGCCGGAGAAGACGGCGGTGGAGACGCTTGCACGAGGAGAGGCTCGGAGGAGACATGTTCCCTTTTTGTTCCTTTTTGTTTCGATTTGTGTTTTTGCATTTGTTTTCTTTTTGTTCAGGAACAAAAGTTAAAAAAAAAAAAAAAGTGTTTAAAAACAAAAAAAAGAAATACAAACAAACGCAGCATATTTGTTCATTATAAGGATAAATAATAAATAAAAAAGGCAACAGTTGCTAAATCAAAATACACTATTGATGATGTTGGTCAACATGTGGAGCTCGTCTTATCTTTCCCTTTGGTCCTTTTAACCTGCGTTTTCCTCTCTGGGATTTTTCTCGAGTCTAAAATGAGCTGCATAATTTCAGCATCAACTTAATGGATTACTTAGACTTTATATTTAATAACAAATATCGTTCTCGCTTTGGATTGACCTCCTCTTTTCCATTGAATTCATTACGTGTAAAGTTTTGAAGCATTCGTGGCCGAGAGTGCTCTTCTTACCACGTTAGTTGAAAACATGAAATAGGATACAAGTTTATAGGGAAAGTACTGAAAAAAGGCTATAAACCTATTATATTGTGTTAATTCAGTCATAATTTTTTTAATTTAATTAATGTAATCATAAACATTTTAACATTTCCCCAATATAATATATCTGACCAATTTCAACCGAAAATCATTAACATGAATGCCAGATATTATACGTGGCATAATCTGCGCTAATGTAGATAATTTTTTTTTTTTTTTATCTTTTATCTTTTATCTTTACTTTCCCTTCCCTTTTTTTCCCCTCAAGTGTGGGCTCGTGATGTCACTGACCATAGACCCTCATTGGCCAACAATGGCGAGGGTGGCAACGCCCTCGCTTGGTCTAGGTGAGAGCCATGATGCCCTTGTCGGCCATAGGCAAAGGCATTGCGCAGCAATGGTCAGGTGGTGAGGTTGTAAGAAAAATAAAGAAAGAAAATAAAAGAGAAAAAAAAATCATAAAGTTCTAATTTAATGAACACCGTCACATGATAGTAATAATGCGATGTAATTGACCTATAAGCCAATGAATATCACTTTAATTAACATTATATGTGCGTGCATTTCATATTTGATTAGTCGATTACACCACGTGTCACTGTCACATGATGTATACGTCACATCTTTAAAGATATATTTTCCTCATTCCAATCATCACTATACAGTCGCACGTCATTAATTTATCACACACATTGATTAAACAAAGCATTGCCTAAGATTATGTTTTTCGAACCCACTATCTAGATTAAGGAAGCTGAAGTGAGAATTGCGAAGCTTGCAGCGGGGAAGTCTTGACTCTGAAAAGAAAATCGACAAAATGGGCTACCGAAAGATCCGGGCTAACCCAAATTGGTGGGGCACATTGGATGCCCAATTCGAGAGAGCGACCTGGCCCGGCCCATATTAAAAAGCGGGGACATTTCGGTAATTTGGCACACCCTCGGGGACTAGGGTTTCAGTACATAATGGCGTGCTCCTGCGAGGAGGCGGCCGAGTCCAGACATAGAGCCAGCTCTTCCTTTCGACCTCCGCCTCCGTCTCCTCCCAGGTAAGCTTTCCGGGCGGCTCCGCCGCAGCTAGATTTCTGTTCTTGCGTTCCTCCGTTTAGTCGTTCGTCGTCGTCTTCGAATGCTTAACCATGCCCAACATGCTCTCGTGTTTTTTTGGGGAGGCGTTTCGACGCGCGTTATCGGATCACGGGTGAATGCGCGTGGTTTGTCGTGGGTTTGTACATTTGTGCTTGGAATTACGGTGGCTCGCTTTGTTTTCTTTTCCGAGTCGTGGGTTTTGAATCTGGCGATTTGAAAGTTTGTAAGTTATGGGAAAATCCGTTCGACTCGGGTTGATATTCGCATGGCGAGCACTGGACGGTGAGGTGTTGATGCTGCTTGGGTTTTGGTGATTGACCGAGAAATGGTGTGATGGGTGTGGCCTGTTATGTGTCTCGGTCTTATCTACTTAATACGTGAAAGGTTCGATCTTTTGGGTACGAGAGGTGTGTTCTGTCATCCTCATTGGGTCACTTTGCTTGAGGTGCGAGCTGTTCGTAGGCTCGGTGTGGTTTCTAAAGTTTTTCTTTTGTTCATCAAGAGGCATGTCTGGCTCGATCTGGGGTTGCACCGATGTTTTATTTTTCTCTGGAGAAAGTGTTGTGTGGACGTTTGAGCTCGCCGACTATTGATCCCCTGTGAAATACTCATTCCTCTTGAGAATTACATATTCCTCATAGATATTTGGGCGTCTTTTACCCTTTATATTTTTCTCGCTGAATACCATTTTCATGTGATTTTTTGTTTTGCAGGTAAGCCATCATGAAGCATAACAACGTTGTGCCAAGTGGGCACTTCAGGAAGCACTGGCAGAACTATGTCAAGACCTGGTTCAACCAGCCTGCAAGGAAATCGAGGAGACGCCAAGGTAAATTAGTTGCTCAGATGTTTGAGATGTTGATTGGAAACCTGGCTTTAGTTCTTGGCATTTAATTTCTCTGGTGGATCTTTTTCTGCCTTTATAATTTACATAGTCTGTTATTATCTCCAGCGAGGCAACAGAAGGCCGTGAAGATTTTCCCAAGGCCTACAGCTGGACCTCTTAGACCTGTTGTTCATGGTCAAACTCTGAAGTACAACATGAAAGTTAGGGCTGGAAAAGGGTTCTCTTTGGAAGAACTGAAGGTCGAGTTTATTGTCTTGTCATGGATTCCATTTGTTTGTTGAGTTTTTATATGTTTATCCTTTAACCTGTGCTAATTTGTTGTGGAGGAAGCTTTTCTTTTCTACTACTCATTTTACACTGCAAAGTCGTTAGTTATATACGGATGCAATTGAAAGTTAATTATTTTTGTGGTGAAAGTCGGAGAAGGAGCAATCTCGTATTTTGATTTTATGATTCATGTTGATGGAATATTGTTGAGTCGCGACCACCTGGAAAAGTCGGGCATGTTAAAGCGAAGCAAACATCTCGTTGATTTGTTTTCTTGACTGATCTTTGTCAGTCTTGGGGCTCTGCATGTGTCTTTTTTGGGTGATTGGATGCTTATTACTTCAAATATTTAAGCTGGTTTAGCTGAGACTCTATCTATTTATGTGCGTTTGTGGAAGAAATCCGAATACTTTTTGCTTTTACTTACACAGGAACTTCTTTGGTATTTCAGTCAGCAGGTATCCCCAAGAAATTGGCTCCAACCATTGGAATTGCTGTGGATCACCGAAGGAAGAACCGATCCCTAGAAGGCCTTCAAGCTAATGTGCAGAGGCTGAAGACCTACAAGGCTAAGTTGGTTGTCTTCCCAAGAAGAGCTCGCAAATTCAAGGTAAACCTGGTCTACCAATTACTTTCATCAAACCATTATTGTACTTTGTCGAGTCCAACCTCTATGGTTGCTGAATACTAATTTGCCATTTATTTCTACAGGCCGGTGACTCCACTGCAGAAGAGTTGGCATCTGCAACTCAAGTCCAAGGTAGCTACATGCCGATTGTGAGGGAGAAGCCAGCAGTTGAGCTTGTGAAGGTCACCGAGGAGATGAAATCCTTCAATGCTTATGCCAAGCTCCGTGTGGAGCGGATGAACACACGCCATGTCGGTGCAAGGATGAAGAAGGCGGCTGAAGCTGAGAAGGAAGATAAGAAGTAGAGCGTTTTGTCAGTATACCAGCTCGCTGATAGAAAGGTGCTTAGGATATCCTACTTTGGAGAATTTGTATTTTGCTGTCGTTTGCTGAGACGTCTTTTGTTTCGTTACATTGGAAAGACCTGATTGAATCTGGAATTTTGAGCGTATCTATTTTAGACTCTTGAATGGAATTTTGAGCATATGCTTACACTTTCATTTTTTAATCGCTCAAACCTAACTGGTGACTTACGATTTCGATACATGCATCCCTTTTTCAACACTGGCTATGGCCTAGCTCTTTCAGTTGCCAAAATTCATGTAATTTTTGTGGTGCTCTAGTGCTGCTGGATGAAAATAGTATTCAGAGAGATGCTATGGTCTGCTATAGCTGTTAGAACCGCCCTTGCAATTTTGGACAATTCATGGTTACTGGATCTCATGGGAGTAGGGAAGAATCATTCTAGGGAAACTGTTTTCCTCAAAGATCAGTACCTGTTCAAAGTTTATGAACTTCAGGCTTTAAGATGGCAGATTGACATGGTGCAAACCGTAATGTGATTTTAATGTCATGAAGTGTGTTCTGTAAAGCTTAGCCTGGATCGGCCTTTATACACAAACTTGCTTCACTTCATTTGGCACTCTTACGACTCTTACAAATATATATCGAAGACAATGAAGAAGATGTTCTTGATTTCAAGCAAAAGACCGGAAACATAAGAAAGCAGAGATGGCGAAGCTCTTGCGGTTAAATACATTCATGCCGGCAAACTGCGAACTCAACGTAGGCGGGAGTCCTTCGACGTGTTCATCATAGCTCCCTCCATACTCTTTCGCTCATCATCCTTAATCCCAACCATCAACATGCTGGCCTGGTGGCGGAGGGTAGAGGTCCGAGGATGTTCCATCAAGCAAGCATTCGTGACTATCCTTGCTGTAACTTCTTCATGCAGCCATGGATGCATCGAAAGCTTCCTCAAACCCTCCAATTCAGTCGCGACTTCCTTCATCGTCGGCCTCTCCTCACATCTCGAGCTGATGCACTTCTTTATTATCTCAGCAACTCCCTTTATTTGATCCGAAGTCGACTCTACCAATTGAGGGTCGAGGACATCGCTTAGCCGGTCTTCCTCCATGTTGAGAACAAAGTACGTGCCTAAGTTCCTTGCTGCCTGCGGTCTCTGCAGATCCACGACCTTCTTGCTCATCAAGAGCTCTGCGAGGACCACCCCAATGCTGTAGACATTGCTCTTCTCCGTGAGGTGACCACTCTCAAAGCACTCTGGATCCGTGTGAGCATGACCCCTTCGTTGATGAATTGCTCTATGTTCGACCTATCGATACCGGTCGTTCTGGATTTCTTGATGGCAACGACGCGATTGCCAGGTAAGATTCCTTTATACACTGTACCGAAACCGCCTTGGCCGAGAATCCTCTCTTCGTCGTAGTTGTTGGTCGCAGATATGAGCTCTTCAGCTGAGAAAACTCTGGTTGAATCCACATCACCCTCGGTTGTAGCAAGCCGTTGCTTCAGTAGCATTCCTCCCTTTTGTTGGAAATATCTTTCCCTCATTTTGAGGATGTTCCTCTTCTTCATGCAAAGATACGGCCATGCTGCACCGATTATCAAGGACAAGAAGCCAAAGCCCGTCCCTGAAAAGTTAATTCGCGAATTTTAGATGGAGGGTAAGGAATGAGGACCTATTTAATGAGAAATTATTGGATAACAGTTTTTGATCAATTGTGAGAATAACAGTAAATTTTAATTCAAAGAGGAAGGAAGAGGAAGGAAAAAGCATCCAGCTAATCCCAATTTTAATTTTGGAAAGAATAAATAGACTCAAATTAGGTGGTGATGTGCCATGAGTAGAGAGAGAGAGAGAGAGAGATATGAGTTAATTTAGTGAGAGAATTCAATGCTAGAAAAAATATCCTAAAAATCCTACACATTTTGTATGACGGCTATTCAATTCTAATTTTTTTTTTTAATTTGATTAATTTAGTTCTAAACATTTTAATTATTTTTTTGGGATATGTTCAACGAAGTCCAAAAACTTGTCAGGAAAGTGCGATTGAGTCTTAAAACTTACAAAAGTTCAATCAAATTTTAAAACTTGTCAAGTTAGTTCAATTGAGTCCTAAAGTTAACAGTTAGTTTTTCCGTTAAAAATGCTGTCGTGTCATTTTAATTTTTTTTTCCATGTGGATTTTTTTAATGATTTTTTATTCATTTAAAAAAAAAGGTTTAAAAACTAAAAAATTATATTTATTCATTTTATCTTATTTTCACCAAAAATTAAAAAGAAAAGTAATAAAAGTTATTTTAAAATTGTTTTAAAAAAAAAATCAGCCCTCTTCTCCCCCCGTCGCCGCCGCCACCCATCGCCCACCACAGGCGAGGCTCGCCGCCCGAGCGAGGGCGGCGAGGCCTCGCCTGGGCGGGCAACAATCACTCGGCCCCAGGCGAGGGATGGCGAACGTCGCTCGCCTTGGGTGAGGCCTCGTCGGCCCTCGCTTGGGGCCGACGAGGCATCGCCTGGGGCGGCGACGGTCACTCGGCCCCGGGCGAGGGATGGCGGCCGTCGCCCACCCCGGGCGAGGACCGGCCACCCCGCCCGGGGCGGCGCCGTCGCCGCCCCTCCGGGGATGGGCGGCGGCGGAAGTCCACCGGTGCCCTTTTTATTTTTTATTTTTGAACAGTTTTTTTTTTTAAATAAATTTAGATTTTCCTTTTTAGTTTTTAATCTAATTTTTAAAGATTTTGAATGAAAAATAATTTTAAAAAGTCATTTGAAAAATAAAAAAAAATCATTTAAAATATGACGTCGCCACATCGGCAATTTCCGTTAATTTTCTTAATGGTGTTAATTATAGGACTCAATTAAATCAACTTGTGAGTTTTAGGACTTGATTGAACTTTTTGTAAGTTTTATGACTCAATCAGACTTTCTGGACAAGTTTTAGGATTTCTACTGAACATATCCATATTTTTTAATATTGTCTATCCAGCTAATTTAGACAAAAAATCTACAATATGGATATTAACTAACTTACATGGCATAAGCAATATTGACATGAAAGTTTTTTGCAAGCTTTTAAGTTTCTGAAATTTTTATAAATATGAATACAATAAAAGTCCTAAAACTTATTAGGAAAAGGCAATTGAGTTCTAAAACTTGTACAAAGTCCAATTATTTTTTAAAACTTGTCAAATTAGTTCAATCGGGTCCTAAAGTTAACACCGTCAAATTTTTTAACATAAAATACGACGTGGTGCGGACATGACGTTTAAATGAATTTTGTTTTCCATGTGGCTTTTTTAAAATTATTTTTTCTTCAAATTAGATTTAAAAACTAGAAAAGAAAAGCTAGAATTTATTTAAAAAACAAAACAGTTAAAAAAAATGGCAAGTGCTTTTGCCGTTGCCGCCTATCACTAAAGGGGTTGGCGACCTGGGTGAGGGTGCTCAAATCTAGGCACGCCAACCCTCATGGCCACCCCAACCAAGGTCGTCGGCCCTTCCTAGCGATGGGCTGTGGCGGCAGAAGCGCTTGCCATTTTCTCTTCTTTTTTTTTAACTATTTTGTTTTTAAATAAATTTTAGCTTTTCTTTTCTAGTTTTTAAATCTAATTTTAAAAAATTTGAATAAAAAATAATTTAAACAAGCCACATGGAAAATAAAAATTCATTTAAAATGTTAAGTCGAGCTACGTCGGCATTTTTCTTTAAAAAGTTTGATGGGGTTAATTTTAGGACTTGATTAAACCAATTTGACAAGTTTTAGGACTTAATTACACTTTTTATAAGTTTTAGGACTTAATTAAATTTTCCTAATAAGTTTTATGACCTTTATTGCACTTATCCCATTTTTCTATTTTTCCTTTTCTTTTTCTTTATTTGCTTTCTTTCTTTTTTTCCTATCTATTGTTCATCTTCTTCCTCTACCAGCCATAGCCGAGTCCGAGCGATCGGCAGAGGAAGAAGATGAACAATAAAATAGGAAAAAAAGAATTAAAAAAAATACAAAACTCATTTAAGTCCTAAATTGGCTAGATGTTCCGCATTCAAACATTGTAAAAAAAATTAAGACTAAATTAACTAAACTATAAAGTTTAGTACTGAATTAATTGCAATACAATAGATTTAAAACTTTCCATACAATTCTCCCTGTCCTTGTCACATGCTTTTCAATATAATAGCAAGTCCAATGAAAAAGTGTCGACCTCCCCAAAGTATAATTTTTTTTTTTTTTTTATAATATTTTTTCAGATTTTTAATTTTTTTTTCTTTTCTCCTTATCATTTGGCTGGCGAGGGCGCCGGTTGGCCGACCATCGCCGGCCACCGGTTGGTCGGGGTGAGGGGCCCCACGCCCTCACTGGCCACAAGCGAGGGCGTCGGCCCCCGCCCAGATCCAGGTGAGGGCCGAAACCCTTGTTGGCCACATCGTGGCGGGCGAGGGTGCAGCGGCCCTCACCAGTGGCTAGTGAGCGCGCGAGGCCCCTCGCCCCGGCCAGCTTGTGGCGGTGATGGTCGGTCGGCTGGCAACCTCGTCGACCAAGGGATAAGGAGACAAGAAAAAAAAAAAGATAAAAAAAAAAAAAAAATAATAATTTAAAAATCTGAAAAAAATATAAAAAATTATGAAATTTGTCCACTTGGCGTCACATAAGACCGCCGGCGGTCACGTCAAGAATTTCCGGCTTAAATTAGCCGGATGAACTGAATTTGTACCAATATAAAAATGTTTAGAACTAAATTGATATCAATGCAAAAGGTTTAGGATTGAATTGGTATCAATGCGAAATGTTTAGGACTATTTTGGTACTTTTCCCGAAATTAAGGGCATCGGAGCCTAGAATTAAGGCGAAGTTGTTGCATCCGATGACGGTGAACTTATTGGTGACATTGAAGAATGTGTAAGGACAATTGGCTAATTGATACCACGTCGATTTCTAGCGACGAGGGAACCTAAATCAGAATAGCAGTTAAATGCGATGAAGTTCTTAATACGCACCTGGGCATCAGATATGTCGACCACCTCCAAATTACTCGTGCTTATGAATGCTTTTGGAGGGTCATATGACGCGGTGCAGCTAATATCGTGATAAGAGCCTAACGAGCAACCCGTTCCAATATGCCAAAAGGGTACGAAACAGTTAGGTTTCCGTATTGGCTCTGACATCTGGGCTTTGTGGTCGCCGTGGCCGTCGTCGTTGTGGTCACTAATTGAATGGACCAAAAGCCATGAAAGAGAGGGGAGAGCAAAATGGATGGGAGAGATTGTATGCCTAAAAGTCATGACAGCAAAAGAGCTTGAAGTTAGATGTGACAAAATGTGGAAGGATGGATGCGCTTTTTGTATTGGTCACTTGTCCTGCCAGGTCAACTTGTTAACAAATGGTGGGTCAATTGCAAGTTGGGAACTTATTTTGGATTTTCTGAACTTTCCCTTGGGGCAATTCGCTGTTTGTTGTATCATTTGGCTTTCTCCACCAACCTTTAAAATGCTGGGGTCATTCTTTGGCGAGTTCCTCTCTCATTGTGTACGATTGTTGTCCCACTGTCGGTCGGGTCATCGCTCGTGTCAAAAGAAATTCAAAACTCCTTTATCCTCATTTTTATATATTTATTTATTTATTTTGTATCGAATAAGTATCCATAACTCATGAGACACCGACTTATCGTTATAAATTGTGGTAGTCTCTCCCTCCAAATAATCTAAATAATTATTGGAGACATATAGGTTTCTGAACTTTCCCTTGGGGCAATTCGCTGTTTGTATCATTTGGCTTTCTCCACCAACCTTTAAAATGCTGGGGTCATTATTTGGCGAGTTCCTCTCTTGTTGTGTACGATTGTTGTCCCACTGTCTGTCGGGTCATTGCTCGTGTCAAAAGAAATTTAAAACTCATTTATCCTCATTATTCTCTTTTTTTGTATCGAATAAGTATCCCTGACTCATGAGACACCCACTTATCTTTATAAATTGTGGTAGTGTCTCCCTCCAAACAATCTAAATAATTATTGGAGACATATAGGTCTGCACTCTTGCTAGTGGCCTGAACAGGAAGACATATAGGTCTGCACTCTTGCTAGTGGCTTAAAAAGAATGTTTGAATTCAGATGTTGAGCGAGATAGACAAAGACGCTTATTACTAAGCAACTTTTTTGTAAACTCCTTTATCTTATAATCAAGTTAGCCTGTTTCAATTCGTGCCTATTTTATGTTATTCCACCACTCACCATAAACTAAGCTCTAAAACTGTTCAAAAAAAAAAAAAAAAAAAAAAAAGCTCTGAAACGAGTTAATCTCTGACTTGTCAAAAGAAATCCATCTGTTTTCCGTTTCTGGTTTGCAAATTTCTCCGGGGTAAGTAATTTATTAAATAAAGTTAGTAATTAATTTGCATTTTCGTAAGTAATAATTATACATTCTCCCATATCGACGATGTCATTTTTGGAACTACTTAGTCAAGGTGATTTTCGGTTTTACCATAACCAATGAATAATTTTAAAAATTTAAGTGTTGTTTGATAGTTAGAAATTCATAAATTGTGATAATAAAAATGATTTTCTTCCCGACTTCTATTGCCTTTTTGGCCTTTCCTGTAACACCTCTCTAATATGTGATTATACAATCACTAGCATCTGACAGGACAATGGCATTTATGATTGTTCGCTGCCTCAAAAAACACATATTGGATAAATAAGTTCGAACGCATGAATTACTTTGCTAAGCTCGTGAATCACACAACAAAAAAATAGGCAAAGTTCAAATAGATGACTCAAACGAAAAAATACATTAGATAATCAATCCCCTATTTCTGACTTCCGCCTTTGGTTAATGGTCAGTACGTAAGAATAAAATATGTATCGATATCTATATTTTTTTTTTAATAAAACAACTATAAAAAAAAGTACAACTTCCAAACACAACAAATCATCATGAACAAAAATAATAATGATCGAACCCGTCTAGGCATGAGTAGCGACCCACTTGTAACCTTTCTGGTCAAATTCTAATAAAGTTGATTTGGGATTTCCCCATTTGTTTGATTGGCTCAAACCATTATAACAAGCTGAAGACAAATCGACCGACCGACATGCAAATAACTTAGAAATGACTCCAGGAGAGCTTATCGATGACATTTTTTGAAAAAAGGCTTGCTTTTAGAGGGGTACTTCATTCATCAGGGATTCCGCCACCTAAGGTGGAGTTCCTGATATGGAGTATTAGGGAAAACAAAAAATATGGACAAAAGTTTTATGCACCTCTTTTCATATCTTAAAATTATTTTGGGCATAATATCTCATTGCTAAAATACGTGATTAAAAAATATGTCATATATACATATAGTCTCCATTCAATTAATGGTTTAAGTGTTTTTGTTAGACTAGTTTAGTGTCATAGTACAAGTCAAGATTTTAGATTCTATCATGGATTCTAACAACTGGCTCACACAAAGTAAAAGAGCATGCGCCGTGCCAAGCTCTCAACAGGAGCCACTTGTCCATGCTCGAGTACCTAAAAGTTGCGGTGACCAAGTTGCGCCGACAGTCATTTCCCAGCACGCCTGAATTGAACACTAAACCCAAGATTTCGTTTGGCTCGGTACGCATGGAAAGAACAATGTAACGTGGTATTTATCAGGGGTGCTATGGATTCAATTAGAATGATGAGAAAGCTAGAAGCTTTGGTTGCTTGTTTGTCTCAGTTTATAGCCCATTTTTCGAATTTAAGGGGTCGTAATTCTTGTGATTTTGACCGTGTCGAAGGTTGATGAAATATATCGCCATCTTTGGCCGTAGGTCACACAGACAAAGGTCACACAGACAAACCATATCACTCCATGTGTATTCTAGTTTTGCTGCTGCTCTTCAATCTTCCAAGAACAGCAATGGATGAGTATAGTCAATCGGGTAAACTCTTGAAGCTAGCTCCCGAGGAATTAGAGAGGACGGATTTTGAATCGAGAATGAAAGAAAAATCTGCATGAAACCCGAGCTAAGCCGAAGGTTAAATTCACAAGAGATGTTGCTCCAGGTTCTTTTGCGGTCGATGCAATACAAAAACAAAGACAGAGATCGAGCTTGATATTAAGCAAAAGGAACGATTACAGACGCTGAAAAGAAACAAAAAAAGAAGACAGAAAACGCATACAAAATGCTCTAATATTTTATACTGACCAGGAGCTGAATGACTGATAAATGCTCAATGCTCGGGATATTTCAGAGTCTTCACTTTCCGTTTCAGACAATTCAATCTCTGGGCTCTCCGGTGGATCTTCATCACAACATTTCATGCTTGTCGGCTTCCATTCGACAGAGCCGAGACTTAGAGTTGAAACTCTGTTTTCACTATCCAATCCTTTTGGTAACTACGGTTTTAATTACACAAGTCAGTTAATTCTGATGGTACCAAAAAAAATCATGTACAGCTTCCATTTCAGCGCCTTGCAGCCTAGGATCGCCACTTCATAGTTTCGGATCAGATTACCAAAAATTCACAACCGTTTCCCAGGATTAGATCTTCGTATGGCATTAGAGATTCTACTGCACAAAAGGATATCTAGCAGCATAATATTCTCTCACGCGAGACGCCCCGTCTCTGGCAAGAATCCCCTTCAAGTCCCCACTTATTCGAGCCAACCATATCTCCAGGTTTCTTTGGAGTTCCTTGAAGTTGTTCCTTATTGAGTCAATGGACCGTCTTGTGGTCACCCTGGCATGGCCCCCGAGCTCCTCTTCATAAAGGCTTTTCCCTACTTCAGCATGCAGTTGCGTCAGTTTTTGTCCTGTCTCGGATGCACGCTGTTGGAGCCGTAACGCTTCTAGCAAGAACTCAGTCTGCCTTTGAGTCCTAAACTCCGAGCTCAATGTCAGTTCACAAGGATCGCTAGATTGCTGGGGCATATGAACAAAAGGGTATCTACTTCAGCAAACTACTTCCACATTGTACAGTGTTTTTTTTTTTCAATTAAGAGAATGGGGAAAATAACTATTTAACTGCAGTGACCATTAGTCATGGTAAATTATACATTCTATTGAAGTCGGTAACTCACTATCAAAAGTTAGGTTTGGTGTCACAAACAAACCAGGTTAGGATTCGTGAAACTGTTCGTTTTTAGTGGCCTAAATGTAGATTTTGAAAATACTCAGGGCTCCTAGGAGTAATCACACTCAGATGGTTGTCATGCGATCAACCTAACAACTAGCAGAGGAATGTCGGACTACAATCATAAAATAGACTTGAAATGCTTAAGATGACCTTTCGTTACGTCTATTAGAGCTATTATTATGAGCATGACACGGAAGGTAAGTATATCAGATTCAATCTGACAAGGTACCCAACATCAGCTCAAGTAGGTTTTATAGATCACCCAACATAAAGTCTTGAATTAAGCACAATCTAGGCCTAGCATTTTGTTAATATCTGTGTATTAGGTTCATTCTTATTTCTCCATATATAAGTCATCAACTGTACATGAGCTGTTGCTCCACTTATGCTGACAAGAAACTCTAATCAGCTTATCGGTGCCTCATGTGCAACAAAACTAGAATATATTATGCATCTCTAAATAGCAAGCAGCTCAAAAAGACTTGTAAGCAACAAAATTAACTTAAATTGCCAATACCATCTTTCTGCACAGATCGTCAATCTTTCCTGATAGAGCTTGATATCTTTTAGCCTGCTTCCTCATTAGTGAAGGAATCTTCGATGGATCACCATCCCCCACTTTTTCCAAATTCAACAATTCTTGTTCAAGTAACTTCAACTTAGAAGAGACACCAACCCCTTCACCATTCAATTTCCAAGGAGACTCCCTTCTGAGCAGGAAGCAAATTGCCTCCAATCAATTGAAGGAAAATAGCATTATGAAAAGGGTCAAAGGAAGCATATAAACCATCTGCATATACCTTGTCACATAATGCTTTGAATGATGTGATGACTCGAGGGATTCATACTGCACATCCTGCTTATAAATAAGACAGGTAAGGTATTAAAATCGTCAGATTAGGAATTCCGGTGTTTATAACACCATCTGAGAAACAAGAACAACAAATTCGTTGATGAAACATTCATATAACACTAAGAAATTGTTTCAATCTAATCACTACATGTTTTCAGTCTTCTTCCCCCTGTAAAAGTATCATTTATCTGCTGTTAGCGCACCTAACCAACATTTCGATCTTCTGTGCAAACTCATAATCTGAGCAAAGCTAAATGAACCTCAGAATTGGGTTTGTTTAAGAGACCATCAAAATGACAGCTATAGTCCACTGGACCATAAATTCCAAGCTATATGCCAGTATTTAGCAGTTGCATACTCCATCAAGTTTCAAATTTCAACAAAAAAAAGAATTTTTGAATGGAAATTAGAGTCAATAAGTGAGATTGTTAAATATAAGTCTTCTAATCTCACTTTCTCATATCTTTGGAGAAGAAAATTTTCACCAGAAATACCAGATCACCCCATTTCCGACATGTAAATAACTAATCTCCCACCCAACAGTTATCTCAGAAGCTTCATTCGACAGTAGAAGTATAATAAGCTTCACATTTACCAGAAGTTTAATAAGCTCAGGAAGCACATTATTAGAGCTATAAATTACATCAAGTTTGATCTTATTTCAGACATGGGTTAGGTATCCTACCACTCAAATCAAGTATCAATACAAACAACCAATATTACAATATCTAACTTTCAAGATCTGATGAACCATCAAAAGTTGTCCCTGTAGATTTTATTTTACACAAGTGGCTGGAAGAATTGATATGTTTGCTCTGCTTTCACAGCAAATTGGTTGCCCACACTAGGGACACGACATATTGGCATCTCTTCACACAATTACATCCTTCTGACCTTTTCCTTTCAATCACTGGCTTTATGGCTCTTAACTGATATCAGCCAACACTAATTGCTGAAGGAGCTCACGTTCCTTTGGAATACATGTTTGGTGTGACCACTACATACATCCTGTGGATGTAGATAGATGATCTTCTCATACATCCTTATCTATGTGGTAAGGATGGTCCCTGGCCAAATTAAGAAAATGCCACGGGGAATGGAGAACAAGGAAATGGGCCAAACTACCCAGGGAAATTAACCAGATAAACTAACCCAGAATATAAAAATATCTCTTTTGATGCATAAAACAAAATGCCGGAGGGTGAAAGGAGAAAGAATTTAACAAACCAGAAAAGGTGGATAAACTCCATGAGAAAGATATTCATCCACAAACTTAATGAGAACTGCGTCAGTTGATTTTAGCACTTGAACTCATGCTACTCAAACTTTTCACTAGTACTGCAGAATAAAAGCATTATCTAATAGGTGTAGACATGAAACCAGAAGAATCTGGGGAACCCAATTATTAACTTTTCCCTGTTTGCATTAATTATGAAGATTTCTAGAAAAAGGTAAAGAAATTTGGCTGAACAGTGTAAATTCGTACACAATGCAGAGATGCTTACGACACACAGAGACTTCACATTGTTTTTTCAGGAAAAAGATGAAGACTCCAGTACAATACACAGAGATCCCGGAGCAAAAGTTAAAGAGAGAGAAGTGAACGCCACTCGAACAATAGCCATCAGAAAGTGGTTCACTTTCTTCTTGAAACTCAAGAAAATATTAATCATGGAAAAAAAGGCAAAACGAAGAAAAGTTATGATGAGAAACGAAGCCCAGAAAACCGCAACTTCCCCCGAACTTTCCCCGTTATCATAATTACTCAAAACCCATGAAAAACCACGATCTTTTCATTCTAAAGATCGAAATCAGCACACGTGTTCTCAGTATAACAATGTGCATAAAATTTGTGGGCATTAGCGAAACAACATTGCAAAAACAAACCCACCCCCCTCCAAAAAAAAAAAAAAAAAAAAAGCAGAAGGAGAAAAGCAAAAAACCATACCTGCCAAACTCTGGCTTTCTCAGCCCAGAACTTGGAAGCAGACCCCAAACACTCAGAACCAAACCCATTCCCAGTCTGCTCCTCTTGCTGCCGATTCAAGTACTGATACTGATGACGGTGATGATGTTGTTGCTGACCATAATCATACTCACTCGCTTCCTCCACATCACCATGACCACCGTTCCTATCACTCTCTTCTCCAAACTCACCCCTCCTCGACATGAACCCAATCATGTCATCCCTCTCCCCAACCTCCCTCTCCAGGTCCTCAACCCTAGCCTTGTACTCCGCCTCGACCCGCTCGCTCTCCTCCACTCTCGCCCTCAAGTGGGCCATCTCCTCGTTGGCCTCGTCCAGCTGCTGCAGCAGCCTCCTCTCATCCTGCTGCCACGCGTTCCGGTGGCTGGCGAAGATCTCCACCACCCTGGCGTTGGCCTTGGCGTCCTCCTTCCTCCTCGATCTCATCTGCCTCAGCTGCTCCTCGGCCTGGAGGAGCCTAAAGGACAGGTCTTTGACCTGGGTCCGGAGGCCAGGCAAAAGGGTCAGCGAGTTCTTGGGCAAATGCGCCAAGAACAAGGAGAAGCTGAGGCCCAGGTAGGTGGACAGAGACAGGCTCCCGTTCCTGCTCCCGTTCTCGTCCCTGTCGTCTGGCCCTTGCTCTGGCGGGTGTTCTTGGTCCTCTTCCTCTTGTTCCTGTTCGCGTGTTGCCATTACTGGGACATGAAACTGGGAATGAGTGTGGGTCTGGGAGTATGTGGGCGCTTTGAGTTTTGGAAAGAGCTAGCGAAGCTGGTTCTTTTGTTGGGTACTTCTCTCTTCTGAAGAGCTTACCTTGTTTCGATGTATCAATAATGTTGCAGAAGCTAGCTTTTTTATTTCTTTATTCTTTTTTGGAGATTTGTCAAAAAAAAAATATATATTTTTTCCACAAAAGATTGGGTCTCGTGCATTGTGGATTTACTTGGACATGAATGACGGAACGCAGCAACAACGGTCCTTTTCAGACATTATGGATCCGGACAGCGAGCCGGTGAAGATCTTAAAAACAATTTTAATAACTGTATATTTTTGGCTCGTAAATTTCAGGATTTTCATTATTTCTGCCGGCCCGTTGACTTCATTATTATCATCTTGCGCTTTGCAAATTTCTTCTTGCAAGCGCCGCTCTGGTGTGATTTTAGGTCTCGTCTCATTTGGCTGGGATCCACACAATGACACGAGGATCCTTTTCTTTTCATACTAGGGAATCGATCGGGATTTTGCATCTCAATTTTTGGGGGTAAATACCAAGACAAAATGCACGATCTTTATATCTTTCAACGCGCATTTGACATGATCTTTCCAAATGTATCAGGAAAATGCACAGTATTTTACTAGGATGAAAAATTTAACACAATCTTTCAAACTCGTGAAAATAATTACCTAACATTTGGTCCCTACAACAAAAATAGCATCTTTAGCATTTTGTCCATAGCCAAAATGTCCAAACCTTTAACCACAAGGTCCTATTTGGAAGCATATTCTTAAGTGCTTGGGTTTAGGAAGTGAACACAATTTCGGTGCTTGTCTAGAAAACAATAATGTGATTCCAAATGTTGATTAGAGACTGTGAAATTGAATTAACATGAAATTATTTGGGGTTGAGGATGTGGAGATACTAGTCATTACATGCATCGACCCAAAGAAAGTTTGGTGGACCAGAAAATATAAAATAAACTTTTTAATTTATATAGCCCATAGTTTTGGCCATAAATTGAATCCATTTCCAGATCACTGTAGAACCACCGGTCTTTGAAATAAAATAAAATTAAATTAAAAAAAACCTCGTGGGTTTTGTAGGTCCTAGGCTTTTTCATATGGAAGCCAGTTAAGACAATTTCTGCGTCTCTATGTTCTGCTCTCATCAAATACACTAAAGAAAAGAAAGAAAGAAAGAAAGACACTGACACAGTGACAGTTGCTCACTTAGCAGCAGTAGTTCTAAAATGACTAAAACCATGGAAAGGAGACGGCATTTCTGTGAACATTTTAGACCGAAATCATTGCAATGCCTTTTTTTAAACTTCGCTTCTTTCTGGCAACTTCTTGCCCAGAAACTTTTTTCCCTTTTCAGGCCATGGTGAAAATCTTGAAAGGCCGAGCCTTTTTGGCTCAGATAATGACAGAGGAAAGTTAAGCACCAAAAGAAAAAAAAAAAAAATCATGGCACGAAAAAGAGAAGGAAAAGGAACAATTCGAGAACAGCACGGACACTGCCATGCGTAAAAACAGGCTGGGGAAAAGCGCCAGGACCATCTCAAATCCCAAAGAGAGCTTGAAATAGGCAGCGGTCTTTCTCATCTTCACATGATTTTGTAAGGACCACCGTGGGTCGATACACATGAATAGACTGCACTTGCCACCACGGCAGGCTGCGAGAGAGTGAGGGCCAAAGACCTGTCTCGAGCCACTTCATGATGGGCCAGTTCAATCACGATTATTCGCTATCTAGTTCCGTCGGTCTCACGTCGTGGTTGCATTCGATTTATGAATCCGAGTCTAGATAAGGTTTTTTTTTTTTTTTTTTGGAGAGTAGTCGCCGAGGATTCATCGAAGCCAATGCAAGAATTTCTTGAAGGGATGGTGTTGATGACAAGAGCTAGACTTTCGAAATTACATGGTAATACATTATTTGAGCATCGAGCTCGATAAGAATTCATTGGTAGTTTGACTCGGGCTTTTGAGCCTGCCTATTTGTTTTTGCGAATTTTCTTTATGCCCCTGCTAATCACAGGAGGGGAACATGGGCAGAGTAGCTCCCTACTTGTTGCCCCTTTGCCTTTGTTGTTTGATAGCAAGTGGTGACGGATCGAGGAGGCTGGCGATGGTCGCCGTCCTTCTTGACTTTTCAGTGCACTCTATAGCGAATGCACGCTACATAACCTATAAACATATTACATAATATGGTGTCTCGTATCATGAGCTATGCACTGTAAGTCTCTTTAATCTCGTTTGCTACTAATTTAAGGATTATGAAGTCTCGGACCTTCGTTAAAAATTTGTATTATTGCCGTAGACTATCCACACCATAAAAAAATATGATGGATTGGACTGTTTTTCTTTTCCTATATTGTGACGTAGGTTTTTTAATTATACCTTGATTATTTGAATCTTTCCCATTGCCAATATGTCAAAGAAACAAGGACGCCAGCCAGAGATGTCCTTCTTTGGACCCCCTTTGTGCGTTGTAGTCCCTCTTTCTTTCTTCTCTGTCAGCATTATGAATTAGTAGTTCAGTGAAGAAAATATCGGATAGAAGAAACAAATTTGCAATTAAGGCTCCGCGTGATTCACGAGAAGTGGGCCTATTTGGGTCAGATCATATTTGACCCAACTTATACCGAAACCAACCAATCTTGTATGATAGGATTATAAAATCCTCCAAATGATATCGAAATAAATTAGCAAGACACCTTATAAACTTTAACAAAGCTACAGTGAGACCCTTAGGTGTTTTAGTAATTTTGGGAGCATCGATTTGCATCGGCATATGGCCATCATGTTTTTACTTTTGCATCAATCCATGCTGCCGTTCAAAATGGCATGACTTTTCATCAACGAGCAAAACACCTGCTCACGACGTACGGCATGACCCTTACGTCGCGAGCATCTTGCTCTCCTCTTTACATCTCGTGTCTCGCCTTGCCTCGTGTTCCGGCCAACATCGTCGGCCATTCCACGGGGGACGGGCCGGGATTGGGCCAAGAGGCCTCGAATTGGGCCAAGCGGGGGCCCAAGAAGGCCATGCCCAAGCCCACTCCAACGGGCGGCAAAGATCGTTCCAAACCGTGAAAAGCGTGTGTGTGGCTTTCACGGCGTTTTTCTCTCCTGGGCCCGCCCGATAAAAAGGATCCGCCAATCTCGCCCATAAAAAGATTCAGGTGCTGCTTCTTTCTTCTTCTTCTTTCTTCTTCTTCTTACTTCTTCCCCAAATTCAAAGTTTCAAAATGTCAGAGCAGTAAGTTCAGAAGCCTCGCAGTCGCTGCGGCTCTCCTGTCTTCACTCGCTCGTCGTCCCCGAATAAGGAACTTCCTCTCACTTCAGGTTCGTCCGAAGCCAGAATTTCTGGGTTATCCTCAAAATCGCAACTTGGGTTCGTTTGGCGCTTTTCTTGTTCGAGCGTTTCCGGCAATGCGCGTCGTCGTCGTTCTGGGTGGGCCGTTCGGCGTCGCGTTAGGGCTTTCCTAGGTCGGGAGCTTGGAACTCTGAGCTCGCGCTTTGCTTTTTTCTTCTTTTACTTGATTGCCGGTGTTTGTTGGCCGTGGCGGCGAATGAATTTCGATCGTTGTTGATTTTCTTCGTGTCCATTAAAGAAGTTCTTCTTGCGTTGCGCGTGAAATGGCAGGTGGGTTTCTGAATGTGATTGAAGTGGTCGACGGAAATGTCCCTCCTCAGTAGATTCTTCTACAAAAGACCCCCGGATGGGTTGCTCGAATTTGTCGACCGGGTTTATGGTAACATCTCTCATTGCCTAACTTTAGTTCTCAATGCGTTAGGCTATTTGAATTACTAAATGTTTGTGCAGTTTTCGATTCCTGCTTTTCGACGGAGGTATTGCCAGAGGAAATGTACCAAGTCTATCTGCATGAGATCTTGGGCGAGTTACATGAAGAGTTCCCAGACTCGGCATTTCTCGCGTTCAATTTCCGCGAAGGTGAGAAACGCAGCCAATTCGCCGAAATCCTGTGCGACTGTGACATCACCGTCATGGATTATCCACGCCAGTATGAGGGTTGTCCCCTCTTACCTTTGTCATTGGTTCAACATTTTCTTCGCGTCTGCGAGAGCTGGCTTTTGGTTGGGAATCAGCAGAACATTGTTCTGCTGCACTGCGAGAGAGGAGGCTGGCCACTCTTGGCATTCCTATTGGCAGCTTTCTTGATTTTTAGAAAATTGTACAGCGGAGAACGGAAGACACTCGACATTGTTCACCGAGAGGCTCCTAAAGGATTTTTGCAGCTCCTCTCGCCATTGAATCCACTGCCATCTCAGCTTCGGTACCTTCAGTATATTGCAAGGAGGAATATGTCTCCTGAGTGGCCTCCTCCAGAGCGAGCACTTTCTTTGGATTGTATAATCGTGAGAGCCATTCCTAGCTTTGATTCGCAGAACGGTTGCAGGCCACTTATCCGTATATTCGGCAGGAATCTCCTCAGTAGAGGGGGCCTTTCGACACAGATGCTTTTTTCCATGTCCAAGACAAAAAAGGCTCTTCGACATTATCGACAGGCAAGATTTCTTCTGTCTTCATTTTTCAATTCCCTATTCAATTGTCTTGGAAGTAAAACACTTTCCATTAATCATTTTCTTGTGTACCAACCCATATGATTACATCCTATGGAAATCTTCACTGCATGTGTTTCCTGAAATTAAACAGGGAAATATCTTAACATATATGTCGTCCATAATCGGTTTGTTTTTAGAGACAGATATAGAAGATTTATCTGAAGAATAGCTAGTTTAGCAAGCGAAGTCCCCTTTTATCTTTCTTACCCACGTCTTTAAATGAGGAAAAATGTCCTTAGAGTGTCTGCAAGAGGTTTTTGACAAGGAGACTGGGTGCTAATAGATGACCTATTGCAGGGGGACTGTGATGTCATTAAAATCGACATTCAATGTCTGGTTCAAGGAGATGTTGTTCTGGAGTGCGTTCACTTGGACTTGGACTCAGAAAGGGAAGTTATGATGTTCCGGATAATGTTCAATACTGCATTCATCAGATCAAACATACTGATGCTGAACTCTGAGAACTTGGACATTCTTTGGGATTCAAAGGAGCGGTATCCAAAAGGATTTCGTGCAGAGGTGAGTATTTCTATGAGCAACCCCTTGCTAGAATGGTAAAAGTAAAGTGTAGTGTTAGAGGAGGCTAAAGAATAAGATTTTCTACGACCAGACAAATTGCTGCTTTCCCTTTAGTAGATTGATTTGTTATAGTATTGTGCCTATGTTCTTTTGATAATCTCTCCAACCTTTGAATTGACTTTTCACATCAGGTATTGTTTGGGGATGTTGAGAGTGTCTCTCCACCGAGAGCTCCGATCACTGTTTTGAATGGAGAGGAAAAAGGCGGATTGCCTTTAGAAGCTTTCTCCAGGGTTCAGGAACTTTTCAATGGTGTTGAATGGGTCGACAACAGTGATGATGCTGCACTTTGGTTGCTTAAACAACTTTCAGTCTTGACTGATGTGAAAGAACTGTCTAGGTTACAAAACAAAGCAAATTTGTACACTTCACCCGCTGATTCCGAGGATGAAAATAATACTTCCAGTGCAGCAGATAGTTCGGATGAAGCATTCGAATTTTTCCCAAAGCGGTCAACAGATTCAAGAAATTCTGGGATGGAAACAAATTTTGATAACAATAATGTGTTTGATGCCAAATTTACTTCAGAACCCATGGATCAAGAATCAGATACAGTGGACCCGGACCCTCCACCTATTGATCAGCAATCATGCCTCGCAGACAGAACAGCTCAAACTCACTCGCTGGAGTTAATGTCATCTATGCCACCTTCTGTCTCTGATTGTCTACCCCAACCACCAGTATCGCTAGCAAAACCGCCACCGCCGCCGCCACCTCCTCCTCTTGTACGATCTTCCCATCAACCTCCAGCTCCCCCTTCGCTTCCCTCTGGCAATGCCTCTAAGGTGCCACCTCCGCCGCCGCCACCTCCTCCACCTCTTTTGCCAACTTTTCGTCCACCACCACCACCACCTCCCCCTTTACCATTTGTCAACAACTTAGCTAAAGGGCCACATACCCTACCCCCACCACCACCCCCACCTCCCCTAGCTCCAACATCTAAACTCCCTTCACCAGGTCCTCCACCTCCCCCACCACCTCCACCATTTGCATCAAGATCAAGTCAACTATCTGTGATGGCACCGCCTCCACCTCCGCCGCTGCCACCTCCACCATTCCAATCTGTTTCATCTAAAGGATCTCCCCTTCCTCCTCCTCCACCTCCTCCTCCTCCTCTGCCTCCCTCCTTCACATCATTCCCAAGTCAATCATCCCTGCCTAATCCAATGCAATCACCACCGTTGCCACTGCCGCCTCCTCCACCTCCAACCTTTAGTTCTAAAGGTCCTCCTCTCACTTCACCAACTTCCTCGCAGTCCTCTGCACATAGGCAAACATATTTAGGGCTGTCACCTTCATTTCCAGACTCTGGAACTTTTAAGTTGCAGGGACCACCGCCACCACCACCACCTCCGCCTCCTCCAGCATTATCGAATTTAATGTCTGCCACAAGAGGTGCTGTTCCTGGAGAATCCCCTTCACCTTCCGTAGCACATATTAGTCCCACGGTAAACCTTCCCAAGCCGCCTCCACCGCCGCCGCCACCTCCTTCAGGCCTTGGACGGCCAGGTTTATCCCCATCACCAGCAGCTCCAAAGCCTCCTGGTGCACCTCCTCCACCGCCGCCGCCACCTCCTTCAGGCCTTGGACGGCCAGGTTTATCCCCATCACCAGCAGCTCCAAAGCCTCCTGGTGCACCTCCTCCACCACCGCCACCACCTCCTTCAGGCCCTGGACGGCCAGGTTTATCCCCATCACCAGCAGCTCCAAAGCCTCCTGGTGCACCTCCTCCACCGCCACCACCAGCTCCTTCAGGTCCTGGACGGCCAGGTCAGTCCACATCACCACTGGCGCGAAATCCTCCCTCTGCACCACCTCCACCGCCAGCTCCTAAGCCTCCCGGTGCACCACCTCCACCGCCGGCTCCAAAGCCTCCTGGTCCACCTCCATTTCCAGGAGCTAAGGGGACAAATGTAGCACCACCACCTCTGCCATCTAGTGGAAGGGGAAGAACTCTAGGGTCAATTAATCAAGGGAGGGGTCGATCTGCTGGTGGGACTTCTATCCCACCTAAAAAATCCTCTCTAAAACCTCTGCATTGGGTAAAAGTAACTCGTGCAATGCAAGGAAGTTTATGGGCTGATTCTCCGAAGCAGGAAGATCAATCAAGGTTTGTTGATACTCCATATAGGAGATATTGCTATATTGTCACCATCTAAGCTTCTTTTAGATGTTACCACTACTTTCTGCACTTCATGTTATTTGAGAAGTAGTAAAGTTTATTAATAATAGGCTTCCTATCACAATTAATACTTGACAGGGCCCCTGAAATAGACATATCAGAACTTGAGAGTCTCTTCTCAGCAGCTACTTCAGATGGAAGTGGGAACAGAACTGGTGCCCGGCGTTCTAACATCAATAAACCTGAGAAAGTGCAATTGGTGAGATATACACTTTCTTTTCTACTTGTATTTTACTTTTCTTAGCCATAGTCCTTGGAACAGAAGCTGTAAGTGATTTGTGATGGTAGCAGTAGCTGGTAGGATATTAATAATGCTACAAGCATGTTATCTGGGTAAAGTATTAGTCTGGGAATCAGATGAGGTATTCTTACCAAATAAGTGAATTTTGAAGAACCTCAAGAAGCAGTAAAACCATTTCATTTGACATAGCCTGGAGAAATTGTCTTCTGGCTTACCTTTCTCATCAGACTAAAAGAAAGCCACTTATTGTTATGTCTTTTTTAATTGTTTTTCTTATATGGTAAGGAAATCATTGGTGCCTTCCATATATTATCAGTGGTAATATATTTATCAAGGATCAGATGGCAATGTTTTTCTGTTTTTCGAATTTTTTGTGTCAAGAATAATTTGTTTTTCTTCCAAATGCAGGTTGACTTGCGTAGAGCATATAATTGTGAAATAATGCTTTCAAAGATAAAAATTCCTCTGCCGGATATGATGGTAAGTTGTCTTTATTCCAGTTGCATATCTATTAAATTTTTCCTGTTTTAATTTGTTCTGCAAACAAGTTGTTATTGCTTCTCAAATACTAAGAAGAATCTGGATGTCCCATTGGGTTTGACTTTCTGCAGCCACCGAACTTTAATGCTTCTTTTGTACTTTTTTTTTTTTTTCTCTCTTTTTGTCATGCGGTTCAATTCTGTGGCCTTTGTTCAAATTTAAAGAGGATGGGGTACAGTATATTTCCCCCTAACTGCACTGTGATGAGGATGTGGCTTTGTTTTGGATTGTTTAATTCAAGTAGACTACGGAAATCACTGGGCATGAATCCACGTTATCAGACAATTGCAATGAAAGTAATTATGCTTTCAAGTTAGTTTATGGGTCTACTTAACTAAGATAGTGCACATTAATGCTACCTTTTTGTACTATATTAGCTACATAGATCAAATAGGTTCTAGGCCAGGGAGTTGGGATCTTGTTGTCTTTTGCAGTTTTGCCAAAGCATGGGCAATCTTTGAAAAATATACCTCTTTTCATGTGAAAGTGAGATAAGAAGGTTTCGAGAGCAATTTACTAATTTCCTATCTTCTGGATGCTTCAATTACTGCATGTTGTTTCCGAACTAAACTCCTTTGCTCTATACTATATGATATATCATCTTCTTTATTTACAGTTTAATTTGTTATCATAATGAAGTTCAAGAAACATGTTAGGTTCTTTCCACCCCTTAGTTTGACACGACTGAATATTCACTGATATCTACATATTTTGATTCCCAAGAATTGATGTGATTTATGGTTACTAGTTGGTGCATGACCATCTCTACCAAGAAATTGAGCTATTAGGAAATTGATCTGCTAATATATATCAGACATATTATTTAGCATTAGTTAACTGGATGGGTATAGGCATTGTATCATGGCCGTGAGCTCTCTTTGTCCAGTGCTATGCATAGTACTAACTTTCCCATTAGGCTATTTGAAGAGTTTGTGGGAAAAAATGTGTTTTCCCCAGAGACCGCAACAATTTCTTGCTGATACCTGCATCAATCTCGGACTTTTTATTACATTGTTGAGGATAATATATATCTATTTATTTGCACCGAAAGTGGCGAAAAAAGTGACTTTACTGATGGTGGACTGAAACATATCATCTTCTTTCTTGCCTTTTCTTCTTTAGGATGGTAGGACAATTGTGTTGGTTGATTAAAGCAGTTCCCGCAGTTTAAAATTTTAGGGGTTTGTTAATGTAATCCTACTAGATTCAATTTTGGTAGAATTATATTTAGCTAAGCTTTTGATAGATTAAGTGTGATAAATAATCACTTTTATGCAGTATAATATAGAGAAGAAGGGAAATTTCTGTTAATCATGTAACATCCATTCATGATTATTTTTAAGCCTGCATGGAGATGCAAACAAGCATGTTTACCCTTCTGCATCACACACTGTCCTATAAAAAAAAAAAATAAAACATGCAGACAGTAAGAGCTGGTATCATTTCCACTGTTTTTATGGCTCATGATTCGTATTGTCCTATTATCTACCTTCATCTATTTCAAAGGCGATTGTCTTTGAAAAGTTGACTCGTATGTGTTGGTCCCAGTAATCAGTACCATTTTTTCCCAGAATGCAGTTCTGGCTTTGGATTCTTCAGCTTTGGACATTGATCAGGTTGAAAATCTCATCAGATTCTGTCCCACCAAGGAAGAAATGGAGACTTTGAAGGTATGTATTTTCTCTCTCACACACATGCACGCACATGCACCCCCTTACATGCATTCACATATGTGCCTGTGTGCAGCAATCACAAATCAAGTTGTGCTCATGCTATCTCCTTGCTTGGCATGCTCTTTCTGTATATCTCCTTTCTTGTGAAGAGTGCTTCCCTGCTTGAAATGTCATTGATGGTATAAGGAATTGTCTGAATTTTTACTACTTGTACCTAGCTGGCAGTACATATTTTCTTCCATCTTTTTTCTTCTGTTGATAAGATTCTTCAATAACAAGATGTAATAGGTCCCTGGATCAATAGCCTGAAAGCTTTTCTGGAGAACATTGAGACAGTAAAATGTTCCTGTTTTTGTTTCTTTGGACTAGTAAAGTGAAAAAATCTATAGGTAAATTCTTTTAGGTCGTGCACAAGAGTGGTGTCATCAACAGGTAAGAGTTGTGTATTATGTGCTGATGCCTGCAATTGCAACTTTTATCTGAACGACAGTCATATGAAAGGTTTCTTTAGAAATGGAACGGAAATTTTTTTGGCTATGTTAAATATCAGAGGGGACAGTAGGTTACTGTACCTGCCAAATCCTATTATTCTGATTTCATCTATCCTCAGATGCTATTACAACAGCGCACTCTCTTTCTTTGGAAATCTATCTAGAAAGTCAAGGTTCCTTGAAGTTTTCTTCTTTTTTTTTGTTTTGGAAGGAGCTTTGGAACGTATTATTGCTCCGGATCATCTTTAAAACAGAGGAAAAATGCTGGTTAACCAATAGATCTTTTTGTGCAAGATTGAAGAGGAGTATGTGAATCACCTATGTTTATGCTGGAATAGAAAGATTTGGACTACAGTTTTTGCAATTTTAGGAGTAAATTGGGTGACTTCAGGCATGGTGCAACACGAAATTTGGGCTTGGGGAGGGATTATCTGCTCGTGTGTTGGAAGGAAGCAAATTACTACGATGATTCCTCTCCTTGTTTTTTGGCCCATCTGGGGAGAGAGGAACAAGAGGGCATTTCAAGGAGTTGGATCCTCTGGGGATTCTTTTAGGGATAGTTGGTTTTACAGTCTTCACTTTTGTCATAGCAGGAGAGTTCAATCTGATACATTTTGTTTGTTGCAAATGCTAGAAATAATAGTCCTTTGTGCATAATTGTATAAATGGGTAGCTTACATCTGAGGCTGTATAGGGGCAGTACCTTCTTGGAACCTTCTTAGTTGAATTTTATTTGTAGTTTAAAAAAAAAAAAAAATAGCGCCATTGATATAAAGGTGTCTTGCATCTTCTGAGTGTCCTTTGCCAATTATCCTTGGACTGATCACACAAGATTATTTTTGGAGCTTTCCTTTGAAATCATCTACCTAGGGTACTGTCTTCTGCTGATTAGATTTGAAATAATGACTCTTCTAGAGAAGGAAAGAATTGAGATGTTTCTTGGGTTGAAGTGATAAAGTGATGTTCCTACTCAGTGCTGGTGAGTGGTACCCTGATGGCATCTGTACAAGATCCTTGATGCGTTCAGTGCAATGTACAGTAGCTCGGTGTTGTCCTTTTTTATCACACCAATATATCTTATTGTGTGTTTGGTAGTAAACTTCTATTTCCTGTTAAAAGTTTATAATTGTTGAAATTGTATTTTCTAGTCAGCTGTTATGCCTTTCTTTTACTAAAGCACTCTGCATTGCTCCTCCTTTTCCAGAATTATGCTGGTGACAAGGGATCGCTAGGGAGGTGTGAACAGGTTTCTTTCGAACCACATGTCGAAAAGCTATATTCTCTTCAGTAGTTCAATTTTGATTGATGAAATTGGCTGTTGATGTTTCAGTTTTTCTTGGAACTGATGAAGGTTCCCCGCATAGAATCCAAGTTACGAGTGTTTGCTTTCAGAATTACCTTTTCAAGTCAGGTGTGTGTCCCATGCTTTAACTGTCCATGTTAATTTCTAGTTCCCTCTCCTATTATTCCGAAAGATATCAGTGTTCACATGCTTTTTCTGCTTCTAGGTGAATGACCTAAGGGCTAACCTCAGTACTATTAATGATGCAGCTCAAGAGGTACCATCTATATCAAGCATTATTCATTGCAATGAAAAACTGAATAAGCTTAGCATCCACTCTTATATGTCAACATAGGTGAAAGAGTCTGTCAAACTACGTCAGATAATGCAAACCATCCTCACTCTGGGCAATGCATTGAACCAAGGAACAGCACGAGGTGACATTCCTTACTTTTTGACATATTTAATTACTGCATGTCATAATTGACTTATATTGGTTCTCATACCACAGGTTCTGCTATTGGCTTCAAATTGGACAGCCTCCTTAAATTGTCTGATACTCGTGCGAGAAACAACAAGATGACTTTGATGCATTACCTATGCAAGGTAAAATATTGTGAACTTTTGCCAAGGTTTCAAGATATTAACAGACTAGGTGGCTGTTACATTTTCTAACCACTGGGAGGAAATTGGACATGATTAAGACTGATATGAAAGTAGGTACCCTTTGTACGTCGAATTCTAGTGTTGGAGGAGCGTTGATGAGTCCTTTTTGCTATTGTGTACATGCAAAGCTTCACGAGTGAGGAAAGAAATGTGCAAAGCAAGAAGTAAATGACTGCCACTTAAAACAGTATTGGGACAAAAAGAAAATTACATCAAAGTAAATCTTTGTAATCTCCTGATAAAAAAATAATTCGATCAGAAAATAAATCTCTGCTCTCTCTCTCTCTCTCTCTTTCTGCTTATTGGTCAATCATTACGTGGTACAATAAGTATGGAGATTGATTTGCTAATGTATTATATGATGTTTGCATTCAAATATGCAAACTTATCAGACCTCATAGCACATTGCAATGAATGTCATAATTATTTCTTCGTGCAATGGCTTGAATTGCAAACGGTCGTCCAAATACTTTAGATTCGGTTAGTAAATAGTAGTTGTGGGGGGACTCCCACTGACAAGCCGTCTGCTATAAGGAATGGGCCGTCATTGATAAAGAAAGATGAATGTGAGTTTTATGAGATGTGAAACTGGTGAAATTTCTTTCTTGATCTCACCTGCAAGAGATAAGTTGTCTTAATCTTATTGAAGATTGGATGCCAATTGAAATCATTATCGGCGTCCTTATGCACATGAGTAGAGGCCCAAGGGAACAAACTGTTGTGGATACTTCCATTTTCCAATTAGCCTATTTTCCAATGTTATATTGTGCAACTGGATGATCTTCATTTATTAGATCTTAACAAGAGCTCCGAATGAAATGGTTGGTTACTATTTTTTATTTAATTTAACCGCACTTTACATATTTTTTTTTATGACACATTTTGTATACAGTCTTTATGTCACTACTTGTTTAATGCTTACATCACCAATCTTCTGAACTTCTTTGTCTTCAATATAAAAGATTTGGCAATGCTATTGAATCAAAGTTTATTTGGTTAGGATTATCTGGAGTATAATCATTGATGGAACTATTCTTACAGTATTAAGAATCAATAAATTATCCTTGAAAGTTTCCAGCTCTGTCATTGGTTAATTTTGATTTTCCAGCTCTTTACTTATCCTTCAGTTGGTTCGTTTCTTGAGCATGTATTCATATGGCAGTCTGATGTGAATGTGAATTCTATGAACTTCCTCTTTTCTTCTCCAGCTTCTTGCTGAAAAATTGCCGGAATTGCTGGATTTTGGCAAGGATCTTGCTCATTTAGAAGCTGCTTCTAAGGTATAAAGATACTACTTTGGATTTGCTCCTGCCTATTATCCCTTGTTACTAACCCTACTTTACCTCATGTACTTACGTTGTTGCCTTTTCAATCTACTTCTTAACCGTATGGCTAGATCCAATTGAAATCTTTGGCGGAAGAAATGCAAGCTGTGAGCAGAGGTCTTGAAAAGGTCGAGCAAGAACTTGCTGCTTCTGAAAATGATGGTGCCATCTCTACTGGCTTCCAAAGAGTGAGTACTGCTTTGTAACTTTTTAACTCGTAAATGGATTCACTCCAATACCTTCTGTTCCCTTTGCAGATGATTGGACTATCTCAAATTGTTATTTGCCTTCTCACCAAAAAAGAAAAAAATTGTTATTTGCCTTTTAACCTCTTCCTTTGTTTTTCCTCATCATGAGATTTTTGTCCATGTCCTACTTTTAACACTACTGTGCAAGTATTCAAAGAAACTGTTGAGATACTTGTGTGAGTTATGTTAAACAAGTCCCACATCGGAGAATTGGTGTGGTGTAATAGTCAATATATCCAAGTTGGCCCCTTACTCATTGGCTTAAGCTTTTGAGTGAGGTGGGTCCAACCTGGGTATGTTAACGGGCTTGGACTAAGGCTCCTTGGTGATCTCCTTGAGTGAAGCTATCAGGCTTCTGCCGCGCCCTTCCAACAGAAATGAGCATTGAAAAGATAGTGATGAAAAGGATGAATTATGTAGAGCTGCTAAGTGATGGTGTAGTTTTCTGAATAAATGGGGAATGTCTACTTTGGCCGACCAAGTACAGTGACTGACATCACTGTTGGGCTCATGCTGGTCTTGACAGAATTATTGCAGGCTGTATTGGCATTTCTCCAATTCTTAGCTTCAGTGAGATCAAATTTTTTGGTTCAATTATTACGAGGAAGGATGGTAATACTGTCACCAATGAGTTTGTTTTTCTTCAAGCCTTTTTTGCTCAAGTTCTGGAATTTCCAGAGGTTCTCTTTTGTTCTGTGATTTTGTCTGTCTGCTTGTATGCCAATCTTAAATAGCTCCACTGGTTTAGTTCCTGTAATCACCTTTTAATTATTTGCATTGTATGTACGAGTCAGACAGAATGAACGGATCCCTGGCCTTTTTTTCCTTTTTACAAACCCATGGGATGTTTCTTGTTTCAGGTGTTGAAGAGTTTTCTTGACACTGCTGAAGCTGAAGTGAGGTCACTCATTTCTTTGTACTCTGAAGTGGTGAGTTCTCCTTGGGGGTTGGACTGAACTTCAACATATGATATCTCTGTTTTTACATGAATCCACTATCTTGCAGGGCCGCAATGCCGATTCTCTGTGTCAATATTTTGGAGAGGATCCAGCACGCTGTCCCTTTGAACAAGGTACAATTTATCTTTACTATGTACTTGTCGACATATTCAATTCATCATGGCCTGGTCAAATTACTTCTTTGACCATTTACTTGATTGTATACATCACCTGACATCCTGGTGAGACTACATGTATCACTTGCTATGAGTAATTTCATTTTTCATCAATCATGTTGGTGTAAATATATTTCTTTGTAGTCGTATTAGCACCGTCACTTAAAGATCCATCATTCATCAAATTCCATTTGCAAGAAGTTAAATTGTCTGTTGGTCAATTAACTAGTGTTCCCTACCTGGGGTGTTCCATGCCAACTTGACTCTTTCCTCCATTCTGTGTATGGTATTAGTGAGTTTTTTCTCTGCTTGTGTTTGCAGTGACTCAAATATTGGCCGTCTTTGTGAAGATGTTCAATAAATCACGCGAGGAAAATGAAAGGCAGGCTGATGCGGAGAAAAAGAAACAAGAGAAAGAAGCTATGAAAGAAAAGACTGCTGCTAATATGACTGCAAGAAGATAAAGGGCTTGTCCGAACCAAAAGAAGCGATATTGCGAATGTCTCCAAACAACCTCCTGATTTGACATGGCATATGAAACTACGAAGCACATGCAAAAGGTGGATTCGGGGTATAACTCAGTTATTGCATGCCCAAGATGATCGGGCTTTATTGAACAATCAATTTTGATTGTCTGGTACGTCCCGTGGGCTCCACTGCTGCATCAAGGCAAACTTCTGCAGATGGAAATGACTTTAAGAGGCAGAAAACTTTTACAAAAATGTACTTTACGTAGGCGGGATGCGGCATTTTAACCCTGCTATCATGTCCGCTTTTCATCTTTAGTATGATGCTAACTGGGCATCATGCTGAAGGTCCTGTATAGCTCGTCGAATTTCAAATTTTGTAGGCAATGAATTTGACTGGCAATACGCGATATTAATGCTGAGCCAGAGGCAGAAGCAAGAAATCCATTTTGAATTCCCAGAACAAATGCAAATAATTGCAGTTATTCTAATATTTTGAGTTTCTCGTGTGCATTATATCAGTATTTGCATACTAGCGTTTGCCGAAGGAGGGAATCACGTCAATGGTCTCTGAGAGCTTTACCCACTTTCATAATTTTATTTCTGAAGGTTGAAGGTCGTCCTTAAAGTCTTAGGAAACGTTTGCTGTTTACACTAGTGGACCCTTGTGTCCAACAGGCCAATCACGGTAATCTTCTAATCGTGATGATTAGACTGTCGGCAGTACAATTGTCATTTGCGTTCTTCGAATCTTTGATGCAATTTTTCCCTTGTAAAAGCTGCCGTTTGGGCTAATTATGTATGGCTCTTCTCACTTGTCCTTTTGATAACATGGGAAAAACAGAGCTTCTTCATCAATCGAACGGCATTACCAGCTTTTGTTGTGGTCCGTATCCAATCAACTAGGGCAAAATTTTCCAGAGAAATTTCCCTTCCCAAAGCTAGTGCTCACAGTAAGGCAGTAGGCTTTGATTGTAATTTACCTTAAAGGGGGAAAAAATAGAACAGCCAAAAGAAAATGGACAGATCGAAAACACCCAAGGCTTTTTATTATTATTATTATTATTATTATTATTATTATTTTATTTATCTGGAGGAATCGTTTTGGCCAATAGCTGTCACGTAAACCTCCAGGTGAAGTTAGGCACCACGCGTAAATCACCTAGGGTGCGTTTGTTTGCGTTGTTTAAAATTGTTGCAGGAACAGAAATAGAAAAAAGTGTTTACGTTGGGAACAATTTTCAACAAAAAAACACGTTTGGTAAAATTTGTATAATTTTTTTATTTCTTTTATTTTTTCTATTTTTTTCTTATTTTTCCTTTTTCTTTTTTTCTTCTTTTGGCCGGCGGCCTCGCCCAGCCAGCGAGGCTCGCCGGCCAGCGGGCGAGCTCGCCGCTGGGGCGAGCTCGGCCTCGCCGGATCTGGGCGAGCTCAAAAAAACAGAAAAAGTGTTTAAAAAAAAAAAGAAACATAAACAAACACACTCCAATGGTCTGCCTCGCAGCCTCCCTGTAATTTGCGTTGCGAGAGCCGAACTCTAACCTTCCCCTCAAAGGTCAGGAGCCTACCCAGCAGACCCAGGCGTTTTATATGTTTCATATGTTTCATACACCCATTTCCGTAAGTATTGAGCACAATTTTCGAGACTTAAAATGCATTGGAAAATAAGAAGGTAGTCCTTTTGTCCTAGCTTAAAAAATTTAATGTGAATACGGCTGTATATTTTCATGCGATCCCCGTGATTTCCAACATTTTTTAAACTCTTAGTTAAAAAAAAAAAGAAAAATTTTAAACTCTTTTTTTTGATTAAACGAACCTATTTACGCAAAAAAAAAAAAAAAAAAAATTCCCTTTTTCGAGTATTTGCATGCTGCCGTAATAAATCTATTTTTTCTCTGAGACCAAATGAACCAAAGACTACATAAATCACCTCGACCGTCCTCATGTAACCAACTCCTTTTATTGAAATTTTGACAATTTGTTCAGCATCCCGAAAACTTCCGACTTGGATATTTTCTTCTGTTGGAGGAATAGACAAGGCAGGTAAATTACTCATTCGTAGTCCACACCAAACATAACAAGGAAATTAAAGCTATCTCAGTTCCCGGTCCCAACTCCTGATGAAATGAGAACAAAGTTGACACTTTATTACAAGATATCATATCCTTATAATGGTTCTCAAGTACATAAGAAAGTCATCGACTTCAAATACACCAGAGTACCGTGTTTAACTTCAAACATCAGAACAAAGACTGCAAGATGAAAACACAACTGTGAGATAGAGAGAGTGGGATGATGGCATGTTTCACTAGCAATGCAATCCTCATTCTATGATGACCATGTCAGCTCATAAGAGAGGCTTCTGAGTCCCGAGCGTGTAGGAAGACTCATCATAAGCTTTCCGAGCTATCGGAGGAGCCCTCACCAGCAGATGAGCTCTCCTGCTGAAGACGCTTCATCTCCTCGTAAGCCCATTCAAGGCCAGGGCAGTAATGCAGCGGTGGATTGAATCTGCAATCATTTATGTCATCAGGCAAGAAGGCTCCATTCTCTATCAAGTATTTGACTGCTTCCCGTTTTCTTTCTTTGGCCGCACTATGGAGAGGTGTCCCTGGGTCAAACATTGAATCAAATATCAGTGAACCACGTAGGATGCAAGAGCAATTAAATGCAAAGTTATGAATCCCTCAGTTTCCCAAGAAGTATTTATTTCAATAAAGAGAAGGATTTTAACCAAAACCCATGAGTGAGGAAGGCTTTTGTTGTCATTATGAAGAGAAATTTTGTTGAGAGTTATGTTAACAAGCGCCTTATAAAACTAGATAAGCATACTTGACAGAGAGGGTTTCAATTTCCAAAGCACTAAATTATACACATCAGAAGAAAGTCATAAACTAGAAAGTTGCAATCTTCCCTTGTTTGATTACTTTCAAAAGTTCCCTATGTTCAAGCAAGAAAGAAAGTGCATCAAGGATACACACATAAACCAAATTCTTTTGCCAAAAGAACAAACATCAACAAGGTACATTAAGATTTATTCTGCCTTCTGTTAAGAAGATCAGAAATTAAGTAGGTTCAGGGTAAGCGTGGGAACATAGGAGAAGGCACTCACAGCCACAGGCTCCTTTTGTTCTAGCTTCAATATTTGCACCTCGCTCGAGCAGTTCATCCATGACTTCCACATGGCCACCCTCAGCAGCAAGGTGGAGTGGCGTTACCCCTTTTGATTTGGGGCCCCAAGCAGCCACATTTACATCCATTCCTTCATCAAGAAGGCGCCTTACCTGTTCCCCAAAAAAAAGCTTAATCAAACGTCTTTCATGAAAAAAAGAATTCAATTAGATAAGAAAAATACCCCCAAAACTGTCAGACAGGACATTGCATTAGGAAAAGACAAACAAAACACAATTCAATTTCATTGACAAATTTCTCGAAAACGGGGACGAAGTGAAAATCACAGGACAAGTATGGAAATAAAATATATGATTTATGTGAAAAATGAAATCATGCACTGCAAAAGACAAGCAGTTCCACCATTACATAAATTGTTGTCAACAAGTTGCTCTAATTGAAAACAACACAATAAGTACAACCTCCATGCATTTGTGAATCGAGCATCATAGTCTTTAAAATTAATTACTACTAAGTTCAATCTGCTTATTTGTAATAGCCATGTATTATACTGCATATTGTTGCAATGCTACTCATCTTCAAGGGACAGCTCTATACTTTTGAAGAAAACAGTTTGTTCTAAGTTGATATTGAATATCCTACGACCAGATTCTCTAGGACCATGCAGAAAGGAAATAAGAAAAATCAGATTAGCTCTCTAATTGCTCAAACTAACTGCACCAACCTTGGTAATCCCCACAGCCTTACATAAGCAGACATTCAATCATCTTCTTTTTTGTCCACTTTACTTGTATGAAGCATCACTACTCAAAATTATAAACATCGCCAGAAAGAAAGGGGAATAAGCCCGCTAATCAAACATGTCCAGAAGGGACTGAGCTCACTAACCAATATTCAGACAGTGTAAGACAAGCCAGGGGACATTTGCAACATTTCGGCGGTAGGGGTCATCCACAGCAAAAATCACAAGTCAAGGTCTCAGAATATTCATTGTTTACATAAGAAATAGGCAGGCAGAACACAAGTCTTTGGGTAGATTCAGCAGGAACCAATCATGCATGAACTTTCAGATAACCCAGCTGTACCTCACCGAGTTCAACACTTGATATGGGGTATAGCTAACTTGATCTATATTCTGTGAAAACCTTGTCAAAAGTTGCATTTATTATAATCCTATTTTTAAACTACCAGGACAAGGGCAATAAATTCCCAATATTCTTCAAGTTGTGTTGCATAGACATCAGCAAAACTCTTTAATAACCAATGTTTTATTCTTTCCTTTAGCTAATTGCTTCCCCATAGACGAAAAACAACTCAACTAAAACCATTTATAGATAAAAGCGTGTCCCAACATAAATTTTTCCTCTTTTCCCTCACTAGTATAGTACAGACAAAGAGGCAAGCAAGAAGCATGTTTTCCCGAAGAAAAACGCTAGATTCCTTACACTACATTCCGATAGCCTTTCGTCTTATGATATATTGTAGCATGATCTTCTATCGGGAACAAAAACAAAATAACCAAACACGATCAGTATAAACACCCAAAACAAAAAGAACAGCATTAAAAAGGTTATCAGGTCACCGACCTGCCTGATGTCGCCTTTCCGAGCACCGATGTGGAGCAGGGTCCAACCCCTGTCATCACCATCGACCCTGCTCCTGAACGAGCGCCTCCTCGTCAGCGACAGGTTCCTCCGAATGGAACCCACCTCCCCTTGAGGCATGATCCTCCAGACACTTAACCGCCGAAACAGGTTACCAAGCACCGGTATTATCAATCACCACGGAACCCCAGAGCAAAAGACTCAATTTTTGCTCCGCCAAGCGCGAGCAGATACCGGAAAGCTCCCGGCGGCAGAACGCAAGACGCTTCAAAAAAAAAACAAAGAGGAAGGAGAAGGGAGGCGGCGAGCGAATTTAGCGGGAGAGGGAGTGATGGGCGACGCAGTAGGGGGCGAACGGATTCAAGCCGGGGCCGAACACGCGGAGGCTCACATAGATCGCGAAGGAGAGGACGCGACGGGAGGGCGGTGATATGTACATCATTCGATGCAGAGACCGCCGGAACCCTAGGTGCTTGATTCGAGGAGGAAGAGAGATCAGTGTCGAACGCGAACGAAGCCTGGTGCGATTGGGAGGGGAATCGGGGAGGACGCGATTGGAGAAGAAGAAGAAGAAGACGAAGACGAAGACGACGGCGGCGGAAGGAGATGTCGCCGACGCTGCTGCTGCTGCCGTGACCAGACCAAACCCTAGACGCCGGACTCGATTTCGCCCTCACGACAGAATAAGAGAGAGGGAGGGAGATTCCTGTTTGTTCACGCGGCGGGTTGCTTCGGCCAGGAAAAAAAAAGGGACGCATAAAGGAGACGAAATTTCCTGTCGGTTAACAAACGCTTTTATTTTTGCTCAAAAAAAAAAAAAAACAAACGCTTTTATTTTCTGTTCAAAAAAAAAAAAAAAAAAAAAAACGCTTTTATTTTTTCCTCTCCACTTATTTTTATAAATAGAAAATCTCTAATGAACTAAACTGAAAAAACAGTTTGAATGCTTAGTTTTTTTTTTTTGGTCGGTGAATGCTTAGTTTTTTTGCACGAAATCATTAATTTGGGATTCGCTTTTCCTTGAGATAATTTGGTTATATTATTTTAAATAATATCACTA
The DNA here is from genome assembly GCA_014182575.1 of Eucalyptus decipiens. Classification (NCBI taxonomy): domain Eukaryota; kingdom Viridiplantae; phylum Streptophyta; class Magnoliopsida; order Myrtales; family Myrtaceae; genus Eucalyptus; species Eucalyptus decipiens. The sequence continues at coordinate 42,438,522 of CM024612.1, read as the reverse complement.
TTATCAATAAGAATTCACGTTATATCATTTTTCAAAATAATATGAAATGAATCGTTTATTTTTCATGAAATAAATGCATTTATTGTTCACGTTTTTAACAATTGAAGCATATTTCAAATATACACATCTTTAGGGGAGCTAATGCAGCGAAGACTTAGGTTATGCTTTTTATTCAATACCAACTGCGCTTGATGGTGTTAGACATCTTTTTTTTTCTTTACGGGCATGGCTGAAAAGTGATCACTCTTCTTTTTCTACTGGAAATGTAACCTCAGAAACTTCACCTTTCGTTGTCTTTGATAATATATTTCTTTGGTTCAGCGAAAAAGAAGGTACAATTCAAACTTGAAAATTTCCTTAAATCCAATCGACTCTTACTAGATTCTCATGCGAAATAGCTTATAAAATAAAGCAGCATATTATGCACACTTTTGCATTTTTTATTTACTAAAACACTAAACAACAGGATAATCATTAGAATAGAGTTTGATTGCGATTAATTTAATTATGGCTACCCAAAATATCTTCTTTCGCAAATTTTGCAAAAAGCAGAAATGAGGCATAAGTGCCATTATAAATTATGAATTCATTCTAATCAAGACAATAGTAATGGATATTCCTCCTAAGATTTTATTAACGATTGATTCATGGGCATTTGCTAATCAAAATACTTTTGAAAAATTGATGGTTTTTAATGCATTACATCTTCTGTGATGTGTGTATTCACTATTATAATAATTGCACTAGTTCTAGTTAAGGATGAGTGCAAGGAAAATTCAAAATAATGACCTAAAGTGTTTTTATTTTCTTAAATAATTACTCGAAATGAACATTATTTTAATAAAGGCCCAAAATGCTATTATTTTATCAAATAAGAGTCTAAAGTAAATTTTATTTCAAATAAAAGCCTGAACTCATCAAATGTGGAGAGCAATTTCATCTTTTTTAACTTTTAAAATTTTTATTTTATTTTAAAAAATTTAAAAACCTTAAAAAAAGACCCATCACTGATGGGGCGATGGTGAAGGCCAGTAAGGTCATCGATACTTAGAAAAGGGTCGACGACCTTAGCAAACTAAAGATAAGGGTTAGGCCCTTATTAGAGGCAGCAATCCTCTCCCAGATTTAGGTAAGGGTTACCATCCTCACCCAAATCGAGTGAGGGTCGCTAGTCATTGTGCAAGTTTGGTGGCCCTTACTAAGCACCTTATTTGTGTTTTCTCTTTCTCTCTATTTTTATTATTATTTATTTTTCAATTTATAATCTAATTTAATTTAAATTAAATTGTATATGGACGAAAATACTTCTAATCGGCCGGAAGTTTTTGTGGGTTGGCAAGATTATGTCATTATTTGAAAATTATCATAACCACTTCAAGTTCTTTTTTAAAATTGATATGGGCACTTTTGATTTTTATTTGAAATAATGTTAACTTTTAGTCTTTTATTTGAGAAAATGAGGGTATTGTGTGCTTTTATTTGGAATTTTTCCAATGAGGGCAGTGACTGCTCTTTGTTTTTTGATTTTGTCGATCGTTTAATATAAAAAGAGAACATCGGGGCTAAACGAAGTGATCAGGGAAGAAAACTTCTTGCCCCGGTTCTCTTCCCTATCTATCTCCAAGAACTCCGACGTCTGTTCATCTTCTTCTACTCAGCGAGCGCGCAAGCTGCTCTGCTGCTCGGCCCAGTACATTGCGGAATCGCCCTGAAGGTTGAAGGAAGCGGTTCTCGTTTCGCTTCCCGCAGGTTGTCCGATATACGTTTCTTCAGCCCAGAATCTTATATATGGACGTACTTTTCTTGACGATGTAGCGCTTGCACGCTGCGCATAAAAAGCCATCAATTCATGGCCTTCCATTGCGATCTTGGTTCTTCGACCCTCCCCTTTCGCGCAATTCGCAAACCCAATTTGAATAAACCCAAAAGCTCGTCTTTAATCCCCACTCGCCCTCCAATTCGTTGCCGGATTCGTGCCCCGGAAAATGGGAACGAGGGGCACGATCCTGAGGACGAAACGAAGAGACCCCAGTTCAATTTCCTCTCAATCCCTGCGACTCTGACCATCATCTCCGCCTCCCTCCCTCAGCCCGCCGCGGCGGCTACCAAGGTTTCGGAGAAGAAGAGGTCAGCCAAGAAAGCCCCCGAAGCATTGACCCCGGAGCAGCTGAAATCTTGGTCCAAAGGGCTTCCTTTAGTTACTGATAGAATTCCCTATACTGACATTGTAGAACTAAAGAAACAGGGCAAGCTTAAGCATGTCATAAAGCCACCCGGGATTAGTTTAAGGCAGAGGGTAGAGCCTGTTCTGGTAGTTTTGGAGGATTCTAGAGTGTTGAGGACTGTGTTGCCTTCTATAGATGGGAATAGGAAATTTTGGGATATGTGGGATCAGTTGAGTATTGATTCTGCATGTGTTAATGCATACACACCTCCGGTTAAGAAGCCGGATGTGCCTGCACCGTATTTGGGGTTCATGTGGAGTGTGCCGGGATTTATGTTGAAGCTGATGCAGCCCAAGAAGGAGTCGAAGCGGGCGATGGAGTTGAGGCGGATGAGGGAGGAATTCAAGAGGCAGAAGAAGGAGGAGTTGGCTCGGATGAGGGAGGAGAGAGAGATGATCGAGAAGGCAATGAAAAAGCAGAAGAGAGAGGAGGAGAGGCGAAGTAAGAAGGAGATTAGGAAGAGGAAGTATGAGGAGTCTTTGCGCGAAGCTAGGAAGAATTATCGGCAGATGGCAATTGTGTGGGCGGATTTGGCAGGGGACACAAATGTAGCAACCGCACTCGGTCTGGTGTTTTTCGTGATCTTCTATCGAACTGTGGTGTTAAGCTATAGGAGGCAAAAAAAGGATTATGAGGACAGATTGAAGATTGAGAAGGCGGAGGCCGAGGAGAGGAAGAAAATGAGGGAGTTGGAGAGAGAATTGGAAGGAATAGAGGGTGATGATGAGGAGATTGAGGGAGGAGAAGGAGGAGAGCAGAATCCTTATATGAAGATGGCAATGCAGTTCATGAAGTCAGGTGCCAGAGTTAGGAGGGCGCATAATAAAAGACTCCCCCAGTATCTCGAGAGAGGCGTGGATGTAAAGTTTACTGATGTTGCAGGTCTTGGGAAGATAAGGCTTGAGCTTGAGGAGATTGTTAAGTTTTTCACACATGGTGAGATGTATCGGAGAAGAGGAGTGAAAATACCAGGTTTGTTTCTCAGAGATCTCCAATGACACAGCATTGTTAGTAACTAGTAGGGGCAGGTGTATCGATGTCTTACTACTTGCAAACTTTTGCTTTAGTCATGTTAATGTGACATGCATCATGTAAAAGATGTCGCTACATTGGTTGTGTTGGCTTACTAATGGTATTATCATTTCTACCCTTTCATTCTCCCGGTTTGTCTCTCATGACTTTTTCCCTTTTTTTTCCACTCAGTTAATTTGTTCTTCTCAATCATTGTCTTCTTTTAATAACTAGGTGGTATACTTCTTTGTGGTCCCCCTGGTGTTGGGAAGACTTTGCTAGCCAAAGCTGTGGCTGGTGAGGCTGGCGTAAACTTCTTCTCCATTTCCGCTTCTCAATTTGTGGAGATATATGTTGGTGTTGGTGCTTCTCGTGTCCGTGCCCTTTACCAGGAAGCGAGAGAAAATGTAACTTTCATCTATAGCTGTTCTGCTACACTTTTTGTCCATGGTGCTTTTCTGTTAATTACTCATCTTGTCCGCCCATTTGTTGCTTGTTTCATTTTATCATCATAACTCATTTGTGTTTTGGCTGATCTTTACTTCTTTAAAGCAGAGTATGATTATACTTCATTTCAGAATACCATGATCTTCATATCTTGATATTTGGTTCAGTCTCTTCTGTGAGCTGTTAGTTTTGTTGCTGATTAGGCAGGGTAGTTTAAAACGTCGATCTTTGTAGGCTCCATCTGTTGTCTTCATTGATGAGCTGGATGCTGTCGGAAGGGAACGTGGATTGATCAAGGGATCTGGCGGACAAGAACGTGACGCTACTCTAAATCAGGTCAGTTGTGATATTGAGTTATGCCGCTGTTGCAAAACATCCATGAATCTCTAGATATAACAAGTCCTATCTGAGAATTAATGCTTGTTGCTGTTTACCACGTGTGCGCTTCAGCTCCTTGTATGCTTAGATGGGTTTGAAGGAAGAGGGGAAGTTATTACAATTGCCTCTACAAATAGGCCCGACATACTTGATCCTGCACTAGTGAGACCTGGAAGGTTCGATCGGAAGATCTATATCCCAAAACCTGGCTTGATAGGTCGTGTGGAAATTCTTAAGGTGATTATTTACACCTGGCAACTTTGTTGAATGAAGATGAGTTATTATTAACTTTTGTGTCATCTGAAGTCCTTTTCTTTTCGACTCTTTATCTCATCGGCTAATACTAATTTTTGGACCATTGAATGGTCTCAATATAGGTCCATGCTCGGAAAAAGGCGATGGCTGAGGATGTGGACTATCTTGCCATTGCTAGCATGACTGACGGAATGGTCGGTGCAGAGCTAGCTAACATTGTGGAGGTTGCTGCTATAAATATGATGCGTGATGGAAGAACTGAGGTAATGCTTCAATTGGAGTGAAACTTTTCTTATATTGTCTTGATTGTGGTTTTAGCTCCCTTGTGGAATGAATAGTGAAAATTATTACGAATAAAAACTATCTGATGAATCACCTTTCTGAGCAAGAGGAATGGATGTCGAGACAGCATTGAAGATTGAAATGCAAACTCCATTTAGATATTCAACAAGTTCCAGAAGCCGTTAATCAGTGGAGAGTGCTTTGGGGGAATTTCTTTTGGGCAAAATGATCGAACCCATTGAAATTGTTGAGTAGTTGAGTTCATTTGAGGCTAAAAAATGAGACAGCCCTATGATGATAGTGCTTTTTTGTGAGAGATGAAGTTGTCATCTAAGCCCAAAAAGGTTCTGCATCTGATTGATAATTATTAAAACAGCTTGAAGTTATTCTGCTTGTTCTTCTTGGATGAAGGATAGAAATTGTCACTTAGTACTTATTTGATAATACTTAGCTTAGCTTAATGGAACATTGACATGGATACAGAAATAACTTCCTTCATTGGTACTAGCAAGAGTTCATGTTCTTTCAGAATCTCTTATTGTATCCAAAAAAGGAAGTTGCTTATCTCTTAGTCACCGCCCATGCCTATTTTTTCCTTGGCCTACCCATAACTTCCTTGTGCCTTCTCTGGGGAAAAATCTAGAATTGTTGAATGTGCATCTTGTCAATGTTTTGGTCAAAGAACTCTTCTGATATTGGTTTCCTGATAATTTCTAATAGAACTCCATATTGGCACTTTAGTCTTGATCACTGAGGAAATTAAGATCACTCACTCAGCAAACTATTTTAGATGAAGTTGTGTAACATTTTCTTTTCCAAGTTCGACGTGTGAGTGGGCATATAGTTTCTCTTGTTATTAATGCTAGACGGAGCTTTCTGCCCTGATGCTAGAAATTGCTGCTTCTGTGCTAGTTTTCTGGATTCTTTCATTGATATATTGTATGGGATTATTTTTGCTTTCAAGCAGATCACTACTGATGACTTGCTACAAGCTGCACAAATTGAAGAAAGAGGGATGTTAGACAGGAAAGAGAGGAGCCCTGAGACATGGAAGCAAGTGGCTATTAATGAAGCAGCTATGGCTATCGTGGCAGTCAACTTCCCTGATCTAAGAAATATCGAGTTTGTATGGTTCTTGAGCACCTTTCTTCTCCATTAATATCTGTGTGGATCCCTGAGCAATTTAAACTTGTCCTGTCTTTATTTCACTTGTCACTGGTGTTATTTTATTTTTTTCCCGTCTCCCTTGTGTGTTTGATATCCCAATTCCAACTTTATAACCAGAGCCTTTTCTTGGTGTCATGTCCACTGCATATGACAATGGCAACAGAACAGAAAATGGCCTTTTGAAACACAATTTTCTCCTTGCGGGCCAAATAGAAAGCTGGTTGAAATTTGGAATTTCGCTGCCCTTTGTTAAGAATTATCTTGACCTTCCTTTCAAATTATGTAGTTCTATGCGATGCGATAGTGGACACTGCTGTATTGTGCTTGAGTCACTGCATAGGACTTTAGAAAACTTATTTGAGCAAGAGTCCCAGACTCCCAAGCTAATAGGAGAAGTGTATTTGTGTGCATAAGGTATGTGGAGTACTAAATGGGTCTGGACATTGGGATTTACACTAAGTTATAGTGTCTTATTAAAAAGTGGTTTCTAGGTGATTATCCTCCTGTTATCTGTATGTTTCTGTACATATCGAACCAATTTTATGTTTTTAGCCGTGCTACCTTCGTTTTTTCTTCAAAATTGAGTTGATATGATTTCTGTGGAGCTTCTCTTGTCCATTCATTCACTGCTTTGCCATATATCTATTGTGAAGTTGGGAAAGGTTATATAACACTTTATCGTTCTGAGCAGGTCACTATCGCTCCTAGAGCTGGTAGGGAATTGGGTTATGTGAGGATGAAAATGGATCATATGAAGTTTAAAGAAGGAATGCTGAGGTATGAATTTTTTAGTTCCAAGTTCTGACCAGCTGCTTTTATGAATTGTTATAACAGCATTGAAGCTTATCTAGCTTAGAAGTCATTGTGATTCAAATGTGAACTGTGAAGTACGTGCACGTTTTTAATCCAATTCTGTTCCAATTATCATGCAGTCGGCAGTCACTTCTAGATCATATCACTGTTCAACTAGCTCCACGTGCTGCCGATGAACTTTGGTATGGCGAGGGTCAGGTTAGAAAAGATTCTGTGCTATATGACTTATAGTTTAATAATGTATCATGCTAAAACCATCTCCATCTGTGCAAATTTTTTTGTTCATCTAATAATCAACTACTATTTTAAAGCTGGGAAGCGCATCCGCTTTCCATGATAAAGTATGTCATCTGTGGCGTTCATTGTTTTACTTGCAGTAAGTGGAAGTATAAATCATTTGAAATATATTTTTGTTTGAATTTTGAATTTTGTTATTTTGTCAGAAAAAGAAATAACCTAAGCAATTGAAAATAACTGAAAAATGCAATGGAAGTTGCAAATAGAGTGCAGCACATCAAAAGCTAGAAAGTTACGACCGTAATTGCTCTGCACCTTGAATTGGCTCTGAAAATATAAATGGGCTAGTCCTTTGTTGACGTTTGCTGCATGTATAAAATCAGTCGACATTTGCTGCATGTATGGTGCTGGTGTACTAATTCTTTGTGAGTCATATATTTCTGTATTGTAGCCTTTATCTCCATTGAGCTATCTCAGCCGATTAATTGATAAGCTTCTCGATTAAATTATCCAGTTGAGCACCATATGGGCAGAAACCGCGGATAATGCTAGGTCAGCAGCAAGGACTTATGTTCTTGGTGGTCTCTCTGAGAAACATTATGGAGTCACCAATTTGTGGGTTGCAGATCATATTAACGTGAGCGCAGCTATTTTATTCTTTACAGTTTAGTTGATAATTTGGGTATCACAAATTTTTGGGCTGCAGACTGTATGAGTGCATGCAATGAGTATCATAGTGGACATCACACATCCTTATAGAGTAGATACACCAGGCAAAATCATGTAGCTCGTGTAGCCAATTTTTTTTTCTTTTAACTTATGGGAGTTTGCTACTTAATGTTTGAAATCCGGTGCATGGTTTGAAAACTCATGTTAGAGAGATTCAACTTTTTGTGCTTTGAATTATGGAGTTACATCTTAAATATAGCTGGAGACTACATTTTAGTGGAACTCTTCCTTTTGAAACATCCCTCAGCCTGTTCCCTTTGTGTGCTACCTGTTTCTATAATATGACTTCTGAGAGCAACTCAAAACTGTTATAACTACTGGTCCAAGTAGATTAAGTCAGATGAGTCATCTAGTCCATGTTACAATTCTTGCTGTTTGCCCATCGATGTGCATATGATAAGCAAATTATGAAATTTCAGGAAATTGATCTGGAGGCTCTACGGATTGTGAATGAATGTTACAATCGTGCAAAGGAGGTAACATACGTCTTGATGAAATGTTCTGTTTACCACTTTGCTCTGTCCTTATCCTGTTAGCAATTTCTCTGCGTTATCAGATCCTTCAGCTGAACCGGAAGCTTATGGATGCTGTGGTTGACGAACTGGTTCGGAAGAAAAGCTTAACAAAACAAGAGTTTTTCCAACTAGTCGAGCTGCATGGCTCGCTCAAACCAATGCCACCTAGCATACTCGACATCAGGGCTGCTAAACGAGAGAAGTTTCAGGAGAGATGATGATGAATCAGAAGGAAGCTGTCGTGGGAAAGCATGTGTGAGCAACATGGTGTGGTTTTGTTGTTGATACAGAACCATTCGCATCCCTAAAAGAATCGCTCTCCAGACACCATAGTGGGCTCGACCATAGCACGGAATGGTCAAATTAGTCACAGCAGCCATCACCATCAACTAACGAATTGGAAGTACCGCTTCGGCTCATTGGCAGGTTTTAATACTGAGTCCATTTCCATTGCCATTTGAATGAACTGATGGGGGAACGTTTTGAGCTTTGCCGGCGTAGGCCAATTTGTCTGTTGTACAGCTTGGCAAGAACAACGGCATACTCCTTTATCTCGTCGTCCATCCTTTTCCTCCGTAGGGTTTTGTAGTCGGTGACATGGAAATGCCTCTCGAATTCGTTCTGTTCTCTCTATCAGCTAATTGTAATGGGATGGCATGATGACAGGAACGAGTTTTGGCGATCACGTTTCTGTTCCTCCATTTGTTGATGAAGAAGATGATTGATATCTACTTCAAACTGGCGAGATTTATGCAGTCCCAGTATGCATCTCTATTTCCCTCCATGGTCTCTTCAGTCTATTACGCAACAAAAACCGACCACCAGGCCCTCTCCCAACCGTGCCTCGAGTGTCGGAGAGTGTTGGGAAAGTTGATCAGGTGTCAGATTTTCTGATACGTATTTAACTGAGTGTTTGAGAGTGTCGAAGAGTGTTGGACACGTGTCGAAGTGTCCGACACGACACAATGGCTCTCTGAGAATGTCGATGCTTCATAGGTGCCAAGTATGGTGCCTTGCTTTGGCTTCAGATAGGCTCGCACCCTTCGAGGCGGAGGGAGCCGCTCATGAGGCCCTTGATGGGGAGCTGCTCGAAGTCACTCACGTCTTCCTCAGCGACTGATGCACAATGACTAGCACCACAGCGTACATTCCTCCGAGGTGGCTGCGTCGCCACAATCTCCGTCTCGACTAATGCCGGATCGTGCACGGAGTTCATCTAGATCGATAGTAGGGGGTTTAGCATTAGTGCATCTTAGGATTTGCACTGCACTTGGTCATGGTGGAGGCCGGGCCGGGCCGGGCCCGCCAATTGATCACGACTAGACCCGTGTAAACTCAGATGATGTTTGCATATAGAGAGAGAGAGAGAGAGAGAGAGAGAGAACATGACAGGCTGTCGATGTGAAGTTGGGGGTGGGGTCGGGCCCCCTCGGCTCCGGAACAACGGATAAAACACATCAGTCAATTTTTATAAGAAAAAATCAATTTTTATATATAAATTTAATTTCCAGCAAAAGGAGACGGAAAAAAAATAAAAATGAATAAATAATTTATTTGGGGGGAATATAAAATAAGAGCGTCGGTTGCACGTACCAGAGGTCTCCGTCCCACGTGCGACGCCACTCGGCTCCCATTGGCTGCTCCGACGTCCCACTTTGAAATTCCAAAGCATCTATTCCACCACCCCCCCACAACACATCATCCACACACCCCCCACACTCTCTCTCTCTCTCTCTCTCTACTCTCTACTCTCTACTCTCTCGCCTCGCAATCGGACCGAATCTCGGCGGAGGCCGTCGATTTCTCCGCCGCCCGTCGCCCCCGCCGTCGCAGCCCCGCGTTTCCGGCGCGTTTCCTCCGGCGTCGCCCGGATCGGGCCCGAGGTGCGCTCCGGCGTTCTCTGATTCCTACCGCGCCGCTCGATTTCCCGTCGCGATTGTCCGAGAGCCGAACTCGATTCCGGGTCGGGCGTCGGTGGCCGTTCGGTTTTTTTCCTTCTTTTTTCGGCTCGATTAGCCGGTTCTAGTCTTTTTCTCCGCTTCGATTGCGCGGTCGAGCGGCATGCGTCTGGAAGCTGGTTAGTGCTCGGGGAACATTTTGAGTAAGAATCAGCTGGGTTGGGTTGTGATGATGGCGGTTCTTAGTGCCGGTTGCTCGTTTCGAAGTTCTTGGTGCTGAATTGGGAGAAATGTAGGTGCTGTGATCATGATGCTATTGTTGGGATTCTGGTGTTGTGGCTGATCCTGTAGCCGCTTCAGTCGTGATTTGTCTGAAGCTCTTCTACTCTTGGGAATTGATTAGATACTGTGCATGTCATGAACTTGGTCCCCTAGGCGTGTCTTTGCAGTATGATTCTGTTTAGTGAATATAGCTGATGTTGACGACTTCTGGAAACGAGAAGAAAGCTGTAAAATTCCATCTTCATGGCTTGATTTTTCCTGGTTCTGCCATGCCCTGAGAGCATCAAAAGAATTTCAATGTACTCGCGCATTTTGAATTGTCAATCTCGATTCCAATTTTTAGTGCTGGGTACTTACTATTGTAGTTACTGATATTTTATGTGGGCATTTTGGAAATGTCAAAGCAATTTTGTATCTTTGTCTTCAGCGTGGATCTGAAGGAAGGAATTAGTGTTGTTATCCAGGCACTCATATCATGATGGGATTACTCAATAGGAATTTACATTGTTCCCCTTGCTTTTTGCTACATTATAGTCCACTTAAATGATTGAACGGTTTATTGGTTGTCAGTCATTTATTTTGTAGCAATGTAACTGCTTTACTTGTTTAGGACAGTCGATGTTTTCTGCTATGAGTGATTTGCACATCAGTTTAATATAAACTTATTAAACTCAATGACTAATGAAGTTTCTAAATGCCTTTCATTAATTCCTTCTTTTTTTTCTGTCATTCAGGATTTTATCGTATTTCTTTCCTTCAGGATGGCATCTTTGCAGTTGTAGCTATATGTGCAATTCAATTATTCTAGAGCTTGGCACATCAGATGATTTGGAGTAGCTTTATTATGCTTGACCAGTGCCATGATGGGCACTTGTCAAATGAATCGCCTAGGAGTATGGTTGCTTTGCCTTTTACTGCTTTATGGTTCAATCAACAAAAGTACAGCTCTCAGCCCTGATGGTACGGTGACCTTTTGGTTTGATCTTCACTTACCAAAATTTTGAATACTGATGTAAAATTTCTACTCAAAGTGTTGTCATTAAAGTATCATTGTTTCTGGCCTATGCTTGTAACTTGTACCCATTAGGATATTGTTTTCATCAGATATAGTATCATTCAATTATGTTATAGTTGAACTACTATTCCTATGGATCAGATCTCTCGTAGACTCATAGTTGTACATTTCTTATCAGCTCGAGTTTGTGAAAGTTGAAACTTTATTCTTTGGCATTCGGGCTAATTTTCATTCTTTGCCATTTAGGTTACATGAATAAAAAAGCAAATAGATAAGTGTTTTTTAGGATTAATGTGCTCATGTTTCTTGAGAGTGGGAATATTTAATAGACACCGTATTGGATCTACATGAGCATTTTTACTAAGACATCTTACTCATACATTCATAGGTGAGGCGCTCTTGAACTTTAGATCTGCAGTTGTTGGTTCAGATAACATCCTTTCTCACTGGAGACCGGAGGATCCTGATCCTTGTGGATGGAAAGGAGTGACTTGTGATGCATCGAAGAGTGTAATACATTTGTAAGCTCTAAACCTATCTGGAGAACTTCTCATTGATCCTCTTGCACATGGCTTCCTATTATTTCTGTAATTATTCTTTTGGGAATAGAGCAGACTACAAGCTCGTCTAGATGTGTGACCTGACTATTCTGTGTCAAGTTTAGTTTGGTTCATGAAACTTCTGACCGATTCACTTTCTATCTGGTTGAAGGTTGTGTCAAGCAGATACTATGTTAGCACTGTGAGCTCAAACCTCAATTGACATACTCGTGCGTTGAAGATCTTGTGTCTGAAATTTAGGGAACTTTGTCAAAGTTGTTATCATCAGTGCTTAGCTATGTTGCCTTAAGAAAATCTTATGCTCCCATAATGTCTCTTACCCTTCGATTTTTCCATGGGTAAGATGAGTGCTTGGGAGGATAGTGAGGCCATCGGGAAATACTAGCAAGAGATTTTAAAATCTAATGCAAGATTGCAGGTTTTCTCTGAAGAACTTTGAGCTTTCCAAAATGAAAAGAACATCCTAACGTGGAGTTTTTTATAATGTACTTAGCTATCTCAAATTTCAGTCAAAGAAGCAACTACAAGATTCCACCGCCTATACACACTGCTCAGAAATGATGGAGGATTACCTACCACTCTGTACATTGTTAAAATATGCTGTGAGTTTAGCAGTTGGCATGCTATAGTTTGGGTGAAAACCCCCAATAGATCCTCTTATAACCCTTGATAGCCCAGTGCACTCCTAAGTGTCCAGCAGAACAACAAAATGGAGATTTTTTATTCATGCAATGCAGATAAAGTCAATTAACCTCAAAAGCATACACCGGACAATGTTATCCTGAATAGTTTTTAGGAGCTTGTTTAATGCAAGAGTAAAGAGAAAAGGACTTGAAACTGATCGTTGATCTAGCCTGAAAATGGTAGACAAGTGTTAGTGTCTCTACTAGCCTTGCAACCGTGTCATAACCCAAAAACGTTTTTTATATCTATATACGCAAGGCCATTTGAGACTTAATTGGGTGTTTCAGGAGATTATGAGAACACATTTTCACTGTCTGGATCTCATTAAAGACGAGTGAAATAGAAAGAGGATCTATGTTCCTGATGCCAATCAGTGTAGCGCTTGGCAGTTGTAGTCTTTCGTGTTTATGTAAAACATTGCTTGGTAATGGGATGCACAGCTTGCGGGTGATTATTTTGAGGTTCTTTTCACTAATAAGAAGGTTTATGGTGGTTTGAACAGTTTTACTTTTAGGGCTCTGCCATAACCAGGAAAAGGTTTACGATTTAGGCTGAGCTTTGTTTAACTAGAATTTGCCAGTAATCGTTAAGTTAAACATGATTCCTCTGCATGCATATCTTGCGTAGATGACGGGATTCTGGGTATGCATTCAGTCACATGGTTTGATCTCCCATGAATGCCATCCCAAAGAAATGAAACCTGCCTCATTTTTCTATTGGATTCCCCTAGACTAGTCCTTAAGATTCATTAGTGTGTCACTGGTATAATAAATGGTCCTATTCTTCTCTCCCACCTTTCTTTGATACATTAAAATTTTTAATATGTTTGCTTCAAAAAGATTGAAACACGCATAAGTAAATTCCCTTATATTGATTTGAAGTAAAAACTTCCTCTATGTTGAATCCAGGTTTCTCTCTTATCTCAAATTGAGTGGATCCATCTCACCGGATCTTGGGAAGCTTGAGCACTTGAGAATTCTGTATGTATCATCAATTTCCTTCTGCTGTTTCCTCTCTTCTTCTTCCCTCTATATCTAATCCTTTATATGTGTATTTTGCTAAAGATCTCTTCATGACAACAACTTTTATGGGGCAATTCCTTCTGAGTTGGGGAACTGCACAGAGCTGCAGGGAATGTAAGTTCTAACTTGGATTCTCTATTGATTGAAATAGCTCTTCATTTGCAGGATGGCTTCGATTGTTGTTCCTGTTTGCCTTTATAGAATCTGGATATTCTTTTTCTTTTTTATTTTGATTCTTATACAGAGATTGGACTTCTTTTCAAGCTGCTGTTGGCACATTGCAGAATTGTATTAAATGAAATTCTTAGTCATCACGCATATGGGAGGGGGGGTTGGGTTTCAGTTTTGGAAATTTTATTAGAGTACCGTCCTGTTTATTTCTAGTTGATGTTCAAGCAAGCTTGTTTTCTTGGCAGTTATTTGCAGGGTAACTACTTAAGTGGTCTAATACCCAGTGAGCTCGGAAATCTTTCCGATCTACGAAATCTGTGAGTTATTTGTTCTCCTTATTTAGGATCTTGTAGGTGAATTCTACTAGCAATGGGCCTCAGCTCTGTGCAACCGTCCTTGTACTCACCCCCATAGAGAGGGAGAGAGTGCGTGAGTCATCTAAAAGGGCCAATAGTTCTTTTCTCATGAATTATTTACTTTTGTCTTTGACTTTTCAGGGATATCTCAGGCAACTCTCTAAGTGGCTCAATCCCTCCTTCTCTTGGAAAGTTGAATAAACTTGTTACCTTGTGAGTTTGTTGTTGACGGTAGACAATAGAAGTTTGATTATAATTTATTGGAAAATGTCACTCTAACGTTCTCATTATGATTTGATTGTGTGTGAAGCAATGTGTCTGCTAATTTTCTTGCTGGAGCAATTCCATCTGATGGTGTACTCAGCAACTTTCCAGAAAGCTCGTAAGTACCTACCTCTGCAGTTAAATGATCTTTCTTATTTGTTCCTATTTCTTTTAATGCATTATAATCTACAGCATTCTGCTTCATTTTACTGGTTGACGAGAATATCTTTTGCAGCTTTACAGGTAACAAGGGTCTGTGTGGAAAACAGATCAATGCAGCATGTAACGGAGGACCTTCTACGAATCCCTTGTCTCCTGCATCAGGTATTGCTAGACGTGCTGATTGGAACTTTTGAAAGTTGAATGTGTTCTACTTCTTACCTCATGATGTTATTATGTCTTTCAGCCCAAAGTCAAGGTGTAAAGAAGAACTCTGGCCGACTGCTTATAAGTGCATCTGCCACTGTGGGTGCATTGCTTTTGGTGGCCCTGATGTGTTTCTGGGGTTGTTTTCTGTACAAGAAATTTGGCAAAAATGACGCCAAGGGTTTTGCTATAAATATCAATGGCGGTATGTGCTGTTGCAAAAAATTCAAGATATTTGTTGAGCATCTTTTATATTGCTATTCCTATCCCGTAAGTTTGTCAACTTTTGTAATCTCAAACATAATCCTGCTGCTTCAGGTGCATCAGTTGTCATGTTTCACGGAGACTTGCCTTATTCATCGAAAGACATAATAAGAAAATTGGAGACACTGAACGAGGAACACATAATAGGTTGTGGCGGTTTTGGAACTGTGTACAGGCTTGCAATGGATGATGGTAGTGTGTTTGCATTGAAAAGAATTGTCAAAATCAATGAAGGATTTGACCGCTTCTTCGAAAGGGAGCTCGAGATTCTTGGAAGCATAAAACATCGACATTTGGTGAATTTGAGGGGATATTGTAATTCTCCTACGGCGAAATTACTGATTTATGACTTCTTATCTGGTGGTAGCCTTGATGAAGCACTGCACGGTGAGTGTTTATCTCTGTACATTCTCTTTACAGAAAGCTGCAGTGCAGCACATTCACAAATTTACTTCTGCCATTTGTGTACTAGCAGCACCCAATTTCTGTGCATGATATCGTTGTTTCTGACATAAACAACACTATTTGTTTTGCCATTTATATTAGTCTGATAGGCAGGAAATGCTTATTGATGACATGATGTGCCTTGACGTGCTGAATATGGTGTTACCTTCTAAACAAGGCATGAAGCTGATCAGTAGCACCTCTGCTTTTTATTGGTTGTAGTATAGGAAGAGATGGGAAGAACAGGGTGAGTGAGGGGGATCTATTTTAGGCCAGAGATAGTATCTCAGTTATTGGTGCGTTGGCATACTCTAGGTCTAACATTGTTCTATGACTGCTAAATAGGTCCATTTGATGTAGATACAGGGGGGACTAATCCACCAGATCCTTATTGGTGACGACTACTGGCACAAATAAAGATTTTTTTGGTAATGGAATGGAACAAGCCTGTGGAAATTAACTTTGTGGTCCATGAATTATTTAAATACCTTGCAGAAGTTGTCTTTTATACCTCTGTTGATTGAAGGATAGTCATGACTACATCAGTTGAACATCATTTCAATTTGGGAGAGGTGCTACCCTTGTGTGGTGATATGACCCATCAGACTGTTTGTTGTGTCATTCTTATTTTTGTATGGCGATAGAAGGAGCTGTCGTAATATTAACTGTTAAATGGACAACATTAGCCTCATTATTGTCTAGTAAACTATAGTTTAGTTTAATATAAGCATCTTGTAGCACTGCTCATTAATTGGGGTAAATTGGACTGTTCAATAACTTGATGTGCTTATGACCCCCCCCCCTTTCCCCCCAAAAAAAGAAAAAAAGAAAAAGAAATAACTCGATGTGCTTGCTCATGCAGAAAGATCTGAGCAATTAGACTGGGAGACACGTTGTAATATCATTGTAGGAGCTGCTAAAGGACTTGCTTATCTGCACCATGATTGCTCCCCAAGAATCATTCACCGTGACATAAAGTCGAGCAATATTTTGCTTGATGGTAATTTGGAGGCACGAGTATCTGACTTTGGGCTTGCGAAATTATTGGAGGATGAGGAGTCTCACATTACAACCATTGTTGCTGGAACATTTGGTTACCTAGCACCAGGTAAGAATGTAACATCTAACCATGAATAGCTGTATTAAAGGACGTTCTGCTTGCCATAGTCTTAAATTGATTAGCTGTAAGATACCTTGACTTTGCTTTTTGAAGGACATGGTCCTTTCATTTGGTGCTATTACTTTAAGCAAAATCCTCTCTTTGCTGCTCAAAGCATGTCATTCTTGGACAGTGATCATGCAGTTGCCTTAAAATGAGGGAATTGACCTATATCTAAACAATTTTTTAAACAACCAAAATAGTCCATCAAGAAAGCATTCAGGGCATTGGCATTTTTTTAATTATTAAGTTATCTTGGATTTTTGGCATGAAACCAAATCGACAAAGTGAATAGAAGTAGTTAACATTAGGAGATTGACTAAATGGACCTTGATGGTAGCTCTCACTGGAAGTCATTCTGGTCGGACAAGGCTTTATAGCTTTAGAAGTTCACTTAACGTTTCAGCAAAATGGTACGTTAATTAGTATTGTCTGACATTGTGATATTTCACCCCTACACTGTTGGTTTTTTGGCCTTCATAAGTCCTTTCCAATAAGTACATGAGATCCATTTAATGAGGCAGTGAGAGTGCAACCTGTAACATAATGAATTGCAAGGGAATGATTCAGCCAGCTGTAAGACAATGGATATAGTTGCAATATCATTCAGTAGGAATAATATTCCCAATTAGTCCTTCACGTGCATGCCTTGCTAGGTTAGTCCACACTCCTGTTGTCTCCATTTTCATCGTGTCATACTTTTTGAGTGTGATTGGACCACTGATGGTCTCCAACTTTGTGAAAGTTTAACTATATGTCAAGTGACAAAACTGCAAGGATCAAAAAGGAACCAGCACCAGAGTAGATGGACCAGAGATTTCTTTACTTGCAGTTTTATATTTCGTCGTACTTCTCATGATAACATCCAGTAAGTTATGGACCGCGTGTTGTTAATTTTGGTCTAGTTGTAGTCTTTTGGTTAACTCTCTCGAGGGAATCTTTCTGGTCTGGCTTATTTCTTTTACTAAGGTTATTAACTTTGACATTTCCTGAATTCCTTGACTACTATATTTGCAGAATACATGCAAAGTGGTAGAGCAACTGAAAAGAGTGATGTTTACAGTTTTGGAGTCCTGGTGCTTGAAGTACTGAGTGGAAAGCGACCGACTGATGCTACACTAATAGAGAAAGGCCTTAACGTTGTTGGCTGGGTACGTATAAACTGATGGTCATTCTGCTGGCTCTTATTATCTTGAATTATTGGAATTGCATAGGATTCTAGTTGAGACACAGGCAATTAAATTGAAATGAGTTACTGAAATTTTTCTAAAAATTAGTTGAAGGATATGTTG
Source organism: Eucalyptus decipiens (assembly GCA_014182575.1). Taxonomy (NCBI): domain Eukaryota; kingdom Viridiplantae; phylum Streptophyta; class Magnoliopsida; order Myrtales; family Myrtaceae; genus Eucalyptus; species Eucalyptus decipiens. The sequence continues at coordinate 42,420,686 of CM024612.1, read as the reverse complement.
CTGATCACAGGAAGTTAACTCCCTGTTGATCTCTTGTTCTTTCTAAGAATAACGCAAGAATGTTCTCTGAGTGTGCTTTTTGGGTGTATAAAACTTTTAAGGCTTAGCAAAGGGCTTTTTGTCTGTCACACGAATTGAATCAACCATGGTCCATGAACCATGGAAAACCATGATTCCTTTACTTAATTGAATTGGAAAGCAAAGGCTATGTAGTGTTCTTCTCAGGAAATTGAAATGGGATATGAAACTCTTTCAAGTGCATTTGATCTCTCTCTGCTGAGTGTATAAAATGTTTGCTTCACTTCTCCCGAGAATAACAAGATTTTGAATGTGGAAACTGTAAATGCAGAGGAATGCTGCAAAGAACCTTTTGCCTGCTATGGCAGCTTTACTGGAATTTTGTAGCTTATTGGTACTATTAGAATTTGTTACCTGACCTGGTTTCTCATTAAGACCTGAATTGCTGTCTATTCTGCAAAGAAGAATCAACTTTATCTAGATGTCTAGCTTTCTTCTTTCCTCCTCAAAACTTTCAGGATCCTCTAGTACCGAGTATTAAATAAGTGAAAGCTGGATGCCCTTTTCTTATCATATCTCATTGGAGTGTACTTCTTGTCTGAAATCTAAAGTCCCTCAGGTCTTTCTGTGTAATTAATTCCACCGCTTCCAGAAACCACCCAGATTAATGCCAATGCAGGTGCTTGTGTTCTATGTGCATGCATGTGCCTGTGTGATTGTAATTGAGTATAGGCGTGGGTACTCATCCATTTTCCTTGGCAGTTAAACTCCCTCTGCTCAGTAAATAGCCAACGAGAGATTATTGATCCACAGTGTGAGGGTGTGCAGACGGAAAGTCTTGATGCTCTGCTTGGTATCGCAATTCAGTGCGTCTCCTCTAGCCCAGAGGATAGGCCAACCATGCACAGGGTGCTCCAGTTACTTGAGTCTGAGGTCATGACCCCTTGCCCAAGTGATTTATATGATTCCAACTCCGATTGAATTTTCTGATGAGAAGACGGATATGTTGAGATTCACATCCATAAATGTAAAGTTGGTGAACAAATGGAGTGAGAGGGAACTCAGGCATCCAAGCGGTTCTCTTCTCCAAATTGGCTTCATTCATTTAAATGGATATGTGGGCAATCAGAAACACGCTGCCACGGAGCTCCCTCGACTTCTGAGCATTAGGTCGAGCATCAGCAAGACTTGCGGCGTCATTATTTTGCACAGATGCGGTCCAAAATTTGATTCTCCAGGGCAACAAAACTTCCACTTGTGGCAAGTCATATATTCAACCCCCTGTTTTCTTTTTCATTATTATTTTTTTCTTTGTTGTGATTCCCTCGGGCATTTATTTTGTCAAATTAAAATGTATATGACATTGTAAAAGTTAAATTTGTGTACCTGCGAGAAGGAATCTTGTTCTTCATGCCATTTTTGTAAAATATATTATGATTAACTACAGTAGTCGATTTGTTGGATATGCGTCGACAGCATCTCTTTTTCTGCAATTGCTTACTACTATTCATCCTTTCCAATGACGAATTTTGCCTTTCTCTATCCCCCATTTTGGTAGAGAAACAGGAATGTGATAACCATGAAATCAGGGATTTTCTGTGCTGTCACCAAATAAGAGAACTCTCGAGCGAAACTATTCTGTTACCGTGGCTGGCACACCGCAAAATTCCTTGAGCCTGCTAGCTTTCTTGGTTTTGTCTCCAACTTGTTAATTTTGTGCTAAGTCTTAATGGTTGGTATGAAGCACCGATCAATATGTAGTAGATGTTATGTCTGTCGCACCGCGTGAAGAATTCGTGATCTAATAACAATTGTCAAGTGCACGAGGATTTGGGCATGATAGAAAAAGCACTGTATCTCTCCGTTCTTCTGTCAAGCGAGCTAGTTTTGGAAGCTATTGGCAGGAGGAGATCATTCAGTAAACGCCAGATAAGATCTTCTAGCCCCTAACCTCTCCATCTACCAACAGATTCCACATCGATTGGTGGAATGAAGAGATATTCGCTGTTCCGTCAGATTAAAGGCGTCGAAACATTTCACAATGTGATTGTCTGATTCAGTGATGAACTTCGGTGCATTGTCAAGCCAAGTATCAGTGTAAATTGGGGCTTCGGGGCTGCGAGAACGGAGCCAAGAGCATCCCTGTTTCGATGATATTCAAACTCAGCCAAATTGTTTCTGGATGAAACAAGCAGGATGTCCCTCGTAGTGACATTTTGTGACGCGCGCAAACGTAGCCCCGCGTACTATGTAAAGGGGAAAGTACCGGCCGAGAGTCTTCTAAGTCATGCCTAATGTCTCTCAATTTGTACAGATCTAATGTAAAAGGAGCAATGTCATGATTCATCCGGCAAAACCATTTCTCCTTCATTCAAGCGCAGTAAATATTTGCTTCAAAGGAATAACCTCGTGAACATTTCCCCACTATGCCATCCGAGTCCCTCCACATGACTCCGCTTCAGGTTGGCGACAGGCCATCCGGCGAGGTTTGGACTCCCGAACCAAACAAAAGCGACGCTAAGACTGCCATTATTAAGATCAGAAGCACCAAGGCTGGATCAATCTTGAGCCAATCGAGCTCACTGAAGTGACTTCAAGAGCTCCATTCTGGCACTGGTGGTGCCTAGCGGATTCTTGGACTGACAGTTCATATCAAGTGACTTCAAGAGCTCCATTCTAGCTGCTACGAGAAGATCTGCCACCATGGAATGAAACTTTGGTTTACTTGCCTTGCATTCGCACTGGAAAAAATTGAGTAAAAGTTGTATTCTCCAAATTCTACAACTTTTAGAAAACAAGGGAGGTAAAAGTTGCATTCTAAAAAATAATGGAAAATCAAATCTCATTGTATATGCTTTAAAGAACAACCAAGTCACTCGTCTTTTTTTTTTTTTTTTTTTTTTTTTTTTAGAACTATGAAAGTTTTAAACGCTATACATTATTCTATTAACATTTTTATTGCACATGGTTAAAAATACAAAAATTGAAATGTTGAAATCCTATTGAACAATGAAAAATTAAACCATTAAAAGTACACATTAAAAAGCCACCTAATTTGCTCGATTTTCTTTTACGATTTTCTTTTACTTCAAAACTATGTATATAATTTTACCATTAGGAAGTAATTCAATGCCTCGATCAAGAGTTTCCATTAATATTTTCTTTTTGTCCTCGAAGTAAGTAAGGCTTAGTAGTTAATAAGATCACATACGTGCCATTGGACAAGATGTTTACCATAATCTTAGTTCATAACTAAGTAAAATTGTAAATAACACCATCATTTTGGTAACGTCTTGTCCAATGGCACATACATAACATACACGATCTTATTAACTAATAAGTTTTTTTTTTGGTAAAAATTAACTACTAAGTTTTACTTAATTTAGGAACTAAAAAGGAAATATAAGAGTGTATTCTGAGCACGCCCATTGTTGCTTAGTGATGGTCTTGGAATTGAAACGGGAAAAGTGCCAAAAAAGTTTTAAACTTTTTTACGTTATGCCAATTCAGTCATTTCCGGCCAACTTTGGCTGGATTTTGCTGACTGAATGCCGGTCGGCTGACATGGTCTGATCGGTGCTGACGTTGACAACTTTTAATAATTTTTTTTTTGAATTTTTTTCTTTTTCTTTTTTCTTCCCTCTTCTTTCTCCAGTCGGTTGCTGGACCTTGGCGACCGGCTAGAGGTGACGGCTGGCGAGGTTGAGGTTGACCTCGCTGACCACCTCGCCCTTGCCGGATCTGGCGAGGTCGAGCCTCACCCCCGCCTGGCGCGAGGTCACCCTCGAGGCCTGGGCAGCAAGGCTCACTCTCACCGGATCTGGCAAGGGTTGAGCCTCGCCTGACGGATCGTCGCCGCGGGAAACCAGGCAGAAATCCGGGGTTGGAGCCACGCAACCAAGGACACCCCTGAGCTCGTGTAAAACCCTAAAGACGATGATGACGAGCAGAGGGAGGAAATTTCTAGGGCGAGATTGGGATTAGGGAATGAAGCGAGGAGAGTTGGCCTCGCGCCGAGTTGGCGGGGCTCGCCCTCGCGGGCCCTCGAGGCTTGAGCGGCGAAAGGCCACCCTTGCGGCCATTGGCAAGGTGGCCAGCGAGGTCAATCTCGACCTCGCCAGCCGTCGCCTCTGGCGACCAGCTACAGGAAGAAGAGGGAAGAAAAAAAGAAAAAGAAAAAAATTCCAAAAAATTAAAATATTATTAAAAGTTGTCCACGTCAGCGCCAATCAGGCCACGTTAGCTGGCCGACGTCCAGTTAGCAAAATCCGGCCAAAATTGGCCGGAAATGACTAAATTGACATAACGTAAAAAAGGTTTAGGACTAAATCGGCACAAAAAAAAGTTTAGGACTAAATGGGCACAAAGACAAAAGGTCTAGGACTTTTTTGGCACTTTTCCCGACTTGAAACGATAATCTCTAGTCCATCGTCAATGGGAACCCTTGATCGAGGCATTGAATTACTTCAAAGCGTTAAAAAATACTTCATGCGAGTTAAATAAAAGGCTAAGTATCACCAAAATCCCAAGCTGATACATCTGTCTAAATTAATTTTTTGACCATGAAAAACTCCAAACTAGTATATTTGCGATAAATTTACCTCAAATGACTATAAAAAACCTCAAACCGGTACACTTACAATAAATGTATCCCAAACTAATTTTTTGATTATCAAAAATCCTAAATCGGTACATTTGAGATAAATATACCATTTGTTAAATTGGATTAATACTACAAAAAATCATAAAACCATTACAACTATGAAAAATGAAAAGTAAAATCCCAAACTAGTACACTATATTATCCAACTCAATAATTTGATAGTAAAATTTAACGGAAATCAACATAAAATAAATTTATCAAAAGTATACAGTTTAGGATTTTTTTGATAAAAAAATTAGTTTTGGATAAATTTATCACGGTTATACCAATTTAGGGTTTTTTTGTGGTATTAATCCTAAAGAAAATCTCACCAAAACCATATTCGTCTTTTATGAACCAAATAAATTTTCATGTTGTTCTTGCCTCCCGGCCATAGATATTAATTTGACTTGAAGTAGAATATAAGGGGGTGCATGACAACCATTATGTTCCAGAAATAGTTTCTGGAACAGAAATAGATTTTTCTATTTCTATTTCTAGAAGAGTTTTTAAGCAAAAATAACCGTTTGATAACGAGACAAAATTTCTACTCTAAAAAACGACACAAAATTTCTTCCTTTCTGGGTCGTCGGCTAGCGACTGGTGGCGGCGATCGGCGGCGGCGACCGGCGAAGGATGGCCGGCGGCCGGCGGTGGTGACTGGCGATCGCACGGGCGGCCAATGATCGATGGTGGTGGCGGCGACCGGAAAGCGGCAGTGAGCGGCGACCGACGGTCGGTGGCGGCGGCGACTGGCAGGCGGCGGCGACCAATGACCGACGGCCGGCGGCAGGGGCCGGCGGCCGGCAGCCGATGGCGGGTGGCAACGAGCGGCAACCGGCAGAGGAGGAGGAGGAGGCAAGACGTCGTAGAGGAGATGAGAGTTACCGAAATTAGGGTTTGTGGAGAAATTCTTTTTGATTTATGTTTCAGAAATAGAGAAGTAGATTTTTTCTATTTCTGATTTCTCTTCTAAATCTATTTTTGGAATAGAAATCTATTCCAGAAATAGAAAAACAGAATAGGTTTATCAAACGGATTTCTCTTCCAGAAATAGGTCTGGAACAGAAAAACTATTTCTGGAACAGAAATTTTGGTTATCATGCGCCCCCTAAGTGTCCGAGAACATAAGTATCCATTTGGGTTTGACGGCGGTAAGACGTTTTTGTTAAGATAGCGTCCTTCATGGCTATAAGGTGATACGTTTCTTTGATTATGCAAAATTACAATTGAATTGCAAATATGTATAATATGACCTAATAATCGACGAGATTAATTTTTTCAACATTTGAGCTTTTAAAAGAACTTTTCCTACCATGTAGAATTTACCATAACTTGACAGTTATGCCTCATAGTTGCTTTCTTTTGTTTGATTTCTTGCAATGAAAATAAAATAAAAATCTCCTATCTTAGGAGTGGAATTGCATTTAGAGAATCTCAATTACCAGATACTTAGCAGGTTTGTATACTTGCCTATAGACAAAAAGCTTCGAGGAAAACCTTTACCGTGTTGGGTAAAGCTAATGCTCCGAAATAGAAAGGGTTGATGCCACTCTCTAGCAAATATATCATACTAGTCAAACCCTCTTAGGCCAAGGGCGAAGTACAAATTGCGGTTAAATTTCTATTTTATATATATATTTTTGTTTTTTATCTTCATTTGCAAAATGCTAATATGGAGGCGCAATTCAGGCTTCAACGTTGGAGATATATAAGGAAACAATTCGTGATTTACTGTTTACAAAAGTGGAAGACAATACAAATGGAAATGCCTTTTGTACCTGTCCTTACCATAGTTAATGTATGTAGTATCAAAGAAATTACCTTGCATTTGGAGCAGGCTGCACAAAGCGAGCTTGAAAGCTCATTCATGTTGCCTACTTATTTCTTTGTTTTATTAGGTCCGTAGGCAAGACAATGAATAAGCAATCATCAAGAAGTCACTTTGTTTTCACATCCTGAATATTTGTGATAACTAAGGTAGAAACAATTTTGTTACTATTTTGTTCTATTCATCTGTGTGTTATTATTATTCCTCCAATTTTTCATTTTTAAATTATGCACTTGTCTCTGGAGCACTGAACAACAAGAGTTCAACATTCTCAGATTAAGTAGTCGATTACTTCTGCTGACTCTCATTCGACTTAGTAAACAACGTTTTATATGGTTGGTTTCAATTTCGCTATTTTTATTATTGGATTATTTGAACGGAAGTAAAGTTGGTAAGTCACCAAATAGAGAACCGTGATAAATCAGTAGAGTATTGGACATTACAATTTGTTATAAAAAAAAAAGCACCCAAATGGACTGCATCCTTGCTTTTGTTAACAGCGGCAGAGTGCCAACTATACTCAGAACTATGTTGTCCCATCTCACCCTCTCTCAGGACTCCTAACCAAAATTTAATGATCTCTTCATACAGTCAATACTGATTGAGGTAAGCACGTACTAAATTAAACTGTAATCGACTTTCCCTATCGATTTCAATTGCATTATTGCCCTAGATCCAGTTGACTCGAGATGATCCGATTGTGTTCGAACCGATCGTAAGCAGGTCGGGTTCTCAGGAACAATAGCAAACTACAGGCTAATCCCACAACCGAAAAGCATCCCCACCACACAAACGTTAGGAAATAGCAGTCCTTCCCTAGGCACACCATTGAGTCGGTGACCATGCTTATGCCGTAGCCAGAGCTCGTGTTTGCATCGTAGACAATGGCCGCGAGGAGTCCATAGAACAGCGACCCGAGGGGTATGTTGGTGATGAGGATGTTGTGGTTCACCCCAACGCTGTTAGGGCCGAACAGTTCGGACGTGATCGAGACTGCCACTGCAAAGATGAACCCCGAGCTAAGCCCAATCAAGGCGGTGCTCACGTGCAATGCTGCACTGCTGCTCGACGCAGCAAGCAGGAAGAAAGCGACCGGAGTGGGCAAGAGAGCGAGCGTCAACCACCCGGTCCTTGCGAAGTAGAATTTCCTGTGAAGGGACAAAATTCGGGTTAGAGGCAAACCCTTGATTAGATTGGTTAGCGAGTTAGCACTATTACAGACAATATAAGTACTCCTTTCACATGTAACTGGAAACGTCAGATTTGAAATTGAGTGCAATGACCTTAGCGTACTTACGTGCGAATGTAGTCGGGAGCGGCAGAGAGCAAGCGGCCGAAGAAGGAGAAGGATGAGTAGAGCGTGACGAGCGCCGTGGTGTTCGAACTCTGTCCTAGGGATTGAGCAATCTGGCCTAGGTTGTTGCTGTACACTAGGCCAATGGTCCCTCCGCAGAAGTACGCAATGTAGTACAACCAGAAATCCAACCTCCTCACAAGCAACTTCGCAGGATGTTCTTCACCGAGCATTGCCAATTGATGACTCCCCACGACGCTCTCGCAGCACCCCTCGGCCTTGTGCCTCGTCAGCCCGCACGATGACCCGTTATCGCTGATCAGGTGCGTCAGCCCATTCTCGTGAATGCTTGCCTCGCGGTTTATCAGCTCTTTATGCAACTCTAGGCCATCATCGTCGACCAGGATGAACGATGAGCCCTCGATGCGGAAGCTAGAGTGGATCGCCTGGTGGAACCAGCCCCGAGCGTACACGATTCCAGGGATGAATAGCGGGAAGATTAGCAGAAACAGTGCTCCACCGAGGAGGAGGCGGGCCGAGGTGGCGTCTGACGAGGATGAGCTTGTGAGGAGGAGGTAGACGCCCGTGATGACGGCGAGGACGTTGAGGATGAGGAAGATAACGGAGTCGCGGCCGACTGCATCGGGCGGAAGGGGGTCGAGTGAGGGCTGCCGGAGGATCGGGATGAGGGACACGAAGGAGGTGATGAGGGGGACGGCCGCATTGAGGAGGAGGTAGAGAGCACTGGAGGACGGGCTGATTGCGTCGGCGATCAGTGTGTACAGGGCGGCACTCACGCCGTTGAAGCTGATCGTGAGGGACAGCGCGAGCGCCCGGTTGGCCGGGAAGTTGCGGATGCACAGGACGAAGCACACGGTGTTGAACCAGCAGATGCTGCAACCAGCCAACAAGCACAGAAGAAAGACCTGCCATTTCACATTGGTCATCAGCCCTAATATTAGAATTTAAAAAGAATAGTCAATAATAATCCATCAATTCATCGCCCAATATAAATTCGTCAGATTTTATTGCATCAAACATTTATCTACATCGTCATAATTTATGTATGCTTATAATTAAAAGTTAAGCGCGCAGCCTGTGGTTGTATTAAAATAAAAGATACATTTGCAGTGGTTAACGCTCTAATTGCTAATATTGAGTGTAATACCCGAAATGTACCATCAAGGTAGTACAATTTAATATATAAATTATATTGAAACTTAACTATTCAATACATAATAGTGCTATATACTTATTAGTTTAGGAGTAAAACAATATTATCAATCATGTACTTAATAGTATGCTTTTTATTAAAATTGGAGCATTGACTAATATAATTAGTAATTAGCATAGTCATTATACTAAGGATTATACAGATCATAATTATAATTAATAATCTAACGTTGGGAGAGTTCACGGGGAGAAAAGAGACAGATATTTCGGGAATAGCTATTATGCCCAGGCTATATTAGCTACTACACAAAAGGTCTACGTAGTAGCTGTCTGTGATAGAAATTACGCTATGTTATTGTCATTACCTGCAACCCGAACATGCCGATGTTTTTGTGCATTTTTACTAATAAAGTGATGTAACTAATATGAGACGATTTGCATGCATCCAGAGGGACTAGTTGAACTTAAATGTTGGAATATCTCGTGTCATCAGAAAGCAAACTACAAGTAACAAATCGAGAACGTCTCGGCTTGTCTCCAGCTTCTTCGTTCGGAACGAGAAGCATTTCCCTACTTAGTGACCAGGGGATTTTATTCCTTCTAATTAAAGGACATATACATAACTTCTGCTAATCAACAAGGAAAAAAAAGTCCGACCAAAAAGTAAAAAAGGACAAAAAAGAGCTTGCCTTCACAGAAATAACTCGTATGCAATCCTAACTTGTGGTAGGTCCTTCATTCAGTAGTTGGTCCGTCGCATCAGATTAAAGCATAAGACATACAGGAGAAATGTGTCCTATTTCTCTCAGTGTTGTCATGGCTAGGCTATGCCGTGTACCCATGAGCTAACTTACTTAATAAAGTGGACAGCACGGGAATCTCACTTTCGCATTTAATGGCATCATAGATGGATTTTGCACCTACTAGTGAGTAATTGAGTTTTTCCAAAGGGTGTATCTAATCTCCCTCAAAAGTAATTCGAGTAACTAAAGATAGTAATCAAAGCGCACCAAATATGCTACATATATATAAGCAGATTTATAAAGATGAATCGGTTTAATAGTCACATAACACCATAAAAATGGTTATTTATTTGAGAGAGAGAGAGCGATGCTTGAAATATTTTTTCTCGATTGTCCTTTTGAGATGATATATATAATCTCGAAAATGATTTCTAAAAGATCTATTCTTTTTTGTCAAATAAGCACCCCGAAATTGCACGTGTAATTCTTTGATTGGTACAGGAGAGGTGCGGAGGGATTGATGTAAAAGATTGTTTTGGAAGGGGACGAAAAAATCCATGCGGTAGGTGTGATCGTGCCACCAACCTCACGGGTGGTAGATGTCTTAAAATGTAACACCGAATGGACTGATGGGAGGCACAAAACAGAAAAAAAAAAAAAAAAAAAAGGCGGAAATAAAATGTTAAGAGTCACATTCACTGAATTGGCCTCTATATCGAGTAAGCCCACAAAATTATGCCCATTCTAATTTGTGAAAGCAAACACTAATCAACCACTAGGCCACCTTCCAACATGGAAGGAGAAAGTGGAGGGTTTGAATCCCTACATTCTTAGGAGGGTTGGGTGGACAAGATTTAGTTTCGAGTATGGGTTTCGATTCCTATATCCTATAAGGGGGTAGGATAAAAGTTTGAGAATAAAAGTTAGAGTAAAACCGACAAAAAAAAAGAAAAAGCAAACACTAATCACCGCCTAAAGTATAGAAACATGACTTCTTTGCAAGCATAACATCATAATGACAATGGCGGCAATGAATTTGAGGGTTGGTAGTATTTAGCTTATCACATATTATCTTTTAAACAATATGTTTCATTTAATTGTGTAGAAACTTCAAATTATCTCTTGAACAACCCATTCCATATTATCTCTTTAAGTTTATTTAGGTTCCGAATCGACCTAAGAAAACATGGCTTGCATGAATTTTATTGGAGTACCCATGTCAAGTGAGAAGCTCATTGCTCTTTTTCTCCAGAAATTATACATGGTGCATGTAAAAATTGAACAATAATATTTATTTATTTCTATATTGACATATTTTAGCCAAAAACACCGTTTTGTGTCACTTTTAGATTTCCTATTAAATTACTCTTCCAATACCACATATCTTCCATAAGCACCTACTTCATAAATTAAATACTCACATCTATATCTGCATTATTGAGGGGATGGTTGTATAACTTATGTTTGTCTCACTTCTTTGGGTATTCCATTATCATCCTTACATCAGAATACATAGAGTACCGATAGTCACTTTTTGAGCCCTCTACTTCATAAAATATCAGTTATCATCCTCTAACAAAATCTCATTGCTAAAAGACCAAATCGCCCATTTTTAGAATTTTCCGTCCCCCAAGTTGCCCACAAACCCTAACCTCAATCATCCACAAACCCTCGCCTCTTGCATCGGCTATAACCATCCAACGCCATCGTGACGGTGGGCACAGCGTCGGAAGTCGGCGGGTCGGTGGCGCAATTAAGTTTAGGGTTCAGCAGTTAATTTTTGAGTTTAGTTTTGGTGTTCGGTGCGGTAGGAGACGTAGGACTTGGGCTCGGCAATTTCGGAAAGAAAATGACGTTTTTGTAAACAAGATACTTGTGTGGAGCCATAAGTAGTCTCTAATGGCAAAATATATGTGCCAATCGGAGGTTTTCAAAGTAGAGGAGGGTAAGTGGTAAAGAGAGAAAATATCAATATGATTTTATGTGTTTTCCCAAAATAAAGCCATGACTCTTTCCTTCTTCATCAGATAATCACTCAGCTGACAGACATGTAATAACTAGGGACTACATTAATTTAGTTAGATAATAACCCAACTTTGAAAAAAAGAAGGATCTCTCTCTCTCTCTCTCTCTCTCTCTCTCTATCCATAACCTCGCACGCAGATACGTGCCTCAACACTAGTTTCCCTTAAATCGATAAGATAAAATTCAGAAGCAAAGAGCAACTCCACTGCAAAGAGACAAGAAGAATTGAAAAAGAAAATTATATCGCATTTGAATACTCTGATTGGATCTCAGGCAGCCACGACACCTTCAACATCCCACCACATGAAACAGATAAAAAAGAGAGAAGAAATTGGGAAGCACGAATCCCTGTTTTTGGAAAGAGAAAACAAAAGTAAAGGAAAAGAAAAGAAAGGATCGAAACCCGAAAAGTCCAATAAATTATTGCCATCGTGGGGTCCAAGTGCCAATCAAAATGACAAACTGCAATAAATCCCATGAAATTGCATCACTGGGGAATTTTCTGACGCATGATTTCGATTGCCCGCAGAAGGATTCGCGATGGCGAAACTACTTGCCAAAACCCTAATTTTTTTTATTTTCTCTAAGCTCCTAAATTTGGAAACGAAAAGTGTCGTGGCCAGTAAAAAATGAATAAGACAGTTTTACGCAAAGAGAATGGGGTACGAAATCTCTCTTTTTTTTAAATTTTTATATTACACATTTACAAAGACAATTTATAAAAAAAAATAAAAAAAAGATTTCCACCAGACGCACATTCACCCAGCGATCCACATTGATCATTACTATGTTGTCGTGTCGACTATTTTACAATTTTAGCTGGACTTGTAAAAATAAACCTTGGAGTGCCCACTTTTTTGCAGCCATAGAAAAATAATACCCGGACAACCAGAGGATATATGCAAGCGAAGGAAGCAAAATTCACCCCTTAAAATGCGTTCAAATTACAAGATGAAGATCTAAAAGACGTGGCTATGATTTATTGAAAAGAAAGAAAAAACAGAGAGAGAAGAAGAAAGAAAACTGAACCAATCATTTGTAACTAAGGAAGAGGTCAAAATCTATACACGGACGTCTAGAACGGCAAATCTGAAGCTCGGTCAAAACATTTCTATTTTTCAGGAACTCAACAGAACCTAATCAAGAGCAGGATATTAAGAACATTGCCGGCTGAAATTTTCGTACGAGCCCGAGCACAACGACGCAAGACAAACGTGCAACGTGACTTAATCAGTAAATTTTCGATCACCGAAGTTTTTCTCGTGCATATGATTAGGGTAAGTGATGACGAGAGAATAGTGCCATCTCATTTTCGGCTGTCTGATCGAACGTGCGGTGCCACTGTAGTTATGACGAACTTAGAGTCAAAGCAAGGATTGTCTTTAATCAAAAAAGACAATTAAGAAAAGCAGCATCAGCATAGAGAGAAGAGAAAAAGGGCACCTAATCTTCATCACTCCCATTTATAGTGGACCAGAAGATCCCCCAAAAATAAATAAGAAAAAAACACTCAGATCCTCCCAGATTCTTGCGATCACACCACGATTTCAATCGCCCAAATCATTTGTTACCCTTTTGTTTCGAGAGGGAGACAGAGAGAGATCAAGATACATACCAGGATATAAGGAAGGGTTATGATTTCCCTGATGACGAGCCACTGGATGCCATAGCCAATGAACCCCATGAAGGCCGACATGAAGAGCACCACCCACAGGGGCAGATACATCAGGGCCAGTCCCGACGACCACCCGAAAACCTTCCCGAGGTCGGAGGCGACGGCGAGGTAGTTGAGCTGCACCTGCGAGACCCCCAGCACCGACTTGAGGCTCGACGAGTAGGCCGAGAAATCGAAGTTGGTCCCCGTGAACGCCTGGATCCAGATCGTCGCCACCAGGATCATCCATTTCCGCGACTGCCCCGCCATGGCGGAGACGGCGGCGACGAGCGTGAACGGCCTCCCGGGAGGGTGGAGGAGGAGTTTCCGGTAGGCGTGCGAAGCGGCAGTGCGGCGGTGGGGCTCGGCCTTGTTGGTGAGCCGCTGCGTCTATCGGGCTCTGTACGTGGCCTCTCACATATATATGAGGTCACGAGAGAGTTTGCCTTTCGCTTTGGAGATGGGACCGGCCATCAATTTTCTTTTTTTCTGGGCAAGGGCCATCAATATACGTTGAGTTGCTTTTTCTTTTTCTTTCGCACTTTTTTGTTTTTGAATATTGTGTTACATATGCCTGAGTGTTTTTTGGTATTTTAGGATTGTCATTGTCTGCTTTTAGGGTTTGTGAGAAGCTAAATTTTCCATAAGTGGTGATCTAGTAGACATTTTTCATTATCGTGGCATGCGTGTCTAGTAAATTAAGATATAATTACTCACAAAAATTGATTTTTTTAAGGATCAATATGACAAAAAATTCAAAATTGATGTGCGGTAAATTTACCTCAAATTAAATTTCGGACTATTAAAAATCTTAAATTGATACACTTATAAAAAATTACACCAAACTAACTTTTTAATTATATTTATCATTCGTTAACTCCCGTCAAATGACATAGTAAATTCAAATAAAAATTTATATTAGTTTAAGATAAATTTATCGCAAAATTAATTTGAGATAATTTATTATAATTTTGTTTGGATATTAACCCTTCTTTTTGTTACTAGGTGAATAGAAATCATTTTTTTATTGTTACAGATTTTTTTTTGAGCAGATTGATGTGACAAGAATCCGCCAAGAACAGCAGAGATGCCTACGTCCGCTATTCACGTGGCGCACCCATGTGGAAGCGAGAGCGCGCAGAACTGAAGACGATCTGTGGTCATTTGTGAAGTCTAGGCCAGTTTCTCTCTCTCTCTCTCTCTCTCTCTCTTTTTCTTTCTTTTATATATATAATATAATTCAAATTTTAAGACAAATTCGTTATTTTTAGTATCAATATACAAGAGTGTAAAAAAGAAAAGAAAAAAAGGGACTGAGATTTGGAAAAAATATTCCCTCCATGTGACGGCATTTTGTGGGATGGTGAGGAGGGGATTCAACTACACGTCAGCATAGAGCTGGCACGTCTATCAAGAATGTTAGAGTCCGACGTGGATGGATTATGCCATGTTTTGCTATATAAAACCAACTAATTAGGCGCACAATATCATCTTGATTAGGCCCATTGGATTTCAGGACTTTGTTTAGAAATTTCTCTATGTTCCTTTTTTTCTCAATATTTAACATTATCAATAAGATCAAATTAGTTGCATGTATAATCTCGAGAGTCCTGTTCGTTGATAATTTTAGAATTCACTCGATTCTAACTTTCAAGCCACACAAATACTTTTTTGAAATTTTCTATCATATTTTGCATATTTGGCATTGTCGATAGATATTCTTACAAACAATTTAATTTGCTTATTCTATTATGTTACCATTATATGTGATGCATAAGATAATATAGATAAATGTCCATGATATTTTCAAACTCAGCTGTCTGTATCCTAGATAATCTAACCTTGCACCATAACCTAGTTATCATCTTGTAACTTTATTTGTCACTCCTTAGAGAATTACTTTTTTTTCATTGGACAAAGTCTTATTATCTTTTTTCAATTATCACGAGTTTATTAAACTCATCTAAATGCTATTTGATAAATGCACTTACAATTACTTGGAACGAAAATATCGCTTTCAACATATATAGAAGCGATTGTTTAAACCCTTATTTAGATAAAGTGTCTAAAGTTTTGTCCAATTATCAATTTAATTGAAAAGAAATAAGGGATCATTTCTTTCCCTATTTGTGGAAACATTGAAAAACTCGCTCGATCCTCTTAAATTTTTTATACGAATTGTTGTTGAGATGAGATCAATCTTCTATACTTCTGGGTCGAGTGATGGGCCTTGGACCTTCTCGATGTATTGCTCTTGATTGAATAAGTTTCATAAGTCGATTGAATCATTTCCGCTTATGATCAACAACGTGAGTACCACTACTTAAAAATCTCTTGCACAATTAGCGCAAGGGTGTACGGAATAGGATTGTCGTGCATCATTAACTCGGAAGATTAGGGCTAATTAAATACAAGAACATGAGTGTGCCTATCTGTGGTCGGACATTAACTGGAAAGATATCGCATGAAACCAAAATGAATCAAGATGCGATTTGTACACAGCACATGGAAACGGACCTGCAATGACCCTGGATTTGTTGAAGTCGCCAAATCGAGAAATTGGAAAAATGGATGAATTCAAATTTGATTGCTACTTTTGTTTGCACGGGATGAGGATTTGCACTAATCTTTTTTGGTTGACATGCCCTAAATTTTGACTTGGACACTAACTAATTAAATGAATCAAACTATGATGACGGCGATGCTCTAGGCTTTCCAAAACATATTACATTGTGAATATAAAAGAGTAAGTGGTCCTCACGGGGGAGTTGGTGCAAAAGCTCCATATATTTCCAAAGTACGAAAGTTCAGGAGCTTTTAGCCATCTTTCTTCTGAAGAAAAAATAATAAATTCAACTGCGGATCATTAAAAGGAAATTTAATTCGCAATATAAAAATTAAGTTTACCCAATACCTTTAAATTGCATTGTGACAATCTGTCAACTGTTTTAAAATCTTAAATTATTAGATTAAATAATGATTTATTATTCAAATAAAAATTCGAACTCATTGACGTTTTTCATTTAGAAGAATATCCTATTTATCATCTCGTAACTTCTTTTGCTATTTTTTAAACAAAGCTTTATGACTTTTTCAAGTCCGTGAAATTATTAAACTTATCTAAATGGTCTCTTATAAATGTATCTACAACTACTCAAAATTAGATGAATTAAACTATAATGACAGCGATGCTCTAGGTTTTCTAAAATATTTTACGTTAAGATGCGATTTGTAAACAGCACATGGAATTGGACCTGTGATGACCCTCAATTTATTAAAGCCGCCAAATTGAGAAATTGGAAAAAGGTTGAATTCAAATTTGATTTCGTTCCTACTTTAACCAGCTGATCAAACTGGGGGAGCTGCTTTTGTTTGCACGTGATGAGGATTTGCCCTAATCTTTTTTGGTCGATATGCCCTGAATTTTGACTTGGACACTAACACATTAAATGAACTAAACTATAATGACGGCGATGTTCTAGGTTTTCTAAAATATATTACATTGTGAACTTAAGAAAAGTAAGTGGTCCTAAACGAGGAGTTGGTGAAAAGCTCCACATATTTCCGAAGTATGAAAGTTTGTGAGCATTTAGCCAGCTTTCTTTTGAACAAAAATATTATGGTGCATTTGGTAACCATTTTACTCTTGAGAGCAATTTTTTTTTTTTTATCAAAAATGATTTTTTCTGATTCCGCTCTCAGGAATAATTTTTAGCAAAAGAACGCACTCGGTAACGGTCTAAAATTTCTATTCCGGGATAGAAATACATTTGGTAAAATTCTTAAAATTTTTGTTTCTTTTAATTTTTAATACTATTATTATATTTTTCTTCTTTTTTCTCTTCTTCCTCCTTCTTTGAGCCGGTTGCCAGCCACTGGCCATCGGCGTGGCCGATGATCTGTTGGGCGAGGTCCGGGGAGCTCACCGGAGGCTCGCCTAGCCAAGGCAAGCCTTGGCCTCGCTAGGCCAAGGCGAGGCTCGACCTCACCCGGGCAACGCGAGGTCGGCCTTGCCCTGGCCTAGCAAGGCCGAGCCTCACCATGGTTGTGCGAGGCTCGGGCGGACTAGCCTTGTCGTGGCTAGGCATTGTCGGGGGCCGGCAACGCTCCAGCAACCGGCCAAAGGGAAGAAGAAGAAAGGGGAAGAGAAGAAGAGAAAAAAAATAGAAGAAAAGGAAAAAATGGGAACAAGAAGTTACTATTTTCTATTTCTTGATTATGTTCCAAATTTATTCCCGAGACTAAAAATTTTATCAAATTTATTTTGTTTTGGGAAAAGAAAAGTAAAAATTTGGAATAAAAACAAATAGGCCCTTAGAGCCAACTTGGGTCATAAAAAGGAATTTTCATTTGCAATATAAAAATCAAGTTTATTCAATACATTTAATTTAACACGGTGAGATTTTGTGAGATCACTCTAATCTTTTAAAGATTTTAGCTATTAAATGAAGATATAATTTATTATTTAAATAAAGATTTGAACTCAGCACCTTCAATTTTGATACTAAATTTTTGAGGAATCATCACCGACTATTCTAAAATTTAAATTTTTAAATGAAAATATAGTTTGCTATTTAAATATTTTTATAGAGACTTCTCATTTTTTTCCATTCCTTTTTGTTGCCAAAACCAACTATAGTCTTTCATTTAGAAGAATATACAACGTCGTTTTGCTGAAGAGCCTTTCTATACACGTTAGTACCATCAGTTACATCAAATGGCACATCATTTTGCACAAACGGACACTTGAGCATATTCATTCCTTAGGCCGTAAGTTTTTATTGGATTGTTTGAAAACCGTGAATATTTTTGTCTTCATGCATATTTTCTTCCGCGAGGGATTTTGCCGAATCCAAACATCCCGACCTTGAAAGAACATGCTATCAATCAGAAGAGACATCAGATCAAACCAAGCATTAAACGATCCCTAAGTTTGGAAAATTATCCAAAAAGTGAGTATCTTATGTATAACGATCAATTTAATTTTTTACAGTTTAATTGTATTAATTTAATTTTAAACATCTTAGTAACTTATCAATTTAATCATAAACCTTTAAACTTTTTAAAAATTTACTAATTTAATTATAAACTTTTCGACAATCTATCAATTTAATCATTTCGATTAATTTTGTTCAGAAATTGTTAACGTAGACGTCGAGTATCCTATGTAACATAGCTGACGTTAACGTAGACAATTTTTTTTTTTTTTTTGCTATTTTTCCTTTTTCCTGTTTTTCTTTTCATTTTCTTTCCTTTTGGTTGTGGCAGATACTTGGCCATGGCTAGTGACTAGCCTTAGGTGAGGGTTGCTGTTGCAGACCATGGCCGAGTATTAGGGATAGACCAAAGGGAAAGAAATGGGAAAAAAAAGGAAATGAGAGAAAGGAAGGAATTTTTTTTAAAGAAAATGCCAAAATTATCCAAACCAATGTTGGTCCATGTAGGATGGTCAACGCGACTAGCAGGCATCCAAGTTAGCCATTTCCAGCCCAAAATTAATCGGAATGAGTAAATTGACAAGTTGTTAAATAGCTTATGACTAAATTGATAAATTTTCAAAATGTTTGGATTAAATTGACACGAATGAAATGTTAATAACTAAATTGGTAAATTGTCAAAATGTTTAGAATTAAACTAGTATAATTAAAAATTTTATGATCAAATTGATACAATTGAAAGGTTTAACATTGAATTAGTCATCGTATGATAGGTTTATAACTTTTTGAACAACTTTCCTAAAGCTCACTAGTTGGCTCACTATTTTGGCCCTATACATGGGTTGTTAAGTGGGCTATGTCATTTCAACTCAAGGGTCACAATACATAGGTCTGATTGAGGCTATGTTTGGTGCGACCCTTGTTATAGCATATGGTAATACTAGGCATAAATAGGTAGGGGTGAGCATAGTCTAAGTTGAGTTGGTCCAGTACCTAGCTGAAGGAATAATTTGCTAGTGTTGGTTCCCAACTTTTGAAATAAAGGACCAATCCTATGGGTCTGGTTC
This sequence comes from Eucalyptus decipiens, assembly GCA_014182575.1. Classification (NCBI taxonomy): domain Eukaryota; kingdom Viridiplantae; phylum Streptophyta; class Magnoliopsida; order Myrtales; family Myrtaceae; genus Eucalyptus; species Eucalyptus decipiens. The sequence goes on along the minus strand of CM024612.1, from coordinate 42,401,302 downwards.
GATTCCCAGGTCAACCTGGAGCTAACAAAAAAAAAAAAACACATATATATATATATATATATATATATATATATATATTTGTTTCATTTTTTGTACTCTTTGAAAGGATAGATGTACTACTACAAATTACATATCCATCAATAATGTGATATTGAAAACCAAATATAAGATAATGTAATAATATAAATTTCACACTTATTAAAGGCAACAAACCAAAAAAACCAAACATGTGAAGTGAGATGAGCAGACAGAGATGTATGGGAGGGTAAGTGAACAAAGGCGAGTAGGCAAGTGAGGTCGCGGCGAGTGAAGAGGGTTTTTATTTTTGGTTGAATTAGGGTTTGGTTTCTTTCTACTTTCTAATTTACACAACAAACTAAATTATGGAGAGAACACTAAAGGAAGTGCTAGGTTTTAGAGTAGACAAAAACATATAATATATAATATATACAAGTTTAATCCAATCTAGATTAATTCTAAACTCTCAAAAATGAGGACCACTCTGCATAGTATAAGGTCCGGGAGTCCCGAGACCAATAACCAATCCAGCCCCCTTGAGAACCAAAATAGGATTGATTGGGTTGGGCTAATTTATGCTTGGTTTAGGATTGATCCTGATTGATACTCAGCCTTACAACTGGTGGCATGTGGAGTTGGGTCGTGCTACAAGAATCTACCCCATTCGCCTTCAATACTTAGATGATAAATGCTAGAGTCTATTTTCTTTTCTTTTTATTTTTCTTTTTATCAGTCGAGTTATGTTTAGGTTAGTTTTGACTAGTCTATCCCCTAGGGTCTTTAGGGGGTATATTCGGAATTTGAACTCATCTAGAGCTAATAGGAAGATTTGAATCCAATATATATATATATATAATAAAATGTTTTGCCATTTAAATCAACAACTTATTGACATTACATTTCGTTCTACTCGAGATCTAGATTGTGACGAATCTTTTTAGTAGAAAAAAAGACTCAAGACAAAAAGTACATATGTGGGCCCAAATCGCATCAGTCAGAGAATACATACGTACATTTTCACAAAAGGCAATCGAAGTTTTTTTTTTTTTTTAATGAGTACACCCGCAACATTAAAATAAAGGTACGTATCCGCTTAAACTTTTAAGCTAACCGAACGTCAACGCTCCGCTTAAACTTTTAAGCTAACCAACCATCAACGCATTAAGACTTCACGTTAGCAACAAACTCAAATACCGCTGCAGCAAATACGAAACAAGAGAACAATTCATGTCCACATTACATTGTGTTCCTTGCAGTTGTTTAGCACGTCACCCGATTGAATTCCACATTTCATCATGTTACGACAATCTATTGAAGTTCATTTTTCTCAAAAATAGATCAAAAGGCGCTACTGACATATTTGCCTTTCTTTTCGCGGGCAACGTATGTATTGTATTTTGCAGATAACAGGAACGGAAAGAGAGGTATCGACCGAACAACCTACCGAGTACTGAAAGTTCAGCAACCATGTGAACTCCAGAACCATCGAAAGTGCATCGGTCCGGATGTAGTTTTGGGTGGGGGGACCGCATGCCAGGACAAGAAAGCGGCCCTTTGATTCGTACAAACAGCCGACTCATGTCATGAGTCATCCCATGTATTTTTCTACCTGTGCGTATGATGGGAAGATTGATACTCCACATCCATTGAAATGGCAACGACGAGAAACTAAGGCAAAACCATGTGCCTTCACTTGCACTCAGCTCGATCACCGCCATGCTGTCTCTCTCAACACTCATTTAATTTTGCAGACCAAGACGTGGGCGACAGCATCAATCGGATTGCAGGAGGTTTCTCTGACTGATTTACACGACTTCCGGTGCATTAGAGGTCTCCATCGTTGGATCTGTCAAATGATTTCCAAAAAAGAGTTTGTCTTAAGTCCCGAAATCCATCGTGTGTACGAGTGCGCTTCCGTCCATACGCCCATTACGTGTGAAAGCTATCCATTATAATACAGTGCTCCGTATATATGCAAATATTTTAGTGAATAATAAAATGATCAAAATTTATCTTGAGATCATAAGACATAATTGAGAGATAACTTAGGCTGGTACGATTGGTATAAACCTGTGAAACCTTCTTTATTTAATGTTTCGTGTTTTTTTTTTCCTTAAGAGTATCCTAGTATTTTAGTCCTCACGAGTGATGTTGACGAATACTAGGTTCCATTCCATGTTAACTTACCCAATAGCAGTCATAAAACTTCTGATGCTAGACAACTAATACCTTCTGTGGGGGAAAATAACTTTATGTTTACGAATCTACGAGTTTCGATAATAATTATTAGAGATATGGAAATTGTTAAAAATTCGAAACCTTGATCAATTAAACATGTGGCGAGTAAGTTATTACTTGTTGACACCAAAAAGTGATCTTCGTGGGCCGCAACAAATCAGCAAGGTCCACCAAGCTCCATTGGATGACCGCCCACGGACTTGAAGATAATTCGCAAATAACGGTTGTGGTTACCGACGGTTCGGCATCAGCCATAATTTGGGAAGCAGCAAGATAAGGGATGGGCGAGTTATTGAGGCACCCGTTGATACCCAGGTTCAACTGCCTTGTAGATAACGTGGTGCAGTCATTAGGAAATATTCTGAATGTCCTAGGAATAGTTTAATTTGAAATAATAACCACACAATAATTATCTATTCAATTTGGCTATAAATGGCCACATTGTTGTAAAATGATGCACAGATCAATGAAAACAACGTATGTTCGTTCTCACAAGTTATTTCCTTATTCGCATCATAATTACCCTTTACTAGTTCAGTCTTTTAAGTTCGTTTGCATTTGTTGTCTCCTTTACCCGTGGTTACTGCCATGAGGGTCTTTTTCATCCTTTACGAACTGACACAGAACCCAATACACATTAAAAAGAAGCCAAAGATCCAATCTTCAGTGAAATGTATTTGGTCGGATACTATTTTCGGTGAAGCATACTCTCGAATCGAAGATTTTCTTCTTCATTAAATCACTAAACAAAGTGTGTTTATGAGCACTCGTTAGACGAATTCCAATAATTAACGCAGCTAGTTTGATTTTCGTTTACACAATTATTAGACTTCAGATCAACACAAATGTCCTCATTTTCATGCTAACTAACTTTCTTTATATGCATGTCTGTATCTCAAAATTATTTGTACGAAATCTCCTAATACAAAACACCAACCTTTCTCCCTCGGTTATCGGCTTTAACTCATAATTTTATTGGTAGCATGTGAATGTTTGCAGCGAGAGTACATCGATCAGCATAGTGCCCTCGTTGTGAAGCTTTTTTTTTTTTTGCTTAAATTAATTAAAGACATAAAATAAAATCTTCTTTATTAAGGATCAGCTTTTTTTAATACTTAATCAAAGCAAAATCCCAAGATCCGCCGTTCCTAGCGAGATCGCCATACTCATCATTAATACATGTCCCATTTTTGAGATCCCGTAGTATCATACACTTATCTCACGCTCTTTATGCATGTGCATTTGGGTTTGTCTATACACGCAAATACAAATTTGGAAAATCATCAAAAATCCTAAAACCTATTACACTTTTATTAATTCAATACTAAACCTTTCTATTTTGTCAATTAAATCATGCAAAATTTCATATTTTGCCAATTATATTTATCCGGCCAAATTTAGCTGGAAATCGCAGACATGGATGCCAACCATTCTATGCGGCACAACCAACACTAATATGAATAATTTTTAATAATATTTTCATAATTTTTGTAATTAATTATTTAATTTTTTTCTTTTATTTTTGCTAGTGGCTGGGTCACAGGCAATAGCCAGGTGGGCTATCCTCACCTACGCAAGAGTCGACCATGGCTTAGCTTTTTTAAGGCTCGATGAGTTGCTTGTGCAAACTGATTGGAGGAAGAGTTGCCAAGCTTGTCGAGATCTGGAAGCTTGGCCATAGCCATTGAGCTAATTGAGACATCAATTGCCATGAGGTCAATAAGCATGGAGGAGGAGGGTTGAGATCATGAGATGGGGCTTCAACGGTGGGGACATGGCAATATCGTTTGGTGGAAATTGCGACTGAGAGTGGATGGGTCTCGCTCCAAGCTAGGGCAACCTTGCCTTGGCCAAATCTGGCAAGGCCGAGCATGTTGGCCTCGCTTGGGTAGGGGTGAGCGTCAACGAGGCTCCCCTCACTAGACCTAACGAGGCTGACCCTCGCCTTTGCTAGGGCGGCCTTGCCGGGCGTTGCTTGGGCGAGGGCAAGGCCCAACAAGGTTTGGACAATTTCCCCTATACAAATAGTTAATGGCATATGGAAAGTATATCCTGAGTACTAAAACTTGACTTTGGTGAATATATAAATGTCAGAACTTCTAAAGGTATACTTAAGTATTATTATTATTATTACTAGGGCACCATCACTAACGGCAACCTTGTGCCCAATCTAGGCGAGGGCTAATGACCCTTGTCCTAAATCCAGCCAAGGGCCCAGGCTCTTGCCTATGGTCGGCTAGGTTTGTTAGTCATTGGCTGGGCTCGACAACCTCGGCTGACTCTTGACCCACCATCGTTCAGCCCTTTCTAGTGATGGTGGGGTGGCGACAACCCTCACCAATTTGCCGCCATTCCCTTTTTTTTTTTTTTAATTATTATTTTAACTTTAGTTTTTAAATTTTGATTTAATTAATATTTATATTTTTAAAAAATCAAAATTTGGACTAAAATGACCTCATTTTGGGCTTATCTAGCCACATTAGCGTAGCATGGACAATTTTTAAAAAAAGTAATTGCCACAACGTCAGCAAATTGGGCAAAAATTCTCGTCGTTGACACTTAAATATTTCTTTTTTTCCTCAATTTTGGCATTTAAGTATATTTTTTTGGAAGTTTTGGTACTTATATGTTCACTTGTGCCAAGTTTTGGCACTTAGAGTATTTGGCACTCATGACATATGTGTATTCACAAACCAATATTATTATTGAGAGTTAGTGACATTCCCATCTTATAACGAATTATGTAGTTAACAATTCTTAAAAAGGATGATATATGAATAAATAAATTTACAATCTTCGATCTTCGATCTTCTATTTTAAAAAAATCTTCCTCAATGATAACCTAATTTTATGCACACGATTGAATGGACCGACTTCATTTATCTTCGAACATATGGTTAGGCCATGACAACAAAAAGCTCCGTCGATGTTTCATGTCATGCTTGCACATTGGTTCTCGTAAGAAGAGAGCAGCTGTCAAAAAGTCTCATTCAACTATTTATTTAGTGCTCTTTCCCAAAGTGAGAGTTAGAGCACCGAGGATTGATCACTCTTTGTTTCGATAAGGGATATTGGAATCACGGCGAAGGAGGAATCGGACAACGAGTAGCGTAGAAATCAGCCAAAATCAAACAAGAGCATCATATACACTTTGGGAGGATTTATTGGACAAATTATATGCGGAAGAACCCCGTTACATTTTTGTCATGATTGGTTTTTATCTTTTATTTATTCTAAATTTTGTGAATCGTACACTTCTAACTTTTTCTACATATGAAACTTCCACAACTTTCGTCTCACTCAAATGTGTTGACGTGGCTTACATATTATTAGTAAAGAGGGTGGAGAGAGGCGTTCAGTGCTGATAAACTCGTCGAGGTATCATCGTGAGGATTCCATCCCCACGACTTCTGTTGATAACACTCGGACAAGCCCAGTTTCAATGTTTGCGTCAGAATCGAGACCTAGGCTGGGCCCTTGTTTGGTCCAAGCCCGTCCACATTCAATGTAGGAGTGGAAAAGGGCAGTCGCCGGGACCTATGGAGGGGATTGGTGGCACCGCCACCCCCCTTTGCCCGAAAAATTTCAGAAATCTGTCTCAATCCCTCTCGAACATCAAATCCTAGGACTGCCAGGCCAATGAATTCTTGGTCCGCTGGACCATTGGAAAAGGCAAAATTACATCCAACCTCAAATTCTTGGTCCCGCAGACCATCGGAAAGGGTAAAAGTTGCATGGAGACATGAACTTTCCCTTTTCTGGGTGGGACCTGTTCGTGGGGCATCAGATTGCAATTGACATGATTTGGTCTTTTGTCGCCAAAAAGAAAGCGACTTGTGTATGAATATTCCAGATTATACGCGATTACCAGAAGAAAATTCTATTAAATTGTCGAAGCAGTGCTAGGTTTACTAGGGATTTACCAGTTGGTTATGTAAAGATCCAGAAACTACAACTATATAATATTATCCGCTTTGGGCTTTTGGCTCTCAAGGTTTTAAATCTCACTTTGCACAGGCTTCTGCTGTGTTGAGAACAAAGCCTTGAGAGGAGGTGTCTGGGATGGCGGTGTGTCCGCACTAGTGCGGGAGGCCCAAAGAGGATAATATTGGGCTGGGATGAGAGATGGCAATGTGGCTGTGCTTCTACCTTAGATAATGCGTTTTAAAATCGTGAATGCCGTAGGCCCAAAGTGGACAATATTACACAGTGGTAGCCTCCGAATTCTTATAGGTTGTTACTTCCATAATTGTTGTGGCATTAATAGGGAAGCATTCTTGGTTATGAGGGGAGGATTCTTTTGGTTAATTTTGAAATATAGGGTTTCAACTTTCTAGATGGAAACGAAGGAAGAAATCACTATTGTCGACTCGCTGGAACCAATCAATCAATATTGTCCATCTATTATGAATCTCATGGCATCATCTGTGTGCGGAGATATCACTTTTGATTGGTTAGTTACTAGTTGATTAATTGGATTTACTTAAAAATACTTTATTGGCGCTTCAGCCGTATTTTTCCCTTTTATCTATTTTCAAAAGCTTAATTTGACATCCATATAGGATGATCATCAAATTGAAAAGATTAAGAATGACTAAGGAATTAAAGAAAATCAATAAATTAAGAAATGCAATACCTGATTTTAGTATGTAAGGACGATCATTTTATGGACTTTCAAAGAATAGACATGGCGAGAATAGGATTTCACAGTACCTCGATACTTACTTGACATGTTTTATATTGGACATCAGGTTCCGCCCTCACTATTATTAGAGTGCGATTTGTACCGAAATTCCGAAAAGTCAAAATTGCTAAAACCCTAATGCAAGCAGCTTACTTTCCATGATGAACGCACTTACGTCAGAATATGTGCATGCGTTCCTAATTATATTGATCGTACTATAAACCCAAGATAATAAATTGACCGTGGATATTTTGTCCGACCTTTTCCACTGGTTCGGAGAAAGGTCGAGATATTTCGTGATGTGACCATACGGTTTAACAAGGTAGAGATCCTCCAAAACTTTTGCACCAAGGGAAGAACTAATATCTTAGAGAGGTATCGCATGTAACATTGAAAATGGCAATACAAGTCCGCCATTCAAGTCTGGCCCTACACTTGACGTGCTCACGTACCATGACAGAAAAAGTTCACTGAATCCCACCATCTCAAAAACCATGACCGACAAAGTTCATTGAATCCACCATCTAAAAAACCATGACCGACAAAGTTCATTGAATCCACCGTCTCAAACACCATTCTCTTCTACCCCTATATAAACCCTCGAACGAGGTCCAAAAGATTCCAACTTTCAAGAGTTTTATAGCGATAATAAAACATTAATAACAACACACTCTCCCATCTTCCATGGCCACTCAACTTGCCACTCTTGCCAACCTCCAAGAACCAAAATCGCCCTCATCATCTTGCGAGAACAAACCAACCAAGAGAAGTAAAGTTCGCCATAGCTCGGAGAAAGATGCAGGTCATCATTGCTACCGCGCCGAATGCATGGGATTGCACAGCAACACGGGATTCGGGCAGAAGAAGTGTCGGAGTTGGGGCCGTCGAGCTCGGGAGCTCCCTCGGCTATTAGGGTTTCAGTACTTGGGGAGGTCCATAAGGTACATCTTGATGGAGGCCAAGGCTTTCTACAATGGGTTTTACTCTGATGCCCTTGAGGATTCCTTGGTGGTGAAGAAGGACGGAGCTGTGTCTTTGGTTGATCCTTACTTCGCAATCCCAGCGAACCCTCCCCCATGTATGTGTCCCTAAATATTTAGGCGACATTGGCTTGCTACACGGACTGTGTAGTCCTTTAATTACACAAGTTACGTTTAGCGCCGTTGACTTTTGGAAAGAAAGTTAATTACTGTGAAGGCTCTGTCAACGGTAATGGAGGTAATTTGTGTAAAAAATAAAAAAATAAGTACACAATCCGTATAGCTAGAAGATACATATGTATATGTACCCCTCCCCCACTATTTTTGTTGATAAAACACGAAGTGCGCTAGTTTGCAAGGGTTGGGTCAAGAATTGAGACTGAGGCTGGGCTTTGAGAAAACTCCTAAGACCTTATTTGGTCGGTCCATGACTCACGAAGCATGGTCCAAGCCTGTCCACCAGTTAGAAAAAATAAATGATTTAACACTTTCAGTCCTCTGAGTATTCACCACAGAAATATCGTTACGAAAAATTTGTGATATTACCGAGCATAGTTCTCTGATTCTTCGTAAAAAGACATGGAAAAATTATGTTAAAGATCATGCCTTTGTAACATCATAAAATGCCGATGATGAGATCTCCATGTCATATCTCTTACTTAAATGCAGTAAAAAATTGTCTTCTCCCTTCGGTCCGATGTCTCCGTTGTTGCTCCCGTGCACATGTTCTTGTAAATAACACAAGGTTCCAAATCTTACAATTCGCCTGATTCCTGTGGGTACACTGCAAAAGTGCCCTTGTTCAAGTGCATTGGATAAAACTCTATCTACAGGATAACGGACGTGGTTCCCAAGGCCAATTTGTGTGAGTGTCTTTGTGATTTGAACACAGGATCTGTCGCATCGAATAAGAAGTTAAATCACAGCCAACCCTTTAGAGCTTATTGCGCTCATGTACTTTAGAATTCCTGTTTTAGAGAAGATAGAGATGCATGAGCTATTCGATTTTTACCTAAGTTAACCACCATTTTTGTAATGTTAGAACAGATATGCTAAATAGCCAAGTGGAATTAGAGGCAAGCCTCCTTGAGCTCATGGCCTCTGCCATCACAAAAAAGTCAATGAGACATCCCATCTATCCATATCATCATGTTCATACAATGCAAGGGTCCTTCAACCTGATTAAGAGCTTACTTTACCAAAACGTCATTCATTTTTGTGAAAAGTCGCCCATCAACCAACAGCCCCTTTAACATGATATTTGGTACTAGCAACAACGTAATGGAGGCAGTCAATCAATATAGATGTATATGAAATCTAATTGAAATCCAATATAGTACCTATGGGTACATAGGAGATGCATGGAATCAATTCTTTTTAATGAATAGATTCGATCGCGACTTCGAATATAGATTTCAAAGGGATCAAATAGGAAATGTTCTTTTTTTTTTTTTTGAATCACAGAACGATAATGAAATTAATGCTATAATATATTTATTTCATCTTGTCTTTGGTATTAATCTTCTCAAGAATAAAGATGTAAACCTTTTTAAACCTCGAATCCATCCCCAGAATACACCTAATCGAAGTGGAGACGCAATACGGACGCGACATTGCAAAGAAACTTACCAATTCCCTAGCGCATCGGGCAAACCATAATGAAACCAACTGTGTACAACTGCTCCTAACTTCATGTACTGGTAACCCTTCGAGGCATTCATGATGTTGTCATTGTTACCATTTCTGGGCCTTAGCCTCTCCCACCAAGACTTGCAGTTTTGATCGTTACATCGGCTTTCAACTTTGCTTTTGGGAAGTTCCACAATTGACAGAGACGCACGAAACAATGTAATTCAAGAATGCCACATGATAGTGTCCTTCGAGAAGTATCGAGGACTAACCACACGATGAATTCAAGACATTGATTCGCAGTAGTGAAAACAGTTGGTTCCACACGTATCGGTTATCATCCAAACCAAAATTCATGAATATATAATTAGGAACGTAATTAGATACGCCCGGCGAATATATTTATATTTGACATCTTCTCGCATGTGATGTGGACTCCATTCCATGCAACGGTCGTGTAGTTATGTGAGAGTAGGCAGAAAATATACCGAGCATATCTAAGATAAATAAGATCAGTTAGAATCATCTTGATGATCTCATTACTGACCTAAAAAATTATTGTAATAGTAGCAGCATTGCATGAGGAAGTGGAAAAGGACAGTCGCCGACTTAAGGAGAGGCGTGGTGTCACCGGGCCCAAAATTTCTTGTATTTTTGGATAAAGAATTTGAATTTGTGATATTTCAATTTAAAATTTGTCTCAGTCTCTCTTGGACCTCAATTTTTTCATCCGCCGGACCATAGGAAAAGGGCAAATTTGCATGAAGACACAATTACTTTCCCTTTTTGGGCGGGACTCGATCGTGGGGTGTCATATTGCAGTTGACATGATTGGTCTTTTATTGCCAGAAGGCAAACGACTGTCTTCTTTTACCCCTTCTGTATATGAATATTCTAGATTTCACACGTTTACAAAGAATATCTATCACAAAATTGTTGAAGTGGTGCTAGGGTTCCTATTGGTTATTACTTCCGTAACTGCTGAGACAGTAACAGGGAAACCTTTTTGGTTATGACGGGAGGACTATTTTGGCCAATCTTGACATACAGAAGATTCTAGCAACAACAAAAAAAGTGGGTTTCAACTTTCAGACGATAATAAATAATTTTTTTAATAAAGCAAATGGATAATTTTGACAAATTATGGGTGAAACTAAAAGTTTGGTTATCATGTTACAATATGTAGCACCTTCCTGATTTGTTAGTAGTTTTGTTAGATTTCTAGTCAAGCGCATTCAGGTGCCACTACACCTTCTAATCAGCTTTTAGGTTGTGATTATGAACTGCTGAAATCACATTTAAAGGGCAGTCAGTCTTCCATGGGCGATAGTATTTTCAATGAAGAGCACACCATATGACAATATTGACAGATTGTGGCTGATCAATCCACATTGTACGCTTGCTATAAATCTCATCCCGATGCGTGCAATGAGTGGGCGTATCTTATTTTTTATTGATCATCTACCATATCAATTATAAAAAATTTCGTCGCCTTTTATGTTAGTGGAGTAATTGGGTCGACATAGAAGTACTTTACTTGTGCTGCCCTAGCCTTTTGTTTTCCTCTCTTTTATCTATTTTTCAGTGGCATAATTTTTTTTTTTTTTTTTTTATACCCAGGGAACCTTCGCACGCCGCTTTGCGGTAGAGAGTAAACCCTGGGGCGCCGGGGGCCCCACCGCTGACCCCCAAGTGCGGGTAAATCGCGCGTTATGCATTGAAGCATCGCGTCCACGAAGTTTCGAACCCTTTCCCTTGCGCATGGAGTACCAGGCTCTTAACCAGCGCGGCCACCGCGGGCGGTGGTTCAGTGGCGTAACTTTTATGTATGAAAACACCCATACTATCTATTTATGTGATGGGATGATCATCAAATTAAAAAAGAATCAACATGACGCAGAGATTAAAAAATTCAATACCTAATTAGTATGTTAAGATGATCATTTTGAGGGCTTTCAAAAGATAGACGCGGTAAGAATAGAATTCCTAGTACCCCGACACTTGACGTCTTCTATTTTGGATATTAGGGCGCAGATGACAATCATTCATTTTGTTTGAAATAGTTTACGAATGTAAATATATTTTTCTACTTCTATTTCTAGAAGAGTTTCTAAGAAAATAACCTTTTGATAACAATACAAAATTTCTACTCTAAAAATAGAAATTCGTTTGATAACGACACAAAATTTCTTCCTTTCGGACGGCTTATGGGCAATGCGGCGACTCGACGACCTTTAATATAAAAAATAAAAATAAAAATGATTTAGTAACAAAAAAATAAAGAATAAAATAAAATAAAATAAAATAAAATAAATCATAAAAAATAAAAATATCCTTAAAAATAAATTTATTTTATTTATTCTATTTTATTTTATTTTGCGAATAAATTTATTTTAAAATGAATAAAAAAAATAATAAATTTATTTGGCAAAACACTCAACGCAAATAAAAATAAATTTATTAAGTTTATTTTTAATAAAAATAAGTTATTTTTATTTATCATAAATAAATTATTTTAAATAAATTTATTTTTAATAAAATAAAAAATAAAATGATAAATAAAAGTAATTTATTTATTTTTAATAAATTTATTTTTATTTTAAATGAATAAAATGAATATATTTATTTTTATTTATTTTTATTTTTAATAAAATGAGGAGAGGCGGATGAGGAGGAGGAGGCAGAGACGTAGAGGAGACGAGGGAGGACTCACCGAAATTAGGGTTTAATGGGAGAAATTATTTCGATTTTCTCTCCTAGAAATCGTAAGTAGAAAATTTCTATTTCTAATTTCTTTTCCAAATCAATTTCTGGAATAAAAATCTATTCCATAAATAAAAAAATGAGTAGGTTTATCAAACGGGTTTCTATTCTGTAAACGGTATATAATAAAAAATTATTTCTGAAACAGAAATTTTGGTTATCATGCATATTAAGTTTCCTTCACTATCATTTTGTGGTTTATACCACAATCAAAAAGCCAAAATTTCTCAACTACACAGAATTTTACAATAGTAAAAGTAACGGGTTGTAGTTTATTATCATGATGAAATGTACTACTTAGAAATATAAATGCCTTTCTAATTATAGTGATTGTACCGAAATTGATGAATTGACCAGGAATTTTTTTTCCCAATATTTCCGTTGATTCAACGAAGATCGAGATATTTACAATGTAATTAGGCCACGAAATACCCTGTTCTCGATTTAACGAGATAGAAATCCTCCAAAATAATTTTACCACTAGAAGGACTAGGCCTTAGCTAGGCATCACATATAATCATTGGAAAATGACAACACAAAAATCTGGCCCTACACTTCACGTGCTAAGGTAGCATGAAAAAAAAAAAAAAAAAAACAATCGAATACATTATCTCAAAATTCTCTCTCCCACTATATAAACCCTAGAACAAGGTCCAAAAAGTTCCAGGTTTCAAAAGTCCTCTGGCAACGATAAAACTTTAATAACATCGCGTAAAAGCACTTCACTCTCCATCTTCCATGGCCACTCAACTTTCCACTGTCGCCAAGCTCCACGAACCAAAATCGCTCTCATCATGTGGCCAGAACAAACCCATCAAGCGAAGTAAAGTTCGCCACTGCTCGGAGAAAGACGCAGGTCATGATCATTACCGCATCGAATGCACGGAGTTGCATGGCGACACGGCTTTCGGGGAGAAGAAGTGTCAGAGCTGGCGCCGTCGAGGTCGGGATCCCCCCAGGCTACTAGGGTTTGGTACTTGGGGTCGTCCATAAGGTACATCTTGATGAAGGCCAAGGCTTTCTACAACGAGTTTTGCTGTGATGCCTTTGAGGACTCCTTGGTGGTGAAGAATGATGGAGCTGTGTCTTTGGTTGATCCTTACTTCTCAATCCCAGTGACCCCTCCCCCAAGTGTCTCTCCCTGAATATCTACGGGACCCTTATTGCTACCCAGATTATTGTAGTCTTTACCGTTGATTTTGAAAGTTGGTTTATTCCTGGGACTGCCCGTATCAACAGTAATAGAGAATAACTTGTGTTTAAAAAAGAGCTACACAACCCGTGTAGCTAAATAAAACACGTATGTATATGCACAGTAAATGTTATCTGAAACAGTGATGCAGATGAAGAGTGAAAAACTTCGATTTTCATAGGTTATGAAGATTAGGCATCGCTACAAGTACTTAGAATGGATCATGGGATGTGTAAGATGTTGAGCAAGCTATAGTCTGCATGGATTGTGTTTATCTCACATGCACACGCCGTAATCTCCTTCATCTAAGTTTAGGGTACAGATCTTTCTATCCAAATCCATCATATCCAGTGATCTTGGCATCACTTGAACTTCTTTCGAGGTATTGGCCATTACAAGCAAAGTAGATAAAATTTTCGATAGCTTTTGCTTCTGTTGTCCGTGTAACAGAAAGCATCATCTCCGCCCAATGCGAAGATCTGTAGAATAATAATGAAACAACAGTTGAAAATTACTCCGGAACTTGTAGCAGTTTAGTCGCGACGGTGACTTGACATTTGAAATGAGAGCTTGCGCTTGAGCTGGAGCATTCTCGTCCCCGGTTACATGCACAGGAACGTCAGATCGACTTCACTAGGACGCTCGTACGAGTGCATGATTGGTTCTGAGTAAGCTTCCACCATACATAATACAAAATAGGAGGTTCAGTTCTTCCACCATGACAAGTCCACAATGGATTGTGAATAGCATTATTGTTGGGGAGAAACTAGAGCTTTTGTGATTGTTGATTGGACGTGGGTATGTCTTAAAACTGCTGCTTTTGTGATATAAAATTTGGGAGTATTTCAAGGTTGAGGGAATAAAAACTTTCTCTTCAATTAGTAGATAGAGCATGTAGGCATTGATACATTTCAAGCCAAAGACTGAGTTACCGAACTACCATTAGAAGGCCTTATCGGAAGCTTGCTTCCTGCTAATTAGACATGTGTTATGCATAATATTTAGAATCGGCACGTCTAACCAGTACTCGATTCTAAGACACTTTGAAGGAAGCTAAAGCTTTTGTGACTGTTGATTGGACGAGCAATGCAACAAGACAAAATAGTAAATTGAAGAAGGAATAAATTACTGTTCCAAAAAAAGATTCTAGTTTCGGAAGGCAAGGTTGTGCATCCACATAGCACCGTTGATGGACTTCCAAGTTGGTTTGACAAAACGAAAATTACATCATTCGTTTGTTTACGGGGAGAGAGAGAGAAGACAGGCGATTGGTGCTGAAAAATTCAGTCGACAATGGCCAGCCGTAATAGATACAACCAAGAGAGAAAGTTCGAGACAGTTTTATTTTTTATTTTTTTGGAAATAAAGTTCGAGACAGTTCGAGACAGTTTTAGGTTCGCCAGAAACGAGAAAATGACTTAAACCAACATTCTTCGCCCCTGGGCCTAGGCTATGATTTTAGCTAAAGCTAATATACACCTATTAAATGATCAACATATTGACCAAAAGAAAAAAAAAATGATCAACATAGAGTTTCCTTAAAAGTGTCAGATTCAAGCCAAAAAAAGAAAAGAAAAAAAAAACCCACAGTCTAAATTTGACGGAGCATAACTTTTGATTCAAATGTAGTCAGGAGTCCATGAAGTACAAAAATATGAAAAGCTCATTGTGAGCCTTTCGCCACGGGTGAATGCTAAAGGCCATTTTCCACATTAGAAATTATAATTCGACGTGTTTCGGGCAACTCTTTCAAATTCATGCTCCTTTTTATGTTCTAATCAATTAAGGTTACGTTTGGTCGTCCGGATTTCTAATCGGGATAGGATTGGATAGGATAGGATATGAAATCCTGGGATTTTTTTATATCCCGTCCAGTGTTTGGTGAATCGCAGTGTTAAAATCGGATATGTTCACATCATGTACATTTTTTTTTTTTTTATATATAAATGACATATCATTATAAATGAACCTAAATGTTCATAAATGAAGACGGTGAAAATATCTCATAACACTATTCCTTAATTTATTTGTTACTTATTATTTATTTTATTTGTCCCTTTTTTATATTATTTTCATTATTATTTCTTTTTCCCCTTTCATCATTCTTTAATAAAAATTTATCAAATAGTAAACTGTACTAACATACCTAAAATACAAAAATACCTAAAATATATAATAAATATAAATATTTAATTTATAGATTGAATGTTTATTATAAAATAGAATTAAAATTGAATATAGAAATTAAAATAAGATTAATTAAAAAAATTTTTATTTTTTTTTTATTTTTATTTTCTTAAATTAGAATTCAAATATTATTTATATTGAAATATAATTTCAATTTTGTTAATTTAATAAGTTTGTTATTCAAGAAAAATAACTGTCTTATTATGAACATTAGAAATCTTATCCACTTTTATCCTACTTCTCCCATGGGATAATTTTATCCTGTCTATATCCCCCTTATATCCGACTTTATCCTATTCTGAGTGAGCATCAAATGTAGGATATGATAAATTATATCATATTCCGAATTTTATCCCGATTACCAAATGCAGCCTAATAAATTCAATTGAAGAATGAAGTATTTTTTTCACCTCGAAATAAAAGGATATTAATCGTTTTTATGTCTATTTTATTGCAACTGACCCATCAAATATTTCGAACTAGGCTGGGCCACTTGGAAGCCCGAAATTCTAGCCCTTCCTAAAACAAAGACATACAAAACCGCCCATAGATGGAACGGGACATTTTCGGGCTGATGCAGGCCAGGCTGGTCCAAGTTTCGAGCTCTCAATTTTTCATTTGCATCTCTCGTGGGTGGGCCTAGGCTATGATTTTAGTTTGATCCAAAGGTGCAACTTGGAACCGTGCACCTCTAATCATGAGGAGAAGTTTAAGTGAGAGATGAACATAAATTAAAATAAATAAATAGAACTAAATATGACGGTATAAAATTGGTTGAGTATAGGCATTTTACATTTTCATGATTTTAATTAAGCGAGGTTGTTTTCTCAATCTCCTAAATTTTCTTAACCTCAGCTGCTTGAATACAATGGCACAGTAATTGTAAATTGCAAAAGTTCACTTGATCCCTTAATCACTTCAATTTGCTAGGATTAGTTTTAGATTATTACGAGGGTATAATAGTAAAGTAACAACAGAGACATTATAGATTCAAAAGATAATATAGATTGATGGGGAAAAAAAAAAGATGCAAAAGCAATTGCATACACCTTGCGCGTGCGTGAGGGCTAATGAGTAATTATAAAAATGATTAATATCATAAAAAACCTAAATTGATACATGTGTGACATATTTACCTTTTGTTTGTTTTTGTCAAATTTTACCATGAAATTGTTAAGTTGGATAATACATAACATTAGCTTAGTTGACATGGCAATTCCATATGGTAATCCATGATTGTTGAGAAGATTATCAAAGATAAAAGAGTGCTAGGATGAATTTCAATGTCTAATCACAAAGGCAAAGGTGACAATGAAGGAGTGTGCTCGATGAAGACAAAGATGAAGAAGGATTAGAGTGCTCGGAGAGGGAGAGAGAGAATGATCCCTATTTGTTTTCAAGTCAGGTTAATTGAAGAAAAAAGAGAGGGTTATGACTTTCCAAGTGAAGTCAACGTGTTTTCCTGGTTCAATAATTTCACGATAAAATTCGATAAAAGTTAATGAAAGGTAAATGCGTCAATCTTGTGATTTTTTTTTGATGATCCAAAATTAGTTCTGGTAGATTGAGGTATTAATTTGAGAGTTTTAGATGATTTAAAAATTAATTTAGGATAATTTTATTACAGTTGTACTTGTCCCGGTCTCTTTCAGTGGTATTGAACATAGAAAGAAAGTCGGTAGTCCTCGTGGGGTGACCCGAACCGGGAGAAAGAATACCGGTTCAGTTCGGTTCAATTTATTACGACGGTTTGAGCTTTGAACCGTCGTTAGGTTGCGTCAGCCGCTGTCGACGCCTCAGCCTGCGACGCGCGAGCCGTCTCGTCGCCGCCACTCTCCGATCCGGGAAAACCTCCGCCGGCATCGCCGCCGCCTTCGAGTGTCCGCTCGATGCAGAGAATCGCCATCGCCGTGAATCCGCGTCTCTCTCTTCCCTCCGCCTTCGCCAGGTAAATCATCATCTTCCGACACGCGAGCAACCTTCGTTTTTCAGACGAATTCGGTCACGAGTCTCGCGTTTCGCGCCCGCAGAATCCGCTCCCGCAAGATGAGCGCCAAACCTTCGCCGGTCTCTCCCAAGTTCGTGCCGGTCGATGGCGCCGATATTCACTCCAGGAGCAAACCTGACGGTGCGTATGCGTAGCTCGTGACTTTTGGCCATTTTGCTGCTGCTGCTGCTGCTGCTTTGGTGTGAGAGGAGCGTGTAATTGGTGTCTTGTTGCGATTTATGTTTCGAGCTGTGTTGGAGGCTGATTGAGTATTGTGATGAATCGGCGATTTCCCCGTGAGGAGTGTTCTAAGTTGAAGTTTAGCGAGAGATTTTGTGCTCTGAGCTGGAATTTGAAGCTAGTTTGAGTAAAAGCATGAAAGATGGCGTGCGTGCTTGCTCATTATACTCCGTCGACAGGCATTTTTTTTTTTTTTTTTTTTAAGCTTATTGCGGTTTAGTTTTTGCTGAAATTTGTTGACTTTTGAAAGGAATTGACGATGAAAAATGATGGATGCTTATGTTTGTAACATATCAATATTGGAGGTTGGAAATTTGCTCTCATCTCAGTTTCTGCCTTTTTCAGGTTTGAGGTTCCGCCTTGTATCGTATAATGTATTGGCTCAGGTATGCTAAGCCTTATCACCATGTATGATGGTAATAACTGACTCCTTGTGTAGTCTCAGTTAATCTTCCATTTTTCCTTTAAGTTATAGCTACATTCACTCTCACTTGGGTTATTTTGGCATCTCTATACAATAGGCTGCATATAGAGGAAGCTCTTAATATGTATTCTCATGGTTTAGTATTCTGATGCATTCCTTGTTTAATCACTACGCTGAAAACTGTCTTTTATTAGTTCTTTAATGTAGGAGCAATTTGATTTCTTCTCATACTCCACCTTTGCGGTTCAATTTTTGGCCTTAGGTGTATGTGAAAAGTTCTTATTTTCCACACTCTCCATCGCCTTGTCTCAGGTAATCTTTCTAAACGCGATTCTCTCTTTGTGGAAGTGTTGTTTTTCAGTCATTGTGAAGGGATGGCTAGGTATTAGTGTTCTGGTTTTATACCCCTGGAAGATTTGTTGTCAATCAGCATTAGGTTACAGCAGTTAATGAAACTATTGCTCCTTGATGCAGAAGCTTGTAAGTGTTGAGAATGTTTCTTTCTTCGCTAATATGACTCCACCTCGTACGATTTGCAATCTGGAAGTAGTCACATCATTTACTCTGAACTTTTGTGTTAAGCACATTAGAAAGTTTGATACTTTGGATCACATTGCCTGGTTTAAATGTGTTGTAAAGTCTGCTGTAGTTTTCTGTCTCCCTGAAGTCTCCTTATCTGAATTTCAGTCATCTCCTCCCTTCCCATTCTCGCCGCCTACCCTAAAATGAGGGAGGAGATCATGAAGTACTTGAAAAAAGGATATAGCTAAGTCTATTAGTTGCATATAGACATTATTAGCTCAAGTCATGTTCAGCTGAATGCCTTTGCAGGTGGAAAGCTCGTTCTAAGGCAATTTTAACCGTTCTTAAAAACCTTGGTGCTGACTTTCTTTGCCTACAGGTCTCGAAATTACTTTTCCTTCTAGTTGGTTATGCTATTTCATGTTCTGCTGATTTAGTCTTTTTACATTCGTTGTGCTCTCTTATGTGATTCTTACCCGATATTCTGTGGCATAGTTGACAATCCAATCTTCACCAGGAAGTGGATGAATACGATGGATTTTACAAAGGCAATATGGAAATTCTTGGTTACTCCAGTCTATATATTCAGAGAAGTGGACAGAAACGTGATGGTTCTGTCATTTTTTATAAGCAAGACAGGTAGTTTGGCTCTCATTTGTTTGTTCTAGTATATGATCATAGAATGGTGCATGCACGAAAATTTTTTTATTGCATATTTTAACAGTACGATTAGTCGAAAAATCTGAGTTTTTGTTGAATTAAACGGATGTTAAAATGATGCTCAATCAAATTCTCAGATGTTACTTGCATGGCTTGGCTAAGTGCATTCATGTTGTTTGACTTGGTCTTTGCCCTCAAAGTTTCTTTTCTGGTGCCACACCTTTAAAAAGTTCTGGTGGGAATGGAAAAGGGATCTTTGTTGTAATATTTATTTTTGCAAGAGAATGTATTTGTTAATAACATTATCCATTGGCATAACATGTAGCTGGTGGAATGGAAAAGGGATCTTTGTTGTAATATTTATTTTTGCAAGAGAATGTATTCGTTAATAACATTATCCATTGGCATAACATGTAGCTGGTTTCTTATACAGTAGGGCAGCATTTTACTGAAAGTTATAGAAACCTTGCTTTATCTGAATCTTCAGTCCTGTAACCTATTTATGCTTCATTTTCTTCTTGACTATATATGTTGTCTGTGTTGGGAGTTGATTTTTTAGGGGCTGTATCATAGTTTACATTGAAGTGATTTTCTTCCTATTCAATTGTAAAATGAAAGTCCTTGAAGTGATATTCCCGTTAAATGATTACTGTGAAATTGATGAGATGTTAAAGAGTTGACCCGATCTCTTGAATAATTCATCGAGGTTTTTTGGTTTTGTTTCGCTCATCTTCTTTGTTGCTCAAACTCGTCTTATCCTCGTAATTTTATTGTATAAAGAACTAAGAAAATTGTTTATTTACAAAAAGAAGGAAAAAGAAAAAGGCATCGTGAAAGGATATGACTCTGTGCAACTTTCCTGTGTAGGCTGTCACAAATATGTTTTTTTATTGCCATCTTTTCACTAATTGGATGGGGAGGTTATCTCAAGTGTTGAGTGATGATGGTGAATTGTCCTTTAGTCTAGATCTGAATCTGACTTCTCTTGGTTGCTATTTCATGAAGGGCTGAGTTAGTTTTGGAGGAGAAGATAGACTACAATGATCTTGTGAACTCAATTCAAGATAATGAGGATGGAAGTGCTTATAAGGATTCTTTTGAGCAATCTAAAGGAAATGGAAATATTCGTACAAATCCTGGTAAACTATTTTGCCCCTTTTATTGCGTTAGGTTGTTCATCTTCTTACGTTTTCATCATTGGCTAATTTTCTGGTAGCTAACTCCACAAGTCATTGGTTGGTAATGGACACATATTAGAACAATCAAGCTGTTGCTGGGGTTATGAGAAGAAGCATTATTTACCATTGCCTAGTATGCTTTAATATTTTCCTTAACAGAGCATATCAAAGTGAGCTTAAGGCTTATGGTACTTTTGAAGTCAATTGTGCAATGCTGATTCTAATGTATGGCCTAATAAGCCAGATGCATCCAACTAGGGATAGCTGATTGAGACATGATCGCTTGGATATACAGGAGTTAAAATCCAGAAGAGGAGATCAGCCGTTCATGGATTATGAAGCAGCTTTGATTTCTTTTAATTTGTATGCCTTTTTTTAGTCCTAATTGGGACCTGTTTTATTTTGAAAAGTTGCGATTTGTACCCATAAAGAATTAGTTTGTATTCAATACTGATATAAGGCTGTAAAACACAGTGTGGAATCTTTAATCCTATCTTCTTAAAAATGTGAGGTTCATTTTTGTGTTGGCCTTACAGACCAGAAGAGCTGGTTATGAGTAGTTTACAAAGTGCCCGAGAATGTATTTTGGCTGCTTTGGTCTTTTTGCTTCACAGGCAAAGCAGTCATTAAATTGTGAAATAACATGATGGGCAATAAATTAAGGCGGCAGCATTGTGGTGGACATAACATGACTTTCTCATGATGATTTTCTAGAGGGTGGTGACTTGATTTTCACTTTGGCCCTAGAAATCAGAAACTCATTTAAAAGCCATTAGTTAGGATTTCATCAGGGTTTGGGCAGCCATTTTTAAACATTTTTCTGCAGGAGGAAATACATTGTCCTTTAAAGAAAGAGGAGAAGGATAACTTATCCTTATGCAATGGCATTTGGTGTGATCTTTAGGTATATTGGGCTGCTGTTTTTGAGAATTTTTCTTTGCATAAGAGTTCACCAGTTCCACTTGCTTTTTCTGGATGCATCTAACATTTATTCCATCAGCAGAAAAAGGTGTTGCTGTTTGTACAGAACTTCCTTTGATTCAATGGCCTTAGGACTACCATATTCATCATAGTTTTGTCTCTTCAAGCTAAGATCAGGGGCAATGGTGCATACGTGCCATTTTGTATGTCGATGTTTTCCATTTCTTTGGTCTATGTAGCAATTTCCTACAACCTGAGCAATCTTTGTAGCCTGCTTTGAGAAGAAATTCTCACAAGAATCTTCTATTTATAAACTCACGTCAAGTTTTTTCATTTCAGCTTCCAAAAATGTTCCTGAGAACCGTGGAGATCCCAATGATCCTCGTGTAAGATTGAAACGTAATTGTGTTGGAATTTTAGCTGCATTTAGACTCAAGGATCCGTCTCGCCATCTTATTGTTGTGGCAAATACCCACATTTATTGGTAAATTATTATTCTGCTATCATCTATGGTATCTGCTTTTAATGACTAATTCAATTTGTAGAGAATACTGAGATTTGTGAGTTCAGGGATCATGAATGGGCTGATGTTAAGCTTGCTCAAGCCAATTATCTTTTATCGCGGCTAGCCCAATTCAGGGATCTGGTTTCAGAAAAGTTTGACTGCATTCCGTCTGTTATTGTGGCTGGTGACTTCAATTCAACTCCAGGAGACAAGGTTCATTTCTATTTTCTGGGTTGATTGAATCACTATCTTTCTCTTGTGGCTTTTGGAGATAAATGTTCTTTGTGATGCATGTTTTGGGGTTATTTATTTGGTGGATGGATATCCCTAGTTAAAGTCGATAGCCTGCGAAGGTTGAGTGCATTTACTGTCCTTACCAATATTTTTAGTGGCTTCCACAATTCAACAGTCCTAACCAAACCAAGAAATATCCGTCGTTTTCTTTTCCCTAGCGTTCTAGATAGAACATACTTTTCTGTTTCTGACAATTCTACTAAACTCATTTTTAACTACTTCCAGCTCCAATAACAAGCCTTTTTAGGCTTACAATTCTTGGTACAAGTAGCCAAGCTACTCAGACTAGTCTACTAGTTTGTGTGCTCACCATTGCTTTTTTCCGATTCGGTGTGCATTGAGATTAACTTAAAATACTTTTTCGATGTGCTTTGTTCTTTCAGGTTTATCAGTGCCTTGTGTCAGGTGACCTTTCGTCGACAATACCAGAAATAGAATGTTCAGAGGAGCGTCCTATTCCTCTGCGAAGTGTTTATGCTTCTACTAGAGGAGAGCCATCATTCACCAATTGCACTCCCGACTTCACCGGTACCCTGGATTATATATTCTTTTGCCCTTCCTCAGACATCAAGCCCGTCGGTTTCCTGGAGCTTCCTGGATCAGACTCGGAGGAGGTGGTCGGTGGGCTGCCAAACTACTACCATCCGAGTGATCATTTGCCAATTGGTGCTGAATTTGAACTTGTTTGCGACAAAGTCTGTTGATCTGGCTTGCATTGCTTTGATCAACCTTTTGGATCACCCATGCTCGGTTGAGGGAAAACTTTTGGCTCCAGGTAATTGAAAAGAAGCATAAACAAGAGGTTGGCGAATAAAAATTTAAATGAAAAGATGAACTATCTTTTGTACACTCTCCTTGGTTTTCAATTACCAAAATTTATGAACGACAGAGCTGGAACCAAATTTATGTGGAGAGAACCATGTTACGGAGGCTCTATTCCATCAAGAGATTAATCTATTTTCCTGGATACCTCTCTTAAGCGGGACCTTTTCTCATCATAGCTTCATTGACGATAACTTAGCATGCCCTGTGGTGACCCCCTTCGAAATCGAGAATGTGTGAAAAATATTTTGGACCTTGTTTTTGGAAAGCGCTTCCTCCTACGATAGTGTGTATACTGGCTATAGACCCCAAGATTACATTGGGATTTGTTCATGGGCAGGGAAATTTTGTGTATCTATCGACTTGCTTTATGGTAATGTCTCGTGAGTAAGTGGCACGGAATTGATAATGAGTACCTAAAACACAAATCGCCTTATCCTTGATAATATCTTTTATGCTTCTCGTATGGTCAGCAAGCCGAGGAAATCCTGGTTGGAGGGATTGCAAAAGATTATCCAATTCTGTAATCGTGGTGGCTTGGTGGAAGTAGATTTGTTAAATCATGCCTTAATTTATCATCTCAAATTTTAATAGAACTGGGCAATGATCTCACAAATTTCTTTCGATTTCTCCTGTGTTTCTCTTATACTTTCCACTCAAATGCGCGCATTGAAAGAGGTTTCTTTTGCATTACGAGGACACAAGATCAAAGCGATTTTACCACTTGGACTTAAAATGCATAATCTTTGATTATCTTTGCATGTCTTGGCACATTGGAACTTTACAGCTTAAAGCAATGCTCGACCATACCTAACCTCCATGTGGATATGGTCATGACGTTCCTAACATTGTCACGAGTGTTACATGCAAATCAATCAATGAATTCACATGTGATTCTTTGTAAATAAAGTTGCTTGGAGTATTTTGTCCTTTCTACCGTGATACCATTGATACGGATAGAAAGAGCCTACACTCTCATGTGCTTATCGAGCTTCTAAGTTTTGCCATGGCCTGAAACTCTGTGAAACGTCGAACTTCTTTAGCGGCTAAAGGAAAGTAGCAACTTCATAGGATAATGTAAACTGAAAAGAGCAAACTGTCATGATTCGTTTGAAGTTGCTTTCGCACCCTCGACTATATCAATCAGGGGCAAATCTGATGCAATTACAAGAGGGAAACATTCGGGAGTTCTAGTCACGTGCCATCATGTTGGAGCACCATCGCTGTCCGTTCGTTAGGTTAGGAGATGGTGAGGTGGGTCTCGAATTTTGGGAATTAGGCTTTCGGGTGCGAACATCTCTTTCATACCAGCCGGGTCAGTGATGAGAGATTACTCAACTCAGAATGATGGTGACAAAACTAAGGTAGGGGCTGCTCTTGTTAGCCAAAAAAGTCTCCTCTCATTACCAAATCATAATGACTTTTAGCTGTTCTTAACGCTTTTGAGAAAGAAAAAGAAAAGGGATTGCTCATGCCGCTGGACCATACCATGCTACTGCTATGCGCTTTTGGATTTGGACAAGGTTTAGGTATTATTATTGTCTGGGCTCCCGCATTGATGCTGTAGCCGCGCTCTGGTTGGTGGTTCGTGTAACACATTAATAACATTTATCATCCGCACACCACAAAACCCTAACCTCTCTCTCTCTCTCTCTCTCTCTCCACCTTCTTGTGCCAAGATTCTTCCATCTCCCCCGTAGAGCTGCCTTCACCGTATCGTCATAGCCACCATTGCTGCCGTTGCCGCCTCCGGACCAGCGCCGCCTCTACCATGGACGGGTCAAGATTTGATTTATTTTTGTATTAAAGCTACATTTACAAATTTAATAAAATTAACTTTACTTTAAAAACTTCTTCGTTTTTCTCACCACATTGCCCCCAAGAGTCTCAGGAAATGACGATAGATGACAAGAGGGTTGACCCATCAATTTTTCTAATCCCTAAATGCTTGGTAACATTGAAAATTGTGTACAATATATGATATATCCTATTAATCGTATTATGAAATCTCTATGTTTTACCCTCTTAGAGTTTGGAATTGCAAATTTTCCTTTTCTTACCCTCTAAGCTAGTAGTACCTATCCATGTTCACGGCTGTCGGCAAAATTTGCGCATTGCCACTAAGATCTGGCGATTACCATCGGGATCTTGACGGTAAATGCCAAGATCTGGGGGAGGCCCCTCCTCTGGAGCTCATCATGTCAATAGCAACGAGACAAAACTCGTCCTCAAAGGCAAAATAATGTACTTTTTGTCTGTCTATGATCGATTAGAACTCCAATGGCACGATCTAGGAAGAGATTGTAATACGTGAAGTTCCTTATCTTATGTATTATTACGTAGAAATTCATCTTATCTTCAATATAAGTTCAGTAGACCGTTCTAACTCATCTAACTCATCTATTACATCACCGAGGCAACATCCCATCGACTGCATTTTTGGCGAGCCCACTACTCACGTGCGTCCAAGCTTCATGCAATTATGCCTTTGCTTATATCCACATCGCAATCGCATTCCAATTAATCGATGGTGGTCTCAATTCGATCACGCTTTTCATTTATGAGCATTTAAATTGGTGGGCGCTTTGATTCCACCCAACTCTTATCACCGCAGATTACGGTGTGTGCCAACAATTTTCGAAATCGCGACCTTGAATATATGCTTGTGATAAGAGGTAGCGTTCATCATCTAATCCACCGCCGTGGAGGTTTACTAACGGTCCGTCATGTGCACTATTTTTGGTATAATTGGTCTAGATGGATCGCTTTTAAGTGCCATGAGAATGCCGATAACATAATCTTCATAGAAGATTTCCTGAGTCCTTTCACAATACGTCTTTTGTCCCATGATTTTCATTTTTATGTGTGGTGTAACAAATGGCTGTAATCGGTTATGGAATCGAGCCTAACTTGTTGCCTATAAGTTTGGATTTGACTCAACATATATGAATTGAGGCAAATCGAGCTTTATAGCTAAATGCCATGTTATAGCCACAATTCTAGGCCATCGGACTCATGATCAGGTATGTTTTTAAAGTGCCAAAACAACACTCCAAATCATCCAATGTATTGTAAAACCTCCCATTTCTCGAACTAATAGGCCAAACTCAATGGACCATTTTAGAATCATTGTCACTCTGTCGATTCAACTGCCGTGTAAGGAATGTATTCAATCCACGAGAACCTGTTCTCTGTTTGGAACCTTGCTTTTTTAGGACCAAAAATGATCATGAAATGATGTGGCTCAAGAGCGACGTGAGAAAACGGGATAAGCTTCATGTCATATCCCTTCAATGCCGAGTCGTGAATAGCTGCTTCGAGATTTCGAGCTAAAAGCAGGCTCATGGTGATGGCTTTTTTTGGCACCTTCCCCTTTGAAGATCAAGCTGATGACCATGCAAAAGTGTGGCTCAGAAGCCATACTAGATAAGCTTTCTCTTTATATATCGGATAATACTCGAGATAAGCCTCAAGTCGTATTCCTCCAATGATGAGTCTTGATTCGAGTTAAAGTAGAATTATCGATTGCAACATTAACAGTAAGATTTATTAGTTTTTTTTCCTTATACTTATGAGCTTATCTTGCTGATTCTCCAAACTTGTTTTCAGCATATCACTTATTAAAAAAACATATAAAAAATCTTTTGAAAAGTGCATTTTGCAAGACCCATCTGAATCTAATTTGAATTTAGTGAAAGAAGAAAATGCCAACGAAGTTTTACTTGCTTCCTGAAACCTAACTTTTGGCCATTTCAACTTTTAATTTGTTCAAAGTACATCAAATGCTCTGTTGAAGCTAAAGCATAATTAATGGAAAAAAATGCCAAAAAGTTTCTATACGTATTACATTTGTGCTCATTCAAATTTAAAATTTTTCAATCGTATTAATTTAATCCAATTTTTTTTCATATTTTGTCAATTAGGGTCATTTAGTCAATTTAGATAAAAAAAAAATTATGGACGTGGATGCCAACCCTCTTATGCGGGATGACTTGTGTTTGCATCAACATTTTTTAAAATATTTTTTTTTCTTTTCATTCTTTTTCCACTAGTAGCTGATGGCTAGCCACTGGTCGCAAGCCATGGCCAGCGGGGGCTAGCCTCACTTGGGTGAAGGCAGGTACTGGTGGGACCGCTCACTAGATTTGGTAATTTGATTAGTTGAAAACCTTAGTGCAATTTGACTTTTCCATGTCCACGACTATTACTATACTGCTACTTTTGCTATTCTTTTCTCATCATATTTTCGAGATTCCAGAAAAAGTTTCGACGGTCATGATCACGACGACGTCCGATCATTGGCCCAGGTGCAGGTTCAGAATCTCCGTTCAGACGCACCTCGAGTCGATTTTCCGTGTCGAGCAAGGGCCAAAAGCAGCTTGTGAACCGACGAGATCCGGTCCTTCCCACGACACGGGTCGGGTCGACCCGATATACCCGTGACACGACCCGCATAGAATATAAATCACCAAAACCGAAAAAGGAACGAAAAACAAGTGTCGGTTCCAAATCCCAAAACAGAAATAAAGAAAAGAAAAGAAAAACGTGAGATCGCAAGCTAAATGAAGAAAACAACATTTGTTTTTCGCGGCACATACGAAAAAGGCACTTTTCCCGCATCCTCCCTCCAATTCGAGAACCTTTCTTTCGCTCCTACTTCGTTCGCTTTTCGGCTCGGGCTCCCTGTCCCCACCACCACCACCCACCCACCGTTCACCAATCGCCGTTATAAAAGGTCCGACCTTTACGTGCTGCTATTCCTCGGAGAGCAGTTAGGCGAACTGGGTCGAGCGTAGAACTCGCCATTTCCGTTCAGATATCCTCAAGTTCGGTCCTTTTCTTGGGTGCATACTTCATACAGTTCGTCCCGGTTCAAGAGGTACGTCTCATTGCTCGTCTTGATTTCTCCAATGCATCCCGTGCGCTGCGGGCCAGAGGGACGCCGACAAGCAGATCGCTGTCGTTAATTCTCTGCAGAAACATTTATTGGGACTGAGTTTTGTGGTTTTTCTTGGTTCATATGCGTCGATGGGCTTCATAGGAATCGAGAAAGCTGTCTTTTTAGTAACGTTTTGGGATTCGTTGATCGCGGTTTGATTGGGGAATGTTGCGTTTCTTGAGGATCTCGGTGAGTGTGGTTAATGAGAGTTTAGTGGCTAGTAATGTAATGCTTCCAGTGGTACTCGCAATGTGATTAACTTTTGGTCACCTGGTGCGGTTCTTCTCGACGATGTGCAGGATGGCCGCAGCGAGATCGAGGCTGTGGCTGTGTTCTTTGCTATTTCTTGTGGCGTTGCTCCAAGCGCGAGGAGTCCCTGTAAGAATTACTTACGTCCGAAACAACGCCGTAGCCAGAGGAGCTGGTAAGGGATTTTGATTGTTTTGGGGGCAAAAAATGAATGCCTCATTGCATATTCGAGGCCTTCACGTTTCTTTTTATGTGCTTGTATTGGGATTCTTGCGATGTAGTTTGTTTGGACGGGAGTCCGCCAGCTTATCATTTCGATAGGGGGTTCGGTACCGGCATCAACAATTGGTTGGTCCACATCGAGGTTTGTTCCCATTGTGCTTGAAATCGAAAATGCTCGATAGATGTGAAGTGATGATG
Source organism: Eucalyptus decipiens (assembly GCA_014182575.1). Lineage (NCBI taxonomy): Eukaryota > Viridiplantae > Streptophyta > Magnoliopsida > Myrtales > Myrtaceae > Eucalyptus > Eucalyptus decipiens. The sequence goes on along the minus strand of CM024612.1, from coordinate 42,372,450 downwards.
AAAATGTTTTAAGTTTGTCCCGTCACCTGTTTTTCATGTTCGCGTTAGGCCTGGTTTTCCTCAATGGGTATGTGGAAACGAAACTACCGGAGTTTTTTAAAGATCAGAAATTGCGATCCAGTCTCTGTTTCCTTTTAATCAAATAGGTTAAAATTTAGTGATCAGGGCAACCTGATGTCTAGCAGAACCCACTTAATTCTTGCCTTGGTGACTAGGTCTGCTCCTTTCGTCGTGATATTCCGTCTTCTTTTGCTTACCCTTTTTTTCCGTTCATTAAAGGGTGGCGGATGGTGTAACAATGTCACGACCTGTCTCGCTCGCAAGAATACCCGGCTAGGTTCATCCAAGCAGATGGCCAAGGAAATACCATTCTCTGGGATACTCAGCAACAAACGAAGATACAATCCTGGTACCCCATCGTAGTTCCTCTTGGAAAGTTTTGAGTCTTGAAGCAGTCTGCATGAAATGCATTACCTCCGAGAATAACTGAAATCTGTTCCGATCCAGACTTTTACAATTGGAACAGAATCAAAGTCCGATACTGTGACGGGGCATCATTTACCGGAGATATCGAAGCTGTAAACCCAGTGAGTTTCAATATTTATGCATCTTTTCGAGTAAATAGGAAGCAGAACCAAACTTTCAGATCTCTTGTTCTTCAACTTTGATAGAACTTTTCCTTTGGGAGATCTCAATATGTGCCAACATTTGGTTAGGCAACAAACCTGCACTTCAGAGGAGCAAGGGTTTGGCTAGCTGTGATGGAGGATCTGCTATCTATAGGGATGGCAAAAGCGGAAAATGTATGCCGGCAATGATCTTGCAACTCATAATTTTTGTTGTCTTTTCTCATCATCATCATTTGTGAGGGTACCGGAAACTCTTTGACAGGCTATTCTTTCTGGCTGTTCAGCTGGTGGATTGACTACCATAATACACTGTGACGGCTTCCGAGCTCTCCTACCGATGGGAGCTAAAGTGAAGTGCCTCTCAGATGCTGGTTTTTTCATAAATGCGTAAGCTCATGCATATGTGTCCGATTGACTGGGCCTAACCAGATTATTTTTCAGGGCAGTTTATTACCATCACTGGATGATTTTCCAGGGTGGTTTATTACTGTCGCAAGAAATCTAAAAGGGGCTTCAATTTTGTCAGGAAGGATGTTTCCGGGGCGCTTCACATTGAATCCTACTACAATCAAGTTGTTGCAACACATGTACTCTCTCCACCATAACCCCGTTTTCTTGTTAATTTCTTGGTTAGTGCTTCCGTTTCTCACATACAATGGTTTGAGCAGGGATCGGCCAAGCATTTGCCACGATCCTGCACTTCGATATATAGCCCAGGATTGGTAAGCATCAGTTCACCTAATTTTTACCTCAATAAACGACGTCGATGCTGACATAAAATAATTAACACTCCCGAACAAACATTGCAGTGCTTTTTCCCTCAGTACATGGCTCGACAGATGCGGACACCGCTATTCATTCTCAATGCAGCCTATGATTCTTGGCAGGTCAGTTAAGTTCTGATTTTGAAGGAAATTTATGGTGTTACCAAGAAAAATCTGCACGTGAAGCTTTCTTCTTCTTCCTCAAATTATTTTTGCGCAACTTCAAATGAAGTGTGGTGTTATATTATAAAGAAATGGCAAGTTGGTGCAGATAATAGATCCATGCAGATCTCATCCTGAGACCAACACCAGAGACAAAAATAAGGAATTTCAAGTGTTAGCTTTTTATGACATCCGGAATTCATTGCATAAATATTTGGCTTAATCCAGATTAAGAATATTTTGGCACCCGGAGTGGCTGACCCGCAGGGGACCTGGCACGGCTGCGAGCTTGATATCAACAACTGCTCTCCTAATCAACTCAAAGCCATGCAAGGTAACTTGAGATCTGCTCTCTCTAATCGACTCAAAAGTCCTGCAACAGTACTTGTAAGCTTGTTATTAACAACTGCTTCCAATCAAACTCAAAGTCGATGCTGCATTTTCCCAGATTTTAGGTTGGAGTTCATGTATTCATTGGGCAGACTGGGTAGCTCCTCATCAAGAGGATTGTTCATAGACTCATGTTATGCGCACTGCCAATCTGAGACGCAAGAGACATGGTTGTGGGGCGACTCTCCTGTACTGGCGAAGACGGTAAGAAACCCTGCCGGGCACCCACTTTAGCCTGGGAACACTTCTAGGTTCTGGCGAAAGCCCTGTAACACTATTTGAAAAAAACAGAGACCTTAGGACAATCCCGCATGCTTGTTCTTGTACCTTCGAAGACGTGAGACATTTACTTCATTTTTTTTTTTGTGGATCATCTAACTATGAGTACTAGCCAATAATAATAATAATAATAATAATAATAATAATAATATGACTATGAGCAGTGCACATCAGTTCACCATCGTTCCATAGAAAAAGTCTTTTAAGTGCCGAACATTTGTAATTAGGGCAAAGCTCGAGTTCCGCAAATAGAAGGCATTCCCTTATAATCCTTCTTAACTAGCTTTAAGCTTGAAACTATTTTTCTAGCTTGATCAGTATATTTAACTATGCATCTATATGTATAAGGATAATCATCAGCATGTATAATGTATTGTTCATTTTATGTCTTGTGCAGTCCATAGCAAGGGCAGTTGGAGACTGGTTTTTTGACAGAAAACCCTTCCAGAAGATAGATTGCGCGTATCCTTGCAATCCCACCTGCCACAACCGGGTCTTTGATCCCCAAGAACACCCAAATCTATAGTCTCATCAGCTAATTAAACATGCATCGGTTATTCTTTTAAAGATTCATAGTCATTGATATTAGTTTTAATGAGGGACCCCCGGAGGGGGGTGGCGGGCGTGGGTGTGGAGAATCTGTTAAGTCATAAAATAACAAGGGTAGCCCACGGCACCCAAAATTGGTGCTGGGCCGATTCCCAATTATTAATTTTTATGTAGGCAATTGTTTCAACATGCAACTACATGTACTCGGACCATATTGAATATGAATTGGAAAAGGATGAATAAACATACGTTACATTCTTATATTTTTTGTTTCTGCATTTACGTCTACCGTACATATATATATGTATGGAGAAGAGTGTACGGAATAAATGCGATCTTTTTGCACAGAGATTAATTTTTAATAAAGTCGTTAGCATTATTCATAAAGATGAAATTGTGTGTGTTTTCAAGCATTTGAAATGAAAAGGTGCAGGAAAGTTGATGTCAATACATGAGTGTCGCAACCTCCCTTTCGGGCACCATCTTATGCGCGGGAGCACGTGGAGGCTCATGGCTCACTAAGTGTTAGGTTTAGCCCGGATTCTCTCAAACCCACTAATTCATGACTTATGGTTCGAGTATTTAACTCGCAAGTCAATATGATTTAGGAGTTACCACTAATTGATTAGAAGTGGGTCGATTAGATATCTAAGTGAAATATTGGGAGAAATACTTCACTCTTGTGTAATTAGAAAAATTAGGATTGGGGACTTGATTATACTAGTTAAATACTAAAATCCTTTCATTACCTAATCTTGTTTAAATATCAAGTAAAACATTGGTGCAACATTTTATACAAATTACGAGTTTTATGATTCAATTCCTAAAAAGAAATCCATGCATCCTATGAGCAAAATTGGAATAAGCTAATATCTGCTTCCAAGAATTTAAACATGATTTTTTAAATTTTATTTTATGGATTTTCACACATTTTAAGGAAAAACATTTTCACCCATCCCATGGTGGACAAGATGGTTTGCACCTCGCCCCTCAACTGGCAAGGAAGAGGTTCGAAACTTCTTGCCTCCATTGCGTGACTCACCTACGGCCCGTGGGAGGTGGGTCCCTATGGATCATCCCGGGTTACGCCGTTGATTGCCGACTGAACGGTAGTTCTGGTGTCACCAAAAAAAAACACTCAAAGACTATATTTTGCTCTTTTTTATTTTTATTTTTTGGAATAAAAATATTTTGGGATTTTTATGATTTTTTCGATTTTTTTAAATTAAGGCATTTTTTTTATAAATATTATATTATGAGAAAGTGGGTTCGCGTCTGGACTGGCTCAGGTCGGATGACCCAAGTTTGGACTGGCTTGGGTGAGATGACCCAGGTCAGTGGAACCTTAGCTGGGCTAGGCTTGATGTGCAGGCCTAATTTGGTCTTCCCTTCCAAAAAAAAAATAAAAATAGGCCCAACTGAGAAATTAAAAAAAAAGCAGCTAGTAGCCCACAATTTAAACTAAACCCAATCCAGCCCATTACAACAAAACCTTAGCCCGATTAGTGATCTGTGTTCGACTCGGTTCTGCAGCCACTGACTTGACTCGGGCTATTGCTCATCGTGGTTCAACGAATGGGACGAACGCCGTCGCCCATTCGTGCCCAGCCACATTACTCCTCAGGCGCTTCCTCAGCTAGCCCTTCACTAGGCTAGCCACTGCCGTTAGCCAAGATGCAGCTTGGCCTCTCCATTTCTCTGTCTTTGCCCTCTATTTTTCACAACTTGGTTGGCTGAGATGGCGGCATCGCTTGCTTTGACGAGTCTACTACCCATTCAAGCGTCATCTTGGCTTAGCCCAAGCCACGAGCTTGATCCTTGGTTGGGCTGTGACTCCTTAGCTGGCGTTCTCGCCTCCAACGTCTCTAATCGCACAAGTTACGATGGCAACTACAAGACACCCAGAACGAAGAATTAAAAGACGTAGAGCAATTGTGAAGGGAAAGAAGGAAAAGGTGGCTAGTGGCGCTCCTCAATTTGGCATGGTGGCGACCTAAACATAACGGTTACCGGAGTTTGTTCTCCGTTCTTCTCCCTCATGGATCTCTCTCGGACTCCCCCTCACAAGTCTCACTCTCTCTCTCTCTCTCTCTCTCTCGACGAACCCCCAGATCTACCTCTCCTTGGCCTTAAATCTCTCTCTCAAATTCAGATCTCTCTTGGATTTGTTCACTCTCAAGCCTTGCTAGATGTCTCTCAAGAAAAGTCCTCCGAGCTCACTCCTCCCTCTCTGTGTCTCTTCGTGTGTGTTTTGGCCTCCGCTTGACGCCCTATTTATAGGCCGAGGAGGTCTGTCGACGGAGGTGGTCTGGCTACCAGTCCTCAGCGCCACAACCGGCCTTTTTTGGCTAGGTGGACATTCCATTAGTTATTACTTTCGCTTGCTCTACTCCTTTTCCGTAGCACGTTGTCCTTGTTGTGTGGGAAGGGGAGAAGAAGGAGAGAAGGGAGAGTCGCCCATGTGCGCTGCGGGGAAGGAAGGAGGAAGGACAAGGAGGAAAGGGGGAAAGGGCCGAGCTAAGGGAGAGGATAATTGGAATAGGCCTGGGCTCGTGCGTGAGAAAAAAGAAAAAAACAAGGGGGGCTGGGGCGAAAGCCCATCTCCATGAAAAATTAATTGATTTTAACTTTTTTATTTATCGGAATAAAATAAAAAATAAAATATAAGTTGATGCAAATAGAATTGATACCTATGTGATGTGAAAATCATTTTTGTTAGAGTCAAATTGATTCCTAATTTTCTATACAATTTAATTCTAAATATTTAACCAAAACTTGGGTGTTAATAGCTGCCCATTTTTGAAGGTAAGTTTGCAAATGTTGCATTTAAAGATGAACTAATACCTAAATTTGTCTATGCATATGCAATAGATAATATCTTATTTAGGACCAAATGTCCTATGCAAAAAAAAAAGGGCAATATAGTATAATACATACTAAAATGGATAAGAAGATACTTGTAATTACTTACTTGGAAAGAGTGATATGGGGCATGAACCCCGAATTAGGCAAGTATTAGGGTATCATCTTACCTGATGACTTGGGAAAGCTTTTTCAGTATTCAAACTTTTCTTTGGTTACTTGTTAGAATAACAAATTGTTTGTCTAGGACTTGAATCTTCCTTCAATTTCTTCAATCGCTTTGAGAAATTGCTTTTCTAGTACCTAAACCATTCCTCGGTTGTCTGTTGGAGCAAAAAGTTATTTATCTAGGACTCGAACCTTTCTTTGGTCACCTTGACAAGAAATTACTTTTCCAAGACCCGAACCATTCTTTAGTCACCTGATGGAGTAATAAGTTGTTTGTTTAGGACTTGAATCTTTCTTCGTTTGCCTTGACAGAAAATTGCTTTTCCAAGACCCGAACCTTTATTCAATTGCCTATTGAAGCAATAAATTATTTACCTGACTTCGAGTTATAGAAGCACGCCACGTCAGTGAAAAAGGATTCCAGACTCTAATATTCATGAAGGTTTACCACCTCCTAGTAAAAAAAGTTGGAATATCGAGGAACGTAATTTGAATATTCGTGAAGGTCTTCCACCTCTTAGTAATTGGATTATTGAGAACACCCCTCAAATTTTCATGAAGGTCTTCCATTTTCTAGTAATGGAATATTGAGGATGTACCTCAGATATTTATGAAGGTCTCTCACCTTTTGATAGTGAATGTTTCCTATCTCCTGGTAATTGAAATATCGAGAACACCCTTGGATATTCATGAAGGTCTCTCACCTCTCGGTGATTGGTGAATGTTTCCCACCTCTTGGTGAATGAAATATTGAGGACGCATCTCGGATATTTGTAAAGGTCTCCCACGTCCTGATAGTGAAGGTCTCCCATCTCCTAGTATAAAGAATTTTGGATGTAGCATGAGACTTATTTGGGTAACCACAAGCATACAAAGTAGTGGAATACTTGGATAGCTACAAGTATCCAAAGATGCAATTTGGGGATAACTCTGACAGGCCAAGTATCATGGTGATAAAAGAGCATAACTGGGTAGCTACAAGCACACAAAGCAGTGGAATATTTGGATAGCAAAAATATGCAAAGATGCAATTTGGGGATAACTCAGGTAGGTTGAGTGTCAGTGGAAAAGAGTACTAGTATAGTGGTAGGTACTTGAAGACAATGGGATACTCGAACAAATAAGTATTCATATCTCGAGGATAACTTGAACATGTCGAGTGTCGATAAGAGAGAGTACCTATATAATGGTAGGGGTGAGCGGTTCCCGGTTCCGGTTCGGTTCCGTCTGGAACCTGGAACCTACCCTCGGGTACAGGTTCCTCAATTTTTGGAACCTGGAACCTACCCGTCAAAACCAATAACACTGGAACCTACCCATTACGGGTTCGGGTCGGTTCCGGTTCCAACGGGTTCTTTTTTTTTTCACGGGATTAAAATAGCGCCACAACATGATCAATCACTGTTCAGAAAACTCTTGATGCCCGCAAGGTTATGAACTAATTGAAGCTTTCATTCGGAAGCAACACATAAAACAGGGAATAGCATGCACAAAATCAATTGTCGATTGTTTTTTGTCTTCCTATCACTTATCTCTCGGTACAACTTGACATCTTGGCATATTTGTACATGGCGATCTCAAAAAACCAAACAGATTCAACAAAACAGAACCACACCCAAATTCAGCCCGACCACATCCAAACAAACAACCAACCAACGCTCAACGAATGGGCTATTCCCAACAATCACAAGCGATCTTTGAACCAAAAAGAGGGTCGTCGAAATTCACAAGAAAAATCAAATCTTTGCGCTCTCGGCTTACTCATCTCGTCGGGAGTCAAGAACAGGCGGCGACCCGTGGGCTTGCCCTTGAACTTTCCCCACCCCATGGCTCGAGAGACGCGCTTCCCCACTTGCGGAACACAATTCGGGCACGAAAGAGAAGATCGACCCAAATCGCAAGTAGACGATCGGCCTCGTTCTCGACGCGATTGGGTGGTTATCGTTTCGCGAGGAACGATAATCTTCCACGGAAGAGCCAAAGAGAGATGGAGCTGAATCGATTCCTTCTTCCCCCTTTTCACCTCCCCCATTATCTCCGAATCGGAACCCTAATAGGAAAAACCAAACACACTTGTGTTTCCACGATTCCTGTATCAAAAATAAGAGAATAAATTTGTAGTCAATAAGTCAAGGGCAAGCATGCGGCAACGGCGGCGCGACGGCGACGAAGACATGAGTCTCACCGCACCAACAGCGGCACGGACGGCGCGGCGAAGACGGCGGTGATCGCGGTGAAACCCACGGCCAAGGGGGAAGAGCTCGGTTACGGCGGAGGCGGTGGTGGTTCGGAGCAACGACGGCCCGGATGGCCGAGCGAGCGGCGGCAAGAGGTGGTCGCGGTAGCTTGGAGACGGCGGCGGTGGCTCACGGTGGCGAGGGGCAGCGCGGATGGCGCGACAGCTCGTTGAGCCCAACGGCGAGACGACTCGTCGGACGAGCGGTGGGTGGTGGTGGTTCGGTGGCCAAGAGGCGGTGGTGAGTAGGGCGTGGGGCGGCGATGTGGTGGTGGGTGAAGCAGCAACCAGTAAGAAGAAGGAAGAAGAAGAAGAAGAAGAGGAGAAGGTGGGGGGGTTCGGCCGAGAGAGGAAAGAGAAGAGAAAGAGAGAGAGAGAAGAAAAGAAAAAAGTAGGGGGCAGGAAGTGACGTGAGAGGAAAAAGGGGAGAAAAGAAAGAGAGAGAGAGAGGAGAAGGGGAAGAATCGGCGGGAGGAGGGGAAATCACGTGGGGGAAATGGAAAAGTGACCTGCTAGGTTTTTTTTTTTTTTTTTTTTTTTTTTAATTCTGATCGGTTCCGGTTCGGTTCCGGTTCCGGTTCCCATGGGAACCGAGAACCGGAACCGAGACGCCGATTCCTAGAAAAAATGGAACGGGAACCGGAACCGGTCTCTTAGGAACCGGGAACCGAACCGGACCCTGCGGGTGCGGTTCTCCGGTTCCCGGTTCTACCCGGGAACCGTGCTCACCCCTATATAATGGCAAGTACTCGAAGACAATATGATATTTGGGCAACCGCAAGTATCCATATCTTGAGGATAACTCGAGCAGATCGAATGTTTATAAGAGAGAGTACCTGAATAGTTCTAGATACTCAAAGATAATGGAATACTTGGATAATCACAAGTATCCACACTCCAATGACAACTCAAACGGATCGAGTGTCAATAAGACAAATCACTTAGATAGTGGCAAATACTCAAAGGTAATGAAACACTTGATCAAACATAAGTTTTTTTTTTTGAAAGAACAGTAGAGATATGCTTACCTGATGATATCTCTGATTCTGAAAGTATGTCTCCTGTTAAACAACATACAATATGCATACATGATTTTGTATGTTATAAATTCATGAGTTCAAATGGGGTTCATGTATGACAATTTTGTCAATTTTGTATCACCAAAATTCTACTGAGGAGAATTTTGAAAAATAATCTTCATTTAGAATATGGACATCTTAAACATGTCGAGACTTTCAGTTTGAAAGGGTTTCATTCACTTTCATTAAAAATGCTATTTTATTCTAACTATTAATGCAAGATTAACAAGAAGCACACTCTCTCACTATCATCATGTTGGCAAGAGTTTGAATATTCTTGCGAGTGGTACAACTTTATCAATCTAATAGGTCTTTGTCGGGACCGTAACAAAGGGGACCATCAAAGTCAAGGCTTATGAAAGAAATGCCATATGATCATCTTTGAGTTTATAAGTCAAGAACCCTATAGAAAGGAGATAGAAATAATTTCACTCATACTTCTCCGAACGATGTTTATAAACATATGAATTTCTACATTAATTCAAATGTCCTAGTCTAAAGAGGCTTTTACAAAGAGACGCAACGTAGGCTTGGCTCATGGGTTGAGAAACAAAGAGATTCAAAAATGTGTAAAAGGGTGAGAATAAGTGATTATCTTGACATTGTCACTAGTCTTTCTTCTCACCATTGGAGATTATCTTCGTAGAAGCTTTATTAATCATACCACGACAACAGCTTCGCTTGGGAATATAAATGCTAAAATTCACTTTTTTGTTTGAGGGCGTTGGCCTTACTTTTATCAAGCATACTAATTTCTCACGTCCCTAGTTTTTAATCAAATTTTCATATTTATGGGCAATGTGCTGGTAGCTTTGGCCTTACTTTTACTAGGCACATTACCTTTTCATGCCCCTAGTTTTTCACTTTTGTTTGTTGTTTTAGGACTAGCCTAGACAATTTAAACAAAACATTGCTATTAGACTTCTGGGTCTTCATCTTCAGTCAGCACTTCGGATCATATTGCTTGAACAGTAGTGACTCTTGCTTTGCCTCAGTGTGGGGTGAAATTATAGATTTAATTGGGCTCTACAACGAATATAAGTGAGTAGAATAGAGATAGAATCATTCATCGTCATTCTAGGACACTTAAATTATTGTGATTGTTCATATACAATAAAGATACCAAAAGATTGATACAAGTGTGAGTAAGAAAATTTCTATCCATTTTCTCACCTTATGATGCCGCCCTATCTCCGATCTGCCCTAGTGTGGGTTGGTTTAGTGATGATATGAAAGTAACTTCACAAGTGTATGAGGCTCAAATGAGATAAGCAATGGATAACCTATAGTGTTTAGGGTAAATAAATGAAATGCCTTTCATCACTTTGGTTATCGTACCGTTTGTGAGAGAATCCTTTACCCTGTAGACATGAAATTTCCTACGTTCACTCCACAAGTATATAAATAGGGGATTGCATATGGGATATGGCTTACCTTTCATCATTCTGATGCACCTCATTTAGCATGCTCTATCAATCCAACATTGTTCATTTAGCTATCTTATTTTGATAATCCTTAGTAGAATCAATGACTTAGACAAACAAAATCATTATGTATAATTCATTTTGAAAAGGTGTGGAGTGTTTTAAGTACGAGGGAGTTTGTAATCCTAGCAAAAACAATTTATCACACTCAAAAACTTTATCAACGGCATTGTAAGTATTTAACGAAATTGTCCCTACAAACGTAATAAAGTAGGATGGGAAGTAACATCTTGCAATCTTTAGAGATAAGGAATCGGGAACAACCTTAAATAATGAGTGTGTTCAGTTGGCAGATTTCTTATTCCATATCACCTTGCAGTCATTAAAATGAAGTAACATCTTGCAATCTTTCAAAAGAAGAAAGTCATCAGATTTCTCATTCCATGTCACTTTGGCAGTTTCGCAATCTTGATTCCACTGCTGGCTTCTTTGTTTTTACTTTTCTGTTGAATATTTCATGCCGACTCAAGTAGTATGTTCTCCTATTGCAAGATGCTCAAGGACCTTGCATATTCCTGACTTGGACTGCTTAGTTGAAACGCGGCCCCAGCACATCACACTTAATAGTCCATCCATTGGTAATCTTGGATTTTTCCTCCTCTGCAACTCGTCGTTGACATATTACTACTCAAAATGCCATCTACATTGACAAATGTGCCAAGAAAGATGTATACATTTACTGCAATCTTACTGAAAGTAAGTTCGTTTAAGACTTCGCATGATGTATCTTTTGACGATTTTCAATTATAATGTTTCCACTCAGAAGTGCTTATATTTGTTAGTAAGTAGTTTGTGCCTTTCTTTTGCATCATATTTGGTTTGCACTTTACAAAATCCGTGGCCACTTCGAGTTCTCATCGGAGGTTGATGATACTGTAAGTGTAAATCAGACAGGCCTAGGTGACACAAACAGACAAAGTTCTTCGTTCGATTGTAGTCCTACACAAGCAGACAGGTCATTCCTTATTCGAGGAAGAAAGTCGAACTCGAAGAACTAAGTTGCCAACGTAACCATATGAGGATGCGTTTCAGGAGTTCAACCATCATGTGACGATCTCGTTGTTGATAACTCGACATTCTGAAAAAGTGGGCTGTAACCATAACCAAGTACGGGAAACGGTTTCTAAAGTACTAGGAGCCACAGGTTAGTATTCCAAGATCGTTTTGCAACACTGAAAGCTCCAAAATTTTGACATTGAACATTTGGGAAACGATTCGATGTTTGCTATTTATTGAATTTTTCCATCCCCCCATTTTTTCTCTTATACTCCTATCCATGCTCTCCCAAGTCCCAAAGGTGCAAAGTACTCCACCATTTGGGTTGATTCTATCCTGCTTCCAGTTGTAATCCGTGCCATTTCCTTTTTTACTTGTCTTGTTTGGATGGATTTACTCTCTAGAGATCAATCATGCCATGTTTACATATTATCTAAAGCAACGATTTTGTCCTCTTGAATCTTGAGTTCACCTTAGTAAACATAAATACAAGTGACAACAAGCAATAGCAATGCACCTGAAATCTTGTTGTGAAAGTAAGCGATCGAATAATAAAATAAACAATAAAAGGATATAAATTGGACACCAGATTTATGTGGTTTGATCGTAATAACTTATGTCCATAGGGAGAGCAGCATAATGGAAGTTACAACCTGTTGACACCTAAAGTTGCTCATATCATCACGTGCTGCTCACGAGGATAGAAGGTAGTAAGTAATCACGTGTTGGTAAGGAGAACGAGGAAAAGTCAAGATGCACAAGGAAGTTTGATTGAACGTCGATAAGCCTATGAATAAAAATATGGTTCAATGGTAAGGGAAGGAATTGCCATGTGTCCAAATATCAAAATAATGCCATAGATACAAAATTCGAGCAGTATTGATAACAATATTTGGGTGGAAATAATTGAATTTGCAAAAGACCATTTAGAGTCAATGAATGGTTATTGTTCGGCAAAAGATCGCTTCGAGTGTTAAAAGTTGACACAAATGGACACTTAAGTGCCAAAACTTACGAAAGTAACATTTAAGTACCAAAATTGGAGAGAAATGGATCATTTAAGTACCGCTCCGGCCAAAATCCTACCAAAACGTTGACGTATCAATTTTCCGGCGAAGCGAGTGCAAAACGGTGTCGTTTTGTACAGCGCGTGGCTAGATAATACAAAAACGATGTCGTTTTGGTGCTAACGTAGTAAAAAATTTAATATAAAAATTAATTAAATTAAATTTAAAACTAAATTTATTTAAAAATAAAAATAAAAATAAAAATATTAAAAAAATTAGCCCTCGGCTACCGTCGGTCGGCCGGGGTTGCCGACCCCCGGCCAAGGCCCAACGACCCCGGTGACCCTCCCCCTCTGTTGCCGGCTCTTCTCAACGGCGGCGGCTTAGCCCTAAAACGCCTCACTTTTTTTTTTAATATTTGTATTTGTATTTAAATTTTTTTTAAATAAATTTAATTTTAAAATAAAATTTAATTAATTTTTATATTAAATCTTTTACCATGTCAGCACTAAAATGACGTCGTTTTTTGACTTTGCCGGAAAATTGACACGTTAGCATTTTGGCCGAATTTTAGTTGAAGTGGCACTTAAGTAATCAATTTCTCTCCGATTTTGACACAAGTGTTCTTTTCGTAAGTTTTTGACAAAGTGTCCATTTGTCTTGCCAATTTATGGCACTCTAGGGGTCCGCGCGTTTAGTGACCAAGTCATGCAATTGTTGTCAACAAGTCAGGGGCAGTACGACATGATTGAAGCAGCTAAAGAGAAAAGTAGGAAGACAAAGGAATGTGCAAAAGGGTCAAAGGTGGTTATCAAGGAAGGAGTAATTGCTTGATGGTTACCAAATTATTCTATAAATACCACAAGTCATCCAATGAAGAGCCTCAAAATAATATATCAAATGCCTTTACTTTAACTTTACTTTATCGTACTTTAGTTTCATAGTACTTTTTAGATTCCCGTCGTTGATTAGATTCTAGCGAGTATCTATATCTCGGTGCAGTGTCATTGATTAAATTCCGGCATTGTATTATAAGCTCCGTTATTGATTAAATTTCGATGTTGTGTTCCTATCTAGGGGCATTGCTATTGATTAAATTCCAGCTTTGCACTGAACTATTCCAAAGTTGTGTTATTGACTAAACTTTGACATAGTTTAGAACGAGAGGTGGAATTTAGCAAGTCATCAACTATTAATGTTGTGATGTGAAGATTAGAAATAACATTTGCATTTTGATATCCTCTATCTGGATTCAGCACGGAATCTGAGTCTCCTCTATTAAAAATCAAAACATATCTTTTTCGTTGCCGGAACAAAACCAACGAAGCACAACCATACTCGAGTCACTCAAACGCTCTAAGTGTTTCTTAGCTCCGAATTGCACCAAATAAATCAAGTAATGTTTAGCCCCACAATTCCTTATGAAATAATCTCTCAATCTCACGATCTCACGAAGAAATTAACAAATTGACCACAAGATTTAATTGATTTTCAACACTAAAAGTTATCAGTGTAATTGCACGAACAAAACCAACCGCCAAGCACTGAGAAAACGGCGTTTCAACATTTCTTCGTTGAAAACATCCCCTGACCCGCGAGCACATACATGTATTAATGTGGGCCTTCTTGGACCACGTCAACATGAAAATGGAAACTTCATACGGAATCATAATAGATCCCGCCAACAAAAAAAAACACAGGAGTTGATTTTCCTTTTCTATTTTATTCTTCACCGACAGCACTTGTAAAGAAGATCCAAAGTCCTAGTCCTGACCGCTTCAACACTAGCCTGGTAGATTTCCTTCCATAGAACGAGTCAATACTCAATAATGTTGTCCCAGAGCTTATCGTTCTTGTCATCATCTGTTTTACTTCTTGGTTGTTTTCCTTTTGCAAACCTAACTTTTGATCATATTATTAACGGATATACTTGCCACATAAGAAACATTCGTTCCTCAAGAATGTGATGTCTTATTCGTATTTCTCTTTAAGAGTTAGCTAATTTGTCACTTGATAGAATTAGGGATATGTGCAACAGAAGTCCTAAAACTTACAAGGAAAGTGCAATTGAGTCCTAAAACTTACAAAAAGTGTAATCAAGTCATAAAACATATCAAATTGGTTCAATTGAATCCTAAATTTAACACCGTCAGATTTACTAACGGAAATTGCTAACGTGGCATTGACGTCATATTTTAAATGAATTTCTATTTTCCATATGGCTTTTTAAAATTATTTTTTTCAAAATATTTAAAATTAGATTTTAAAACTAAAAAGGAAAAGCTAAAATTTATTTAAAAAACAAAAGCGTTGAAAAAAAAAATGGCACCGGCGGCATTTCCGTCGTAGCCGCCGCCCATTGCCAAAGGGGCGGCGACGGTCGCCGGCCTTGGGCGGGGTGGCCAGCCCTCGCCGGCCCCAGGTGAGGGCCGGTCACCCTTGCTAGGTCGAGCGAGGACGCCTGCCCAAATCTGGGCACGCTAGCCCTCGCGGGGGGCTAGCGACCATCGACCTCCTTGCAAGAGGCTTCACTGGCCCACACGGGGGGCCAGCAACCATCGCTCGCCGACTCTTGCTCGAGATTGGCGAGGCTCGCTAGATCAACGCGAGTTTGCCCAAATTTGGGTGAGCATCGCCGGGCCTCGCCTAGGGCCGGCGAGGCCTCGCCCAAGGTGGGCGATGGTCGTCGGCCCCCGTGAGGGCCGACGAGGCCTCCCACAAGGAGGGCGATGGTCGCCGGCCCTCGCGAGGGTCGGCGTGCCCGGATTTGGGCGGGCGTCCTCGCCCGACAGGCGGGTGGTGGCCCTCACAGGGCGGCGAGGGCCGGCCCCTTCGGCAATGGGCGGCGGCGGAAGCTCCTGCATTGGTGCCTTTTTTTTTTTTTATTGAACAATTTTCTTTTTTAAATAAATTTATCTTTTCCTTTTTAGTTTTTAAATCTAATTTAAACAAAATTAAAATAATGTTAAAAGCCATGTGAAAAATAAAAATTCATTTAAAATGCCACATTAGTGCCACGTCAGCAATTTCCATTAGAAAGTCTAACAGTGTTAAATTTAGGACTCAATTGAACCAATTTGACAAGTTTTAGGATTTGATTGCACTTTTTGTAAGTTTTAGAACTTAATTGCACTTTCTTTGTAAGTTTTAGGACTTTTGTTGCACATATCCCATAGAATTATAAGTTGACCACAGCAATATCAGATTGGGAGATAAATCAAAGAAATTCTAAACTTATTACAATTGTGTCAACTTAAACCTTTTTTTTTTTACCAATTCAGTTATAAATCTTTTGTGATTGTGCCAATTCAATCGAACTAGCCAGTTTTGGCTAGATGATGCTAACGTGAATGCTTTCTGATCAACACTAATATGGACAATTTTCAATAATAATTTCTTTTTCTTTTTCTTCCTTCTTTCATTTTTCCCCATAGTCCATTAGGCAAGGCCTAGGGGCCAAAGAACCAAAAGTGGCAGAATGGATAGGACCCGAGCGACCCTGGAACAAAGTGCGAGATCTCCTCCCACCATTTAGCCCCACTACTTGTTCCCAGTAGTGTTATCATGTGCACCCTGCAGCATAGCTGATACCGGTGCTATATAGTACACCTTGACCACTAGAGAACCAGAAAACTGAACATGTTTACACCAACTTACAAGTACCAGATTGCTGTCCAAGGTTTGCCATGTCCCAAACCTATGGAACTTATGTGCTAGCAACATTAGGATTAGGATGGAAAGTAACATCTTGCGATCTTTAGATTTAAGGAACTGGGAACAACCTTAAGTGATGAGTGTGTTCCGTTGGTAGATTTCTTATTCGGGATAAGTACACTAATTGTGCCATAAGTTGTGTACGGCGTTCACTTTGGTGCTAAAAGTTTCCACCGGATCACTTAAGTGCCAAATCGGAGGAAAAACGATCACTTTGGTGCCATCGACGACAGATTCCGGCCAAAATGATTACGTGGCTTTTATATTTAAAAAAAAAATCAAGAAGCCTTTAAAACGACGTTGTTTTCCGTCTTCATTAAGAAAACGACGTCGTTTTGCTGTCCTACGTGGATAACCTCACAAAAACGACGCCGTTTTTTTAATTTTATTTGGAGAATGAAATTAGGGTTTTTTTGTCCGCCATTGCTCATCCACCATCGCTTGGCCGCCATCCCTCAGCCACTGTCACTTGGCTGCCGTCCCTCGGCCACCGTCGCTCAACCGCCATCCCTCGACCTCCATTGTAGTTGCTTGCCACAGCAAGACAAAAGAACAAAAAAAAAAAAACAAATAGAAAATCCCGAGAGAGAGGGAGGTGTCGACAATGAGGGCGGAGGAGAGGATGGCGGGGCCATGGCCACCGCCTTTGTAGCAGCTGGCTTCGCCGACAACCTCTGTGGTGTTCCAGATCTTCGTGGCTACCATTGGCCGGATCGCTCATGCTTCTGGAGATTCTTCAAGGTCGCGTTTCCTCTGCACCCAACGATATTTCTTGGGAAAATGCGGTGGTGAGGCTAAGATTCGAGGATTTGAAAGGTTGATAAGGTGATTGAAAATGGGGGAAAACTCGCGAAGGCGAATGCGTGGTTTCTTTTCTAGAAAATTACTGGTGTTGATGGTTTTGCGCTGCTGGTGTTGTTGATTCGGTGCTGTTGGTGTTGCTAGATTTGTTCGGGGAAGAAGACGAATCTGCTTGGGGGAGAAGACGACACAAAACGGCGTCGTTTGGGGATTTAGGGTTTTGAATTTGGGGGAAAAACACAAAACGGCGTCGTTTTGGTGTTAGGATGCTAAAACAACGTCGTTTGAAGGCCTAAGTGATCCAATGGAAGTTCCGGCGAGCCACATCAGCATAAGAAATTAATAAAAAAAAGGCCACATCAGATTTCTGGCCGATCGGATCGGCGTTGGCACCAAAGTGAGCGTTTTTCAAATTTTTTGGCACTTAAATGATCCGACGGAAATTTTTGGCACCAAAGTGAGCGCCGTACACAACTTATGGCACCATTAATGTACTTATCCCTTTCTTATTCCATATCACCTTGCAGTCATTAGAGTAAAGTAACATCATGCAATTATTCAAAAGAAGAAAGTCATCAGATTTCTCATTTCATGTTATTTTGGCAGTTTTGCAATCTTGATGCCACTGCCGGCTTCTTTATTTTTACTTCTCTCTTGAATGTTTCATGCCATTTCAAGTAGTATGTTCCCCTATCGCAAGATGCTCAAGGACCTTGCATATTCCTCTGCATACACGGCCTAAGCACATCATACTTAATAGACAATCCATTGGTAAGTACCGGAAATTGGTCTCTAAGCACTAGGAGCCATTGGTTAGTATTCCGAGATTGTTTATGCAACTCTGAAAGCTCCAAAATTTTGACATTGAACATTTGGGAAATAATTTGACGTTTGCTATTAAGAGAATTTTTCTTTCCCCCATTTTCTCTCTTACACTCCTATCTACGCTCTCCCAAGTCCCATATACGCAGAGTTATCCTCCATTTGAATTGATCCCATCCTGCTTCCTGTCGTAAAATTTTCACCTGTGTCATTTCCTTTTTTACTTGTTTCGTTTGGATGGATTTACTTTCTTGACATCAATCATGTCATGTCTGCATAGTATTTGAAGCAGCAATCTCGTCCAGTCTAGAATCTCAAGTTCATCTTAGTAAACATATATACAAGTAACAACAAGCAGTAGCGATGCACCTGAAAACTAACCACGAGTTAGCTCCTGTGCAGGCAGCCGCATTCATCTTGTAATTCCCCTAACAACAGACGCCTCAGGGAGTTCATTCAATACCCAGTACGCATAAAATTCTCTCGACAGCAGTGAATAGAACCATAAAAAATGTCATAAACGATTAGGCTGCTCCGATTTCTTCATAAAGAAGGATAGGAACTTTCTTCAGCTGTAGATTGCACAGGGACTTGGGTGGGTAAAACCATAAAAGTATAATCCTGATTAAGGATATAATGATGCACCTGTCACCTTCCATAGAACGAGTCAATACTCAATAATATTGTCCCAGAGTTTATCTTTCTTATCATGATCTGTTTTACTTTTTGGTCGTTTTCCTTCTGTAAACCAAACTATGGATCATATTATTGATGGTTATACTTGCAGCGCGAGGAACATTTGTCTTCAGGAATGTGATGTCTTATTAGTATTTCTCTTTACGTGTTATCAAATTTGCAACTTGATTAAATTATAAGCTGACTGCAGCAGTATCAGATTAGACTATTCCTAGGAGACTTGGAAAATGCAGCAATATCAGAGTAGACTACTCCTAGGAGACTTGGAAAATTCAGCAATATCAGATTAGACTACTCCTAGGAGACTTGGAAAAAGTTCCTACGTTTTTTCTCCTTATCCTAATCTGCCCCATCATTCAAGTTTCTTTGCCTGGCAAATGATTTTTGTGCATTGGGTCAGTCTTCCACCATAGGCTATGTTAATTTTCCTTCTCAGAATTTGATGTACGTCTTCATTCACTGTTCACCATATAAGCTGCTGAAGAAAGGATCAATACTAATAATAAACAACACAACAGGGGAAAAAAAAAGCCAGACATGGGATTACCAGACATGAGATTATGTTACCTTTTAGATCATAGCAACATTAAGGAGAACATATTTATGCACACAGCCATGTGAAATTGTCTGTAGAGACAGTAAATAAAAGTGCATCGATATTTTACTGGGCAAAGAAAAGGTGCATTTGGTGTTAGGAACAGAAACGTAAAAGAGAAAAAGTCAAGTCAGAGGATTGACAAATATTTACGGGAAAACCTCTTCAAAATCAGATGGCGGACAAACGACGGTGCCGCACTAAACAATCGTTTCACTATTAGTATCAGGTTACAAATACAAGAGAGATCGCCTATGTACATAACAGGAGTCTAGCACATACAAAGCTGCGGCAAAAATTAATTATCTATTTATTTATTTATAACTATTTATAGAAATTCGCCTTGGGGGTGGTTGGAGCCACGAGTTTTCAAAGTACTTTCCTCTATTAGAATCCATAATACCTTGAATTGGTGCCTTGGTGCTTTCGATCAAATTTCGAAGGTTAATCAACTGCATGATTACATCGTATTGCTTTTGTCCTGATAAGAGGCACCGCCCTTCTCGAATCAAGACTAAGTTGATCAAAGCTTGTCTCAGGTAAATATGTAGCATTCCTTGTGCACCAGTGTGATGCATTTCAGATTGTTCTACCGGTGATCTCTGCCACTTGATCGGGATTAGATTGATCTGAAACAAATGCAAGCCCTCGATCTTGCAGACTGAACATTTTGCCTTAGCCTTTAGTGCTCTTACCTAATAATACTTACCTACAATTCTTCCATGTGCAGCACCCATTTTCAAAATCGAAAGTCCAACCTACAATTCGTAAGTGTATGTTCTAGGACCTTTTCCTGCAAGGGGAACTTATTCATTACTCCATAGAGTTTGTGAACGTGCAACAAAGTAATAAAATAATGTCCACCAGAGTACCAGTCGGGCCAATAACTTTAGGTTGATATGCACTGACACGCTTAAACGTTTGAATATGAGGAATGGAGGACCTATAAATACCCATTCCTTATCCAAGAAAACCCAACCGGTAACTTTAGAACTTTACATGATCTCTTCAGCCTCAAATCATTAGCTTGATCCTTAAAAAGCATTTTGTCTCTCTCTCGCTCCTCACCTCTTCCCTTCTCTTGATTAGACAGCCTCACTTAGTGTAATGGAAGAAACGAGCGTACCCCTTCGACCTCCCACTCATGGAAACCTAGTTACAATTCTCAGCATTGATGGTGGAGGGATAAGAGGGATTGTTCCCGCTACTATTCTAAGTTTCCTAGAGTCTGAACTTCAAGTATTGAACTAATGCTAATTCTGCGTGCATACTTGGTATCTGTTTTGCATGTCATTCTAATTTAACAATATGCCTGAATTCATTTTGTAGAAGCTGGATGGTAAAGATGCAAGACTTGCGGATTATTTCGATGTGATAGCAGGAACAAGCACAGGGGGTCTTCTGACTGCCATGCTGACCAGTCCTAATGAAAACAATCGTCCCATGTTCGCTGCCAAAGACATCCAGGACTTCTACCTTGAAAATGGCCCTAAAATCTTCCCTCAGAACAGGTCTGAATTTAGTTTTTCTTCTTGTCCTCATCATCATGTCAGAAGCTTCCTCTAAATGATTAATACATCTTGGGGGACTCAAGATTCTAACTTCTCCTTTCAATTCTTAATTGACTGCATTGCAGTTGTCCATTAGCTCCTTTCACAAAGATGATGAAGACGCTCACAAGGCCAAGGTATGATGGCAAATACCTTCATAGCCTTGTGAGGGAAAAACTAGGGGACACAAGGTTGCACCAGACATTAACCCATGTTGTGATCCCAACTTTTGACATCAAGCGTCTCCAGCCAACCATCTTTTCTACCTACCAGGTGTGCATCCTGGCACTACGTTATAGCACATACCCTCACCAATTATATTTACTCGATCGCTTTTTGTATATTCGACTTTTTTTTATCATCATCTGACAAATGATGCTCTCGTATCAATTGTTTTGGACAGGTGAAGAACAAACCATCTATAGATGCCTTGCTCTCTGATATATGCATCGCGACTTCGGCTGCACCAACTTATCTCCCTCCCCATTATTTCAAAACCATTGATCACTCGGGAGCAGTGAGAGAGTTCAATCTTATAGATGGTGGGGTGGCTGCAAATAATCCGGTGAGTACAAAAAAGAAAAAAATGTAACTTCACTGTGACGATAACTAAATTGTGCAGGCAGCAGCTTGAATGTTAATATATGTGATGACTAGGAAAACTTAGTGTTATTGCTGTGAATGATATGCAGACTTTAGTTGCGATAAGTGAAGTGACGGAAGACATAAGCAGGAGGAGCCCAGACTTCTTTCCTATAAAGCCCATGGACTACGGGCGTTTTCTGGTGATATCTTTGGGAACCGGTTCGCCAAAATCTGAAGAAGGGTACAGTGCACATGAAGCAGCAAACTGGGGAATCATTCGTTGGTTAACGAGCGGAGGGTCCACGCCTCTGGTTAACGTTTTCACCCAAGCAAGTGCTGATATGGTTGATCTCCATCTTTCTGTTGTTTTCCAAGCTCTTCATTCCGGAAATAGCTATCTCCGCATCCAGGTATATGAATACTAGTATAAATAGGGCATATATATGTAGGAACATGTACATGTGCATATGTTTACCCCCTAACTGTTCTTTTGCCTATATAAGATGTTGATCTCTATTTTCAATTATTTTTGTAGGATGATAGGTTGAGTGGACTTGTATCTTCTGTGGATATAGCCACAAAGAAGAACATGAATGATCTGATCAAAGTAGGGGAAAGACTACTGAAGAAGCCGGTGTCTAGCGTTAATCTGGACACCGGGACCTTGGAGCCGCTGAATCGAGAGACTAATGAAGAAGCTCTCAAAAGGTTCGCCAAGCTACTTTCCGAAGAGAAGAAGCTTCGCCTTCCTCAGTCTCCTCACGAACGTGCTCACTTTGCGAACCCTCCCGCTTCATCAGCTGCATGATCTTGATGTCACGAGCTTTCTAAGTTCTAATAGCACCAAACTAGTACAATGACATATACCAGTCAAAGTTGGAAAGTAGTGGACCAGACTCTTTACTATTCTCGTGTATATCAATAAAAATCCCAACGGAATGGTGTGGGGGATAAATTTTTTTTTTTAGTATAATAAGGAGAGGGAAAATGCCCTTGAGATTCTTTTTAGCCGTAAGTAGATGTTCTCATGATGTTTTGCATGGTTGAATAAAAAGTCGTCCCTGCATGACGGCCAGTCAAGTCGACAATACTGTAATGGAACGAAACTTCGAAGTTATGATGTTTCTCTCTGGTCTCCCCTTGATTTTGGTATTATTGATTAGTTTAAACCTAATCCGCATGTAGACATTCTCATTCTGCTAAATGAACCATTGATGCTAGGTCCACTTTTTTCTTTCTTTTGCAAACAATACTTATTTCTTTCATTCACGTATTTCTTTCATTCACTTATGTGCAGAAAAATGATTGATCCGCACGACATTAAATGGGCTCATTTATTTATAATCGAGTATATAAACCATGGAGAAACAAAAAATCTTAAAATATCAAAGATCATGCGACATTTTCCTGTATCCAACGTACCATTTACCCTTGAGAAAAGAAAAATTGCAGACGTAAGCTCCTCATTCGTTTAATTAGAAAGTAAGTATCAAACTCTCACGGGAACATCGAAATAAATACATAATCTTATTTATATCAAACACTCAGTTATACCATGGAGTTAAGTTAAAACAAACACAATGTTGCAATACTTATATTTACGTATTTTACAAGAAAAAACACATCTCTAATTGTAAAACATGTAGAAGGAAATATATTAAGTTATTTAAAGATATGTTATTTAAAATTTCAATTAATAAATATATTTTTGTTAGTGTAGAGTAGAAATCATAAAAGATAAAATTTTTAAAGATTTATGTAGTTTTACAAAATTATACTCTAAACCATAATAAAATTATTTTCAAGCCCGTGGGATGCACAGGATATCAATTAGAACTAAATAATATTAGAAATATAAGTGCGTGTGTGTCTCAACAAATGGGCTTTATTTAGTTCCCAACAAAAACACGTCACCCGTCTTCATAAACTAATTTTACAAGCTGATTTTTGTATACATAATATTATCCATGAAATATGTGTTTGTGCATCTAATCCTTTACCAATCAGTTCAATTTGCAATACGACGTCCACCCTTTCTTCAATTTCTTTTATTTTGGAAGGGGATTGCTGTGGGGAAAAAAACTTTGGATAGAGTATATTTATGAATGTCATGATGGATGACGTCAATTATACCGCATGAATTGTGTGGGCACTTGTATTTTCTGTTAGACCTAGTGTGATCAATTATTTCTTGACAAGTGAGTCACATAGCCTAGTGAACTATTTAAGATATACATCATAAATTTTCATCTCCAGCATTTGCAAAGGTCATAGTCAAAATCAACCATAAAAATGAGGGAAAATCCTACTAAGTATCCCAATCATTTTTTCCATTGGACAGTAATACTCCAAATATTTTTTGCCTCACCAATAGCACCAAACTTCTATCAGTAACTCAAAAATATATTTCGTCACAGTTTTGTTCATAATATGCCGCATAAAATTTGATGTGGTAACACGTGTGAACAACACTAGGCAAGCAATCTGACGTAATTATACACATCTCTCAAGTCTCTCCAAAATAACAACGCAGAGCTCTCTATATATTATATGGGATTTATTTAAGGTCTTTGTTCCATGGAAAGGGGAAATCTGTCTCCTTGCCAAATCCGTGCATGAGGACTAAGATTTTATCGAAATAAAGGCTCCGATTTAATGATTTTTTTTTTTGGTTACAAGGTTCACATCGTTGTATTTACCGATTAGGTCAACATTTTGGGGTTTTTACTGGCAATGACGAAATGCAGGTGTTTATCTGTGGAAAATAACGGCGTTGACGACCTACTCAACATCTAATTTACTAGTAAGCCTACTTAGACTATGTGTGGTTCAGTATTTAGAAAAGGCCATTAAGCAGATGTAAAAAACTCTAGTGTAAAAGGGTTTTCATGAAAAAAAAAAAAAAAAAAAAAACTGTTTGGTACCGTAATTGAAAAGCAACTTTGAGAAAAAGACCACTTAGTGGAAACAAACTTCAAAAGTCCTTTAATGTGACCAACTAATAAATTTTAATATGTTTAAACTCGCAAAAAAAAAAAAGAAGAAGAAGAAAATTGCCGCAACTTTTATGTTTAATTTGTGTTTGAGTATGATGTAAAAGAGATGTATTGACAATTTATAAATTAAAAAAGTCACGTTTCTTTTTTGGCTAAAAAAATCAAATGGAAAATAATCACATCAAAGTTGACTCTTTCTCAATTTTTTTTAAAAAAGAGGCTAATATCATTATAACAAACATGACCACGATGTCTCAAGGAAAGAAATACACCATACCTAATAATTAGACGCATCCTTATATATTTTCTAAATTTAAGGCTATTTGATCATGTAAATTTGCCATGTTAGAATATGCATCATGGCACTAACCCCTAATTTTATGATATGTTATTTGATTAGCATCTTCACCCATCAATTCTCATAACCATGATATTCTATACATGCAAGGTTTTTGGTGAATGTATTATGCTTGATAAGCATCTATAGCTTGTGCAAGTTGAAACAAATTGCCAAAATTCTTCTTCCTCTTTTTCATGGTTTTCCTTTACAAGAGAATCATTCATAATTAGTTAAAGAACAAAATATAGAGTTATATTAAGAGAGGTAATTAATAAGCTTGATCATCTATTGAGAGAACAATTATCAACTATCATATATATGCAAACTCCAAAGAAAGAAAAAAGAGAATACCAATTAAAAATAAGTCTTGCATTAGAGCACAAATAAAGAGTTCACAAGTAAGGTAAATAGAATACGAATAAGTAGTACAAATAGATCTCACATTTAAACAATGTAGAATATCAAAAGAGTTCAAATGAGTTGCTAAATGTGACTAAACTCTTCAAACCCATACTCGAGTCACTCGACTCTTACATCATCACTAATCAAATTCATGATATTTAGCAAAAAAGGAAAATATATATATCAGACTTGCAAAATCTCAAGTATGGCATTTAAGGTCTCTACAATTTACACAATGAGTTGCTTAGGGTGAATTTGGTAACATTTCAGTTTCCTAAAATAATTTCTATTCATAAATAATTTTCTCTATTTCTATTCTCTCGATGAGTTTCTGAGTAGAAAAATGCATTTGGTAACTACATAAAATATCTATTATCGGAATAGAAAAAAAAAAAATGCATTTGGTATGACCCTAAAAATTTCTATTCCTAATATTTTTAATTTAATTATAAAAATGTTAGTGAAGACTTAACATTTCATGTTTGAATAAAATTGGACTTTTATAATGATTTAATTGATTAAGATATTTTAAGATAGCCTAAGAAAATTCAACATAATAGTTAGTCAATGAATAGTTGGAAAATGGTGGCAAAGAGTCAAACTAGTTTATAACCCGCAATAAGATAAGTTTGATAGAAAATCTTTGGTCAATGATAATAAATAGTTACATAGACCTTTTGAGCTTTTTTAGTTATAAGAAGAAGAGCAAACACTCCTTGGAGTTGTTAAGCTTTCGTGACCTAGTATTATCTCTAAAAGAAAACAATATTAAGAAAATCCATATATTAAACCTCTAAAAGCTTATTCAATTTTCATCAAAATCTCATTTATGCTAGACTAAAGCAAAACTAGATAACACTAAAATCTCATAGAATTGCTCAAAATCTAATTTCTAATTTTTTTTCTAAAGTTCTAAATTTGTTATCCCCAAAAATGGGGACTTGGATTGGGTTAGGCGACTGGACTTTGTATTGATTGTATAAAGGCAAGCATTGTTACGTTGAGCTTGTTTTTTAAAATGACATTATTTCTCATTTTGTTCTCAAGAACTAAAAAGTAAGTTTTTTCTACTTCTTACTCTTATTTCAAATCTATTTCTTGCTCAATAATTTGTTTCAGGGAATGAAAAAATTGACTAACGTTATCAAAATGTATTACTGATCTTTTTTTTTTAAGAGAAAAAAGAACAGAAAGATGGAGGAAGAAAAAGGTTGCTAAAGAATGGCCTTATAATAGGATTCTAGGCGATTTGCAGAAGTGCCGTTGGTTCCGTTTAGGAGGTACGGTAAAATGCACTTGAAGGGGGAAAAAAAAAAGAAAGAAAGAAAGAAAGAAAAAGGAGCCGCATATCTTTCTTACCAGTCATCCGCTGCTTGGTCTCGGACCCGCACGAGTCACCACAAAACAAGACACGAAAAATTTGAATCCTGAAAAACAGGCAGAGAAAACGCACTGTCTTGTTCTCCATCCCCCCTTGTCCTTGTCCTCTCTTCTCCCCAGAAAAAAAAACTAAACCATCTCCCTCTCTCTCTCTCTCTCCCTCCCTCTCACCGCAGTCGCTGTTCTCCAGCGAGAGTGAGTGCACTCTACTCTTCACCTCTCTCTCTCTCTCTCTCTCTCTCTCTCTGCAAGTTACTTTGTCTCATTCTTCATCTAATTCCACCCCCTCACCGCCATCATTATTCATTACCACCATCTCGACTCCTCTCTCCCCTTTCTCCCTCTCTTTTCACGCCCCGTAAATTTCAGCGCTTTTTCCTACACCCCGCCCCGACCCGAACTCGCGCTTAAAAGGGCATCGTTCGATGAATGCTTTTGCTTTGTTCCCGTCGCGTGCGCTCGTCCAGATCTGCGACCGAAATGGACCCGGGTTTTCTCGCTTTCTTGATTCTTGATTCTTGATCCTGCACAGGTTTCGGCGTCGAGAATGCGGACGTAGGGTTGCGAATTTGCTCTCTCTCTCTCTCTTTTCTTTTCTCTTTTGGCCTTTTTCTTGGAGCCGTTTTTGTGATCGCATTGCTTGGATTTCGCCGGATGGGATCGGGCGCTAGCAAGGCGTCCCCGAGCCGGCCTCGGAGGGATCGATCCAAAGGGAAAGGTAGGGTTTTCCAGTCGTCCTGCCTCGGGACCCCCTCTGGATCTCACGACAATGACGATGGCGATCAGGTGGGCGTTCCCATTTCTTTCTTTAGCTAATCGAGTCGGTGTTTCGATCTCTATGGGTTGCTGTCTCTTGCATTTTCGATACGCGGCTTAGTTTCGGGTTCGATTTTGGGTGTGGTTTTTGTTGGGCAAAGGATCTGTATTGGCTAGGTTGCTTGCATTTCTGGAAAATCAGTGATTTTGATTAGGACAGGCGGTCCATTGGGCTAGTTTCTATTCGCTTTTATGCTTTAGTTTCGATTCTTGCATTTCGAGGGCCAATTTAATCAGAAGGAGGTGGACTATATTGGCCCTGTGGAGCATGATATCTTTAGCTCTCCTTTGTGTGGTGAAACCGGAGCGCAGAGGCTTATGGGAGAGTGTGATCTTCCGAATGTCATTAACTGGATTGTCCTCTTTCAGGTTTTCGAACATCATGACAAAGATGATGACTTCGGTTCTTTTACAAACCGCAATGGAACAGTGAGGGATGAGGTTAAGGTCGAATGTCACAGGAAAGCTGAAGTTGATTCCTCAACTGATATGTCTTGTATGTCCTCTGATAATGAGTTTCAAGAATGGAACCAACCTAGTGGGGCCGGTCCTGTTGCTAGCGCTGGAAGCAGCTCTATCCAAGCTTCTTCGACTCAGTCCTCCAATCCTGCCAATCGCTTCCTTTCTCGCTTTAGTTTTTTTCCTGGCAACGTGAGCTTCAGACTGAGCAGAGCAACCAGCTTACGATCTTCAAGGGATTATAATATCTCTCCAACAAATCTTACAGTAGGGGACAATGAAGAGGACTTTCATTTGCATGGATCACCTCCCAGTGGGTTGGTGAATTTGAATGGATCTCAACAAGGTAGTTACTTTGGTCCTATGTTTTTTATGACTAGAGGTGACACGAAATGCAATGCACACACTGCCAATTAACAGGTCAAATCCTGTCATCCGATTGTTTGAATGATTACTTAGCCAATTTTATCAATCTTTTGCACACATTACTTAGTTAGTGATGTTAGCAATGCCGAAATTGGGGTTGATCTACCAAACTCAATGTTCTGCGTCAACATTTATTGAACCAGGGAATGTAGAAAGTGGACTTCCTGAAAGACGAGCCGCAGCTCGCGAACCTGTTGAAAGGAATGTCCGTTTCAGTAGAACCCTCAGTGTGGGAAGGCTTCGCGATAGAGTTCTCCGTCGATCATCATTATCTGAATTGTCATTTGGCGCACTGCAGCTTGGAGAGGTGAGAAATGATACTGAAGGTAGTGAAGGACAGGTGTTGAGTGTTGAGACGACAGATTCAGCCCCTGCTGATATTTCAGCACCATCTGCATCGACATCAGGATACTCTCCTTCTGGCCTGTCTCGCGCCTTATTTAACAACCAAGATCATGACATAGAGGCAACGCGATCAAGGGAGGCTAGGTACCGTGATTTATTGGAACATCGGACAGATTTCCTTGAACGTCGGAGGCGAATACGTTCTCAGGTGAGTAAAATTTCTTCTTTCTTTTCTTGATGTTTGTGTATTCTTACTATTCAACAAGGTAAATAATTTTTATAGTGACAGGGGAGCATTTATCATCTATATATGGTACTGCAAAGTCCATTCATGTCATCTTGATTCTCATTATGAAAGGAAGAGTAACGAAAGGTTTGGGAATGACATAAGGCATGAAAGTAATAAATGACCTTTTCGTATTTCAAGGTTTGCTATTATCAAAGTCCTTTTGCAATATTACAGATATCTAGTGCTTTTACTTTTCAAGAAATAACTTTTTCAATGCCTTTGTAGGATATGCATTGAATTGTGAAATTCTTTTAATCCAAAATCTTGCATTATGGGTATTTCATGCTTTATTTGTATGAGTCATTCATTTCTCCATTGTAGTTCATTTGTCATTGTCATTCTTAGTCACTCTAGTTGAGTTGAACGAAGCCACATATAGTGTGGTCAATTGACTAGTTTCACTTTCACGTCCATAATTACCTCTAAAATGCTTATCCATCGATCTGCAAATCTTCCTTATCCTGAAATTTTCCAGTCATATTTGTAGGGAAGCACAAGGTAAAGTCTACTGGTTAGTATTAGGTAATATGCAATGCTTGAATTAGGGGAACCATGTACAGCATCTGCTTGTATGTTACCTGAACACCATCACGTGGTCAGGCTATTTGTTGAATTTATTGGATAGTTGTTGATCTTAGGCCATGGTGTCCTTCTCCATTGTCTTCTTACCTAGCTGAAATTAGATTAAAATCCCCTGGGACATCTTAAATATTGTAGGTTCGCGCTCTACAGAGATTAGGAAGCCGTTTTGAGAACCTGTCTGGCCATGAGAGATCTTGCATTCTATCTGGTCAGCATAGGACAGGTCGCTGCACGTGTCGTAGCAGTACTCGTGATGCCACTTCAAATGATGATGCCAATGCTAGGGCTAGCATATCAAGAATCGTAATGCTGGCTGAAGCTTTATTTGAGGTACTTAAGTTTGATTACCATTTCATAGTACTTTTTACCAATTTGTTGTTATCTGTTTAAGTTGAATATTTTCATATTTAATTTACTTAGGTTCTGGATGAAATTCACCAGCAATCCGTTGTTTTATCCTCCCGGCCTTCTGTGTCTTCAATTGGATCTGTTCCTGCACCAAATGAAGTTGTGGATTCTTTGCCAATCAGATTGTACAAAAAGTTGCAAAAGAATCAGAATGAAGAGGCCGCACAGTATGTCTTGTATATTCTACTCACGAGCCTTACCCTACATTTCCAGTCTTTTGTGGATGAACCATTAGTTTGCCCATTCTTCTGTATGTTAAGTCGTGGTTTCCCCTTCCAAAAGCATACTCTACTCGATATTAATATATCTAATAATATGTTACCATCTTATTGTGATTTAGTATTTAGTGCAATCTAGAGTTCTAGCTTCTAACTAAATTTGGTATATAGCTGTTGAATTATATGATATTTATAGAGAATCACCTGTTTTGACTATATGTTTGGGTGGGTAGACATCATTTGTAGTCATGCGTGTATCTATGTATGTATCTGTGCATGTGCCTCTTGCCTGCATCTGTGCATGCACATGCTTGCTTGTGCGTCTCTATATGCGCTTCTTCCCATCAATAAGTATTGCTGGTGAATTTGCTCAATTTTGCAAGTCTTCTCTTTTCTTTGAGTTGAGTGTTTTCCTGATAAATTTGTGTTTTTGAAGCTCTTAAAGTTTAAAACATGCCCTGATCTTTCGCTGGCACTTACATCTGATTTGTATTCAAGTCTCTGGAGTCTGGCCCTCATAATGCCTTTCGTGTTGTGCAAAATGTGACAGATGTTACATATGCCTTGTGGAGTATGAAGATGGTGACAGTATGCGAATACTTCCATGCAATCATGAGTTTCATAGGACATGTGTAGACAAATGGCTTAAGGAGATTCACAGGTACGTTTCTGGCTACGGTTAGTAACTGTGTTCGCATTAAGCACTTCTGCAGTCAGTGTGCTACCAAGAGGGACAGAGTTTATCTTCTCCAGCCTACCCCATATACTGGTTTTTTAATTAGTTGCCATGGCTGGCTAAATAATATTGATGGGTACATGTTCCGCAGGGTATGTCCACTTTGTCGTGGGGATATATGCCGGTCTGATTCATTTTCTGCTGAAGATGAAGCGAATCAGTTAGCTATCTGATAATGAAGATTATAGCCTTTTTCTGCGCTTGACGGTAAAAGGCTATGCAGACTCCCGAGGATTGACAGTAAAGCGCGACTCATTGTTAAGTTCAGTCATTTTCCACCAGTATGCAGTTGGCTTTCGATTTATTGAGAAATCCACTACTGGTAGGAATGGACTGAACTACTTGCCATCTGCAGATCTCCTTGTGGAGAGAGAGAGAGAGAGAGAGAGAGAGGGTTTCCTCTTTTATATTCTTCTGCTACATCATTCCCTCAATGAAGATGCTGGCTTTTTGGGTTGTTGACATGATTGTAAAGGAAATTGCCGGCGTCTAATCATGAAGGACCGGCAGAATTCTTTACCCTTTTTGCATTGATACCGGAGATTAAAATAGGGAATCCACAATGTTTGCATAGTGTCCATATGCAAGTTCAGTGCTCAAGATGGGTCTTTTTATTCAGCTTCAATTCACTTTCGGCTCCAGCATAGTAGCGGTCATCAAGCGACTCGACGCTTGAAGCCGAATGTGTTTGCTATCCCTGTATCATGCGCGATCCCTTGATGCCTTCTTGTTTGGGGAGTATTTCACGAAATGAACGAGACATTACTGGATCAAACATGTCAACCCTCTCTTCTTTATGACTAATTTCTTCGGGTTTTTCTCTTTTGATCCGTTAATTTCTTCCTAATTTTTGAGTTTTCCAATTAAAGGCGTAAGTTCGTAGGATCAAATGAGGGACTTGCCATCTCTCTACCATTAGTGGTAATTTTTAAGTGTTTTGATTCTCAATATCTGTTATTAAGTTATGTGAATAAAAATTACCCAAGAGTGCCTTCACGAAATTATTATTGAAAATAATGAAAGCTACCATAGTTGCGATTCATCCAATTCGCAACGGATATGGTCCATTCAAGAATCTTTCACTTTGTAATAGCATTTTCGGGATGATAATGGAGATCAAATCAGATGTTTGAGTGATTATATGATTGAAACATTTAAATCGAGCATAATCAACATTCGACCAAATTCTATTTTCTAAACAACCCTCTTTAGCCCTTTTCAGGGAAAGTCGTTACACTCTTCTCATTTAGCATGTTGATAGTACAATTTAATGGGTTCCAAATCATTTGTTCTTTCGAATCGGAAAAAAAAAAAAAAAAAAAACATTTATTCCAAAATAGCCCTGAAATAAAAATCAAAACCGAAACGGTTCAACCATTTAAACCGGTTCACATACAAAAAAAAAATACATTTAAACCGGTTTAGAGACCAGAGAATCCCCGACAGACACCTCCTCTTCTCAGCAACAATTGAAGCGAGAAATTTGCAGAGAAAAAGGTAAGAGAGCGGAGAGCTGGTCGGAGCTTCCGTTCGAGGAGAGAAAAGACGATGAACTCGAACGCCGGCAGCTTCTCCGACGACCTCATCAACAACCCCCAAACCGACCACCCTCCCGACGTCCTCCTCCCCCACCCTCACCTCCCCCAACCTCCCCCTCCCCAGCAGCAGCAGCAGCAGCACCAGCACCAGCAGCAGCGCCGCCCTCGCGGGTTCGCCGCCACCGCCGCGGCCGCCGCGACGGCCGGCCCCGGCAAGGGGAAGAGGGAGAGGGAGAAGGAGAAGGAGCGCACCAAGCTCCGGGAGCGCCACCGCCGCGCCATCACCAGCCGGATGCTCGCCGGGCTCCGCCAGTACGGCAACTTCCCCTCCCCGCCCGCGCGGACATGAACGACGTCCTTGCCGCCCTCGCCCGCGAGGCCGGCTGGACGGTCGAGGCCGACGGCACCACGTACCGGCAGTCCCCGCCGCCTTCTCAGCTGGTACGGTCCTCACCGATTTTTGCCTACTTCGTTGCTCGATCCGTCGCGTCCGCGCGATGTCTTGACAGGAATTGAGGTGGAATTACGGGAGAAAGTGGAGGGATCGAAAGAGATTGCTTTTGCTTCTGATGCGAGATTGCTTTTGCTTCTGATGCGATGGTGCTGGTTGTGTGACGACAGGCGACGTTTTCTGCTAGGTCGATGGATAGCCCTGCGTCTGCGGCTTCTTTGAAGAGTTATGGTGTTAAGACGACTTTGGATTCCCAGCCTTCTGCTGTTATGAGGATGGACGAGAGCTTGTCCCCTGCTTCTCTTGATTCCGTTGTGATTGCTGAGAAGGATCCGAAGAGTGTGAAATATGGCAACGCTAGTCCTATCAATTCGGTCATCGAATGCTTGGATGCTGAGCAGGTATCATCCTTTTACTGCAATCATGGGGGTCATAACCTTCATCACGTTGATGATAATTTGTCGAAGAATGGAAACGGTTCGGTTAAGCAAGCGAACACAGCTGATATCAAATTGGAAGAGAATCTCACAAATCAATCTTTTTTCACTAAAGGCATGCTTTTTTTTTGTTGTTAAGTTAGCTGGTCCACAACTCAATAATGGGTTGTTGCTGTCTAACTTGAATATGATTAGTTTTTTATCAAATTGCCAGATTGAAAATAACTTTTTTTTTCTTCAGTAAGCAGTTGATTTCATTCTTGATCCGATAAGAAAATAAGATATCTAATAGGTTATTTAATATGTGCAGCTAATTCATGATGTCAGTTCTGTGGACCATCAAAATGTGTTTACAGACTCAGAGTTTGTTCCAGTTTACGTGAAACTAGTAAGTACATTTCCTACTTCAGCCTGTAATGTATTGATATTCACAGGAGAAAATTTTGATTTTTTTTTTTGTCTGTCAGTTTGCTATTTTAATATTTTTCTCTTCCAAAAAGATATATCTTTTTATGTATAATCTGAGATTACTCTATATATTCATACCAAGACACTTGAGCTCCTGTGACAGGACGGTACCATCAACAATTTCTGTCAGCTGGTTGATCAGGAGGTCGTGAGACAAGAGCTAAATCATATAAAGTCATTAAATGCAGATGGTGTTGTTGTGGATTGTTGGTGGGGTATTGTTGAAGGCTGGAATCCTCAGAGATATGTCTGGTCTGGTTATAGAGAATTATTCCACATCATCAGGGAATTCAAGCTTAAACTGCAGGTAAGTTGTAAGCCTCTATCTATCAAATGATAATTTTGATCTTTTGTGTTCATTTAAATTTTCATTTTATGTGTCTTTTGTTGATTTCAGTTTAAAGTTCCAATTCATAATTGTCTTTATTATTTTGGATGGTAAAATTCTATCTTTCCGTTTTTCAAGAATGTTGCTCCAGAAAAGTTTTTGTTTGAGCAAGAGCAGGAATTATGTTTTTTTTTTTCTGTTTTGTATCTCAAGTTGGGTTTGGCTCCATGTCAGGACTTTAAAGGATTTGCCAACTTTTATATATTTACAGAGATTAATACTTTTTATCCTTGTATTTCAGAATGTTGCTCCAGAAAAGTTTTTGTTTGAGCAAGAGCAGGAATTATGTTTTTTTTTTTTTTTTCTGTTTTGTATCTCAAGTTGGGTTTGGCTCCATGTCAGGTCTTTAAAGGATTTGCCAACTTTTATATATTTACAGAGATTAATACTTTTTATCCTTGTATTTCAGATCCAATATATAGTTGTTTATCTGCATTTATGTGTCAAAATATGTTTCTCTGATGGAGTGAATGTATTTTGATATGTTTTCCCAATCTTGGAGGTTGTGTTGGCATTTCATGAGTATGGAGGAAATGATTCAGGTGATTTCTCAGTCTCTCTCCCTCAGTGGGTTCTGGAGATTGGAAAGGAAAACGAGGATATATTCTTTGCAGACCGCGAAGGAAGGAGAAACACTGAATGCTTGAGTTGGGGCATTGACAAAGAACGAGTGCTTAAGGGAAGGACTGCTATTGAGGTATGTAATACTTCAATTTCCTCTCAATACTTACCAATTGTTCACCTTTCATTTATATCCATATAGATATTTCTTTGCAAGAAAATTATTTGTAAACTAAGAGTTTTTTCTGTTGCAAACCTGCTGTGCATAAGTTATGGAGGTACAGATAATATACCTGACAGTTCTTTATGGATTGAGTAATACATGCAGGTATATTTTGATTTAATGAGAAGCTTCCGAACAGAGTTTGATGACTTTTTCTGTGAGGGTCTCATTACTGCGGTTGAAATTGGATTGGGACCAAATGGAGAACTTAAGTATCCTTCTTTTCCAGAGAGGATGGGATGGAGGTACCCTGGTGTTGGTGAATTTCAGGTATTGGTTGCACAGTGTACATTTCCTTCTTTTTCGATCGGTGTTTTGTTGGAAGCTCTTAGGCTGTGTCTGGGAAATACATCTAGGATGAATGACTATTGTCATAGTTGAATCTCCTAATGTTCCATGTTTTAGTTTTAAGTACAATTAATACCCCATAGATTGAATGACCATCAGTCTGGATCTCTATTATCGCACATCCTTAGATTGGTGTTGTTTAATTGCCTTCTGCTCTCACATTGGTTAGTAGAACAGTGCATGTTGCACGGATGTCATGATGGGTACAATCATTCTGCATTTCCTTCTCTTTTGTGATTTTGACAGATATTGAGAGCTTTTAGCTAGGGCATACTATTGAGGTCAAATTTCGATGCTTGTTATAAGCTGGCTTCAACATTACTATATAAGCAAAACATGCATTTCTGCAGCAGTCCTTCACTTGTGAATCCTTACATTGGAAAATCCAGATGAACTAGTGTATCTATGAAAGTTAAGCTGATCAAAACTTGGATTAGGAAGTGAATCAGTTCATCCTTTTGTGCATTATCTTTTGAATAGACCTGAAATTTGTAGCCTAGTGCCATAACTAATTACAATCACTTCTAAGTTAAAAAAAGAGAGAAAAAAAAAAGAAAAAAAGAAAAAAGAAAAGAGATGAGGATATAATAGTTATTACTAGGTGGAAAGTGTAGCCAGGTCATTGCTACTGGCAAAGGTCGCTTTCATTTTGTGGAGATTGGCTCACTCAATTTCTGTAAATCATTAATGATGGCCTAAAAGTCGAAGCCTCTACCCTTGAGAGTGGTTCAAGGTGATAGAGTCTCTAACCAATATTGTTTCAGTGACTCATGTAAGTGAAAGATTTGTTGTGGCATACTCATAACCATCACGAAGTGACCACACGTTGTGCTGCTCATGGTAACAAAGCTCCTGATAGAGAAAATAAGAAAAACAAGCCACAGGAA
The DNA here is from genome assembly GCA_014182575.1 of Eucalyptus decipiens. Taxonomy (NCBI): domain Eukaryota; kingdom Viridiplantae; phylum Streptophyta; class Magnoliopsida; order Myrtales; family Myrtaceae; genus Eucalyptus; species Eucalyptus decipiens. The sequence goes on along the minus strand of CM024612.1, from coordinate 42,336,384 downwards.
CAGTAACAAACTTGGTTTGCAACTATAAAATCAAAGTTGAACTCCACCTTGAAAGTCCTTTTGCAAGCCATGATAATTCTTCATAAAATGCTTCTTATCCTGTGGGCAATTGCTTTATCTATTTCTTAGAGCAGCTGCTGGGCTTCATTTCTTTCAGTCCTATTAGCACTAAGCCTCTTCATTTTTATTAACATAAACTTCAATGTGAATCTGTGATGTAGTGTTATGATAAGTATTTACAGCAAAATTTGCGGAAAGCAGCTAAAATGCGTGGGCATTCCTTTTGGGCTAGGGGGCCTGACAATACTGGTCAATATAATTCTAGGCCTCATGAGACAGGGTTTTTCTGTGAACGAGGGGATTATGATAGCTATTATGGGCGTTTCTTCCTCCACTGGTATGCACAGACTCTGATGGACCATGCTGATAGCGTTCTGTCCCTTGCTAATCTTGCATTCGAGGAGGCTAATATCATTGTAAAGGTAGACTCAATATGTTCTTTTCTTTAAATATTTAGCTACATTCCCATTGATTGGTAAATCTATGGTTCTATAGCAGTGTTGTTGTTAACCTTTCTGATATCATAAGCTAGACTTATATCCTACGCATTATGGAATCCTAGTGCAACCCATAGTTTTGTTCAGTGCTGCACATAGGGTGAGCACGGTTCAATTTAGTTCAGCTTGGATGCTCCAAATCCTATTAAAGAGATTTGATTTGGGAAATTTGGAAACCAAATTCAACTGAATAGGGAAGTGAAACTGAACTCAATTTGGCACTTTTGTTTGGTTCCAAACATCACCCAACTGAATTATCATTTCTCTTTCACTTCATTGACCACAAATTTTAGAAATTTGGATTATTCAATTTTAAAATATTAAAAGTAGGCCTCTAGAACAAGAACAACAATGATGAAACATTAAACATGCGAAAGGTGCTAAACAGATCAACAAATAGATGAATTTCATAAAAGTGGATGGCTAAAGGTTAGAACAATATATTTTGAGACCAAAGTGTCACAGGCTCGCCTGCTTTAACCACTCTAGAAACCCTTCAACAACAACCTCCACATCAGAGATAATTAAAAAGAGAAAAAAGAAAAATTCAGTTTTGTTTGACAGTGGGGAGTTTTCATTTCTTCAAGAAAATTTTTGACCAACCTCCAAATTTGCAGTCCTGGCAGCCACCTACTACTTCACAGCTGCCAGTTTTTTCGAGTTATGCCTAAAATGGCTTGTGCTCATTTCACCCTTCAATGTACATGAAGATCTCCTTTTCCTGTAGTTTGTACTATTATGGTCCCTATTAGGGTCTTGCATGCCTTATGGGTTCTAAGAGGTTCTAGGCAGTTGATGAATCTTCCTTTTCAGATTACAAATGAGCAAATTTATCACAATTGCTTACATATTAAATTTTATCAGGAAGTTTCTTGCGGCCAAGTCCTGGCATAACGGATATCGGTTTGTCTTGCCCTGGTGTCATCAGTCGAATTTGTCAAAAAGTATAATAAAAGTCGAGAACCTTGTGCCATCAATTGTTTAGCCTTTTAATTGGTGTGATCAAGTGCTAACCTTTTCAGAAAACTGCAGTCAAGTCTCAACCATCATGTTTTCGATTTCCATCTGTGGCTGCCTCAGAAGTTGTCGTGTAAGCCATTTCCACCTGGCAGACAGGCAATTTTTGTGAGGTCTTGATTACATTTTTGCAAAGGATTGAAAACTAAAGTGTAATTTTCGAAAAGAATGTTGAACTTGATTGCATCAATCGAAATGCCTAGGATTCAATTGCACAATAAGATTTTAGGCTTCCAATACACTTTTCTGCTGAATTTGCACGATACTCATCAATATGGTTTTTTTGAACCCTGAGCCTATCTGAACCTATACTTGAAGTTCAAACGGATGGATGCATCTCATTTCTTTCTTTGTGTTCTGTTTTTTTATGCATTAAGTGCAAGAAGTATAATGCAAAGATGAATTATGAGCAAGTTATAATGTGGAAAAACAATGCAATTTGCAGGTTCCTGCAGTTTATTGGTGGCACAAGACAGCTAGTCATGCAGCAGAGTTAACAGCAGGATACTATAACCCTACAAATCAGGATGGCTATTCTCCTGTTTTTGAAGTTCTTAAGAGACATTCTGTGACACTGAAGTTTGTTTGCTCGGGTTTACATAGTCAGGAAATTGATGAAAGTTCTGCAGATCCAGAAGGTCTAAATTGGCAGGTGTTGATCTTATTTGTTTTTTGTCCTGAAAAATTGCTATCTTACCACATGTGTATAGTTATTTTCTAACTCTCTTGAAATGCCTTTATGGATTGCCTCTACATATGCAGGTTTTAAATTCTGCATGGGATCGAGGTTTAGCAGTAGCAGGCGAGAATGCACCATCATGTTATGATAGAGATGGGTTCATGAGAATAGTTGAAATGGCAAAGCCAAGAAATGATCCTGATCGCCACCATTTCTCATTCTTCGTGTATCATCAGCCATCTTCTCTAGTTCAAAGCACAATGGGTTTCTCAGAGCTGGACTTTGTCATCAAATGCATGCACGGTAAGAATTTTGAAAGGAATTTTTCCTGGCTCTCAGATGAATAGAAGTACACTTTAAGTATATTGAGCTAGAGAAATGAGGATTAGTTTTCTATTTTTGTCATTCAATGAACATTTCATTTTTAATTTTGGAGACGGAGAATCGATGTTAGTGGGTCACTTGAGAGTTAGTAAATAGGACATCGCCAATTAAGAAATTGGCAACCGTGCTTGGAATGATATCAAGTTCAGCATCTATCTAAGGAAAGCTTTGCTCGTGTTCGAGAATAGGATAGAGTCCCTCAAGATATTGTCCGTTTGTAACATGCTTTCTTTTCTGATCCACAGGAGGAATTCTGGAAGATCTACTACCATGTTGAAGCATTGGCTACGCCACATTGTATGCTCGCGAATAGGCAAATACCCCTTAGAAAGATGTATTACCATGTTAATGCATCGAACAGGGCACTACCTTCTTCCCCATTTCTTTGGAAGTTTGATTCATATCCACATCGGTTCCAGCTGTCGGGACCAATGCCCAGCTATCTGGGGAGAAGCAAGAGTAAAATATTCGCAGAAGTAGCAGAGTCTTCTGACCTTTTCGGCTTCCCTCAAGTTACGTCTTTGATCGTAGCTAAGTTTTATCTCAACCTTAAGAGGTAGCTTGGACAGATGCCGGAAGGATATGTTTTCTTTGTTTAGGCAACGTAATGAAGTACGAAACAGAGGGAACTTTCTAGGATTTTGAGGGGCGCTAATACTCTTCGGGTAAGATAAATTTGGAAATACTCCTTCATTTAACTTGGCACAGAGAGATAAATTTGGGAAAACGCTTAATTTTGGTACTTTGGCCACGTGCTCTAAAACAGTAAAATCCTGTCGGGTCAGCATTTGCGATCACTAAAATTAGATTAGCTCATTAGAATTCAATTACACTTTTACAACAAATTTTGATACTTTTGGATACACTTAAACCTTTTAAAAATCTAACAAAGCAATGTAATGTTTTCTCAAGAAGAAAGCGAAAAGAAACGAGTCAGTTGGAACGGATGCCCCCGCCAAAGATGCTCATGCGCGGTCGCCCAAGGAGTCTTTTAACACATTGGATGGTGGAAGATTTTGTCGATTGTTGATGGTATAAAAAGGCATGTAGAACTTGTACGCGGAGTGATACTAATAAGATTAACATATTTATTGCGGTCGCAGTGTAGGAAATCATAACTTGAACAGATGAAGACTGGCAAAGAAACCTTTCGGTCGGAAAGGAACCATCGAGGAACCATCCATCGCATCTGCTCATGCGATATGCATTTTAAATCAAAAGTTAATGCTTAAATTCAAAGACCATCCGCCTACCGGCCACGTCTTTCTTATGGGGTCATGTGTTTGTAGGATTCCCCGATACTTTAAAGATAATTCTACAAACCATGCAAAAGACTAGAGGAAAAGAATCTCGCCATATGAAACGAAGCAGTGGCTAGCATCCTCAGATCAACCACCTGGAGAACGTGGAGCCTTCTTTTCTCGACCGTGCTGTCCTTGCTTACCTCCCCTTTCAGCAAAACGTAGCATCTAAACTTTTGGCCGCCTATGGAAATCAAATGCCTCTAAAGAGGCTGTGCAGACATTGTCTCGCAGTCAGCATTAACGCCAACTTTACTGTTCAGAGATACAAATATGTTAACATTCTCATTCTAAATGAAGTATATTCATCACTGAATTGCATAAAATATTTATTTTTCCATCAGTTCGGTACATTAAAAATAAGATGGAATCACAAACAGAGGAAGGGTGCTATTGAATGGTTGGAAAAATCCGTCATCCTCAAGGTAAAGATACAGGAAATACCAAAGAGCTCAATCTCTTCATTTGCAAACTAATGGGACAGCAGATCTTGTTGGCTCCTCCTATCTCAAATACCAACCTTACAAACAGAGAAGAACTGAGGGAAAATAATTACTCGATCTCATCTTTTCCACGTCCTTTAGTAGTCAGATTTTATAAAACCAGGTACTGCTTTTGAAAGAGCAATGTAGCCCACCAGACTGTCAAGACAGCGAGTCCCAGCTACTTGGCAATAGCATCATCCCAGCTACAAACTTCTACATTGGGCCTTTGATGACATGAATTAACCCATGAACACCTTTCTATGCCAGAATGTGGGTAACGGTCAAACAGTACGACCAAGCAGCCATGCACTTCCAAATCTCGAGAAGCGGACACCACAATGGAAGGAATCAGCACTAATTGCTTTCAATGTATTATTTAGGGTCCAGGTTATAATGACATGCTGATTTGCAAGGACAAAAGCAGCCTTGCTAGTATTAGAAGTGTGCATTCAGAAGAAAAATCCCAGTATCAGCAGTCCATTAGCCAGCTCAACCTTTCTCACTAAAAGAGAATGGCGATTAGACCAAGCTATATCGACTCATAAAAGAGAACCAGAGGAGGAAAAAAAATGACTACAGCATACCTGAATTTGCTTTTGAGTGGCTTGCTTTGCCTCAAAAGGCAAGAGGAGAACCGAAGTTTTTGAAAATGAGCTAGAGGAGACAAGTTTTTAACAGTTTCGGTTTCAACTGGCAGCTGAGTGTCAAACAAGGTGAGAATTAGGCCTTCGTGAAAGGCAAAAAGATAAGAGGTGAGTACTGACTATAGATGCAACTGCCAAGGATGCAGGAACATGGATGAGAAGAGCACCATATCAGCTCATGGCACACAATACTACAAGAGACTCAAAATACATTAAGCCAAGAAGGGAAGTACTAAGAGAAATACCACTCCGATTAGGAAATGGGAACAAAAAGGACATAGATTACGTACATAACGCCCTGCTTGGTAAGAATATTCATTCTAAGCAGCAAACAACTCAAATAGGTAATTTCCATGAATTTTGCAGAAAAGACAATAGGTGCAGGAAAGACAATAGGTAATCTCCATGCAATTAACATAAAAGCAGAAACAGAAAACTTAATAAATTGTGCTCCTGACAAGAAAATGTGGGGACTAGAAGAGAACCATTTGCACATGAGCAACTGTAGCACAAGAATCACATTCCAATGAAGAGCCTTGCTTTACCCACTAATAACAGGAATGTCATGAGATGAAAAATGTGTTCAAGAAAGAACAAGAGAAAAAAGAGGAGAAGATTACACTTAGCTAGAACAATTACACAGAGCTCTTCTACCCCAAACACAAGAAGTGCCCGAAGATATGGACAAGGCAAATATACGGTTGCCATAAAATAGAACCAGTGCCATTTCTCTTCTACAAGTTGGGAATCAAGCTTACTATCAATCATATATCCTAACTTCTTTAAATATTCTGGACAACCTTTGTACAGATGGAAGATAACAGAGAAAATATAAGAAGTTTAGTGCTCTAGAAGGCCCTATGGGGGAGGGTATAGCATGGTGCCGAGTAAGGTGCTTATTTGTCAGTGCTGTTCTTAAATTCAAAGAATCAAGATAATCTTTTACATGGAAAATACTGAGACGAGACACACTCATATGTATTTATTGATATTGCGAAACCTTAAGACATTTGTTCCCATCGAGGTTCTCCAACTGAACTTATTCTCAGTTCTTTCAATGTAAATGTGCCGCTATCATGAATCGGAAGGTAATTATCACATATGCCAGATACTAATAAATGTTGGCGCCAATCATGTAGGAGATTATATACAAGAGACAAAGAAGCAGAGAGGAGTGTAGATGCATACCAAAATGAAGGAGCTATAAGAGGAATATTAACAAAGAATGACCATTTTTTGCATATACAGCTCCATTCAATGCACGAGTTCATTTCATTCTCCAAAATGAGAAAATGTATATCACAATTACAATTACTTCGCCGTCTTTTAGGACAATCTGGAATGTAATTCCAGACAGTGTTCTGCCTAATCAGTTAGCAATAATTTCTAAAGAGGGATTGCTCCTTAACACTCTTTAAAAATTTCCATATCATCCCTAGACAATAGATGTGAAGTGCGTAACTATACCCGATGATGATTATATGAGACTTTCGCATTGGACGTGGCTAATACAGGAAATACCATCCGAGCACAAATGCAACTCCACGACGCGCATGAAAGAACTAGTCGATTGATCATATAACAGGAAGCTAAATGCAGAATAACCCGAAAAATCATTCCGAGATAAAAGCGAGAATATTCCTCTGCACTATTCTGGTAAGCCGAACCACCAACATCAACCATCAGCAGAGAAAAAGAAAAAAGTGCACTCCTTTTCCATAGACAAAAAGAAAAAAGAAAAAATCGCATCCAAACATCAAAATAAGCGAGAAAAAGAAGCGAGTTCAACAAGGAAAATGAGAGATTAAAATGGTGTCCACGTTCTATTCCTAACTTTCACACACACACACACCCACCTACCAAGCAGCTTCCCCCCCCCCGGCTCTCTTCTCTTTCTTTAATGACCAGGCCCTGCGACCTCCAACTCAATCCAGCTAATTCGTCGGCTCAAACATTAAATTCACGTATCCAATCTCTCATCTCCTTCAACAAAATACGCAAAAACCCGAGATTTCCACAGAAAACCGCCGAAACGATGATCCGCACAGATCTACTTCCGAACCGAAACTACATCAGGCACCGAACTCCGACGCGAAATCTAACCCTTCGAGCTAAACGCCGATCGAAGTTAGCCGGAAACCTCCACCGAACCGAACAAAAAAGAAGCACTACCAGAGAGAGAGAGAGAGAGAGAGAGAGAGAGAGGATTAGGGAGAGATCGCCGAGCTCGAGATCTGAAGCGGCGGGAAAGAAGAAGACCTCCATTCACCTCGGCCTCCGATTCAGTTGATGCAAGGCGGGATCCAATTCGGCCCCTCAGCCCCGTCGGAAGCTCCCCCGCGGCCCGAAGCGGTCCTCGAATCGGGGATGGATCGAGAAGAGGGGGAGGAATCATCGACGGCGGGCGGAACCAGGTCCCGACCTGCACCAAGCGAATCAGAGACCGCCGGTAAGCACCCAAAAAAAATGACGGCCGGGCGGGCGGAAGCGGCCATTGACGAGGCCTTCCGAGCTCCTGCTTCATCTTCCTCCCTCATCAACCGGAAGAAGCTGCTCGTGCGCTCGAGCATGCACAGGCTCGAACCTGGATTCGAAAAATCTTAGCCAGGCTCGCCTAGAGAGAGAAAATGAAGAGGGAGGAAGAGAGAGGTGAGAGAAAGAGAGAGAGAGACACAGCATTAAAACCCTATGTAGACGATGGAGAAGAGGGGTTAGGCGCGGCCCCCCGTTATTAATAGGCACGACAGACCAATCGGACGGCGACACGTACCCAGGGCCCCCGCCCCCGACCGAACTCTCGGGAATTGGGGGAAAAAATGAGCAGGTGCAACCGTCGCCAAAAAAGAGGCTAATTAAAGGGCTGTGGGCGCAACCGGTGGTTGGTTTTCATTAGTTTGGCATTCGATGCCGCGGAAAATTACCTGTAGAAGAGGAGAATTTCCAAATTTGAAAAAAATTACTCTCAGCTTCAATAACTAATTTTTTTTACCTTAAATAGATATATTCATAACAAGTTTATTTTCTATTAATTTTCATTAAATTTTACTATGAAAATATTTAGTTAGATAAAATGCGACGGTAGACAAACGCATCAATTTAGAATTTTACCATTATGTATTAGTTGTGATTTTTTATAATATTAATTAATGTTTAGAAAATTCGTTGTAAAATATTAATTTAATATTTTTGTATTATCATATTTATGTAATTTGAAATTTTTCATGATTTACATTTCCGTCGTGCCGATATATCACTAGGAGAGGCGACAGGCCGTGTCCCGTTTCCTAAGTTTTCGACGCTCCGAGAAGCAGAGATTTCCTAAGACCGCTGTCGCGCTCAGCTCGCGTGACGGAGTAGAAGGGCCCCTTGATTTCATGGAATTCACGAGACTGCCATTATGGGGGAGGGGGGCCGGAGGGAAGCCAAGTTTTTTGACAGCGTGGAAGCTACAGTGCGCGCACGTGCTCGCGAAACGGGAATTGGCCAGCCCGTACAGATTCGCTCCAACAGTGGGACCGCTGGAAATTTATTTTATAATTTTTAGATTCGTCCGACATTTATTTTTTAATTTTATTTTTAATTATCTCCCGCCCCCACTCGTCCGAATTATCCTGCAATAAGCCTATATATTAATAGGCCCCGCTGTCATGTCCGCCGTGAAATTTAGAGGACATTATATTCTGATTTTTCTCTCTCTTTATCATAGCCATAAACCGGCAAGTCTTTGGAACCCCTCAGATCTTCATAAGCATATGCCAAGATTTGAACTTTCTTCATTTATCTTTTTTTCGACTATTCTTTTCATGGGAAAAAATTATTAAGAGTTTTCAAAGTGATGGAATCTTGTTTTAATTGGAAAGACGACTCTGATGATTGTGATTGTCGAATCGTAGTGTGACTTTTTATGATCTGCAAGAGGCAAATCTTTCAGAATGCTAAATCTTCTTGAAGCCTGCCTTTGTCCTTTGGTGGCTTGAGCATCTTTGGAGTTCTCCTTTTTCGACTGAAATCCGGATAAATTCTTTTTCCTATGGTCAAAAGGGTGTCTCTAGTTAGGTTAGCCAAATTGCTTGGCCAATTGAAGAAAAAAAGGGCTTTAGTTTAATTGACTAAGTTTCTCAGTATATATTTAGAATTATGTAAGCAAAAGAAATCACCCGATATTTCAAAAAATAAGTAAATGCAATGAGTTTATGATTCTATTTGTTTTATGAAAAATAAATAATTCAAAAATATTTTTTTAAATAATTGTTTGTACTATTTGAAATAATCGGTCAATAAAAAAATTTAATGATTGACAATAATTTATGTATAAATATAATCATGAACAATAAATCTTTTTGCGTTTGTTTATTTTTATAAATGATTATTTTTTATAAATATATATTTCAAATGGTTTATTTTTCGTGAAAAGTTGCACCATAAATGTAGGGTATCTTCTGCCCCAATTACGGAACTAGACCACCTTTGACTCGGAATAAAGCGTCCCAAATGATGAGAGAGAGAGAGAGAGAGAGAGAGAGAGAGAGAGAAAGAGATCATTTCACCATAACAAGCCTTTTAGATGCCTTTGGAAAATTCGTGATGCTATTTTTTTCCGCATACGCTGCCTTTCCAGGCGTGAATTTGTTCATCTTTCGACTTGATGGTTCCGATCCACTATTGATGAAACCACATTAACGTTCCATTTATTTTATGAAAAATAAATAATTTAAAAAATATTTTTCTAAAGATGACGGCTCGTATCGCTTACAGAAATTTTTTCATCATTCACAAAAATATTTAAACATATATAGCTTTCAACAGTGAAAATATTTTTTATTGACTAATTATTTCAAATGATTTTAGAAATTTATTTTCAAAATCATTTATAATTTGCAAAATAAAAGGATTATAGGTACGATCTCACCTTCCCAATCATATCAGGTAATTACATAGTCACCTGGCCTTGTAAATCTTAGAAGTTGCCCCAAAATAATTAGTGACAAAAAGGTTTGAACTTTAGATCTCTTGCTTCTTAAAATGAAAGGTCCAAACACTTAATCGTCCACCAATACTAAGGGATTGGAAAATGGTCACACTTAAATCAATTTGCCAAACGTTATTAACAACTACGTGGTAGAGTGAAAATAACATATAAAAAAAATCAGTCACGTCAGCATTTTCCTTCAATTAAATTAGATGGACTTGACAGGTTTTAAAGCATGATTGCACAATATGAATAACACTTTCAGTGCATCATCCCTAAAAGAAAATCACATCAGACTTTTCCGTTCTGTCCAGAGCTAACGAAAATATTTGATTGCACTTCTCAAATAAATTGTAGGATTGAATTGCACTTTTAGAAAATTTTAGGAGTTCAATTACATTTTCATTACAAACTATAAAACTTTTGGTTTCCAAAATATAAAAAAGAAGGTTAGGCGAGGCTTGAGACATGCTACCCTTGAGACACGCTAAATATTTTATTTCCTCTTTTGACAACTTTAGTAAAGGATCAAGAAAGGAAACATTCACAAAGTAGAGAGTTTAAAATTTTTAATAATGGTGAACAAGCGTTATAAATAATATTTGCCTCTTTTGGTTGCTGATGCTAAGGGAAAAAACAAAAAAAAAAAAGTTAAGGTCGGAAAGCGATGGTGGGAATTTCGTGCTATAAAAAAATTATTTAATTATGAATGGCGAAATAAAGTATCTCCTTTTATGCCGAAAAACAACCTCATTCATCAATATTCTAATCTAACCCTAAAAATGAAATCGAGATAATAGTGTCCCGCCCAACTTCGCTGCGGCTAAGAATGGATGCCAAAAAGTGGAGTTGCTTACCAACTTTTTTACAGGGTATTTGGCAAACCCTATGTAGTCATAGTCATCGGACGTTGCAACTCCTTTAGTGCTGTTGCCTCCAACTTCAAGTTGTCGCGGCCTTCTAACGTACGTAGCCAGATGCATAAGTTACAACACATGATTGTTACTTCAGGATTAATTAAAGTATCACCGCCGGTAGCGTCGGCTACTATATTGCTCTCAACTTCTTAAGGTCTCATCTTCAATCGCTTTGGCAAAGGAAATAAAAAGAAAAAAGGTATGATAGACCATTCTTGACTACTACATATATGGAGCTGGAGCCTTAGTTTATTTTACAAGTGAGGCAAATTCCAGAAAAAAGGGCCTAAACCGTCAATGCCTAGTGGTTTATATCCATGAGATAATCATCCAAAAAATCCTGAGTTTATTATTTGGCGACGAATATAGTCATAAACTTTTACATTTGGGAAAAAAATATCTACGACCACCTCATCGATTTTCGGTTCAAAATTGAAGATTTATATTAAATTGAAGTGTAGGACTAAATTAACCGCCATACAATGAGTTTAGGATCTTTTAGATAACTTTTTCCCTAAATTAGCGAACGCCGACACATCACCGATTTTTGGGCCCAAAATTGGCATCATATTAAAAGATTTACACCGAATTGACTAAATTGGAAAGTTTACAATTAAATTGACTATAGTATAATAAGTTCAAGACTTTTTGAATGATTTTTCTCCTATATCAGCACGTGAACGGACACTTTCCATTTGAAGGAACCGCTCGCTTTGCACGCCTTGCGTAGTGACATTTTGGCATGGACATTTGCAGATACAAAATGTAGGAGATGCGACGCACCCTCCCTCCAGGTTGGCAACGAATACAGAAATGGCCATGCAGATCACGGTCCCGCTCCGCTCTCTCTCCCTCTCTGTAACTCTCTCGTGCCAATATGTACTTGAAAAAATCACGTCCTCGGATTGCGCGAGCGCGCGTGGCTCGGGCGACGCACGCACCGCTACTTTGGTCCAAGACCATGATGATGAGGGGCCACGTTTCCTTTGACCAGCAGCGCCCCTATAGTTAACCGTCGGCAAAGATTCTTTCTTCTCTTCTCTTCTCTTCTCTTCTCTGTTATTCTTAAAGCCCTAGTTTGGTTTTTGATCAGTATGACGTGGGGTGCGCGTCCCATCGCTTCCGTCTTGCATTTAAATAGGACCGGCAAGGAATTATCCTAGATTCCAACCCCCGGATAGATTGACACCCAGTCAGAGCTCGTGGATCGCATAGAACATCTTCCCTAAAACTCGGATGAGTTAGAACACCGAATTATTTACGCTAAGGCAAAATGACCAGTCGAGGTCGCGCCTCATGCTGACATCACACGTGAGAGTGTGTTTAAGTATGCGAGTCCGTGGCATTTGAGCCGGCGATAATTTGAGAAAAGTTCCCCCTTTTGATTCTGTATTATTGCGCTTTGTCTAATTAAGATTGTGTACTTTCAATTTGGCTGATCAAATCCCCCCCTCTCTCACATATTTTCTAATCGAGTCTCTCTCTCTCTTTTTCTCGAGTCCCTCTGGCATCGAAGTTGGCCCCATTAATTAAGTCTTAAACACGTCATACTCTAACGTCGTCTACAATGGCTAGATTGTCCACACACATTCACATGGGCGTCCCAACATATTTGAAAGTACAATGCAGGAAAGTAAAGGTAACTAATAGATAGTAAATTTATTTGTTTATGCGTGGGATTCCAGTAGACAAACAATGGTATTTGTTTATTGGTGGGATTCCAATAGATGAACAATGGCATTTATAGTGATTATGTCATAACCGTCTCTAAGCCGTTTTCTTGCGGTTATAACCACGTTCCCTCTTCTCCGAAAGTTTTGTACCCATACTCTCACAATACCATGATAATTTTTTCAAACGGTTGTTCTTTTAAAATTGAGTGTTAGTTGCTTCATCACCTAAGTCACTCTGTTCTCTAGTGACTTCAATCTTGTAACTGCATTTCGATACCCTTTATGCATTCAACTTCCTCCCGATGTCTTAATTGATACTCCGATCTATTCCTTTCTATAGTTAATCATTCTTCATTGTCTGTCAACTACCGGTCAGTAATGGTCATCGATGTGCGATAATATCAATAATAATTATCGCGATCGTCGACAACGGGTCACGTGTTTAACACCTTAAGCTCTACTCACGTGCTTATATATCAACGTGCCGACCAATTTTTGGTGTCAACGGTAGGAATTTTGTAACCCACATCGCCAAAGGGCAATTCTCATGTTGAAATCGAGTACAGATGAGAGGCCCCTCTTGGGAATTCAAGTTCGCAGATAGGATTATTTGTGAGCAGAGATTCTCGTTTGCAGTGAGGCAAAAGGAGACCAAAGTTTCAAACGTTAGATGTCCTGTTGTTACATGTGTACACGAGGAAATGGATATCGGCAATGAATGCTGAGTTTGGCATATTATGGACTTTTCCGAGCCTTATTGTTCTCATGCCACTGGCGCATGTGGTCCGGATTTGCTTTTGCATGATTAACGCCTTAGTCAAACTGAGTGGGGAAATAGAGACATATGCCGAAGGATCAGCAAAATGTGATCGACAAGAAGAAGTGCATTAAGTGGACAAATATGACTCGTTCGCTAGGGATTGAGTCGATTGCAGTCATTGATAATTTCATGAGCAGGGTCGCACACCTGATTCACGGAGAACGGTCTAGACCAGTATTTTTGAATTGTATGATAGCATGTAAATGGAATACCCAAGAAAAAGTTCTGTCATGATGATATTTTACAAGAGATGAAGCTCCAATTTGAGAAGGTAAACCATAACATAATTTAGTTTTTTCCGTAGCAAACCTCACTAGTGGACCGCCAATCGGGACTTCGACTTGCATTTTATCCCGATCCATAAGGTTAGTAGCGTATTTCAAAAAGTTGGTGGCCAGGCCAACTCCAATCTCCTCTATATTTGTCCTCCCCGGCACGGCTCATCGTGGCGCCGTTGTACGGGGCTGAGGGTCCAAACCCCTCGTGACGATGTTGCGAGCACAACGTTAGAAGGACTAGCTGAACGTACTAGCCTCGACAGCATAGAATTTTGGCACAGGAAGAAGCATGTGCCAGTGGCACGAGAGCGACAAAACATATAGCGAACTCAATAGCAGCACTTTCATGTTCACGAATCGAATTCCACATGACGTGAAATTCATGTCCAGTGCAAAGTACACGCATTCCGGTCCAATGCACAAAAGCTCCTCCTCATTGGAAACTCAAGCCTTGCTTTTTGCCCCCTTCTTCGATTATAAAAAACCCTCCATGGAAAGGTGCCGATCCCTTCTAATTTACTTCACCAGGAAGCACGCAATAAAGCGAGCGCCTTTATTGGGGGAAGTGGTGGAATGCGTCCTCTTCCTCCCAAAGAAAAATCTCAAACCTTATCCAACTCGCAAGGCCACCACCATTTTGCAGGAATCGAAGCAAAACCACTGATCCCTTCCCCATCAGCTGAAAGGGACCTGCGCCAAAGTGGAGTGACCTCCTCTAAAACGCACAAAATAGAGGGAGATAGAGCAGAGAAAAAGAGGGAGGGGGGGAGCAAAAGGCAAAAGACGATCTAAATAAGATTGAATTTGGATGGACTATACTTTCGACGCACCACCCACCGATGGTCCCCCCCGAAAGAAATACAAAGAGGGTGCAATGAAAAGGAGCCAGAATTCATTGGGGCCGAGAGAAAACGAAAGCATCGTCTGTCACCGACGTTGTTGGGTAATAAGGACCCGCCGCCCTGATTGAGTCGCGATGCGGGCTCTTATCTGTAGAGACTTTTGTATGGCTTGGGAAATTCTTGCGGGATGCTCCCGTTGTAGGAGCAGGCATGTTCCGCGCTGAAGAAGTTACTACACGAGCTTAACTTAGAGATGGATCAACATCATCATAACCGGTAGTCATGCGGGTCCCGCCCACATGATCAATAATTATAATGAAGTTTATTTATGCAGAGTAAGGCTTCGTTTGTTTCGTGAAAAATGTAACAGTTTTTAGAAAATGTTTTTCAAGAAGCTATTTTACATGATAATATTTTCTGTGTGTTTGGCCGGAACTTGAAAAAGAACTAGAAATTTTTTTCCGTCATTTGGTATCTAATTTGGCTTTATGGGGAAATGACCAAAAAATTTAATTTTATATAATTATTTTTCTTCTCTTTTCTTTCCTTTTCTTTTTGCTTCTTCCTCAGCTGATTGTTGGCCAGCGATCAGCCACAAGCAAGCCTAAGCCTTGTGTGGCTCACCAGATCTAGCGGAACCAGAGCGCGGGCGAAAGAAAGTGTTTTCTTTGACTATTTTATTTTCAATGAACTGAACACTAAAAATTTCGAAATATATATTTTTGAAAGTATTTTTTTTTTTGAAACAAACGGAGCTTAAGTTTATACAATCATTTTTTCACCTAATCGGTATCAAGTCACGAGTCAAACAACGAGAAAATGTGGAAAGATCATTAGTGTCTCGGGAATCAAGGTTAGCTACTCGAGGACTACTCCATGAGGAGGTAGCTGGTACATGACTTGTGGAGTGTGAAACACATGAACGGTAAACTTCTAAATGAACTGAGCAGATCTTGTGTAGTTTGGAGCTGAATTGGCGAATTTAAGAAATAGCCACATGGGCAACGTTAACTAGATCTACTCAAAGACATCTCGATCAAAATCAAGAAAAATGAGGACAAAATTGGTTGTGAATTTAAAATATAGCCACCCGAGTCATGTTTTCTGTGAAGGTTAACTAGATCTACTCAAAGACATCTCGATCAAAATCAAGAAAAATGAGGACAGAATTTATTGTGAATTTAAAATATAGCCACCCAAGTCATGTTTTCTGTGAACGTTAACTAGATCTACTCAAAGAAATCTCGATCAAAATCAAGAAAAATGAGGACAGAATTGATTGTGAATTTAAAATATAGCCACCCGAGTCATGTTTTCTGTGAAACGAACAGAAAGTTCGTACAATGTTTTTTTCACCTAATTGATATTGGGTCAGACAGTGAACAAACGTGAAAAGATCATTAGTCTCTTGGGAATCAATGTTAGCTGCTCGAGGACTGCTACATTGGGAGGCAGCTGGGGCATAACTCGTTGTGTAGTGTGCAACACATGAATGGTAAAATTCTAAATGAACTTGTATAGCTTCGAGACGAATTGTCAAATTTAAGAAGTAGCCACATGGGCCACGTTTACTAGATCTACTCCAAAGACATTTCGACCAAAATCTGGAAAAATGAGGACAGAATTGATTGCGAATGTTGCGGAAGCGGGCTAGATTTTAGCGGGGTCGATAGTCAAGAGCAACGTGCATGCTACGTAATTGATGGTGAGACTAGACACAACGAGTTTCTTCTTTCAGAATTAGTGAAAAGACAAAAAAAAAAAAAAAAAAAAAAAAAAACAGCAGAAAATTTTTAAAAGAAGGCAGTGAAAGAACATGTTCTTGTTCTGAAATACCAGACTATACAATTAGTAGAGTTTCATTTGTAATATTTCTTGGGATGGCCAAGCTAATTTTCTGAATTTCTATTCACCCGAGTTATAATTTAAAATCATCTAGCCTTTCAGAGACGTTTGATGGTGTAGAATGCACTTGGTTGTGTGGAATCGAACCTGTGCGGACGTTGCGCATCAGAATGGAAATCCAAAATGCACATGCGATTTGATTCGCCACCAAGCCCACCATCGCATTTCGCCAAAAGTCAGAAGAATATATAGGGCCCTCAACCGAGAAATTGCAGGTCATCGGTGGGAAAGTTTCTGAACAAGGTCAGAGAAAAATACAGATGGGTTTGGCTCAGATACATTGCTTGGAATGGCCTCCATGTGCGGACGAAGTTTTGAGTTTTTCGCTGCAGCCATCCTTCGAATCCAGTCGAGGTCCATGTCATCTCCAATCATGAAACAATCAAGGCTAAAATAATGCAACGAACAGAGAATGTAATTGCAAAACAGCGATGAGCACACCTCAAACACCTGCACTTAGTACCCATTTCTTTCACAATACACACTTCGACCCCGGACTTTGAAAGTTTCGCACTCGCTGGTTAAACACAACATGTGAATGTTCCGCTAAACGTGTGGGAACTTGAGGAAAGATAAGATTGGAAATAGAGTTTACTTCTTGCCTGTTGATATCTAAATTTTTGCCCAAAAATCATTTCCGAAAAATGGGAACTTGTTTTTCCACAAAAATATTTCATGTCAAATTCTTGCATATAGATTATTTAGGTGTTTAGTATAATTTTTTTTTTTTTCAAATGGAAGATGTTTTTCAATAATAAAAATATAAAAAAGGTGAAAAAAATATAAAAAAAGAAAAAAAAGTTGGAGTTGATGATCTGAATGTGACTAGCCAAGCCTAGGAGGTCAGATTGTAATTAAAACAGCAAGTTGGGGCCAAAATGCAATTTCCAAAAGTTGAGGGACCAATTCGCAAATTTTGCAAAATTTCGCCCGAGCCCTTAAATCATCATCTTGGTCCCCAGTTAAGTTGAAATTGAACTTGAGCCAGGTCAAATCAATCAAATCGGGCCAAAAGGACCAAATTTGCATTGAATTGGGTATTTTCCAATAAGAAAATAGCCAACTTTGAGGGACTTTCTTGCAAAATTGGGTGGGTACAATTGCGAAAGCTGGTCGAGATCTTAAACTACTATACATGAGCTTGTTAATTGATAAAAAACCGCAGCCAAATTGATGTATTAAAGCACTCAAACTAGCTACCAAAACCTAGCCCAAAATTAGGTCTCAATTCAGAGTTGCTGAGTAAGCAACTTTGTGACCCCACTATATCCTACTCAGCAGCCCAATCAGCCTGATCTCTGCACGTGATGGAAGACCATTATTGGTAGTGCAAGTGGACAAAAATTGGTCAGGGATAAGCTGCTGAAAGTAGGGGAAAATCGCAGCAAAATCCGCATACTCAACAACTGCAAAAGTTGAAAATTTGGCTGTCAGAAAGTTGGTGCCTAGCTTAGTTGGCAGGCTTGGTAGGCAGACAAAAGACCGACCAAAAATCCCTTAATTCAGGAGATAAGATCACTGAAGCAAGATCTTTCAGGGAACGAAAGGTAGGAGACAAGAGGGAGAGGAGAGAGCTCACAATCGTTCCCCAAAGACACCCTCAGAAGCAACTCCAGAGAAGCAAAACCCAGAAATTTCAGACCGACCTTGGCAGTGAAAAGTGAATTTTTCACAAACTTGTGGCCAAAATTATCCAAAACCTTAAACTAGAGAGAGAAACTTCACTCAAAGATCTTTCCAACCATAGGTCGCATGTTCCAAATGGAGATCGGTAAGGCCTCCTAAAGCCCCCCGAAACAGTACCCTCCTGGCGGGCCAAGAAAGTCGTTGAGCCCGGTTGGTCACGAGTGAGGGAAAGTGAGTATTTTTGAGAAAATTGAGAGAAAAATGAGGAATAGAATGACTTGTAACCAAAACTATAATACATATAGTTTGGTTTGATGTTAATTTTTCCAACAAAAGAGGTCTTGAAGTCTAATTTTGGAGGTCAACTAAAACCTTCATTGTCAGTTCTTTTCTTTGCAGATCTCATTTCCAGTTTGAAGGAGCCAAATTCCACATGCCCCCCGAGGATAATTTCTTGGTTTCCTCGGCCAAGAATCACTTGCAAAAGAAACTAGGAAGCAAGGTAAGTATCCTAGATGTATTTTTGTTCTATTTTGAACATGTTTTAATAGTGAAAAATCAAGAGGAAAACTAGTCCAAAAAACTGATTGTGAGGCTGGAATTTTTCCAGGTGTTGAAATCTTTTAAGAGTCTTGCATGTTTGATTTACTATACCCCATTTTCCTGCATTACTTATCTTTGTGACTTTGATTAATGTTATATGGAAGTACAAATGATACATAGGTCAGTCTAGTTTAGTCTTTAAATCTCTGTGTAAACTATGAGATCGTCTAAAACTTGGGCAAAAAACCAAGCCTATCCACATTGATTCATGGCTGGTTAGTGTGGACTTTGCATGTGTGTTTCTTGGAGATGTCGTTTTGATGTGTTCGGTTGGTCATTCTCTGTGATGTTTGTTGCATTTGAAATTCTATGTTACCTAGTTTCACTCGGATCAAGTAATGTTTTCCTTAGATCTCGTATGTGATGAGTGTCGGGGCTTGAATATGGGCATGCAACCTGTTTGCTTGACTTGGGTTCAAACCCAGATTTGCAAAATAAGCTCAAACCGCATATTTGAGATCGATTTTAGCTTGGATCTTATGTGTTTTAGGCTATGATTTTTATATAATCTTGCTCTTTGTATGTGGTAGTATAACCTTGATATTTTAGTTCCATGTGAGATTGCTTATGAGTTGAGATTGAAGGCCGCAAACATGGCCTGAAGAAACTGCTTTGGGCCCTTGGGGTGATTTGATGCATGCCAAGTGTTTGACGAAATGCGCAAACCAAGTTTCGATCTTGAAACGGTCGATTTGAGATTGGTTCTTGTTATACTCATGTACTGGGCAGTTCCATATTAGTGTAAATCAGCATATATCGATTTAGGGAATTATTTTCAAATAAAAATAAAAAAAAATAAAAAAAAAAAAATCTGAAAATTTCAAAAAATAATAATATAAAAATGATGGATGGTATCAAATTAAGGCAAAAATGACATCTATGAGATTTTCCTAATTTTATAATGTCATTTTTCCTAATTTAATGCTATTTTGATATTTTATAATCATTTTTGTAAATAATCCATTTTGCATAGATTAAAATTATTTTGAGTAACTTTATGCATATTTAAATTCCAATTTCGCTCATAGGGGTCCTGTCCCTGGGCGTGATAACAAGGCCATGTAATATTATTTGCCCGACTTGTATCGGATTTTCCTTTTCCGCATTTATTTTCAAGTCATTTCAATTTCTTGGATTTTCCTTTTCCGCATTTATTTTCAAGTCATTTCAATTTCTTGGATGTTTACTTATGCACCGCTTTTCATTAATTTGAGTGTAAATTTCTCTTCTAAATTATGTTAGGATTAGTCTAGACACTAAGGAAAACAAACCTACAAAAACATTTGTATGGACGCTTAGTGGTTTTATAAGAATTATAATTGGTAATCAAGATTGTGTGGCCATTTAGATAAACAACCTTTCAAGTTAGTGGTACCGTAAGGGCGCTAATAAAAATATTAGCGTAAACAAGTTCCCGTTCCTAGAAATCTCTGGTTCCGTAGGAATCGAAATAATACTCCCGTGTCTCGATTGGTTTCTAGCCGACCCCAATAGGCTAGTGGCGACTTCTAGAAATATTTAGGTTATTAAGAACTGAAATACGAACTCCAATGTCGCGCGAAGTATGGGCTTGGGAGAGCCCGCGCCTAATCCAAGGCCATTGGTCCACCTCTTTAGGCAAATACCTCTAAACCTCTTCAAGGAAAAAAAAAAGAGGTCGCGACACTGCCACGCCGATCAAAGATAAAGTTGAAGAAACGATTGTGAGATGGAGCGTCGGGTTAAGGGTAGAAAGACACACTTGAATGATTTCGAAAGAGACTGCAGAAAGATGTGGAGTTTTTAGATCTTTTAGAAACTTCATACAGAATCGAGAACAATGGCGATAACGAATAAAGGACTGATTTTGTAGAGCCGAAAAGAGATATGTTGATATTCTAACATAACCAACTGACCACATTTACAGAGACTAAATAACTAAAGTACGCATAAAATGCTGAAAAACTATTTCTTTAATCGTTGCAAGATCATTTCGTATATGGCGACTATCAAGGGAAGCAAACTGGAGCAAAAGTAAAGCTTCTACAACTTGCACAAAATACTCTCGAAAACACGTACTTTAGCTATTGGGAAGAAGCACCGAGCCACCTTATTGTCCGGTCCAACATGCTCACAATTGCGGGGACTAAAATTCGAGCAACCCTTGGAAGAGTCGGATAAGAAAGCGTGCCGAGGATGAACCAGTTCAAGCTCAAAAGAGCAACAGCATCTGAAGCAGGTTTGTTTTTTATGGTGGAGAAAAACTGAACCACACTCACCAGTGACATGCCGACAACAATGAAGAGCGCCATCACCAGCGGCATGCATGGGTCCTCAGCTTCCCAAATTGTCATGCCGACCATAAAAGATAACACTGAACTGAAGAGACTCCGCTTCAATGCAACTTCCCTCTGCTGGGCAAGAGCCCTGTTCATTTCAGTATCGGGCGAAATAAAGCTGCCAGGACTCTTACTGCTTAGTACGTTGAGCAGCGAGTCTATGCTTTGCCTGTCCCCTTCCCATGAATCTTGGTGCATCAAAAGCTCCCGAAAGAATGCACTGCTTCCACTGTAGCTGGATATTGATGGCAGGCTACCGTGAGGAACACCATAGTTGTCACCTCTGCTGCTGTTTAGGCCATTTCCAGATTCCGCCTGAACTCTAAAGTTCCAAAGTTCCTTGCCCTGAATTTCCTTCAACCTAAGATTTTCTGTTTTCAGACGCGGAAGCTGTTGAAGAGAAACCCTGATTAAAATTGTCCAGAAGCATATCTTGAAATATGAGTTGTAGTAAAGAGGACACAGAAATGATTTACAGGAAGAGTATATATCTTCCAAGAACGAAGAAAACTATCTGTTAGCACCATTCAACCAGTTCCAAAAACGAAATTCTTGCACAACTGCATAGAATCTGGTAAAATTCACACAAAACCAATCAACCACTTCCAGAAACAAAATTCTTATACAAAGCATAGAATCTGGTAAACGCTAGGACAAAACTATGGTCCCAGAAAATATTTCAAACCTAACTACTTCTTTATTTTAAATAACATACGCTTGACCAATCCTCTTAGATGCAATGCAAATCGCCCAATCCACATGCACCATCCTATCATTTGGACACAGCAAATCTCATTATATTTCACAGATTCTGAGAAACCGCTCTTGGCTCTTGCATAAGAGACAGATTCTACCAGGATTATTAGGTAGACGACCTCGAAATGGTACCCTTCGGTCCCCTATGAACTGTCAGACATGCATCCCCCACCCTCCGCCTGCCCTCCTTCCCCTTCTTCTCCTGAGTGATTAGGCATGTGTAGAAGATTCATACAAGTACATGTGCAACCAGCATGCTGCCACTTCCCATAGCTCATGCATTAACGGTACAACCAGTGATTGAGAACTTACAAAAGAAGTCAAAGCCAGATAACGAGATTTATTATGGAAAAGCAATCAGGCCAATCGCTTCAACATTTAAAAGGAAACCAACCTCGTCCTCTAACACTTCAAGTCTTGCCATGGTCTTCTCATGCTCGTCTTCAAGTTCAGATAAAATGAATTCCAACATTTTCCGTTCTTTGACAGCTTTATGGTAACGCTCTTCAAGTTCTTTCCTCTCCCACACAAGATTTTCCAACTCCATCTGCATTGCTAGTAAATTGACTTCCAGCTGCAGAACAGAATAGCTATCATCTTGAAAGGAGAAGAAAATAGATTTGTACATGAAGAACTGGATGAAGAAGCAATCTTTTAACACAGCATACAGAAGGAATTGAACAATATTTGTTCAAGATAGAGAAGATAAAGGTACAAGGATAGGGAGAAACTGATCATCTAGCAAACACATATATGTAAGGGAATATTATGATTATAAATATGTTGGATCTCTCCAAATTAGTTAAAATATCCTAGAGAGGAGGAAAAATAACTCTTCTTGATCATGTTCTTTTAAACCAGGAGTGTATTCAACTCAAAATGAATCCAGACATAGTGAGAGTGTAGCTGTATAGGAGGTCATTCTCCTACTTTCAACCCATCTTTGAATCTAAGCATCTTATTCAACCGATTAACATGACTGCTGGTGGCTACACTAATTGCACCTGCCCAAGCTTAAGTTTGATTATATAATCAGCGATCTATTATTGTGAACAATTAGAGGAGAAGTCAAAGTCCAAGTAAAATTTGACAATAGGAATGATATGACAAACAAAAAAGTCGCACACTTCTTCATTACCAAAAAATCAATATCAACAATGAGAAACTGCTAAAGAAATCCTACCCTCTCTCTGTTTTTCTTTTTTTTGTGTGTGTGTGTGTGTTTATAAATGGAGTTTATACTCTGTTCCTGTTCTTTCTCATTCTTCCTTCCTCCTTACCCACATTTTCAGGTCATAATTTGGCACTAAGTGCATGCTTCCCATAGCAGTCCAACTAAATGCACCTGGTTTCCTATTCCCTTTTTATATTTCATTCTACACTCAGCTGGAACTTCATGAATTCGTGGCAGTGTTTCATGGAAAATGCAAGACGCAAGAAATTAGTATGTGCACGCAATGATAATGAAGCAAATTTAACGGGGGTATGCTCGAATAAACATACCTGCCTTTCCCTCTGAATGGCAGTCAAAATCCGAAATGGAAGAGTTATAAGAGCAACCATCCATAGAATCACTTTCCAACATAGGTTCACATGCAACGAGATTGCAGCCATTGCTAGCTCCATCCAGGTCTGAAGGATAATCAAGGTAGTCTTCACTCCAAACACACATATTAGCTTGAGTAGGGAGAAAGGCTTTGTCACCAAGATTATTGTAGTGTTGACTAGCTCGGAAGCTGATGCCATTGGACTATAAATATTATTCACCACCACTCTCAACACCCCTGCAAATAGAACGTCACTCTGTTCCTGAGTGGCCTTTTGAATTTTCCAAGAGTAATCTAGGGATCCCAAGACTGATACAAAAGAATGGTTTACGAACTTATGTGGCAAACTATGAGTGCATATTTTCGTGGGTTTTTAAACAAGTATGTTATATGCAACACCCAAAAAAAGGTGAAGAGAAAGAACTGCTCACCAAAATCACCAATTGCACCTTACTAACGTCAGATCCAAATGTAAACTTTCCGAAAATATTTTAGGTCCAAATGATTGTTTCCTCAAGCTGGACCACTTATGCTAGGTTAATAGCACCAGCCCCATAATGGGAGAAAGCTTCTCCCACAAGCTAAAACATAAGCACTTAACTGAGTACCTCCACATGTTAATTGGAACAGCAGCACTCTTTGTTTTATTGTATCTCATCAATCAGTCCTCCACCAGTCAGTCTAGTCCATTAACCCTTTCTCGAGTTTGTGCAGGAGAGATGAAGCGCCCGTGTACGCGAAAACATTATCTGTCCCAGCAAACAAAGTCGGCAAATTCAACCAGGAGTAGACGTCCTAGACTAGCCATGGTGGAGCACTCATGTCTGCGAGGACATTTGCATGTTCGAGTTCACAATTTTCCATGTTAATTAGTGGAATAACAAACCTTTCATGTATGAGGATTGCTAGAAAATAATGGGAACTTTCTTCCTTGCACTTGCTTTTGTAATTACAAAAGCTATCAACGCTCTATCTTTACCAGTTAGTTTACAAGTACTTACCACACTCTGGAACCGAACATAACCGACGAATCATCTGTCTCTTGCTTGTGAGAACTAACAACAATTCTATACTCGACCAGCAAACAGATTAATCACAACTTTCTCGAGCAAGCATGTTGCAAGACCGCAATCATTATTCCAATTAAAACACTCAAAGCTTGATCAGCTGGATAACTATACATAAAGATCAGCATCAACCCAGTAACATTGACTGTGAGCCCCCACACGTTCAACGCGGAATGCATGATAAACTCCCAAAGAGGAGGCCCACTAAAGAATCTGCATTAAAACAGAGCGTGCGCACTTTCACGCCATAGTTTCTTCACACAGGAGAGCTAGACAGATTAGTATCTAAGATTAGCCGAAGAGAAGCACCCAGAAACGAGGATTGCGAAAGAAACATAAAAGCACAGGCACAGAATGAATTCGAGCAACCCGATGATGGGTGCAGAGAGGAAGTTGAAACACTCACAAGGGTAAAAGCAAAGCAGCAAAGGCAGGTCATCGACTCTGAGAGAGAGAGAGAGAGGTGAGGAGTGGGCAAAGTGCAGCAGCGGCAGCGGTCGTGGCGACACAAAGCATCTGCATGAACGCCACGTCAAAGAAGGGGAGGCAGGAAATTTGGATGAACCTTTCTCTTCTGCATTTATCCTCATGTCTCTTTTCTTCGTCTTTTTTTTTTCCAATTATTATGTCCACATTAACATTCGTAATTCTATATTATTTTATAATTTAATCCATTTGGATTAACTTATACTTTTTTATATTTTGCTTCATCTAACTCGCGCGATTAGTGTTCTTTAATTTTTTTTTTTTTATAAAAGGGCGAGTCTACACGCCCAGGAAAATTTCCAAGGTACTTTTTGGAAAACCGTTTACGAAAATTCATTGTAAAGCCATAAGTTTGATCTACAATAGATGACGTTTTTGTATTTAATTACAACGACAAATCTAAATATCGCAGAGTGCACAAAGTCATTACAAGTGCTCGTTACATGGTATTAGTGGCTGCTGGCGCATCTTTGCTGATTGAAAGGACGAAAATACCCTCTTCGAGCAAGAGTTTGGCCGTTCATGACGAGGCGGTTGTCAACTTATTCTGTCGTGAATTCAGAGCACGACTTACCCTAGAAGGAATATACTTAAGATAGTGACCAGTTTGAGGTGGTTTGACGAGGTCCAACCCATTTATATAGGTTATTGGGTATATTATTTAACATTTGATATGGGCTCAATCTAATTAAGTATATTATGAGTAATGTATTTGTGATATCCAATTAGACATATAAACTCCATATCTTAAACTTGGATAAAAAATGTTGAGATTTGACAATTCTAGAATTGGTCATATCACTCCCTCTATATAAGATCAATGCTAACGTCCTATTATCGTGCTTCCACTATTTCTGTAAAATTATTGAGAGAAAAAAACACACTTATCACAACCATATGAAGGAGAATGGTGAAGATTCATATTCACAGTTAAACATCTTCTTTCTTATTGGATCAATAATGGCTTCCCTTAATTCAAGTTTGTCATATTTATCAATTTGATGTCATGTTTACATGATTGAAAGATCCTATTAATATAATAGTTTACAATAAGTTCTCTTTCTTTTGATACGGGATTCGGAGTATCCCATAATTTTTTTAAATAGATTATCATTTGAATACAAGTAAACTTTGCTAAAAATTTGTACGCCTTACATAAAACTACTTTTGTCAATGATAAATCTTTTGAACGTTAGGGTGTAATTAATTCAAGTCGACATAATCAACCAATCTTCATATATCGATCTCCGAATTGGCTCGAAGGGGTGTTTGAAGCTTGACTTGACTAGACCAAATCAACCTAAAAAAACCTCATCTTTGAGTAGAACTTTAGCTCCACCTCTAAGTTGAGTGTTAAAAACATAATAAAAATAAGAATAACACTATATGAAATATATTCCAGTTAGTAATTTTTAGTGGATTGATCGAATAATTAAGTAGTTTAGTATGAAGAAGGTAGATCCTCGTTCAAATTTCAAGATGTCCTTTTGAGTAACAAAGTAATATTAAGTATCACGTTCCCCACCTCACATATAGAGCGTGATCTTATTGATATTGATAGAATGGTGTATGTGCATCCACAGGAACTAATTGAGTTGAATTACGGTACGTACCGATCATTTCGCTCGTGACTTATAGTCTATCCAATTAGAGCATTTTCGAGCCCAAGTTGGTGCACGATTCAGGAGACGAGCTACCCCAATCCGACCCGACATCGGGGCCACGTTCCAACCATGGCATACAAGTGGAATCGACTCGGAATGTACCCCTACATTGCACCTACTCTGACGTTGACTGGTGCGTGAACCTCCGCGGCGAAGTGGAAAGCGTACCGTGTCCCGTTCCCGGAAGGGAAGGAGTGGTGGCTCCAATGTCCACGGGACGACGCCCCCTGTCGCGCCAGACCACGTCCGTCCGTAGTCATCCGAAGACGGTGATCCGACGATGCAGATGTCGCGTCGCTTCCATCGACGCCGGTCCTTTCGTCACGTGCCCCTGAGAAGCTGCCAAACGAGGACGAAAATATCTCTGCAAGCAAACCCCCACACAAAAGATTACCCAAGTTGAATTTTCCCCACGAAAATCTTTCCTATTTTAGTTAATATAATTCAACTCATGAGGCCATCGAAATGACAGCGTTCCTTCCTTGGGCTTATCAGCTTCCTTTTCTTCTTATTTGTGCCATTTTTCCTCTTCCTCCTTCACAACAAATTCCGAAATCCCATAATCACCACATCAACTAATTAATGATACGTCACTTGTCATCGATCGATTTAAATTGGTATTTAAATAAGTCGTCCATGTGTATTTACTCATTCAAATTCATACAACATAGTTATCATGTTTCATGAATGGAAAAATGGAAAATTGTACGCTAATTTTCTTCTACTACCGTAATATTCCTCGAATAATTTCGAAGGACGACTCTTATTTAATTGCTAGATTTATGTTTTCGTGAAAATATTGAAAATCGAGATATTTTATTTTTCTGTTCTTTCTAAAGTAGTAGCGGCAGAAGGTGAGTGATAAGCGAGCGGTCTGTCTCCTCCGGAGCACTCCATTTCCGGCCCGTGCAACGTTCCGGAGATCGAGCGACGCCGACCATCCTCCGCCGCGCCGTTCGCTCGCCGTCTCTGCACCGACCGCCGTCGGCGCGCCGCCATCCTTCCTCCTCTCCGCGAGGGCGCTCGGCTTCTTTGATGCCGGACCGTTGATCCTCCCCCTCGTCGCGATCCTCCTCCCTCCCCCTCCGGCCATGAATCCGCTGCGGCCTTCGCTTCCGAGGCAGTCGAGGATCGCCCCGCATTCGACCCTTCCCTCGCCGCTCAGGCGCCCGAGCTCGGGCTCGGGCTCGGGCTCCCTCGGCGAGGCGGCGCCCCTCTCCCGGCCCTCCCACGCTCGGTTCCCCGCCGCGGGGGACGCCGCAACGAGGGCCCGGCGGGGCGGCGGCGGCGGCGCTTCGTCGTCGGCGGTCTCCGCGGTGCGGCCGTCGTCGTCGCCTACGCCGGCGATCGCCCCCGACGTCGGCGCCGGCTCCAGATTCTTCGGCGGCTCCCCCGACAAGTCTGAAGTGTGGGAGGAGACCATAGAGAGGGTGATCATTTCATTGAGCTGCCGTCTTTCGCTTATTTCGTCCGTCTGTGTGTGTGTGTGTGTGTGTGTGTGTGGAGGCTGCAGCACTTCACTTGAGAGTGATGAGCGCCTCGCGATTGGCTTTAAACTGCTTTATTAGATTGAGCGCTGTTGTGTGAGGAAGAAAAATGAAAACTTGGTCCTCAATTTAGGAATCGCAATTCCAAACATTTTGTTTGAGATTGGTTATGACACTTTTGACGCGATTAGAGCGTGACGAATTTCGCACTGTCCTGATGGGATTTTGTTTTTTCACTCATGTGAATGTGTAGGTGATATATGCATGCCGGTTCATGACGCTTCTCGGAGTTTCAGGCTCTTTGGTAGGATCATTACTGTGCTTTATCAAGGTATGCAATTTCAAATCAAGGAGATTGCAATTTTACATTCCCCTCGAGGGATGCATCGCTAGTTTCTTTTTCACATGTGGAATTTCGGATATCTTCTCTTAATGTTTGCTGTTCTCATTGCCTTTTGAGAATTAGTGTCCTCTTGGGGAAAGGAAAGAGGAGGACAATTACGAGAGGTTTTGGAGTAGTATATCTTCAGTCATGTATAAACCTTCCCCATGCATACCGATAGTAGTTCTTTATGTATGCCAGAGGACGGGAAAGAAAATGTTGCATCGTTTGGGTTGGCTAGAGCATATGTCGTTAGATAAATGCAGATATTATAGCCAATGATCTCAAAGCTGGATAACCCGGCAGACCAGGTTCAACCGGTTCAACCACAACTCTTGACAAGCTCTCTCAAATTCTTTCAACCATAGCAGTTTGGGGTAAAGATTGAACTGTGTTGTGGACTAATCCAATCTTATCTCATGTCACCTTCACCATCTTAGATATGTAAGACCCATGGCTTGGTCCTACCTTGTCATACCTTGTATCCTTTAGCTCTAAACTTCTCCTTGTAAAAGGTAAAAACATATGTTTAGATTCTAACTAAAGCATTGGTGATTGAATAGGACAGATTAAACGGTATCCATCCATCCCTGGTTCTTTCTTCATGCTAGTTCTATAGTATTTGGTAAAAGGAAATGTAGCACTAGCTTGTCCATAATGAAAGCAGGAGACTTTTGTATTGTGAGATTTTATGGTACCACTATCGGCTGTTCTAAAAGTTTAAGCTATTAGATGAAGGCATGATTTATTATTTAAATATTTTAACACTCTCCCTCACACTTTGTCTAGTCGGGGAGGCAATGGAGCCTGGTAAAATTTGAACTCGGGATTTCCAGCTCTGATTTCATGTGAGATTTTGTAGCTTAGGCTGTTAGATGAAGGCGTGATTTTTTATTTTAATATTCTAAGATTTACTACTTTTTTATTTGACTAGGAGGAAAAATAGAACCATTACAAATAATTGAGAGATATGTGTATGGTGTAATGCTAAGTGTAATGGATCTTGCTTTCAATGCCACAGATGATAGGTCTTTTTTGTCAAGTTGCAGCTGACTAAGTCTTGAGAGTTTTCTCTTTTTATGGAATTTGAAGTAGCTACTCCATTTATGTGAAACATGGATGGCTTATATATAGGTTTCAGGGAAGCTCAGATGCTGAAATATATTATAATGTTTACAAGCTGTGTGTTTGTTAATAAAGTCTTAATGTGGTCTATAGAGATGATCACTAGCATATATCTATTGGCAACATCTTTGATAATAGAATTTGAGTGGTTAGACAGATCAGTCAGTGTATTTACTCCTGGGAAAGTGATTATATTTTAGACATCTTTGTCCATTTCGCAGCATGCGTTGGAGAAAATGAAAATCAGTTAGCGGAAGGTCAACTAATATTCATGCTACTTTCAATTGGCTGCAATTTAGTAATCCCAAATTTCTTGCTATTGATGATTCATTATTTGAATGTCCCATCTGCCTGGCTTTTTTAACACAAATTAGTGACATGTGCAGGGATGTACTCATGTGACCCAGTCTTTTATGGAATACTTTGTGAATCACGGCAAAGTGATCTTCTTGCTTGTTGAGGCTATTGGTGAGTCAAAAGTATCTGTACATACTTGTTGTCGCTATTTTTATGTTGCTGTTATGGTACACTCTCAATGGTGCAGATGTTCTCAACATATTTTGTTTAGTCGGAGTTTTGTCTTTTTTCTTAAACTGTGTTCTTTTCCTCGTTTTTGTCCCCTCTCCTAAAAATAGACTAGTGAAAAACTTGGACTTTGTAGCAGGTGTTGTTTTTCCTTAAGTTTCTATGGATATTCTCTAAATTTTGCTGTAATGATCACCTCACCCATTTTTCCTTACATTTTTAGTCGTATGTAGATGTTTACAATAGTTATTGTGTCAATCAAAGATTGTGATATTGAATCACATTAGTGAATTATTTCTGATTAAATCAAGAAGTATGAAAGTTTATTTCCCTTTATTGTACCTACTGCTCTCAGTTGCTAGGATTGATCTCTCGCCCCTAATATCATGAACCTATGAAGCTTCCCCAAAGGATTACCAAATAATGAGATGAGATGAATAACAGAAATATATACTTAGCTAAATAGTTGGCTTCATGCTTAAAATTATGCATTGTGTATGAAAAGTGTCCAAATAATGCATGTCATTTCCTTCAAATAGTGGAAACTTGTTTAGCAATTTATGGCAGGAAAATATAATTCAATCTGGAGAAGAAAGATGTTTGTCAACAAAAGAAAAGCGAATGAAAACAAGAAAGGAAAGAGAACAAGAATATTCGACACCACACATTTTTAAAACCCTCTTTTATATAAGAGCAATGCCTTGAGTGTGACAGAAAAATAACAGCTAAAAAGAAAATCCCGTCCGTTTGCATGTTCGTTATATGAAAATCCAGACTTGGGTGGACATTGGACAACACTCTTTGGGATCGAAGTCCTTGTCCACTTTTAGCTAATGATGATCCCTGAGTTATCTAACGTTGTATGTCTCTTGTTCAATTCAACGTACATGTGAAGAAACTGATTGTGGGACCGTGATTTTAAAGTTAATGTTGGTGTTTGTGTTGCATAGTTTTAAGAAAACAGTGATTTCGTTTTAGGAATATGCTGTGAGTATATTAGGAATATGCTATGAGTATATGGTTGAGTAAACATTTTAGAAGATGATGGTTAAAACAAGCCAGCATGTAATAACACAAAAAGAACTCCTCCGAGAAAACAAGTCTTTAAGACACAATTTATTTTAAATGGATAAAAAAAAATTTATTTTATCTTTTGGATAAGAATTTGAGTTGTTTGGCCGATGGTTTAATAACATGACATGAATTATCAAATAAGATGGATGAAACAGCTTGTGATTGCCATCCTGTAGCATTTACCACTATAGTTTAAAGGTTGATACTCGATTGCCTTTAACTTTCAACTTTCTTGTAATTCATGTTGAAGGCACATGATTTAGTTAACAAAACTATTTGCGTCTATAAAATTCAATTTCAGGGCTATATATCATATGCCATTTTGTTGATATTGTTACTTCATCTAACATGATAAAACCTGCATAGTTGGCTGAAGTAGATTTTCCAACTGACCATCTTCTCTGGTCAAGTTACATGGTTTATGCAAATTTGATTTCTTTTTGTTTACTGTTGCTTTTATGGCTACTTCATGTAATGTAACATGCAATTTTTTTTGGCAATGTCAGATGTATATCTTTTAGGAACAGTGATGCTTGTGTTTGGAATGGGTCTCTATGAGCTCTTTGTCAGCAATCTTGACATTGCGAAGTCAGTGTCAGGGGAAGGAAACCAACAGACGTCAAAC
Source organism: Eucalyptus decipiens (assembly GCA_014182575.1). Classification (NCBI taxonomy): domain Eukaryota; kingdom Viridiplantae; phylum Streptophyta; class Magnoliopsida; order Myrtales; family Myrtaceae; genus Eucalyptus; species Eucalyptus decipiens. Next base: position 42,304,628 of record CM024612.1, on the reverse strand, counting down.
CTTTTTGGTTTATTCACTTTAAAGGTCAGTATTGTTTTACATATTGGAATTGTTATTTTCTTTTTCAGTTTGATGACCCAGGTTCCTTTCACACTGTCTCAGTTTGTGGGAAAAAAAAATTAAATTTTATAGGGCTAAAGTGAATTTGTGCTATAAATTGCTACTGTCTCCTATCAGTTATCAAGAACTAGAAGTAAAGAGGGAAGTGATATGTTGCTACCTTCCCCTTAGACATATGGTCATAGTTATTCTTTGATCATGTCTGAATAGCGTTTACTTTGCAGGAGCGACCAAAATGGTTAGAAATAAAGTCTGTCAACGAGCTGAAAACCAAGCTTGGCCATGTCATAGTGATGCTTCTTTTGATCGGCTTGTTTGACAAGAGCAAGAAGGCGGCTATACATACTCCGTTCGATCTGCTTTGTTTCTCTGCATCTGTCCTCCTATCGTCCGGCTGCCTCTATCTGCTTTCCAGGCTCAACGGTTCTAAGTGAGAGAGTTCTTGTGCATGGTTCAGCAACAGCTAGCTAGCAGAGTACTTTTATGAGAAAGATGATGTAATATTGTGGAATAGGGAACGATACTTGATGGACATGCTTGTATCATACTACCTGTTTATTCAGGGGTGTCGTTCCGCAGATATGTAATGCTATTTGCCATGTTGTTGCTGTTCTCGAGCTGTAGTTTGTGTCAATTCCTCCTAGAGAGTGGTGCTATCGGAGCTAACATGCAAAGCGAAACCAAGATGAAGCATCCGGAGTTTAGGTCCAAATACGTATAACATGATACCACAAAGAGCGGTCAATCGTCTGGTTATGTTGAATCTGGGTCGTTTTCTTTGAAAGCTCTGGACGTTTCCATATTTGAGTTTTCAAATCACTTCGTTAATTCGATTGGTTTTGCAAGCTCCACGCAGTTACACACAAAAATATAAAAGAGTCTTTTATGGTCTAAGAAGAGTGCTGAGCATCAGTTGTTTTGATTAGCAATTTGGAAAGGGGAGATCCCTGATGCTTAGGCAAAAAAAGGTGTTATCATGAGCAAAAATATGTACATTAGAAGTAAGGGTATGCAAAAGAATTAGGAACCATCCAGACCGCCTGAAATCGGATCGAATTGGCCTAGAGCCAGCAGTTCTAATGGGAATAGGTCCGGTTCCTGACTTCAAGTGTGGAACCGTCCAACCATTCACCCAAACCGAACCGGTATAAATGTAATTTTTTGTTTTTGAATTTCTTTCACTCTGCTGGAGAAGCTCCCGCCCTGTTTATTAAACAGAACAAAGCCCTTCGCTCGCATCCATGACAGCGGCCTTGCCGACTCATCGAAATACATGTTTTTGTGTCGCTCAACGCGTTTTGCTGTCCCCATGCTGTGCCCAAGCTCCTGCATCCGCGACAGCAGCTTTGCCAACTCATTCTAACACCACAGCAACAGTCCCGGGCGGTTTCCAGTGATTCTAGTCGTCATCCGAACTCTACTTGATATTACCCCATTTGATATCACATCATCAGATATGTTTGTGTTTTTGGTTCCAACCATATCAGAGAGTGCGTGTTAGGAATGATATTCGTTCTTGGACTTTTGTACTTGTGTTCTGATCAAATGAATTGACGTTGAATGAAACCACAGTTTACTGGACCACAAGGCCAATGGGTGTTAGACGCGCCTTAAATTTATCTACCAATGAGAAATTCTCATAATACAAATTTGGTCTGATCGTGTGAAAGCTTGGTGGGATCGGTTCCATGAACCCACCCGAGAACCATATTGGACCATCAGTCTAGTTCCCGGGCTAGTCTATGCAACTAGTGGGCGGTTTCCAGTTCTAAATTTTCGAATCTAGTTCTTAGTGGGCAGTTCACAATTTCAAGGTAGAAAGCGCCCACTTGAACCATACTTGTCCTTAATTGAAAGTCTTAAAAGTTGTCATGAAAGTGAAATTGAATTATAAAACTTTCAAAAAATGTAATGTCTTAAAACTTGTCACGAAGATGCAATATAATGCTAAAACTTTTAAAAAGTAAAATTAAGTTTTAAAATTTATTAAATTTTAATGTAATGTAATCCTAAAACTTGTTAACTTTTTTTTTTTTTTTCTGTTTGTTAAGTTGGATGGAATTAATGAAATGGCCTGATTGCACTAGCCTACAAATTTTAGCATTGAATTGCACTTTTGAAAGTTTTAAGACTCAATTGTATTTTTGTGACAAGTTTTAGGATTTTATTGTGTTTTTTGAAAGTTGTAGAACTTGACTATATTTTCATGATAAGTTTTAAGACTTTTAGGGTACATTTTGTAATATTTATGTTCCCAGGAATAATTTTTATTCTCTGGACGAGTTTTTGAGTAGAAGAACACATTTAGTAATTGCAAAAAATTTATATTTTTTGGAATAAAAAATTTGAATGTATTTGATATGACTTTTTTTTTTTTTAATGATGTAGGATTTCTTTTAATTTTTTAAATAATTTTTTTGATTTTTTTTTTTTTTTTCTTCTTCTTCTTCTTCTTCCTCTAATTGGTTGTCAGGCCTTGGCAATGACTGGTGACCTACTAGAGACAAGAGCTAGCAAAGCTCTACCTTGTAGTGTCTGGGTGAGGTCAAGCCTTGTTGGTCCTTGTCTTTTGGCCAATCGCTAGCCATTGCCAAGGCTCGTCGATTGGCTAGAGAAGGAAGAAGAAGAAAGGAAAAAAAATAAAAATAAAAAGAAGAAGAAAAAACCTTGATTCAAAAATTGTTTTTAGGAAAAAAGAAGTAGGTTTTTTTTTTCTACTTTTTGTTTCTATTCCAAATTTATTCCCCGACCATTGATCTATTCCAGGGAATAGAAAAATTAGCTGACATTATTAAATTAAATTTTTTCTATTCTAGATAACAAAGGACATAAAAATAGGGGAATAGAATGATTACCAAACATGATCTTAGTGCACTTATCTCATAAGAGATGGGAGGAAGTGCAAGAGGAAGTTTCAAAAGACAAATGATGTGCTTAAGACTTCAAAAGATTAATGGACACTAAGAGAGAGATGAAATTAAGAAATTATGCTTCATTTGGCCAATAACAACACAAACCCACCCCGCTATGGACGTGTTGGTTCGGGCGTTGCCCCTTCTTTCGGTTGGGGGGAGGTTCGAGTGAGTGCGGTGCCATGAGAGGTGGGTCCCTACGCTAGCACCGCTCTGAGGGTTCTTTTTTGCTTTTTTATTCTTCTTGGGCTACTAAAAGATAAGATATTGCACCGAATGATGTCCAAGGGAAAGGAGATTTAGTTCGCATTTTGGAAAAATTGCGCATTAGCTTCCTGAAAATTACGTAGCTTTCGGCTGTAGTATGTACATTAGTCATCGTTATCAGATGGATGATGGCGTGATTGATTTCTAAATTTTTCTTCAACGTTCAGTGAGGTGTCTGGACTTTTTGTCCGTTCAATTTACTCTTTGAATTATCAGATAATCACTTAATGTAGTCCTTATGTAAAAAACTCTCATTGTTAGCTAACGTGATTATGTTTTCTATCAACTTAGACATTGATTTGCCACGCTGACATCCACACAACTTACATGTGGCTACGTCCCCAAAAGAAAGGTAAAAAATAGAACAGAAAAAAGGATTTGCTGACTTGGAAAATCAATGTAATAGCCCTCATATTTTGGTCCAGAAATTACCGACATGGTAGTCAAAATAAAAAAAAATGTCCGTGTGGCGATGCACTTGATGAAAATAGTACAATGAATGAAAATGTGAAAGCTCAAGGATTAGATTGAATAAGGAAAATTAACTGGTCATATTTTTATAACATTGAAAAATTCATGAACCATTTATATCATTATCCCTTTTGAAATTGAATTTTATAAATTATGCTAGACATTGCTCTTAGTCGTGGTGTGGCCGCTGCCTGTGTTACTTTAGTGAGCCCCGCCCGTAGGAAAAAGGTTGCCATGCTCCTTTGACTTCTATCTACATGTTTCCAAATTATCATGATTATTCCTATGTTGACTCATTAAAATGCTTATGTCACGACTGAATTCGATGCATTTTGATTGATCACTATAAGTGACTTTTAGTATGGCCAATCATTATTCAAACATTAGTTTAATTGAGTTTTTGTTATCGTATCCAAAAGATAAAATCCCACAGATTTTTTTTTTTTTTTGGCCGATAAAAACATTTCATAATATTAATCATAGTGTTTAGAAACAAGAAACTAAACTTTAGAACATAGATATCCACTAGGGGCTGGGGCAGGCTAAGAAGCCAATTAGAAGGAAGGGTTTTTTTCTTTTTTTTTTCTTTCTTTTTCTTTTTCTTTTGACAAATCCGGTCAGCTAGCTGATTAGTTTCACAGGGACAATCGGTTACATGAATAAACCCGAGTTGGGTTGTACGCATTCTGCAGTCCTCGATCACATCCCGTAGGTCCCATGGGCTCTGATCCGTGCCCATGAGGAAAAGAAATAGTTATTGGTCATCAGTTTCCAAAGTCACCATCAAATCGCCTCTCACGCGCAGATCATTTTTTCGTTCTAAGGGCAAATTAAGCTTCCACGAAAGCTAGGGCAGGAGGGGATAAAGCTTTGACCAATCTTGAAAACCCGTTCACGAGGTTTTCAGTGGAATCACTGCACGTGCAATTTCGCCTCCGGAAGCTCCAATTAGTAGTGATCTATCGATGTTAAACCTCAGACCTCCTTGTCCAGTGGGAACCATTGTATAGATTGGCGGCATTTCTTTTTCACTTTACTTGATGCTTTTGGGTTCCATCTCAGCAAATTTGTATGCGTCACAAGTGCTATGGTGACGATTGAGGTTGAATCTGGTGGTCGGTGTTGGAAGATGAAAGTGTTGCGAGCTCTCCAAAGGTGCCATAACACTACAGCAACCGTAGCCCTCAGCGGTAAGTCTGTCTTTGTTTAAAAAATTTGCAAGACCCACCTGTTCATTTTGGCCATATTCTGGGACGAGAACTGGATCTTCAATCTTAGGTCTGACCAAAGTGCTATAGGAGTGGGTGTAGCTTGGCAGTGTAATCTAGCGGCTTTGAGTAAAAGTAGCGCCCGCTACAATTGTAATAACTCAGAGTTATTAATGAAATCTAGCCCTGTTGGTGACTGTTAATATGTGAGAGTAGACGAAAACTTGATTCAAGTCGAACCACTATAAATCTATATATTTCTATCTCTATTTCTCTACTTGTTACTTTAACTGTTTAATAGACGCATCTCACTCAATACACGCACTTTATGCTTGCATACGTTAATCTATTGCTACTTATATTAACTGACTCAATTTATTTCTGCGATAAACTTGTTAGATTTCAATATACAACCTATTTACCCCCTCTAAATTAGATCATCAACTATATCAATTGGTATCAGATCAGGTTGCTCATATTTTTAAAGTGATGCATTTCAAGAGTGCAAAAATCTTTTATGGCTGGTCATATTGGTGTAGGAGTTTGAGAGGGTCAAATAAGCTCGAGACCTCAATTTTGTGATAAAACAAATTATAGCTATTGGCAATGAAAGATGAAGGCAACGAATCAATGGATCCGGCAATATGGGAAGTTGTTGACAATGGTGTATCCGTCCTACTTCAATAGTCACAATAACAATCTCATCTGCATCCTTTGGCACTGGTGAAAATACAGGTGAAACAAGAGCAGTGCAAGTAATTATATCTGCCGAACAATTAGCAAAAAGAGAAGCTCATGATGCGAAAGCTCTATGTTGCCTTTAATAGGCCTTATCACCACGTACTGTGTAGTTTAGCTAAAAGAAATTTGGGACAAGGTACATGTCATTTTTTAAGGAACTGATAGAGATAAGGAAATCAAGATGAACATAGGTACCGATAGAATTAAGGAAATCAAGATGAACATACTCTTGGGGAAATATAAAACCTTCAAGATGAAGTCTGATGAAACTATCACTCTGTACATAGAGATAATAAATGGTCTTGCCTACCAAGGAAATACATTCACAAATTTGGAAAATGTGAACAAAATCCTAAAAGCATTACCAAATGTGTGGAGTCACATGAAGACTTCAATTTGAAAGAGAACTGAGAATTATGCCTCGGATGAACTCATGGGAATACGAATGACATATAAAGTTGAAAATCTGATGAAGGAGAGCAAAAAGGCAAGAAGTCAATTGCTCATATTAACTGACTCTATTTATTTCACAAAAAATTTATCATATTTCAATACATAAGCTATTCATTGGCATCACCCACCGACCATCTAACTTCTTTAGAGATACTATCCTTCCAGTTAATATACTTTGCCAACCCCAAGAGGGATGGGAACCCTTACTAGTATTCTAGAAATCCCACATAGGTAAATAGATTCCTTTTAACAATTGACTCCATAGAGCTAACAGGGATTGTCATTGTCTCCATGCCTGCTCTCTTAAGACAGCCTTACTAAAGGTGATACGAGTCTAGACCACCATTATCTGTCTCAGTTTTAAGTACCTCCTATTTCTTCTAATTTATGCCTTATTCCAGATTCTTTTTGTTTCCACCAAAAGGATGTCATTTTTTGCTCAATGGCCCTACGGATTGAGATGAGGATCTTAAATATAGACATTGCATAATGAGGAAGAGCCTGCACCACAATCTTAATTAGAAATTCTTTACTTGCTCTCGACACCAACTTTTCTTTCCATCCTCCAACTTCATATTTACCCTTGCTAGAATCTAGACAAAAACTTGAAACTTCAATTGGCTCCAATCTAAAGGGATACCTAGATATTTTACCATTTTTCTCAATTTATGGCACTGCTCATTCTAACCGAAACTTATTTTTGGTTTTGATAAAAAAATCCCTATCAATTTCTTCAAGATTATCAACGTTAGGAGGTTGTTGTTGTTCCATACGAAAATGAGGGGATTGATGAAAATGTGGGTTTTGATAATGAATTTCTAATTGGTTTTAATATTGATAATTTTGAAGAAATTAGTTGTGATTTTTGGATGTGAGGTAAAATTGGGATTGGACTTAAAGTAGGGTTTACTTTAGGAAAATAGGCCAAAAAAAGAGTATAATAATATTATATGAGGTAAAAGTCATCAAAATTCTCATACTTTGTCAATTGTAACATATTTACTCCAAACTTTGTTTTATGGCACTAAAAACCACAAATTTGTGCCTATGTGACACATTTAGCCAAATCTTGTTTCTTTTTTTTTCCTTTTTTTGTGATACTAAAAATCCCCATACTTGAATTTATGTGACACATTTACCCTAAAAATTTGATGTCACAAAAAAAAAGTTTAGTGCTTTTGGTGTCACAAAAAAAAGTTTGAGGTATATGTGTCACACAAATATAAGTCTGGGGTTTTTGGTGTCACATAAAAAAGTTTGAGATAAATGTGTCATACAAGTAAAAGTTTGAAATTTTTGGCGTCACATCCAAACTGTGTCATAGTTGGCAAAGTTTAGAATTTTTTTGTGGCTTTTTCCCTACTCTAAGAACAAGTGAATCCACAACTCCCAAAATAAGCTCTCCAAATCCAACATGGAAGGGGGAGGTGGGGGGTTCGGATCCCCACCTTCTCAAGGGAGTTAAGGTGGGGACGATTTAGTTTCAAGTGTAGGTTTTGATTCTCACGCCTTGCAAGGAAGCAGGGCAAAAGTCCGAGAGTGAGAGTTAGAGTAGGAGTAAAGTAGAACCGACAAAAAAAAAAAAAAAAAAAAAAATATCCGCTTTAAGAGTTGTCATCCATACAATTGCCACAACTTCAGAAATCATCTAACCTAAAAAAAAATAAGAAATGAGGGGAAAATTGCAATTTCAATCCTAAATATATCATATCGATTTGAATTTAGTTCTAAACTTTATAATTGATTCCATGTATTCCTAAATCTTTGAGTAAATATGCAATCAAGTGTTCTTGGCCATGTCTTGCTTAACATTGTTGACATCGAGATCCAATTGTTGCCAATTATTCCATGTGTCATAGCTAGCCATTAAGGGTGAGTAGATCTAAATTCCTTACAAGTTCTATCTGGAACTTGAAACCTACTCATCAGTATAGGTTTCTTATTTTTTGGAATCTAGAATCTATTCGTTCGTCAGACCTAGAATCTATCTTATCACAAGTTCTAGAATTAGTTCCAAGGTATAAAATGTTATTCTTTAATCAAAACAAAAGTGAACACAAGAACAAAAATAAAAGCTTCTCATATGTCAATAGCAACAATCCATAAAAGATGATTATGTAAAATAAAATAAATAATAATATGTTCAAAATACGTAACATAAAACCTAAATTATAGAACTTTAGTCCTCAATCATCATAAAAAATTATTCCAAATTCCAACCACTTAAAATAAAAAGAAACAACAATCATAGTTAATCACTTAATAATAGTTTTAAATTTCAAATTACTATTAACTAAACTAAAATAATTATTAGAAAGCCTCATCAATATATTCACTCCACTTAAACTAGTAAACTTTATTTACCGATGATAATCTCTTCATTAAGACAATCCATATCTAAAAAAAAGAAGAGATTAAATAAAATATTCACTCATAAATATATAAAATAAATTACAATATACAAATATAAACATCACTTTAGGTTCTAGTTCGAGAGAAAAATGAGGGATTTTACATTACATACTCATTGCGGTTCTGATTCTCGATTCTTGGTCCTAGTTTTAGTTCGATTCCTATGGAAATCAGTGGTTCCTATAAAAGTGGAACTTGGAATTGAACCATCTCTCCCTAGAACCTAGGATCGGACTGGTTCTCTGGTTCCCTAGAACCATACTCAGCCATACTAGCCATATGACATGGAAATTTTACTCAAAATGACGCCGTGTTGCTTAACTTTCTGAATTTTTCACTATCTTCTTCCTTATTACTCTGTTTCCTTTGTTTTTTTAATCTTTTCTTTCCCTATTTAACTTCTTCCCATTTCACCTCCCACCAAACTTGTTTTGTGTTGCAGCATAAACAAATGGTGGAGCACGACCAACCTAAAGAAACTTGAAAATTGAGTCGATGAAGCGTATATAGTCATTGATATGTTGTAGAATATATATAGAAATATCACCACCTATAATTATGGTGAAAAGTAAAAATAAAAGATAACAATTTTATCTATAAGGAAAATAAATCACAAAAGATCTCAAATGATGAACTTGTTGATATTTTATTTGATTTATTATCTTTATACTGATTTGTAAAAGATTTTGCACTGCAAATATTTTGATTTTTTCCCTTCTGATTTGCTACTTCAATACAACCCACTCCCAGTCACAACCTAAGTCTCACGCCACTGGCACGTCGCCGCTGTTGGACCCCTCTCAGCGAGCTCAACACTCTTTCTCCATGCTCGTCGAGCTTATTCCCATCAAGATCTCACGTGCTCGAAGGCCATGCACCGAGCCTCCAGATCTCGGATAGCTTGACAACTTCCCTATGGCCATCGAGCTTGTGGCTGTCGAGATCTTGGCGAACTCGACGTCCATAGGTCGGGCCTCCTAGGTATGGATGGTTACGGCGCCGTCTCATCCAGGTCTGGCTTTCCTGAGCCGAGAGCGAGAGCAAGATGTGCCTCGTTGCAAAGGATGTTGTCCCACTCGCTGTGCGTTGTAGATGAGTTCCAGAAGGCGAGAGTTTATGGGTTCTCAAGGCCATTCTTGAAACTAACTATAACATGGACGGTCGGGGAACAGTAAAATTGTCCATGTCGGTAACCAAAGGTTGAAGACTAATAGTAATCAGAAGGAAAGAAAAGAAAAAGGAAAGAAGAGGAAAAAAATGAAATTAAGAAAAAAAATCAGAAATATAAGCAAAGCTGCATCGTTTTGTCTAAAATTGCTCATGTCAAGTCATCTGCTGTGACACAGCATGATGGTTGATGATGAATGGACTACAACACTGTCAACAATTTCGAGCGAGATTTGGTCCGAAAAACTTGATCGCAGTTTTCTTAAAGTTTAAGACTACATTTAATTAATTAAAATGTTTATGGTCGAATACAAACGTGTACAATAGATTGAAGATTGAAATTGCAGTTTTCTATGAACAAGTGAGCAGCCACTAGCTTAGTAAATAAATTCTCAAGATCTGGAATAGGAGAATCTTCTCTTACCTTATTATATCAAAGAAACAAAATTTCATTCAAATAAATCAGGCACTTAAATAGGCATAGCTCTGCTTATCTTCAATTCGATTATAACAATAACTCGGAAATCATTGATTAATGTCACTTCATTTCGATCCACATAATATAGACATTGAACAGCCTCATGTCAATGATGGAAAAATCAAACGAAAACATGGAACCTGTATCATATGAATGCAATTCATGGACAACATAGTGGCCCATCCAATATACACAAATAGAGTCCAACAATTGACTTTTCTGTCGCCAGATATTTTTCCCGAAGAGGGGCATCACCCAAAAAAATGGTAATTACAATTTTTTCATTCGTAAGCAATTTGATATGCCATCACTCACAAGCGTTTATGCCAATGAAGCGATTATGCCAATGAAATGTCATACAACAAAATCATATTGTTCCATCCATTTCATTTCAATTCTATTTCGATATTCCACGTACATGCTTTCGATACCTTAATAAGATCATCCACTTAATAGTTTTTGACTAAAATAAAGTTAGATATAAGAATATTAAAGAAATAAGACATTAGAAGTCGTAACTTTTGTACAGTATTCACTTTAGTGTTGGAACCTTTCAAGTAATTATTTGAATGCCACTTTTGTAAAAGACAAAAAAAGATCACTTAAGTGTTATTGCCTATTCGTATGGCCAGAAAACCCGATGTGGCAATTTTTTTAGATTATCTGTCCAACATGGCTAGCCAGCAAAGTGAGTTGGCCTAAATTAACCTAAAACGATGTCATGTAATACATGTTTGCCCTCAATTAACGAATTGGGGCAAAATCAAATATGTTCTTCAAACCCTCACCCTAGCAAATGGTTCTCGTGAAGGGGCTTGGAGGGATTCATGAAGATGCCTCCATGAAGATGCCTCTGCTTGTGCAAGCAAGAGAAAAGGTAGCCTTTGTTTCTGCAAGCAAGAAGATGCCCATTTAGTGTCTCAGTTTGAGATGTGGGCTATTGAAGAAGAGGAGAGAGAGAATACGACGTAGGTGGGAGTTAATGATTGGAGAGGGCGAGAAGTTAGGATCCGAGGCCACCGCACTAGATGAGGAGTCCTGGCAGATCATGGATTGGTTCAGCAACATAGGGTTGCCGTTGTTCAAGGCGGCGTGACCGGGGCCTGCCAATGCGAGTCACAGTGGCGGGCAAGACGTCTTCTCAAGGCTATGGTGGTGTGACCACTGCTAGCAGTAGGAGCTCCAGTAAAAATCAAGAGTAAATTGAATGGATCGAGGAGAGAAAAAAAGAATCGGGTCGTTTGTTCCTTTCTCCACACATGCAAGCACCAAGAGTGCGCGTGCTTGCACTGCAGATGAAGCTTCCACGAGGATGAACTCAAGCAAAAAGAGCTCTCACTGTAGATCATTATCCGCAAATTTCATACTTTTGCATATTCTTCATTTTGAGAAAGCTATTGCGATTATCCTACATCGATTATAAAAAAGATTGATGGTTGGTTTATAAGCATGACAGAAAATCTCATCATTTGAACTAATTTTTAGGGTGAAAGAGGCCTAAGAACATAATAACTCTAATCCAAGCTTCACGTGTGAGGGGGAACATTGTTGAGATTGTCCAACATTAATTTCTTTTTAAGAAAGCCACGGAAGATTTAAAATTTCATTAAGAAAAGCTGTGTAAAATTTTTAGCCAGAATTTATCAGTGGAGTATTTAATTGATCTTTTTTCTTTGATTTGATATTTAAGAGATTCAATAAAAAGTTTTGACACTAAAATAAAATGAATAACTTATGAGAGTTATAATATTTTTAGTATCTTTTTTGAGAATGATTACGATTGATTTCTTTTAATAATTGCAGGCCGAGTCAGCGACGACACCTTCACTTAAGATTTTGACTTGGTGTCAGACCGTAATGCAATCGGTATTGGGGTACAACGCGGGACACACACAACACTTCTTAAGAGTTCCCATTACTTTGCAAGCCATATTTTGATTTTGATCATCAAGATCACATTCTGGACAAAGCAGCTTATCCACGAGATATTGTTTTCGGGAAAACCTAACGTCAATGAAAAGGACATGTTGCACAATAGCAACATCAACCAATACAAAAACTGGAAACAAAAATAATTTTTTTTTGGGGTTTTATTGTGTGCATGCTCTTAGTCGTGCAAATACAAAACGAGGGTATGCATATTTTTTTTTTTTTTTTTGGGGCTACTTATAAGCTATGTATATGGTATGTGGATGATGTTACACACCCGCAATTCACTAGTACATTAAGAAAGTTATTAGAAAAATTAGGAAGTTTATCAACTCAATTTAGAAATCAATGTTACTGTTAAGAAAATATACTGGTCAGGGATAAAAATTACATGATTTAGGTAGACACTCTAGGAGAAAGTGAAACGCAATGGTTATTTTCTTGAATATAAGATATGTACAAAGCCAAGAACTTTTAAAAAAAAAAAGAGGAATATATACTTGGACGATCTACTCTTCCATTTGACTATGACCCCTAAAACCGGCAACAAGCTAACTTCTTGGAGCGAATATTGCATAAATCAAGCAATACCGAGTCAATCTTTTGGCCCACAAGCTTATAAAATATAATATTCTAACCAAAAAAATAATAACCTAAATGAATGTTTTTAGAATATATGACCACCACAGTGGGTCGCACTGAAAACACGAGTTATTATACTATCTGTGCAATCTGATAGATTCTATCCATGAGATCGTCTGCTTAACATTCTAAGTTTATATGATATTTTTGCCTGACGTCATATAATAAATTTACAACCTATAGAGCCATACAAGTTTTGTGGCTTGTCGTATCTCTCACATATAATGACGTCCGATGTCATGGTCAAGATTCTAAAGAAGTAGGAGAAATCTTGTCATGTATAGAGAAAAGAAACATTAAAGACCAAATACAAGGGAAAACAATTCAAATCGGGAACAAATGCTAAACAAAATTCAATTTACACAGCAAACTATGCACCATGCACGTCACCACCTTCCCAGTTGCATATATGATATTGGAAGAAGGCGAGCTACTTGAAACCCTAACTCACTCAACGATACAGGAGGCCCAAGGAAAGCAACAAAAGAAAGAGGAAGATAACAAATAATCCCTTTCTTGGAAAATTTCTCTTATTCTCCTCCATCACATACACAATAGCTATATTGAACAACAGTGGGCTTTGAGCCACACCGCATCATGCACCGATTTGTCGAGACCAATTACTTCATGGAGCACCCGGTGGCTTGTGGTGGCCAACTTCTTCATGTAGCACCCGGTGGCTCGTCATGGCCAACGCCAGGGCTGTGTCCGGGACTTGTTGGCCTAAAGGCCTCAGTCTCCGTCTTCTTGTAACGGTTTATCACGTACCTACCAATGGAAGGCGGCCTAGGCTTCATCAAGTCGGACTTCCCAGGAATAACTCCCGGTGGATGAAAAATTTCGAGAGGCCTTGATGCTTGTGTCTTGTCAAGATTTTTGTGTAGAAGGAGGAGAACAAGAAGAAACCATGATTTTATTGTGAAGGTTTTGCGTGCCATGGAAGTTTGAGAAGACAATGAAGAAGAGGAGTGAGGAAAATATGAAAAAGAATAAATTTTTTTCAATCTTCCTCACTCATTTGCAACCTATGCCGAAAATGCTGGTTGCAGTTTGTAGCTTCGTAGAGATTGAGCTCTATTTATGATGATCTCGACACGGACCCACGTGAGGCACTGTTAAGTCTTTCAACATGTTCATTAAAAAGAAGAAAAGGAAAAAAGAAAAAGAAAAAAAAAGATGGGTTTGCATTGTGTCTGTGTCAGGTATTAATGAATTCTCGAGGAGGAGAGAGAATCAAGCATAGGAATATTTCCAGTTTTGGCAACGGAGAGTAATCTTAACACATTTCCAATTTTGAACGAGCTTTCTCACAGCCATTCATTGAAATATCCATTTCATTTTTTTAAGGAGCAACCGTGGATTTCGACATGACTACACCCAAATCACTTTGCTTTCTCATTTAACATTTTTTTTGTTTGAGAGAGAGAGAGAGAGAGACCAATGTCCGCAACAGTTAGCATACTAAGGTTTTATAAAGGAAATGCTTCTTCCACTAAGCTTAATACGAATTTGTTAAAGCAAATGATTTTGTTCTTTAACGGGGCAGGGTATGCACATTTTAATGTTTGCCGGTCTTGATATCTTCACACGATGCGTGAATATCACTACGACAAGCAAAACTTAGAATCTATTTCATAACCTTGTTTAAACAATGAAATTCAATTTTCAACACTTAATACAGTTTCACAGTTAAGTTCTACTAAGTTTGTAATATTCTCCTATATAAGGAAATGTGGGATAAAGATCCTCTCCCACGATATGTCTTCTCATTACCTATCCCATGCACTCGATACTGTCATATGTTCATCTTCTCTAGCCTGTCACACAGAATATGGAGCTCTTAACCAACAAAACGACCACTGTGCGTGTGTGCTTGTGCAAGTATGACCATGATCAGATCTGCTGGCCGAGGTCCGCTGTTGTAACGGCATGGTGCCAACATCACGATATTGCTCGCTCCTCGTTGTGCCCATTTTTTGCTAGTTAAGCAAGGATGTTATTCCAAATATATATAGACGACCAGAAGGATTAGACTTCGCACAAATCCTTACAAGCTATAACCCCATATGAAACTTCTTGTAGTGAAGCTCTCCTACATACCTACGAAACTCACAATACCAATTTCCGTTTCCACCTAGCCTCAAAATGTCGTCGTCTATACGAACTCCTGTTCGTAAGATCATGTATTCTCTACAACACATCAATATGTATGGCAGCGCACCAGATAATATTGACAATGAGAGCTTAAATAGCTTTCCCCTTCATGGGCTAAGCTACCCGTCTTCTATTACATCTGCTACTTTAGCATGCAATGCCAATCCAAAACCATGTATCAGTCTCGAAGGAAAACGCTCCAATAAAATGCCATGGAGGTGCCAATGATATATAGTCACAAGAAGTATTCTTCCTCTCTCCAAATATAATTTTTATATGAAACTTCATGTCTCTCCTCTCATGAAGGACCTTCCTCCAAACGAAAGAGGAATTTGCAGGCAGGTGAATTTGCTCAAGGTCGAGACCTCTAGGGTCGTGACCGCCCCGTGAGCTCCCCCTTTGACTATTTGGGTTTAGGGTTTAGGGGGGATGGAGGGAGGAGAGGTGTTCAAGGGTTTAGGTTTTTGGGATATAGTTCCATTAAAGTTCAAAGTTCAGGAGTATTTTGCTCAAGTGAGCTCACTTTTGACCAATTTGAAAGGATCCCAAACTGACTAATATCATAGCATGCACATTGAAATCCATCGTTATATAAAATAATCTAAAAAGTACAGAAGGATATTTAGATATTAGGCCAAGTCTAAGCCTATGAGTGTCAAAATATTTGAATTTTAAATTACATTTTTATTAATTTAAACTTTTAAAATAGTTGGTGACAATGATAGTGTGAGCAAATTTTCCTCTTATTTCATACACCCAATCTCCATTTTGCTTCGTGCAAGCGACCTCATTTTCCTGTATAGTTGACTTTGTCACATATTACGGTTAACTGCTGTCATGAACACTCACATACTATTATATTATTACTTAAGTCCACTTGTTGATTAATAAATTTATCAGTTAAAATCATGATAATTTGGATCATTTTTCACGATCTGTCGGAGCCTCGGTGGCCTAGAACCCATGCGCATTCTCATTTTTTCCCCTTCTTACTTTATGATACTTTATATCTAGTATTTTTAAGCCACACGGCTATTACCTCTGAGTTATGATGATTTCTCCGTCCTGCTGCAATTGAGTAATTACAAGAATAGTAAACTCATAAGAGGTAGGCCTAATTTTTTTTAATAATTTAATTGAAACTCAAATGCACGAATATATGTCTGTTAAAGCACGATTAATTAATCTCGAATGTCGACTGAGGTGTCATAGGTTGCTTGTCTGTGAGAACTTTTCTATGACTGATAAGATTCGTGCGGTTTGCTTAACTTTATGCACTTTTGTCGCAAAAAATGAAAAAGAAATAGTGACAGACTTCTTTGTGGTGCAATATGCAAAGCTTCCTCGTAAAATTATCTCCACTTGACTTGTCACCATCACCGTCTGTAGCTGTCGCTTTCCTAACGTCAGTTTAAGGAAACCCAAACCCCGGAGTTGGGAAGAGTAAAGACAAGTCCTAAGTATATGACTTCCATTGCATAAAATCCTTCAGTATCGATTTCATAAACAACTGAATAAGATTTGAGTCAAAATTTAAATGAATGACTTGAAATTTTATAATTATTTGCACGAAAAAAAATCCCACATGTATATATATATATATATATACCTAATTTATGTACATATACATAAGCCAAATTTATGACTTATAGTCCTTGTCATAAGCTGAAGTCTTCAGGTGGTTCCAACTTTGGTTGTTGTGCTCGATTCAACTTGCGATCTGATTAAAGGTTATATAGATTGATTGTTATGCCATGTTCAAGGCCTGCCGTAAGTTGGTGAAAATGGGTAAGTGGAAACATAGCCTGAAGGAATTAATGTGTAATATCTCCTCCAATCATTAGCACAAATTCATCAACTTGGATCATATAGATTGATTTGCATAATATAATACGTTTCTTTTTTCTATATAAGAAATCACCTGAATGACGCTGCATCACGAAAAGATGAATCAATCATTTAACTATAGAATATTGTTTCTATTTTTTGAAAGTAAGAACGTAAGACTAAGCTTATCAAAGTTGAAGGATAGAGATGAAGGCTAATAAAAATCTTTATAGTCTTTAGGCAATTTTCTTTTCTGAGAAACCAGAATTATAGAACACTGCACTTGTATACAACAGTCCGGTGTTCTTATATTATTGGATTGGCTGTCGTGCTACCACAAAGTACATTTCGTTCCCCTAAATTAATGAGCAAAAAAAGGGAAAGAACCCCACTAGGATTTCTAGGACAGGGAATCAACTTGCTTGTAGCCCACCAAGTATCTGAAACTATAGTCTCTTGAACTTGTACTTTACAACAAGGCATTGGATTCTCCGCGGTGAAAAGAAAATCAATTAGTTTTTAAACTGGAGAGCATGCTAACGATGCAACATACTTTTATTTATTTATTATATTTTAATCTAAATTGGAGTTTAACTTTTGATGTGGCTTTTAATCGAACTTTGGGAAAGGTCTATGGTATACAACAGTCCCATCAGCCAAAATAATGAGCTGATTAAATAAAAGATCCCGGACATTGGAGCTAAATTACTTCCTGAGAGATTATGCAATTGCTCACCTATTGAATACTTCCTGTAAGGAAATGCTCGATAGTCACCCGCGTTACCCTTCTTCCATATAGTCAGAGTTCTTTGGCCAGCTATTCAGGCTTCCTATTACTGTAGTCTCCATAATAAGTGAGAAGATGCACTTATGTAGGTGGAGTTTTGTCGCTTTGAGTGCTAGTGTCGATGGTGATCGAGCTTGGTGGTGGATGGTGATGGCTTTCGACTGTGGTCGCGGTTTGAAGGCAATAGCAGGCAGTGGCATCGAGGCTTAAAGGTGGAAGATGTACTGTCCTTTAAGTTTGATAGACTTTTTAAATGAAGGTAAATGTTGCGTGTTGAGAAAGAAGATGAACATGTGGTTGCGCATGGAAAGGAATGCATTGCATCGATTTTGAAAAGCACATAGACTACATTGAACATCATATTCAGGGACCTATCATTCCCCCCTTGGTCTCAAGAGGCATTGTAAGTTTGAAGGTCACACTTATCACTTTAGCAATGGATCTTCCGTCTGGTTCATGTACATTTATATCAGTTGAATTGTATTAAGAAACTCGAGCCAATCGTCTCGTGCACTTTAACAATAGCGATATGCACGGTCATCGTACTATAAAAATCTAATCTGATCACCACCTTTTTTAGACTGAAAATGTGTATGAAACTTCAGAAGTCATAACTATGTGCAGGATATTTTCAAGTTGAAACTTTTTCAGTTTTGGAAACAAGCCCCAAAGAAAAGAGAACTTGGTGCATTGCAATTTGATGTGATCAGGCACGCCGATTTCGCTGAATCCAGCCAGGAACCAAGAACTTTCTCCAAAACACATTTCTTCTAATGGCATGGCCCTACCATGGCCATTTCGTATGATTAACAAATATGCTCGGGATACCCTATATTCCTTTGACCGATTCACGTGGTCGGCTCGGGCTGTTCCCGCAACTTGATCGGAATATTATAAGCCACCCCAGAAAAGTGGAGTTCCGATTCAAAGCTTTAGGCTTACTTGGATGGCGTCCAGCGAATGAAACGAGGTCTTTTCTCTGTTCATCCACGTTAAAAGCTGTCTCTTTTCTCGTTCGTATCCACAAGTCTCATGGGGTTTGGCCCCAATGATCATTGAGCGCATCTAATCAGATCACTTAATCGGCGTAAGCCGACCGTCCCCGACCCATCCTCATTAGTGGAAATAATCCCCTTTAAAGACAAAACATAGGGGCTTAATTAATCAAACTTAAGCAAATTGTTGCTTTTAAATTTTAGATATTATCTTAATGCCATTGCGCTACAAACATTCTGATCTCTGATGCCGAAATTCAGCAATTGTGCTTTTACAATGCAGCCTCGCAAGGTCACTCTGAGACCTCAATCGGCATTTCTGGACTCGCTATGCAATGTGAACATCTTATCTACTTTCTTCAACCAGGGGAAAGCACCTCAGCCCAGAGAGCGGGCTTGCGCTGCATGTGATCCTCCGTTGAACGGGAGCCAAGAAGTGACACTGCTCTCACTCTATAGATAGACCATCACCCTCTTATTCAGCATGGGAGTGAAGGCGATCGGTTCATGATGGTTCGAGCGGGGTAATCCAACCATTTGGTCGGGTATCTGCATAAACTACTTTTGTTTTTAACGTGATCAATATTCTAATGCTGGAGAATAGCACACTACATGAACTGATGACTCAGCGTATGGTTAAGTGCGTTTAAAGATAGAAGAGACATTATACATGTTAAGACTGATATAAAAGGTCGGTATATTTAGTGATTGGGCGAATCGTTTATTAAGTTTTGACTATAGATCACTTATTCAAATGATTACTTATAATCCATCACATCACTTAGTATGTCGAGTTTGCAAACCAATCTTAAGAAATCTAAATTCCTACTCCCTAGAGTCAAGGTGAGGCTTTCCAGACTCATTGTAGCCCGAAAGGCACTCCAATCCTCATTGACTCCGTCCCCTTTGATTGAGTGGAATTAGTGGACGACTCTGAATGCGGAGTAAGAAACTACGGGTTTGTTTGATCGACAACTTGCTAGTCGACAGAAGGATTTTCAAACTCGATAGCTTTCTGGTGGAAGATGATTAGAAAACGAGTCTCTGGCAAGACTGGTTAGAAAACGAGCTTCTGGCAAGACAGCGGGGGGAACATCTATTATTTCATAACCTGCATTGACTGACTGAGAGTTAGATGCCTTTAAAGTAGGTTTCACTTTACTTACTACTCTGAATTCCTAGGAAGGAATGATCGACTTTGCACTCTTGGATGACATAGCATACCTTAAAAGTTACATGGACTGAATTGTAATTTAGCAAATAATTTTTAGTAAATCTCTTAGTGTGTGCAACATTACTCAAAGTACAAAACTGCTACAAGTAATCAATTGGGGCGCGTAGCAAAAATCCAACGCCTTCACTTTAAGAGAGTTCAAATCTAAACCCAGCGAAAATTATCTAGATAAACCCCCATTCACTTCAAAGTTTAAAACAATGGTTATGGGCCAACAAGGAATTAATTGCTCTTACCTTGCTTATTACATTGCCAATGTGGGGTTTCTTTTGCCTAACACCATCACACGTGAGCCTCCTGTATTATCCTACTCCCCCTTACTCCATCTGTCCTCTTGCACCACCACTATCTTAATGTCAATCTTGGCTCGATTCAGACTCAACCTCAATCACATTGGTCCAACCATATTCAAAGGAACACTGAGGTACATCATTAGCCACATTGATTAGGAAGTCAAATTCAAAATTTCTTTCTTGAGATAATCACTAGGATCCACATTAAAAATGAGCTACCTATCAACCAATGACGGTTTCATTTGAGAAAATCATCAAAAAAGAGCTCAAGACCGAGCTCATCAACATATTCATAGTGATTCATATTTATCCAAAAGTTTAATAATGAGTTATGGTTCAGATAACATAAACTAATTGCTCGCCTTACAGCACATCTCCTGTGTAAGAATTCTTTGGCCCTAACGCCCTTAGTAAGTGCCCGGAAACACTATCCTTTGATGACGTTCAATATGGCTTTCTCGTGTTTGTCCGTGTGTTCCATCCCACTAGCTTTTATCTGTGGTCGTGCGTGCAGGCATTTGCGGGCCGTCACGCACTGACGGGCGATTCTGTCGCTGCTATACTTTTTTATGTTTGATGCTTAGTTATGGTGAGCTAGGTATAAACCCATAAATTAAGAATCAACAACTAGTCCAAGAATATCTTTCCAGATGCTCTTTTATTCTGCTTGTCTTCTCTAATTGAAAAAGTGTGGACTTTAATAAGGTTCCAAAATCGATACCGTCTTTGAAACTTTTAACAAGACGACAAAGTTAAAACAGGCGAGTTCAACCAGAGCTTAGCGATTACTAGCTTTTCATCTTATTTTATTTATTTTTTTCATTTTCCCTTTGCGTGTTCTTTGTTTAATATTTCGTGGCCAGCGAAAAATTTCTTGATGGTTTTCCACCTCTCATTGCACGGGATCTCATTTTGACTCGAGCATCGGAATCCCATGCTGTTGTCTGTTCGAGAAAGTTCGCCATCCTTGAATGCTCGACCTCTTTCTCTACAAGTGTCAGGCAAATCTGGCAGGGAAGATACCTCTATTTCAACGTTCGTCCATGCATATGTTGGCGGCATGATGAAAGGCTTGATGCGTATAATCTCGATATGTTCTTGTGGAAGTATTTGTGGCAACTCAAAAATGCATATAAACGGTTGAAATGTGAGTACCGGGAATTGAACTCGAGACCTATTGATAGTGTGGGGGTGGATTATTCATGGAAAATGGCATCACTAGCATGTAATGGGTGATTTCCTTGTGGGGAGATTGGGGAGGTAAAAATTGTTGTGCAATAAAAGATAATTTTGTGTCCATATAACTTATCTGGATTGATTGTGAGGATTCAATTGTAAAAGAGATGCAAAGTCCTTCAAGTATTAGACATTAGGATCTGATTTCGGTAATTGGGTGTCACATTGTGGGTGTAGGACTAAGTCATTTCTTGTACCACTTAAAATTGACATTTTCGAGTTTAGAAAAAATGCATATTACATGACGCAAAACCAATGATCCTGAGTTTACATAATTCCTCAACAAATAAAAATCATAGTCTCATATCACAGATCTCACTCAATCCCTACTCAGCGAATTACATATCTCTCTCACTTGGGCATCACATAGAGCAGGGTTGTTGGCAGCTAGTTAATTAATCATATTTAGAATTTAAACTTTTGTGTTAGATTTTCTGACAAAGAGAGAGAAATCATCACTTTGTGGTGGGATTTTTGTTGGTGGCTAGTTAATTAGTCATATTTTTCTTTTAGGACATTTGTTAGATTGTAAAATATATTTACAGTGTCCACAAGTTATAAGCTCTTTACTAATAAATCGTTACTTGCTAAAACCAAATTTTAGATTTTATGCTCACTTTTCTTATGATCAAGACCTCCTTATCTCATCTTAACATATAAAAAGTAATAAAAACGTTATATATCATTAGTAACTAAAGTTTGATATCTCATGGAGTAATTTAATAATTCTCCTATTTTTATGAGCAAATATTCTCAGCTTTAAAATTCACATGTGTTCTCTGCTAAAAATCGTTTGAATTCATTTTTGGATAGGATACAGCCTATAGTACGTGCGAAGAAACTGAATAGATTCAAATGTCAATGTTCTCTCTTAAATCAGCATACCGGCCTTTTATAAGGTGTTAGATGAATGGTCTGAATTGAATTCTTTTTGAAGGGATCATGGGATTGTCTCTCTCGTTTCAATAAATTGTCTTACCTCATCGTTGCAAATACATTACAAATTCTTCAGCTCTCCATGTGTCACAAATATAGGAACTTTCACTCTATATAATTAACGTCATAAGAAAAATTATTCTCCGGAGTGAACGGTTGAGTCATTTCCAACAATAAATTTAGAGAACCATTGAAGAATGAGAGCAAAAGGAAAAGATAGCATCTCAACATTACCAAATACTCACCTGCCGGTAAACTAAACCTTATTCGCTCGATGCAGCATTAAGCATTTTTTAGTCATTCTTTCTCTACCAACAAGTCTTCTTGGCAACCTTAAAAATGGGTTTATTCTCCTTTCCTCATTATCCTTGTCCTTTCTCATCACCACATAAAATGTTGAGATAACCATTTTAAAAAATCGTAAGAAAATCATATAAGATCAAATGTCAAGCACATGTTACATGATGACGGGTCGAATTTCCAAATCCTAAAATTAGGACAAAAAGGGCAAAAGGATAAAGTCATTTCAAAAACCCATTTATTCGAGGCTTGTCAAAGTATGATTGGCTCAAATTATTCTGGAGATCATTATTGGGAAGGTGATCGCTGATTTGGTATGATTACATAGGGAAAAGGAGTCAAGTTTGGTTTACGGTTCCGCTAAAGCTTGTAGCTATCTGTCTATGCTCGAAGAATATTTAGTCTCTAATTTTGTTAGATCATCTTACTTTATTTAGGCTCTACAAGAGCACGCCTAAAACCTCACACTGTCCTCCCCCCACCCCCACCTATATTATTGTCGTGTTATTTTCAAAAGGCAAATGAAGTGTTTTTGACGCTTTATAAAGTATTTTGTTGTTAAGTGATGGAGATAAGCGAGGTTTTTTCTCTTTGAATTGGGCCATCGACGGATTTTTAAGGACCGTGTCCTCTCCCATTGGCCTCCATTTGCGTCTTGCTCACCTCTCTCACCCGTCAGCTATTGATTCATGTTTTGTCTCGTTCGGAGCTAGCTCATCGCACCCAGCCAAATCTCGAGACCCTAACACAATCCAACATCCCCGGGGAGAGACGAATGGCTAGCTTTGAAATAACTAGCGTGGTTCTCTAAAGCCTTCTAGCACGACCACAAACACTATGCATGTCGTCTTATATATTTTTGTTCTATCATAAGATGGCTGTTAGAATGAAAATTCTTGATATAATAAGAATTTATTGGTTCAATAATATGTTTTTATCTACGGTGATGAAAACTTGAGTCCATGTGCATGGTATGTACTACCATTCGATCTTCATGAGTGTATAGGTAGCTGGTGACATTTCACGTCACCTTTACTAAGCAAAATGATGACTTTTTTGGTAGATATATTAAGTTTAGGGCTGTCTGAATAAGATTCCGAGTGGGGCACTCCTCTTTATACTTTTGTGCTTCAACCATCTTCTCCAATGTTTAATGTGGGTAACAAGGGAACTACTCGGATGGTCCCGTTGGTTGAACTTCTACGTGACCTCGGAACAAGACATTTGCACTGTAAGTGCCCTGTCCAAGCCAAAGGCTGTACTCTTTAATAATTACTGATAGAGAGGATCTCGGTTGGAGTTGCCGTCAATATGAAAAGTAGAACCGTTTCACTTACGCATGGCATAAGATCGATCAGCACCACTGTCACCGCCATGACACCGCTTGTGAAGTCGATCTCTTCTCGCCCTTGGTGGGAGAAGTGATTGCCTGTGGGCTAGATGGTGGCGTCTTCAACGAGATGAACTGTTAGATTTGCTCTAGGACTAGTCAAACGGATTTGGCCCATGCGCTGAAAAACTTTCATAAAGGTCACCTCGGACGGGCTACCTATTCAGAGGAGCTCCCACCACAGATGGATAAAATCACCACGTCATATCTCTCTCTCTCTCTCTCTCTCTCTCTCTCTCTCTCTCTCTCTCTCATATCATAAATAGTTAATAGGGTTCCCCCATATCTTTGAAGCCAAGAGGTCTTGAGCATGATCTGCTCTCGAATGTGTTGGACGGAGGAGGCCGAAGATGTACAATTAGACTCTCTCTTATTCAAGTCACTTTTCATGACATCCATCGACAACTGCGACCTGTCGGGATCAGTTCACGAATCATTTTCCTAAGATTTGGCAAGATTTATCTCTTCGGATTGCCAACAATTGAAACTTATCATTTAAAGAAAAGGACAAAATTTTCCCAATCGTATACCCGAGAAATAATTCCCCACCGAAAGGGAGTCTTGATTATTGAAGAATCAAATCAAAAACTCCACCTGCCACCCAACAATGGGGCCTCTCTATAGCGAAAATGAGAGTAGTCTTAGTCTCGGAGTAATTATAGTTCACATCATAGGTCCAACTTTGTATTGTTTGACATGATAGAATACCGTCAGCTATTCTAGAAAAAATGAAATATTTGATACTATGTGTAGTTTAATATTTACATATCATATCACTAAGCATGGAAATATATGATAAGAGAGATAACAAGAGTTTTAAAATATTTAAACATTGTAACTCATAACATTATACCATTTGAAATTTTGCGAGATAACTACCATTTATTTTTAAACTTTAATCCATTGAACGAAAATGCGATTTAATATTAGATATTCTAAAATGTAGTTCCACAAGTTTTGCTTTTAGGGTATGCGGTAGTTAAACCTTTAGAAATGCGTTCAATGTGATGTCTTTGTCAAGTTCGATATTAGGTGATGTGCTCTTTTTTTTTTTAATTGACAAGGACTATTACATATAAATGAAGGGACCCAATTTTTTTTTTTAATAGCCTAACACAGCGTTTTCTTTTTCTTTGTCAATTCAAGTGAGCAAATACATATATATATATATAGTATTTTAAAAAAATTTCCTTATTTTTCCCTCTGTCTTTTCATTGATTTTTCTCCATTACCGACTATGTCGGCCTTCACTACCATTCTCTCCATTGCGGTTGACTGGCCATCCATCACCACCACTGTGCAATGGGAGAAGGGGGGTTGTCGTGGCAGTGCAGTTGGGCCTTTCAACCACCTAAATTTAACCCGAGCGGTATTTTTGATGCGATGTTGTGCCACTGAAAGAGAAGTTTCCAAAACAGATACTATGATCCCCAGAAATAGCACAGTTCAGATTCTAGAGCGTTAGATCTCGCCTTTCAAAATATTGTCTGGGCATGAAGTCTAAATAATAGGAGTAAACGATTCCAGATTTTGTTTAGGTTCTATTTGAAATTTAGAATTTACCCATCGAAACAAACTCTTTAATTTTTAGAATCTAGAACCTATTTTGCATATCTAAAAACTTGGAACCTACCTTATCGCAGGTTTCAAGGTTCACAAGTTCCAAGATCGGTTCCAAAATCTATCAATGTTCCACCTTGTACTTTTAATGAAACAATTAGAGGAAATCATCACCTCTAATAATCATCATTTATCACAATTCACTGATTGTAACTGATATTTAGACACGCAGAGATTGTGAAATATTAATAAAGTAAAAGTCTTAATTATGGATATTGTAGAAAATGGAAGCTTAGACTAATGGTTTTAGATTGCATACTTATCATTGGATACCATGGAATGTTGTGAGATCGCGCGAAGACATAGGGCAAGAAAATAAAAAGACTTGTTTCAGGTTCTAGGTTCTAAGTTCTAAGTTCCTCAATTTTTAGAACCTAAATCTATTCTACATATCTTAGACATGGGTGGGGTTCCCTAGATTCCTGGTTTATCCTAGAACCATGCTTATCTCTACTAAATAATGTGGCAAATAACGTCACGTACATGCAAGTCAATTCGAGAGCCGCAACACTAAGTCGCATCTTTGATTGTCTATAACCGAAAGGCCACTTCAACTTCAAATTATAATAAAGAATTTCACCGAATACGTCTTTGTGAATTGTATCTAGAAGACAAGATCGAACGATGTGTTATTGACTTTATATATTAGGGAAACAAATGTGCCGACCATCGTCCATTGGAAGACTCATTCACGCAGAAATATCGTCGAATCCGTTATGTCATTAGGCGTTGAAAATTGCGGAACTTAAGATTGACTTATATCCCTAAATTATAAATTGATATTGATTGACAGTTGCCATTTGCCAAGGTCACTCTCAAAGCTAGCCCTCTGTTACTTTATGGCCTCCAACGCTGACAATCGTTGAGGGATTTCTCTAGTTTATTAGGAAAAAAATGAATTACTTAAACGATTACAAAATGAGACGGCATTCTGCCTATATATATATATATATACACACACACACACATAGACGAGTCATGCTAGCATAAGTCTTTGAGCAATTGTTAGAATAACAATATATTGTAAGTTACAACCACCGGCCGTGGTGGCTCCGCTGGGTAGGCTTTAATCGTTTGAGGGAAGGTCAGGAGTTCGAAACCTTTGCGATGCAAGTTGCAAGGAGGCTGGCGGGCTATTAGGTGATTGACGCGTGGCGCCGGGGTGGTGATTTTCCCACTAGCGGCACCTAGGGGTTTACGTAACGGCTATCGGCCAAAGCGGTTCCTCCAACACAAAAAAAATAATATAATATATATTGTGGGTTACAAATTCTTGAAAGAATAAATTCTACAGCAATTTCTAATTATTTATTATTTATTTTTTATGATTCCAAATAAATTGTTATTATTATAGTGAATTAAAAATTGTCACGTAATCTTTCCTTTAAGTAAATATGTTTCTATTAGTTAAAACTTTCTTTCTCATGTGAATCGATCCTTACACGAGCAACATATAAAAGACACGAATCCTCTCTATTTAATAAAAATTTTGCTGCTAGAACCACCACTGTCTCCAGTTCAAAGTATACGGGTAAACCCGTATTTTAATCTCGAACAAGTTGAGCAACAAGAGGGCCTGAGAAGTGACAGCAGCTTTGGTTCTATGACCAATCGCGCCGAAGTTCGTTCACTAATCCTCCTCTATCATCTCCAAGTTGGACGAGTTTAAGCTCTAAGACGATGCAAGTGAATGAATAAATTAAGGCAGGAAATATCAATTTGCACGATTAAAGTAGCAATTTGGTTGACTCAAGGTTCAGCTGTAGCAGCAAAGGCTAGCCTAGGGATCATCGCCCCCAACCTGCCTCTACAATAACTAATAGGGCCGCACGGCGTTCCCGCACGCAGACTCTGGAATGAGGTGATTCGGCTATCGTGAGTCAATTTAATGAGGGGCAGCTGCAGTGGGTTATGAAGTAGCAGTTGGGGGCTGCCTCCTAAAAATTATTTCTACATTTTCGTGGGTTTTTTGCAAATTTAATATAAGTTACCATTTCAAGCAGCGACTCAAGCAAGAGTACGAATTATCATGTAATTCGTGTTAAGATAGATTTTGGTCGTGTTACATGGACAAAACAAATGAAGTAGTACGACCTTTTCAATTTACTGCTTCATCGTCTTAACCGGTCGGACATTCTGAAATAATGAATTTTTCCCGTTTTAATATAATTAAGCATACTTATGTACATAAACACAGAAAGTTATTTCCCTAAACTTGTCATAGCAACAAAGAATCTATATTTGAGGTTACACAATTGAAACTACAAAGACGACACGCTACATCCTTCCATGTGGTTGTTTCTATAGTGTGGATCTGAAAGGATAGCAATTTGGCTTGAGTTGCCTCAAACTTATGATTCAATCTCGCTCGGTTTCGTTTTTCTTGAAATTGTATTCTTGCATTACGATCTGAGCTGGTATCCAGACCGAGCCGGATCACGTCTTACTCGTCCCTCGTATCTATTAAAGGTGGGCTCTCTGGTCAACGCAAAAATGCGACATGATTTAACGAAGCAAGCGCGCTTCCAAAAGAGATTTGCTCAGGAGCTGCACTTAGTTTGGACGGTCACAGAAATGATAATTAAATGAAGGGATGAGTTGGGATGACGCATATGCTAGAAGTTCGTCAGGGCTCTTCGATTTGGTACCTGCCTCAGTTCACACCCTTATTTCTGTTGGCGCAGCTAGGCTGTGATCCACAGTTCTGGTTCGTCATCTTCTCCATGCCAACTCCTCTCCCCCCCTCCCAACTCCCAAGTGCAACACTAATGCCCACCAACTGTCAACTTGGCTGATGAATGGGGCTTTGTGAAGCAAAGATACGACCCTTTTTGTCTTTGTTCTTTTCTCTCCATTTAATGCGGTGCCTGCTTCTATAAATTGACGACCCGGTTCGCCATTTCTTCTCACAAGCTTCTGCCACGGGGAGAGAGAGAGAGAGAGAATGGGGCGGGTCGAGAAGGGAGACGCGAAAGTCCGAGGCGATCATGACCACCACAATGTGGCAATCGAGATCGGCGACGACGAAAAGCTCGTCGGGTCAGTAGGAGGAGGAGGAGGAGGAGGAGGAGAGAGACGGCGAGTCAGTTATGTGAACTCCCTCTCTCCTCGTCAAATGGACACTCTCACCGCTCTCTGCGACACTTTCTTGCCCTCCATTGCTCACCCTCATCATCCTTCGCACACCGACTCCGGTGGCGACGGCGACTGCGACAAGGAGGTTGCTAAGTTCTATCGAACTTCGGCTTCCATGGCCGGAACTCCGGAGAAGGTGACTTGACTTTTTTATGTAGATTTTGCTTTTCTTGTAGGTAAACGGTTGGCCAATGTTGCATCGCAGTACTTAAGTACCATACCAGACAGTTTGGGTCTGTAGTCTAACCAGATTAGACATTTGTTTGGTTGAGAATGAATGTGATTTAGGACAAACACTGTCCTTGCACCTCCCAAATGAGGCATCCGTGTTAGTAAATCCTTCATTCAAGGCTGTGGCCTTTCTTCGGAACTAAATATAAATCCAATTTCTTAGAAAATCTTGGGGGTATTGATAACAATGTGTATCAAATGCACGCTCATTACTATCTCTGCTTTTGTTTCCTCTTCCTTCAGGCCAAAACACAGCATCCTTACATTCCATTCTCCTAAATTGTGTTAAGGGCCCATTTGCTTCGCTTCATCATAGCCTAAATAAGATGTAGAACAAGACCCAAATGAATACACAGATTCGTACTTTAACCCGTATTCTTTCTCGGCGATGCTTACCTTCATTCTGGGTTGATGGTCGGAGGAAACTATCTCCCTCCGGCCATTCTTCTGATCGGGGTGTTGCCTCTGTAGTTTCCTCCGACTAGGAATGCATGACAAAATAGGCCTATTCACGCTAATTGTTTGTAAGCAAAACAAAATTATACCCAAACAACCATCGGCTTTGCTTATCCTTTGTGCTGTTGATGCAGCTAGGGGGGCTCATCAGCGAGAGGATAAAACACCCAAAGCTCTGGCTGCTCCCTCTCACCTTGTGGTTCCTCTCGACGTGCATCGGGACCTTCATATTGTGCGGCCGAAAATGCTTCTCAAGCCACTTCCCGTACGTGCAGAGGTTCCCTGAGATCCCGCAGCGGCGAAGGGAAGAGATCGTGAGGCGGTGGTCTCGCAGCGTCTTCCCACTGCTCCGCATATTCGCACGAACCGTCAAGCTTCTCACCTTCCTAGTCTTCTTCACTCAGGTCCGTACACTTTCTGAATCCACGTCCTTTTTATATTGAAATGGAGGAAAACATTCCAAGACCGGCCAGAACACTTAAATGCATCAAGCCGTATCGTACTGTATGAAAATAAGGGAACTGGAG
Source organism: Eucalyptus decipiens (assembly GCA_014182575.1). Taxonomy (NCBI): domain Eukaryota; kingdom Viridiplantae; phylum Streptophyta; class Magnoliopsida; order Myrtales; family Myrtaceae; genus Eucalyptus; species Eucalyptus decipiens. The sequence continues at coordinate 42,274,767 of CM024612.1, read as the reverse complement.
ATGAGTTGGTTCGCTAACGGGCCTGTCCTCGTCGTGAATGTTAGAACCCTAGATATGATTGAGAAACCGACCTATCAAACGCAATTACAAAGTGAAAACTCAGTCGAAAGTTGTAGTAAGGTTTACTAATCTAATACGCGATACGAAGATATTTTCATTGATTAATGCTTGACGACTTGTATAGCTAATTAAATGAGCATCTTGACCTCGACGACAACAAAAGATTTTCTTCTTAAGGTGTGACCACGAGAGTAGCTACTTGTCACTCTCATCACCAAGCTGAGCTGCATGCATGCACGCACGCCACGTGCTGTTTGATTATATATATTTGTCGGAACTACTATTATTGATGACCAAAAAGGTGACCGAAATCAAAAAGGTGTAATCTATTCTGATAGGTATGACATAGCCCCCGTTACAATGTCGACAAGTGTCTGGAGAGTATTATAAAGTACTCCAAGTGTTTCGACAGTATTATAAAGTAATCATTACTTGTGAGAAAAAGTTATATATGAGAGTAAAATACCTTAGGTTATTTCAACGAAGGCTTTTTGCAAGAATTTTTTGCACAAATCTACTCAAAATTTAGGTCACGAGGAATTGATAAGTTGCTACAGAAAACGTCGCTTCGGAAGCACGAGTTACGTTATTCCTTGTGCGATAAGAGCTGAATATATTCTCCCATTGACAATGCTGGGAATGTCAAAATGAATTTATAAAGCTAATATGCTAAGTGATATGACATATTTGTTCTTGTTAAGTCTCGAATGTGACTGATATATTGATCTTAGCATTGCTCTTTTCCAATTCAATCATTTTCTTTCCTTTTTTTCAGCCGTTGTTACGTATAGAATGTGGCAAAAACACAAAAAAAGAATTATGTAGCTATATTTTGAACTCATTAAATAATTTAAAAAATAATGACATTGATAGTTCCATTTTCACCTACTAGAAACCCTTCCGGAAAATATCTCGAATTGTTCAATCTAATAAACAAATGACTGAACTGAGTTTAACTTGTAATTTAGTCAATTATGTTTCCGTGAAAAAGTGGAAGAGAAATCATCCTTCTACTGATCATTTAACTATCAATCAAGCAAGGAGTAAAGTTCATGAGTCAAATCGACTGTCTCAGCAGGAGATTATAGGGGAATGGCAAGATAAGGATTAGGTCAATTCCAATTAAGAAGGTGGGCTCTATAGTTTAAAAATAGAACAGGTTATGCAGTTGGTCATCAAGTACGTAACACTTTAGGAGGTGGTATTATGACGATGGTCAGAGATTCAAAAAAGAAAAATACTGCAACGCATATTAAAACTGCAATCGATAATGTTATCTTACATGTTCCCAGAGTATGCAACAAAAACATTAAAAAAATAACCAACTAAAAATAAGAGTAGAACTAGGAGATGTGGCGTGGGTGTCCACTTCACCAATAAATGCTCAGAACTGTAGATGAGATAAGTACTTGCTTCACAATAAGTCGTGCCTCTATAAACTGCTCATCGAATTTTTAGGAGAAAAAAGTGCTGTGCATCGTTTAAACATGTGGTACTTTCGAAGTGGTACCACCCTCAATCAGTCCAAAGTTTTGTAAACATTGAACCATAACATGTCGTGATAATCAGAGCACTCAATCTATATAGTATAGGTTCCATATGTGTAGATGGCTATGAGAAATTGTTTTGAGTGCTCCACCACTTAATCTAAAAGGTCACATCTTTAGTGAATGCTCGATTTAATATGTCAACCGTTTTAAAATTTTGAATAGATTTGAATTAGGTGTCCACACAATCAATTTGATATATCAACAGTTTTGAAATTTTTAGCAAATTCGAATGAGGTGTCCAGACAATTTATGCCTCATCTAGAGGAGATCATTGAAAGAGAAAGAGACCCTTGATAAATTAGGAATTTGAAATTGAAATTCTGAATAACTCGAGACTCCAAATTGTTCAGAGTCGTTATCTGAAAATTCAGAAGAAGTTTTATCTCCGGAAAACAAAAACTTAATGACTTTACCATAAATGTTTCGGCTGCAATCTGAAAGATAAGGATAGGACTCGCTCTTAGTAAATTCATTAAAAAAACGAGAAAAAAAATATTTATCTTGTGCAGTGATTTTGAGTTGTATTCTTTTGTTTGTTAAGCACATGTCGGTTATGATAGTCCCTGTTGCTGTTGGAACTTGGTCCCTATCGGTTTGATGCCCACGTATGGCACATTCCAAGGCTTTACTGGGGAACCTGCCAAGGCCAAATCTATTAAATTTACCTTCCCACTTGCTCGAGCTCAACCCATGCTTTTTGTACTTTCTATCTTAACAAATCGAATGTTTGAAATTAGGAGTACTGACACTTACAAAACCGTGAAATTATTATATATAGTGATTTTATAATGGTCTTTTAATTTGATATGATGAACATAATCAATTATAATAGCAGGAAAATACAGTGGCATGGGAGCAAATGTTAATTTCTAGTGATGATACGAATTGGGGGAGATCCATTTTCCTCTCACTCATAAGTGATTTGATCCGGTATAATAAATTAGCTGTAAAATAGGAAGATGGGTGTGTTTGTCCCTCCTTTTGAATGAACAATGTAAAGATTTTCTTTTTCGGTGCTAACCATTCTTTCTAATCAGGGGGAATGAGATTCTACGGGAATGATGAGTTTCAATTTGTTTTCAGGTGGACGAGAAGGATCACAACCTTTCCTGGAAAGCGATCGGCTATGCCGGACCGGATCCAGAGTTCGAAAACTCCAAGAAATTAAAGCGTACGTCTTGCCAAATCTCAGCAGATGAACAGCAAGGCAAAGAACAGGCGACAGCCAAGAATGGTTGTGAAGATGAAGCCTTCTTTGGACCTCTTCATCAAGGTCTAATCCACATGGTGCACCCACGAGAGATCGTCATGAAAAGTCTCCGGCAGTTCGGGTTCCCTGTCCTCATCTGTCCCTCAAACCATAATGTACGAAAGCCTCGTTCCCCATCTTTGAGCATCCAGTGCGATGCAGTGGTGATCGGTTCTGGGGCGGGCGGGGGAGTTGTTGCCGGTGTGCTTGCAAAGGCGGGCTACAAGGTGCTTGTCCTGGAAAAGGGAAGCTACCGTGCCAGGAGCAATCTCTCCCTGCTCGAAGGGCCTACTATGGATCAAATGTACCTCTCCAGCGGTTTCATGGCGACTGAAGATATGAGCACACTGGTACTTGCAGGGTCCACCGTTGGAGGGGGCTCCACGATCAACTGGTCCGCCTCCCTCAGGACACCGCAGCATGTGATGAACGAGTGGTCAAACAAATATGATCTAGAGCTGTTCGACAGCAAGTTGTACCAGAAGGCGCTGGATGTCGTCTGCAAGAGAATGGGAGTTCAGTCGGCAATCAGCGAAGAAGGGTTCAACAATGCAGTGCTGCGAAAAGGGTGTCAGGAATTGGGCTATCCTGTGAGCAACATTCCTAGGAACTCTCCCGCGGATCACTATTGCGGTTGGTGTTGCTTGGGCTGCAAGGATGGGAAGAAAAAGGGCACTGCGGAGACATGGTTGGTGGACTTAGTAGAATCCGGGAATGGGGCGATCCTCCCTGGATGTGAAGCCATCGAGGTCCTGCACACAAGGCAGAGCAGAAGAGGGAGGGATACTGCGACCGGGGTCACATTCGAGTTCGAGCATAACGGGGTCAAGGAGGTCTGCATCATTGAGTCCAAGGTTACCATCGTGGCGTGCGGGGCTCTTAGTACACCAGCTTTGCTAAAGAGAAGCGGCCTAAAAAATCCCAATATAGGGAAGAACTTGCATCTCCATCCGGTAACGATGGCATGGGGCTACTTCCCAGACACTGATTCGGCGGATCTGTGGCCAGAGAAGGAGAAGAAGAGCTACGAAGGAGGCATAATGACGGCAATGTCCACAGTTGTTGGGAATTTCAACAAGTCCGGGTATGGCGCGGTGATCCAGACCCCAGCTTTGCACCCCGGCATGTTTTCGGCACTAATGCCCTGGACGTCCGGCCTAGACATGAAAGAAAGGATGACAAAGTTCTCGAGGACAGCCCACCTATTCACGCTCGCTAGGGATAAAGGGTCAGGGACGATCACATCATCAACCTCTATAAGTTACAAGATGGATGATGCAGACGAGCAGAATCTGCAGAAGGGGCTCGAGAAGGTGCTGAGGATACTGGCAGCAGCCGGGGCTGAAGAGATTGGGTCGCACCATGGCGAAGGGAAAACACTGAAGGTGAAGCAAGCGAGCTACCATGAGTTCGAGCAGTTCGTGAAGGAAGAGAGCGCGAGGTCGATAAAGGGCCTGTCGACGCCAATATGCTCTGCCCACCAGATGGGGAGCTGTCGGATGGGGCCTGACCCGAGAAGCTCGGCAGTGAACCCAATGGGCGAGACATGGGAAGTAGATGGGCTGTATGTGGCCGATACCAGCGTTTTTCCGACGGCACTGGGCGTGAATCCAATGGTCACCGTCCAGGCAATTGCCTACTGCACTGCACAATCAGTCGTTGAAGCTCTCAGGAGGAAGAAGAGCAGAGAGTGATCATCACGTACATAAATCGCATTCTTCTTTTCGTTCTCTCGCTTTTCAGTTTCACCTCTCATTGCAATAAAGCTTTTGGGGTGCAGTGCGCGCAACAGCAAATGAATTCCGAAAGATTGCCTTGCTTTCTTGCCGTATTTTCTACTTCTTCAACCAACCAAACTCCCTGTAATCTGTCTGCCTAAATTGATTAAATCTAGCAAGGTAACCTCCCGGCATCGTTGTGGATCGATTCCTAAAGCAAAAGGATGCAATTGACCTGTCGTTTAGGATGAAAAAGTCAGAGCACCGAAAGACGCGAGCATAAATTTGATCCACAATTAAAAGGAAGCAGAAAAGAAACTCCCCATCTTCTGTGCACCTAACTTGATCGGAGGTTTTCCACTTATTCAAATAACTGTCATTTACAGTTTTACGGGCATGAGATCGAGACATCACGGAGGTTTAAAGGGACCTCAGCCAGGCTGGTACTAGTAAACTAAGGCTTGCTGCATATCCAGAACTGCAGTCTCTGCGATGCGGACATTGCCGTCATCAGAATCCTGATAAAGATTTCCATCACTTCAGTTATTAGAAGTTCAGCCATTCTCAGATATCAGCAAAACAAGAAACCTCAAAACAAAACTTTACAGTTAAGTCAATCTGAGATCAAACATAAAATCAAGCAGCCTCATTTTCTGAGTTACGCATCCAAAAATGTGCATATCATAGACTGTAAACTCAACGGCTAGAACTTGTTCACTTCTTAGACCATCCATGGACAGTGGTGTCCAATTTACTTGCCGTGCCTTGTTTGTTAAGATTCTTTGCTTAGCCAAAAAACTAAAAAAAGGCAATGTGACAGTCTGAATTTTCAGAATTTGTTTTCGATTAAATAAATCAGGCCTTTCATCGACGCACCTATAGTGCTATTCTCTAAGCTAATTACTCACAAGATAACTAGATTATCAATGGAAACCATTATGGATTTTAACGCAATGGGCTTGAGAATTCAACCAGGAATCGACTGTTCGACCGTGTTGATCTGCAAGGGTTATTACGACACCATCAAAAATCGATTAGATACCGGAGATAGTTCGATTCGATGGAGATATGTGATTAGTAATTTAGTATGTGGGTAATTCTACATAATTGCAAAATTCTCATTGAATGGCACTAAACCGATTTTTCTGTCATTTCCATTACTCGGTGTCCATATTTGAAATCTTGAGATTTTCACAACAACCAAGAGTTGCTAATGTGTCGAAAATGTATAATGTGACTCGAGATAAATCGATCACGGGTCAATTGCACTAAAAATCCCTAAAAACTACCCGATAGACTATATCATGTAAAATCGCATTAGATTGAAATTAACCGCGAATTTGAACTCGATTTTAGAAATTTAAAGTTCTGTCATGTCATGATCTATTTTAGGAACATCGACTCGTCCTCCGAAGAATTTTCTGAGAGTTCGGGATTTTTTATAGAAAATCGATTTGGACGTCGCGGAAAAATAACGAAAATTCAGATGGATGAACTCATTTAAAGGAAATTTGGACTTCCAAATTGGGCTATGTGCTGATGGGAACTTATAGAAATTGTATGGACTTTTTCTTCAACGAAATTGGATTTCGAATTGGAGAAATCGGAAAGAAATTGAAGTCTAAATCTAGTGAAATTCGGACCTAAGGGGGGAGGGCTGGAATTTTGGCATCAATTTGAGTAATTATAGAAATTCAAAGCAAGAAAGAATTATGGAGGACCAATTGAGATATGCATGAGAGCTTTAGGGGACCAAGCATTCAATGGAATGGCTTAGCTTGTTGACTATCTCTCTCTTTTTCCTCAATCCATTCTCTCACGTCTCTCTCCCGTGCGCATCATCTTGCTCGACTCCTTCCCTCCACGGTTCCAGCTTTCCTTCTTATTTTCCCTTGAACCTCCTCTGTTTTCTTTTATTTCATTTTCCCTGCCTCTTCATCTTTGTTCAACCTTTGCCACGGAAGCTCCTCAAGCCGACTTCAATTCACCGAACCGAAGCCTCACGCTGCAGCTGCCACGTCCGAATCCATCATCCTCGGCCCACCATCACTCTTCATCAACGCATCCATCCCATTTTCTCTACCTTGCGTGCATCACCATCATCACGCCATCCTCTCCCATCTCCACCGAAGACAGCTTGCTGCCGAAGGCCAAAGCCCACAACTCCACCGAGTTTTGTCTCTTCTCGGTCAAGCCAACGAACTCCCCAATTTGTTGACTGGAGACCTCCACTCGTCCAGCAGTCCACCGAAGACGCCAGCTCCCGCGCTCCGTTTCCCTCCGCAATTGTCCAGCGTCGTGGGCCCATCTCCATCGAGTCCAGCTCAGCCCATAGACCAGTGGATTTCAGCCCGCAAGCCTTCTTCGAAGGCCTCAATTCGGCCCAAGAATTCAGCAGCTCCTTCGGGCTTTCTATTTAACCCACACAAATTTAACCGGTCCATCTTCAGCAACCCAAGCTAAAATCAGCCCAGTCTTGAAGCCCACAAAGTCCAGCCCAGTTCTGCAGCCAAGCCTAACCGCAACTTCAGCCCAGTTCAGTTTTTTTCAGCCCACTTGAAGTCCAAGAAGCAGGCCCAAGCCCATCATTTGCTGTGCGCTTGCAAGGCCTTTTGGGCCCTGTCCAAGTGTCTGTTGACGTCGCCGAAAGTTCAGGTTTCGCCCGCCGTCGCGCCGCCATCGCGGTGAACCGGTCTTCGTTTTAAACCGATGAATTTATGCACTAAACTCTTCTTAGTAGGCTAATGATATTTAAGGGGTGTTTAGTTTAATTTAATTAAGAATTAGGTGGTTAGTTAGATTATATTAGTGATTTAATTAATTAATTATGCATGTTAGGTGGTTATATTAAATTAATCAAGGCATAGACATGGTGTGCTATTTATCTAGACAAGTTCGGGAATTTTCCCGGCCCGTTTTGGTATTTAATTTAGTAATTTCAACATAGGTTAGTATTTTTGGTATTTAAATTGATTTATTTAATTAATTTCAGAAATTACTTAATTATTAAATATTTTCCAGAAATTAGACGGGAATAGTCGGTGACCGGAATTTTATGCCGATTGCAATGGTGTAGTTAATTTCTGCAATTGAGTGTTAAATTATGCAAATTGAGTGCTGATTAGAAATTTAAGTATTTAATTCAAGAATTTATGAAATTCCAATATTTATTCAGAAAATTCAGGGTGTCGGATTTTAATACCAAAAATGGTTTTATATACTATATAAAACAATGAGATTTTAAATTGGAAGATATCAATTTTTTTTTTATTCGTGTTGACCGTGTATCCACACACAAATATTTTACCATGTATTTCTAATACGAAGAAAAATGCTAGGTTCACCATTTTAATTGAAGCATTTGAGTATAATGCACGGTACCCTGGGCCATACTTGAGTGATCGTGTGTTAGTTAAGAGAATCCGTCCCGAGTTGTTAAGTTGGACGGTAACCCTATATGGGACGCCCTTAGACAACGAGAAGTCGGTCGTAGTAGATTCTAGACTTGTGGTCCTTCGGGAAAGCCGCTTGATGGAGACGTGTTGTGCTCAATGGTGTGAGATGAAGCCTAGCAATGCCAAAAGACCGTCGAACAGAGAGTAGGCTGTGCTATATGCCGAAATCAAAACTAGGAATGCATGACTAAATTTGAGTTGAATGTACCGGATTATGGGATAAAATCGTGTGGTACGTTATCGAACGTGTCATAACGATTTGGCCATATAATCAGGACCCCTGTACTTATTTGCGATTGAGTATTACGTTCAAATTAATTGAGCTTGAATGTTGCTTTGGTTTGTGATATGAATTGCACTAACCTGCAGGGTAGATCTGAGACGAGGTAAGTCTCCTTGATTATGTGATTGTGTGGTTAAGACGCTTCTTGGCGTATTTCCCTCCTAATCGGGGTTTAAAGCGTGAACTCGCTGAAAATTATATCTCACCCCGTCGTGAGCTTAAATTTTTAGGGTTGTCAAGTGGAGGACCTAGAGCCGAGAGGAGGTGGTCGGAATGTAGGTCAGTTAGGACCGTTTCTTTTTGGAGAGTCAATCTTTATAGTCTTTTGGTCATAAACCTTGTACATGACTCAGTGTGTATATAAAAGTGTGTTTTGTTTATGAAATTGTTGTCCTACTTTTCTATCCCGAGATGGTTACTGTAAGGGGATTTACTATTCGCTTCTGCATGTGTAATAAAATGAAAAGGGTTAGCGACTTGTCTTGGGAAGTCGCAAATTTTAGCGACCAGAGAAGGATGGGCACACACTCGAGGATTGAGGTGTGACATGCAAAGTCTAGTAAGTTTGTGCATTTTACCCCATATTGGTGTATTCGTCAACTATCACAATTTTGATCTGGGAGCTGTGCTCTCCCAATCTAATCCTAAATTTGAGAGTTTGAACTCTCCTACTCTAGATCTAAATTTGGGAGTTCTTTTCTTTTGATTTAGATGTGGGAGTTCAATAATGTTTTCGTGGCTTCATTAACCTTGTGCTTTGTCCATATATAGATCCTCTGCCTCCAATTTCAATGATGATTAGAAGTTCTGGCGTCTCACTAAACTAAGAAAATTTGTTTTTCCAAAGATTAGATATGTGTTTATTCAACTTATTTTGCTTGTCTCTATACGGTATGGTATAAAGGAAGTTGAACCTAGGCGCGCACCACTAATTGGTAATGCCATAGTTATTGGAGAAGGAATTTCTAGTGAATGCTCATCAATGATGATGATACGAAATCCAATAATGAGTAATCAATTATTTTGTTTGATAGAATGAGTGTATGCTTAATTTTACCGGTACTTTGTTGATTCTCTTTGTTTTTTCGGATTTGACTTTGTTTTGTAGTATTTTGGCTTTTACTTTGCGGATTTACTTCATCATAAAAGTCTCTGTATTTTTTTTTTTCATATTCCCATTCAAACCCCGCGTCCCCATTGTGTAACTCACCCGCGGCTGGAGTCGCGATTGGACTTGTGGTAATGGCTCAATTTGCCCCAAGTTTACGCCGCCGGCTACCGGCTATACGGTAGTTCTGGGGTCATAAAAAAAAAAGTCTTATGTATTTTTCATATTCCCTTTTAAGTCACGAATACAATTTTTTTTTATACCAAAAATAGAACTTATCATGTGTCATAGAATCCTACAATATAATGGTAAAACTTAATAAAAACTAATATAGAATAAATTTATTACTGATATATCGATTTTGAGTTTTTAATAGTTAAAATATTAATTCAAAGTAAACTTGTCACTATTAATTTAAAGCTTTTCATAATGTTGACCCTTCTGTTTGTAAATATGATGAATTCTAGGATCATCGTAAGAGGGAAGTGAATGAGGGGGGAAAAGCTAGAAAGCTGGCATTTGCGAGCTGCCCCTACCTACGAAGCGCCCTTACCCTGGGGAGTCTCGGACACTTTCGACTCCCAACTTCAATGGCGCGCATTTCCGTTGTCTGGCGACCTCGGAGAAAAAACACACGAGGAGCCATTATGCTTTTCCGACACTTTTCTTATGTGGTTCTCATGCGAAAGTTTCTTGTTTCGCGGTGTCTATCATCTTCCACGCTCTCCGTGAACTCCCCTGCATATAGTCGAACAACCCATCTCGGTCGAACTCAATGACCAGCGAGCATGGTTCATGGGTCGCTGGAGCTTCTTCCCAAAATCGTTCCTTTCGAAGGTTCTCGCTCGTTCTGCTCGAGCGCGACCGTCCAAGCGCATCTGCTTGCTACCCGATCTTAAAGTCTCCCAACCTTCGTCGGTGTGAAGCGAAGGCGGTGCTCATTGAAGCAGAGAATACGGCTGCTAGGAAAACTTTGGCTAACTCGTCTTTGAGGACATTGCGCGTTTAACTCGTCAGATTTTTGAGGAACCCGTGTTAAGACTCAAATGTGCGATCTCGTTTCACGTTCGAATGAAAAAGTGTTAATCAAATTCGTCCGCAGTATTCCAAATGAGAGGATTTGTGTTAGATATGAGTTGCCACCCGGAACCCGTGCTTCTAACTCTTTAAGAAAAAATGTGGGATCACAAAAATAAATAACAACCCGTGCTTGTCTCATGCTTAAATCTCAGCTTGCGTTGCTGCAATCTGTCGGTTTCTCCTCCGTCTGTGACATGTTCGACGAAATGGCTGACCGAGAATGGCGTTCGCGAGATGGCTGCTTTCACCGAACTCTTGGTTTCGTCAAGACGTCCACCATGAGAGGTGACAAAGAAGGTGTCTCAATTGCCCATTGTTCGGCCCTCAAGATTGGGGCTCTCGCTCACTTGCCCATTGCAACCTCTCTGCTCATGGCCTACTCACGAGCTGTGGACCCGAGTGCTTCACTAGCTTTGTTTGATGAAACTCCCTATAAGGATGTGATTACTTGGAATACCATGACCACTTCCTTGGCTGATAACCAGTGGTTTGGTCAGGCCCTGGATCTATTTGCCAAGATGATGGAAGGGGGAAGTGGTTTTGATTCCACTTCTCTTTTGATATTCTCGTCAATATTCATGCGTACAAATCAGTTGATTCAGGGTCGTATTGTTCACAGCTTAAGCATGAAGTCAGGGATGCGGTCCAATTATTTGCTGTGTAATGCACTTATGGATATGTATGCAAAATGTGGTGATCTAAGCTCATCAGAGAACATTTTCGTTAGTGTCAGTTATAGGGATGTTATTGCTTGGAATTCATTACTCAGTGGATGTCTTCACAACAACAATCATAGAAGGTGCCTACACTACTTTAGAGAGAGCACTGTATGATAAAATGGGGGACAATACACGTCTCCTGTGTGCTATTTCACCTGTACCTTCATTGGGTGAACTAAGTTGTGGCAGCACTTTGCACGATTTTGTTAGCTGGGTTAAGGAAGCCCAATGAATAGTAAGTTCAAAATGGATTTGAGCTCATATGATAAGTCATATGAAAAAATAGAGTTTACCACTATCTTTTAAAGACATGTTTGGTAACTAGCCAAATAGTGCTAATTTATATTCTTTTGTTCATGGGAATAAATTTGGAACAAAATCACATTTGGTAAAATTTTTATTCCCGAAAACAGATTTGAAATAGAATAAAGAATAAAAAAAAAATTGATTATTATTCTCAGAAACAATTCTAAAATCAAGCACCTATTTTCTCTTTTTCTTTTTTTCTTCTCTTGTTCTTCTTCCCTTTTTCTTCTTCTTCACATGCTGCCACCGCCGCGATTGCCGTTCATCGGCCACCGCCATTGCTGGTAATTGGTCCAACGAGCTTGCTAGAGGCAAGCCTAGCCACCGGTGAGGCTTGGCCAGCCCGGCAAGGCTTGGCCGACGAGGGCCGACGACACTTTGATGAGGTTGTTGGCCCTCATCTGGCCGGTTGCCGGTCATCCCAAGGTCGGCGACCGGCGACTTGAAGAAGAAGAAGAGGAGAAAGAAAGGAAAAAAAAGAAAAGAAGAAAAAAAGGAAAAAAGGAAAAAAAGTAATAAAATTATTTAAAAATTAAAATAAAATGATTTGAATAGAAATTTTGAGCAAGATACCAAACGCAATTCTATTTCGGGAATTAAAATTTTGAACAATTTTGTTATGCATGATAAAATTTTGGAACATAAATTGATTTTTGGCCAGAAATTGAGAAGTTAAAAATTTAGCTTCTAATTTCTTCTTCAAATCTATTTCTAAAATAGAAATTTATTTCAGAAATAGAAAAATCAAATTGTGTTACCAAACGAATTTCTGTTCTAAACTTGTTCCGGGAAACAAAGAAATAGAGAAGTAGAAATTTTATCATGCGCGCCCTTACCATACGACTTAAAATGCATAGAAATTGTTCATCGAAACAGAATAAAAAATAATCATTTCTGATCAAAAATTGTTCCCGGGAATAGAAGCGTTACCAAACGCACCCTAAGTGGTAGCCACAAAGAAGTTAGTAGAGATGCAATAACAAAAAAAAAAAAAAAAAAAGCGGAAAATCTAGGGTTTGAATATCAGTCCGATTTACATCAAGCGGCAGTCGAAGGCTGATTCATGGTCCAATTGAGCTGAAATTTTGTCAGCTTGTTTGTAGCGTGCTCTTCTTGAATTTAAATGATTTGATTTTCGTTTGAATTTTCCTAATTTGGTAGGTTTTTCTAGATTCTTTAAAACTTGCATTTTTGGAATGGGTTTTTGAGGTCTTTGTGAAATTTATGTGTATTTACCAAGAAGAATTTTTTGAGGTCTTTGTTAATGGTGAAGATTTTTGGGTGATTTACTTGTAAGAATTTGTCCACATGATTTTGTTGATGGTGAAGATTTTTGGGTGAGCTTCGGTCTTGTAATTTTTTGTCCCCTCACACCGATGAGGTTTTCCAAGTAAAAAATCTCCTTTTGTTTGCGTGCTTGATATTTATTTTGCCCTACTATATTGGCTTCTATTAGATTTACACAAGATGAGAAGATAATTCTATTCTACTGTGTTAATCCGATATTGTTTAGGTTATTTCTGTTTTACCATCAGGTTTGGCAATCAAAATTGGTTATGACAAAAGCCCCTGCATTTCAGTTGCCAACTCCCTTATCGCATTCTATTTTCAGTGTGGACACAGTGAGGATGCCGAGGCTATTTTTATTGGAGCAATGACTCTCCATGATGTCGTTTCTTGGAACACAATGATTGATGGATTATGCCTCAAACGGAATGATTCTGGAAGCTTTTGATATTCTGCATGAAATGCTGTTAAAAGCGTCCATCCAGCCTAATTCAGTGACTCTTCTTACTCTAATTTCGATTTGTGCAGATGCGATCCTACTGACAGAGGAAAAACACTTTATGGCTACAATACTCACGGAGGGATGGGACTTGACCCTCGGGTGACTAACAGTCTTGTGGATATGCATATGAGATGTGGTGCTGTGAGGAAAGCTGAGATTTTGCTTGATTCCACTGCAGAGAGAGACTTGATCTCATGGAACACAATGATCTCTGGGTATTCCCAGAATGACCTATCGGAGAAAGCCCAAAGTTTATTCAAAGAAATGCTGCTATTGTGCTCAGGATGCAGCTTACTTACTCTACTAGCCATTCTTCCTTCCTGTAATTCCCCTGAATACCTCAGATTTGGTGCATCAATCCACTGTTTGCAGTTGAAACCTGGATTTTCTCACAGCATTTTTGCTTTATATTCAGTCATATGCATGTATGTTGTTAGTGGAGATATTAAAGCAGCATGCAAGTTATTGACAACACATTCAGTTCACGAAGATCTCACTTGTTTGAACAAGTGCAGGCTGCTCAAAAAGTGGCTTCTTTCGGGAAGCTTTAGAAGCATTTAATAGAATGAGTGATAAACATCAGGTCTCTTTTGATTCCATCACACTTATCAATGTTTTATCGGCTTGTAGAAATCGTCAGCTGTTTCTTGAGGGGAGATTGATCCATGGGCTTGCTCTCAAAACTCCAATAGGATCAGACACCCGTGTGTGTAATGCAATTATTACTATGTATGGACAATGCGCAGATGTTGCCAGTACAAGATTAGTCTTCACTTCCATTAGTAATAGCAATTTGTGTTCATGGAATTGTCTGATTTCAGCCTTGTGTCAGAACAAGGCTGCTAAGGAAGCAGTTGAACTCTTTGGACATCTTGGATTTGAATATGATGAGATCACCATTGTCAACATTCTCTCAGCCTGTACACGGCTTGGCATCATGCGGCTAGGAACAAATTCATTCTCGAGTTTTCAGACCAGGGTTTCATGAATATTCTTTTATATCTCACCTAAAAAGTCTGATATGCAACTTGGAGATTCCATGATTTCTGCTCAAGTATTCAGAAACTCACGGGAAAAGTCCATTGCAGCTTGGAAATGATTTTGTCACGGAATGACACTTAAAGTGCTAAAAGTTAGGAAAGTGACACTTAAGTGCCGCTTTTCAAAAAAAGTAGGATACTTAGGTGGCACTTAGGTGTTATCTCTGGCGAACCCTACCAGAAATCTTATGTAACAATTTTTTATTATTTTTTTCGTCTACGTGGCTCGCCGGAATGCTGACTCAACAAACAAAGCCAAAACGACGTCATTTTTAAAAAGATTCAAATGTTAATATAAAAATTAATTTAATTAAATTATAAAAATAAATTAATATTTTTTAAAAAAAAAGTAGGGAGAGAAGGCAACGGTTGAGGGATGAGCCCTTGCGCCGCTTCCCGGCGGGAAGGGGGTCGGGGGAAGGGTCGCTCGCCCTCGGCCAATCGGCGGCGAGAGCCGCAAGCCCTCGCCTAGATTGGGGTGAGGGTCACAACCCTGCCTAGCTCTAGCAAGGGCCTCCCGCCACTACCGAGAAGGGTCGGCGATAGAGGGAGGAGGGTCAACTACGCGGGGCTCGAGCCTTCGCCACCTCCTCTCCCTCCCCAGCGGCAAGGGCCCGCGAGCCCTTTAGATCTAGGGAGGGCCACGAGCCCGCCGAAAAAAAAAGTTATTATTATTATTCCATTATTATTATTATTTTTTTTAAAAATTATTATTTATTATTTATTAAATATTTGAATTTGTACTTTTAAATTTTTAAATAAATTTAGTTTTAAATTTAAATTTATTAAATTTTATATTAAATTTTTACCATGTCGTCAAAGGCAAAACGACATCGTTTTTGCATTTTTTAGCCACATTAGCATGCAAAACGACGTCATTTTGCACTTACTACCTCACCGGAAAATCGCCACGTCAGCATTTTAGCCAGATTTTGATCCATCTTACTATTTTGCATTTAAGTAATCCATTTTGCTCCGATTTTGGCACTGATCCATTTTATTCATTTTCCTAACTTTTGGCACTTAAGTGTCTCTCCGTGCCAAGTTTTGGCACTCCAGGTGTCCGTGGTTTAGTACCACGGTGATGGTAAGAAAGCACTGGAACTTTTTCAGAAAATGCGCAAATCTGGGATAAGAGCGACTAAAATCACTTTTGTAAGCCCTCTATAAGCTTGCAGTCATGCTGGATTGGTTAAAGAAGGTATCCGGTATTATGAGCATAGAAAGGACAAATACGGAGTTGAACCTGTTACAGGGCATCATCTTTTGTGGTATACATGCTTGGCCGTTCAGGAAAGCTTTTTGAGGCATTTGAACTTATCAAGAAGATGAAAACTCGGCCCAAGCTGGGCATTTGGGACCCTTTGCTAAGTTCCTGCAACTACCACGGCAATGTAGAGATAGGAAGAGAAGTTGCAGAGCTACTCTTTGATTTGGAACCTGAAAATTCAGGGTATTACATTGCGCTATCAAATATGTATACTGCTGCAGGTGGATGGATTGACGCTGTGACGTTGCACGAATTGATTCAAGAGAAAGGATTAAGGAAGCCTATTGGGTACAGCCATGTAGAAGTCGGTTAATGAGGATGATTGAACATCCACCAAGCGTGACAGAACCACAGAGATGCAGGCACCGTTTTGCATTGCGTCTGCTCTCAATCCTTATGGGCACATGTTTATGTTGTTAGGGATGATATAGAGTGTATGCGGTAAACAGTCAATTAGATCATGTTTGCTTGCAGAAAGATACTTCTAATAAGAATCTAGTTGTAATAAAGGATACTTTTAGTAGCCATTCAATTTCCAGGAACAATATATGTTCAGAAATTATTTTTTCTGATTTTGTTCTCTAAACGAGTTTCTGAAAATTTGTATTTCAGGAATAGAAATGCGTTTAATACTTCCCTTAAATTCTTTTGTGATTTAGAATTTCTTTAATTTTTTAAATAATTTTATTACATTTTTCTTCTTTTTTATTTCTTTTTTCCTTTCTTCTTCTTGTTCTTCCTCCTTTAGCTAGTCGGGCCCTCGGCCTTAGCCATGGCCAGCAATCGGCCGGACAATGGCTAATGACCTCGCCGAAGCATCGTCAAACCACTGCAAGGTTGGCAGCGTCATCTCATGTCTAGGTGAGGCGCAGCCTCGCTAGGGTTGGTGACACGTTGGGGATTGGTGATGCTCTAATGAGGTTGCCGACCCTTGTCTGGCCGATTACCAGCCATGACCAAGGCTAATAACCAGCCAAAGAAAGAATAAGAAGAAGAAAAGGAAAAGAAGAAAAAAAAACGAGAGAAAAAGAAAAAAGAAAATGCTTGATTCTTGAGTTGATCTCGGAAACAAAGAAGCAACTTTCTTTTTATTTTTCGATTTCGTTCCAAATCTATTCCCAAAAACAAAAAAGTTACCGAATGATTTTATTTTCTTTTTTTGTTCCGAAGAACAAAAGAATAAAATCAGGCATTATTTGGTATGTTATCAAATAATCCCTAATTTTACAATGATGCTGCAACGTTGTAGAATTAAGGGGAAGGAACATGAAGCCCATTTATGGAACCCGAGAAAGCAACCTTCTGATCACAAATGGGAGGAAATAGGACCGCAGAAATCTGATCGATATTACTTAAGCTTCAGGGAAAATTCGACTCAATATGATTTCCATAAGTCTAGCGATTTTGCTATGACACTAAATGTCTGACCATTTAAGCATGATGCACAAACTACGTGCATCCGATAAGTGGATGTTTCATTGCACCTTTGGCACATAAGTAATGATTACATATGAAATTAATCAACTAGAAAGACTCATTTGAGATAGTTTAGTCATATATAATGGTGTTTGGATGCTCCAGCAAGGAGATGTGATTAGTCAACAACTTGGGTTAAAACAGGCTTTGGAGTACTTAGAAGTGGAATGAGAAGATAATGGAAGCATGTAAGAGTACCTAATACTTATAGAATGCTGGATAGGAATGGCATGAAAGGACTTGTGACGACGATTACTTCGTTCCTATATTGTTGCTCTGGCGCAGTCTATTGTAATATTCCTCTGGAAAGTTTGTTTACATCCTCAGTTCAGTTTCGACATTCAACTTCAAACTTCGCACAAAATTTCTCCATCGTAGAGTAAGTCTTCAGGCTGCTCACCTCTAGATCATGCTGGTCATTAAGAGTGTATTCGGTAATGTTCTTGTTTCTCTATTTTTTTTTTATTTGTTTGTTATCTAGAACAAAATTTCATTTGTGTAGTTTCTGTTCCTTAGAACAAATAGATTTGGAAAAAAGACAAGAAAAAAAAAATTTCTTCTTTGTTTTCAAGAACAACTCAAGAAACAAATATTTTCTCTTCTTTTTTTTTCTTTCTTTTTCTCTTCCCCCTATTCTTCCCCTAGCTGGTCGCCCACCTTGGCGATGGCCGGTCAATTTATGCTATTTCCACCAACAAATAAAATTAGAAATAAGAAAAAAAAATTATTTCTTTGTTCCTTGAAACAACTCAAGAAATAAGCATTTTCTCTTTTCTTTTCTTCTGTTTCTTTTCTTTCTTTTTCTCTTCCTTCCCTTCTTCCCCTAGCCGATCGCCCGCCTCGGCAATGGCCAATCAATTTATGCATAAACCAAAGCAATCCCAAATGAATGCTACCCCGAAAGTCATGAAGTACTTGAAGAAATGCCTAGGACTCGGGATACTCCTTTCCACAAAGTTCAACATGGAAATGACAGGTTATTGTAATGCAGATTATGCGACTTGGCTATATCAAACTAGGAGAATCTTTACTCTCATTGAAGACAAGAAGTAACCATCTGTCTTGTTATCTTTAGCAGAGGCAGAATATCGAGTTATAGCAAAAACTACTTGTGAGATAGTGTGGATATGAGACTTACTTTAGAACTTTGGGATACAAATAAAGGGACCAATCAAGTTGTTTTGTGACAATGACTCATCTCTCAAATTTGCACCGAATCCCATAGCGCATGAAACAACAAAGCATATAGAAGTGGATTGCTATTTCACCTGAGAGAAAATTCAAGAGGGGGTAATTGAGACAAGAAGAATTGAGACCACAGATGTTTTTACCGAACCTTTTTCTTAGAGATAGCACGTATATTTATTAAGCAAGCTAGGTGTCTTAGACATTTATAAGCTACCAGCTTGAGGGAAAGTGTTAAAAGATATGCGCGAGTTGTTCGGTATCCATTAAGATTGAGATTTGTATACTAGATCAATAGAGATCAATTGATTCTTCCTTTCCTTGTACACATCTAGTACTATAATTGCAGAGCATTGTACACTAAATCAATACGGAAAAGAAATACAGAATTCATTCCCATAAATATCTCCTTCTTTTCCTTCTCTTCTTTGCTTTCTTTCAATTGACTCGTGTTTTGTCTCGTTTGGAGCTAGCTTATCGCACCCAATCAAATTTTGAGACCCTAACACGATCCAATGTCCACGAAGAGAGACGAATGGCCAATTTGAATCAACTAGAGATTGCAAGCACAATAGTGTGGTATTTCAAAGCATTCTAGCATGACCACAAACACTATGCATGTCGTCTTATATCTTTATGTTCTATCACACGATAATTGTTAGAATGAAAATTTTCAACGTGATATGAAATTATTGATTTGTTAAAATGCTTTTGTCTATGATGATGAAAATGTGAATTCGTGCGCACGACATTTACTACTGTTCGATCTTCACGAGTGTGTAAGTAGTTGGTGACATTTCACGTCATCTTTAATAAGCAAATTGATAACATTTTCAGTAGATAAATTAAGTTTAGGGCTATTTGAATCATCAAGCGAAAATTCCAAGTGGAGCACTCCTCTCTTTATACTTTTGCGCTTCAACCACCAGCTCCAATGTTCAATGTGGGTAACGAGGGAACTACTCTCGTGGCATCGAATCTGCGGGGACCAATCCCATTGGTCAAACTTCTGCGTGACCTCCGAACTAAACATTTTTGCATTTAAATGCCCTTGTCCAAGCCAAAGGGCGTGCTCGCTTGTGACTGGATTGTTATAAAGCGGATTACTCTATTTAACATATATTGATAGAGAGGATCTCAGTTGGAGTTTGCCGTCAATTTGAAAAGCAGGACCGTTTTCATTTGACGCAAGGCATGAGATCGATCAGCACCACTGTCACCGCCATGACACCGCTCGTGAAATCGATCTCTTCCCGCCTTGGTGTGAGAAATGATTGCCCGCGGACTAGATCGTGGCGTCTTTAACGAGATGAACTGTTAGATTTGCTCTAGGACTAGTCAAACGGATTTGGCTCGCAAAAAGGTCTCCTCGGACGGGCTAACTATTCAAAGGAGCTCCCACCACAGATGGATAAAATCACCACGTCATCTCTCTCTCTCTCTCTCTCTCTCTCTCTCTCTCTCTTACTCATACCATAAATAGTTCAATGGGTTCCTCATCTCTTTGAAGCCAAGAGGTCTTGAGCATGATCTGCTCTCGAAAGTTTTTGACGGAGGAGGCCGAAGATCTACGGTTATACTCTCGCGTCTTCAAGCAGTTGTTCGTGACATGCATCGACAATTGTCGGGATCAGTTCAAGAATCATTTTCCTAAGACTCGGCAAGATTTATCTCTTCTGATCCACAACGGTTGTGATTTACCATTTAAAGGAAAAACACCAATTTCCAATTTCCTATTCGTATACGGAGATATAAATTGCTAACCGAAAGCAAGTCCCGATTTTTGAAGAATCAAGTCAAAACCCTACCTGCCACCCAAACGATGGGCCCTCTCCAGGGCAAAAGTGAGAGTAGTCCTGGTCTTGGAGTAATTGTCGTTCACATCAGAGGCCCAATCTAGTATTGTTTAACATGATAGGAATTCGTAGAACCATTGTCACATGTTCTAAATATATATTTGATAGGATGTGTGGTTTAATATTTATTTAGCATATCACTACTCCTCGCGTGTAAGCCAAGATTTGGCTAAAGCAAAAAGCATGGAAATATATGATAAGGGAGATAACAAGGGTTTTGAAACATTTAAACTTTGTACCTCATGCTCTAATACCATCTAAAATTTTGTGAAATAACTATCAACTATTTTAAAAGTTTCAACTATTAAATAAAAATGTGGTTATATATTAGATATCATAAAATGTAGTTTCACAACTTTTAATTTTTGGATATGAGGTAGCTAAACCTTTAGAAATGCATTCAATATGATGTCTTTGTCAAGTTCAATGTTAGGTGATGCACTTTTTTTATCTAATCGACGTGGACCACCACATATAAATGAAGGGACCCAAAAAAAAATTTTCAGCCTACCACAACCTTTTTTCGATTGAAGTGAGCAAATATATTATTTTTCCTTATTTTTTCCCTCTTTCTTTTCATTGATTTTTCTTCATTGCCGCTTGCGTCGTCCTTCACTGCCACTTTCTCCATTGCGGTCGACTGGCCATCAATCCCCACCACTTCGTGCGGTGGGAGAAGGGGGATTGTTGGGGCAGTACAGTTGGGCCTCAGGGTCTTTAAAAGAAAAGGGTTCAACCACCTAAATTTAATCCGAGCGGTATTTTTGGTACGATGTTATGCCACTGAAAGAGAAGTTTCAAAACAAATACCATGTCTCCCCTGAAATATCACAACGCAGATTCTGGAGCGTTAGATCTTGCCATTTTTAAATTATCATCTGGGTATGAAGTCTAAATGATAGGGGTGAGCAGTTCTAGACTTCATCTAGATTCTACTTGGAACTTGGAACTCGGAACCCACCCATCGAAACAAGCTTCTTAATTTTTGGAATTTGGAACCTACTCTATATATTCGGGAACCTGGAACCTACCTCTTCAAGGGTTCTATAGTCCACAAGTTGGAACCGGTTCTAAAGTCTACCCAAGTTCCACATGTAATGAATCATAACCTCTAATAACTATTATTTGCCACAATCCACTAATTACGACTCATATTTAGATACACGGAGATTATAATTATTAAAAAAATAAAAATATTAATTATGGATATCATAGAAAATGGAAACTTAGACTAATGGTTTTAGATTACACTCTCATCATTGGACACCATGGAATATTACGGGATTACGTAAAAACATAGAACAAGAAAAATACAAAAACTTGTTTTAGATTTTAAGTTCCAATTTCAAAGTTCCCCAATTTTTATAACCTAAAACATATTCTGCATATCCTAGAATATGGGTACGATTCTGGGGTTTTCAATCCTACCTTAGAAGGCTAGAACCATGCTTGCCTCTACTAAATAATGTGGCAAATCATGTCAGGTACATGCAAGTCAATTTGTGAGCCGCAACATTAAGTCGCATCTTCGATTGTCTATAATTTTTTTTTTCTTTGGTCAGAGATTATCTATAATTGAAAGGCCACTTTAACTTCAAATTATAATAAAGAATTTCACTGAATCACCTCTTTGTGAATTGTATATAAAAGACAAGATCGAACGATGTATTATTGACTTTATATATTAGGCAAACAAATGTGCCGACCATTGTCCGTTGGAAGACTCCTTCACGCAGAAATATCGCCGAATCCGTTATGTCATTAGGCATAAAAAATTGCGGAACTCAAGCGTGACTTCATTTACTAAATTATAAATCGATATTGATTGACAGTTGCCATTTGCCAAAGTCACTCTCAAAGCAAGCCCTCTATGCTTTATGGCCTCCGACTGCCGACAATCGTTGAGGGATTGCTCTTGTTTATTAGGAAAAAAAATGAAATAGTTAAAACAATTACAAAACAAGTCGATATTCCCTATATATATATATATATATAGCCCTCAGGATCTGGGATTCTATACAAAAGAAAATAAATGAATGTAGAGTAATTTTAATATATAGAAAAATATTAATTGGTTAGTGATTTCATTTAAACGTCTATGTTTATTTAATCTATTTATTATGTGAAAGAACTCTCGAGATTCTATATCTCTAAAGTAATCGTAGAACTCTAAGAGTTCTGAGAAAGATGATAATATGAAATATATTAATTCAAGAGTTAAGGTGATTGTATATTAAAAAGGAACTCCCATTGATATGAGTGAGAAGTAATTAACAATGTGATTTCACACAAGGGCGGTAGTCGGTGCTCGAAGAGATCTCACTAATATGCATAATAAAAGAAAATGTGACCTTCTACAATGGTGGTAGTCCATGCTCAAGTAGAGATCCCACTTAAAGTAAAAGTAAAAAAAGAGCTAAGAAAATGAAGTAATAATACCAACTAAAACTTGGTTAGTTATATTATTGAGCGATAGAAAACTTATTGACAATTAATACAAGCGATTGAAGATGAGTACAAGTGATTGGAGATATCTTGAAAAAGTGATTACAAATGATCAAGGAGTGATTATAAGTGATTGGAAAGTGATTACAAGAGGGTACAAGTGATTAAACAATGAAAATGAAAGGGTTGTGATTAAAGGAAGCTTTAGGATGCAA
Organism: Eucalyptus decipiens; assembly: GCA_014182575.1. Lineage (NCBI taxonomy): Eukaryota > Viridiplantae > Streptophyta > Magnoliopsida > Myrtales > Myrtaceae > Eucalyptus > Eucalyptus decipiens. Next base: position 42,251,963 of record CM024612.1, on the reverse strand, counting down.
CTGAGCAAAAGCACAAGAGCACAAGAGAGTTGAATGCAAGTGGTTTCCTTCACTTCTTCTCCACCTCCTTTTATAGGCAAAATGCAGCAAGTTCAAACGAAGTGAACAATAAATTTTATTCTATTTTATTTTTAGCATTGGCCGAATTTTTAGGTGAGCAACAGCAGCAACATCATCTTTAGGTTTTCTTCTTCAAAAGGAGTATAATGATATTCTTGAAGATCAAATCTTTTTTGTCTTTTTCAGCCTTTGTCTCCTTTTGGAAATTAGTGATTGGTAATTGGTAATTTCCTCTACTCATTTCCATCCTCATCAGACAAATTGATGCCATAGTATTCATCTTTATTTGTATTACCACTATGATGAGATTCATTATCATTAGAGGAACTTGGAGATTTTGGAGATGGTTTAGTGATTGGTAATTCTGACATAATTTTTGCCAATACAAGTTGATATCCTTCTAGTGATTGAATGGCTGCCAAATGGGCATGAGCCAATGATTTTTGTTAAAGAAATTCAGTAATTTTGTGATCAGGTGATTGATGATTTCGCCAATTTAACCAACTTATAACTGATTCCTCGGAAAAGTTATCTTTGAATTTAAAATTGTCCCACCACTTAATTTTGAATTTTCTAAGTAGGTGTTAGACATGTGAAGAGTGAGAGAGTTGATGATAATCGAATTCCCAGGCAATTACCTAGGAGACTTGGAAATTAACAAAAAAGTGCATGAGATTAGAAAACTTTTATTCATGATTGGTTGGTTTGAAATGGGTGTGAAAGATTTTTAAGCCGGTTTTGAAATATAGAGGTAATATTTCAATGACATGGCCAAAATGACTCCATCATTTTTTGGACCAGAAAGGTAATTGTTAAGTATTGAAATCGGTTTTGAAATAGGAAGGCTAGGTGTAGTGGTCATCTTCATTTTAGTAGAAAAAAGGCATTCCACCAGACTTCTTGATAATCCCAATAAGTGAAGGTTAAAGATATAGTAATTTGGTGATTAATCCGGTTTCAAACTGTAATTGGGTATGACAATTGAGTTTCCACATTTCTAGTGGTATGACTTGAAGGACCGTGGCTGTTAAATGAATGATATTATTTGGGTTTTCTGATGATGCAAAATGTTTAAATGAGAAGGACTTGGTTTGAACAAAGATTTGTTCATAATAGGCTTTGGGTTTTGACAAATCAATTAGTGGGTAATGCCAATTTTCCGAAAAAACATGTTTTGCATAAATTTTTGGATTTTCATGATGAAATTCTCTTTCAACTGTCATGAGGTCTTAATATTGGCTTTTAGTGATGAACCATGATTTGACTGAAGACTAAGATGTTATTACAAAGGTAGTAAGGGTAGAGGGTTTTGCTATCATAGAGAAATGAGGTGGTTTTATGTCAATTTCACTAGTTATTCTTTTAAGTGATTGTCTTTCAGATTGTGAGAGGCCAATGGTGATGGGTTTAAAGTAATTTTAATTTGCTTTGATGGATTTTTTTTAGCAATGTTTGCCCAAGTTTTGATTAAAACAGATAATGATAGTGATTTTTTAGTTTGTAATCTAGTTTGAGGCTTGTGTGGTTGTGACAAAGTGGTTTTAGTTTTGCTTATGTAAGTAGTGGAGACAAATATAGGATAAAATCAGGGGATATTGATTGTGGTAATGGTGTTTGTTGGGCTTTAATTATATCTAACCATATTTGCAATTGCTAAGGTGATTGTGATGATGGTAATAGTGGTGGTGATTGGTGATTGTTAAGCTTTCATTATGTTAAACTAAGCTTAGAAATGATCTATTGTTGGTGATTGGGATTGTCATTTTGAAGTTTCGGCAATAGCTTTGCCTTTGTCTTTTTTAAATATATCCTTTTGTAATACTTCTTCTGCCTATTTGCAATCAATATGTAAAAAGATCTTTAGATTTAAAAGATCACTTTAGAATTTGGATATTGCTAAAACAATGGTTAATATTTATTTTTTATGGTAGAGTAATTTTGTTGGGTTTGATTCCATTGTTTAGAAACACATTGTATTATTTGTTCTTTATTATTTTTCAGTTGTTTAAGAATACCTCTATAACCTATATCTGAAGCATCTATTTTTACGATTGAAAGCAGAAGGATTAGCTAGATAGAAGCAAAGGTATTTTTTTAAAAAGCTAATTTATATCTATCTGATTCATTTATTTAAATATGCCAAAATCCTCATTCCATATGATATCTAGTCCATTGTAAGGCTTTGTTCAAGGATTTATAATTAATAACTAGTTTAGGTACTCTCCTTTCTAATTCAGCATTTTTATTAACATAGATTGTAGAGCGACTCCATGATGATTGACTTTTCCTAATTAGTTTTTCATCTAATAAACTTAAATTTCCTTTTAGCAAAATTGTAAGATTTCTCGATTCATTTGAGTTGGTCGAGCTTTTGTAGGGATTTGTTTTTCTGAAAAATCCGATTCATATGGTGGACTCACAATATGTTTCTTTCTTTCCCAAAAAGCATTAGGCAAGATAGAACATATATTTTGTTCAATGTGATTTTGAAGAGAAGCAATTTTTTCTTTTATTTTTGGTTCAAGTAATTTTTGTTCTAAACTCTAAATCATCTTTTAAATATTGAAGTTGATCCTCTTTATTTTTTATAAGACAATTGAATTCCAGCAAGTGAATGTTCTTGTAATATGTTTAAATTTCTTATATGTGGTTTAGTGATGAATTTGAAAGTAATCTTTTTATTCAAAGTGTGTATTTCAATTCCCTTGCTGGTGACAGAAAAGGGTTGGATTAAATAAATAAAAGGTGTTCCTAATATCACATTTTGTCTCATATCTTTAACTAGAAGAAAAGATATTTTATAAGATATTTGATTTTTTATTACTTAACTTGTAACTTATCCTAAGTTTGTTTCCCGAGGCTAACTTTAATGATTCTATGGTTTTGTGAAAATATTCCGTTAGTACTAAACCGTTTTCTTATGCAATTAAGATTAGCTAGTGCTATGATATTAATAGTGAATTTATCATTGATTTTTATTGTTATATCTATTATCTATTTTCTTGATGTTATCTCTAATAAAGTCATTAAAAAAATTAGGATCAAAGTTATCAGTTGGATTTTCTCCTTCTTTTTCTTTTCCTTTCTCCATTTTAGATTTTATTGCCAAAATTTCTCTTTGTATTTAGGCTTGGGTTATCTTTTTTTTTTTTTTTTTTTTTGGTAAAATTAATTTTTTTTTTGGTAAAAAGGCTTGGGTATCTTTAAGAGCTTTTATTTCTAATTTTTGTAGATTTATTTCATTATTAAGGTCATTTATATTAATAGGTCTAAATTGAATTTTCTGATTCATATTAAGAATGTCTTTAAGATTATAAGTTGTATTAGAATTAGTTGGCATTTTCATAGAAGACTGAAGTCTATCTAAATATTTGTGGGTCTAATATTGTATCAGCAGTTTCTAACCAAAATTCTTATTTTTTCGTTAAAACATTGATTTCAAGTGTTTGTTGGTTTGTGATTTATTTTGAACAATTTATAATTTTTTTAGATTTTCTTATATATATTGTATACGAATCATGTTAGCATAATAGTCTTTAAGCAATTATGAGAATAACAGTATCTTGTGGACTATAAATTTTTCAAGAAATGGACCTCATAATATTTACTAATTATTTATTATTTTTGGTCCAAAACAGACTGTTATTATAGTCTTTATAAAAATAGCATTTTGGTTGACTCAAGGTTCAGCTGGAGCAGCAAAGGCTAGCCTAGTGATCAATGATTATCGCCCCCGACCTGCCTCTACAATAACCAAAAAGGTCACACGGCGTTCCCGCACACAGATTTTGGAGTAAGGAGAGTATCGCGAGTCAATTTATTGAGCGGCAGCTGCGATGAGTTATGAAGCAGCAGTTGGCGGCTGCCTCCTAAAAATTATTTTAGATTTTCATGGGTTTTTTGCTAATTTAATGAAGTAACCATTTCGGACGACGACTCAAGCTAGAGTACGAATAGTCAAGTGGATTGGTGTTAAGATAGATTGTGGTTGTGCTACATAGACAAAACAAATGAAGTATGATCGTTTCAATTACCTGCTTCATCATCTTAATCGGGCAGACATTCTGAAATAATGAATTTTTCCCATAATTATATAATTAAGCATACTTATATACACAAACACAGAAAATTATTTGCCTAAACTTGTAATTGCAACAAAGAATCTATGTTTGAGGTTACACAATGGACACTACAAAGATTATGCACTACATCCATTCTTGTGGTTATTACGATAGTGTGGATCAATCCAAAGATGAAAAAAATATTGATTTAGCTTGAGTTGGCTCAAAATTATGATTCAATCTCGTTTTCGGTTTCGTTTTTCTCAAAATTGTATTCTTGCATTTCGATCTGAGCTGGTATCCAAACCAAGCCTCATCACGTGTTACTCCTCCCTTGTATTTATTAGAGGTGGGCTTTCTGGTCAATGCAAAAACGCAACATGATTTAAGGAAGCAAGTGCGCTTTCTAATTAGATTTGCTCTAGAGCTGCATTTGGTTTGGACGGTCACAGAAATGAAAAATTAAATGAAGGGATGAATTGGGATAACGCATATGCTCTGGCCTCTTCGATATGATACCTGCCTCAGTTCACACCCTCTTTTCCATTGGCGTAGCTAGGCTAGGATCCACAATTCTGATTCGTCATCTTCTCCACGTCGCTTTCTCTCTCTCCCTCCAGGTGCAACACTTAATGCCCGCCAACTGTCTACTTGGCGTATGAACGGGGCTTTGAGAAGCAAAGATACGACCATTTTTGTTTTTGTTCTTTTCTCTCCATTGTTGGTTGGGTTCACCTTCATGTGGGCCCAGCTAGCATTAAATAAATTTTAAAAAAAAAGAGAGAACAGAAAAGAAAATAATAAAAAGAAAGCGGGGTCGATTCGTGCCGTTGTGTGCCCAAAAAGTGAGGGGAGAGAGAAAAAGAAATTACTGAAACAAGGGAGAAGAGAAGGAAAGAATAGGGCTACAACTCCGTGGTCTCGATTCGAAAGCCAAACGTTGATGGAATCGGCTCAAATTTGAGTATGTTGTTCGTGAAACTAAAGGTTACAAGTTGGCGGTTTCATTTGTTGAGAACCGTCTCCGAATTCTCTAGTTGGGGTGAGGGTTTTCTTGTTCCAAATTTGTTTATCTACCTATATGGTAATGAAATAAGATTTTAATGTTAATGTTGAGCCTCTAGTGTGTGGCTAGAGAAGAATCATTTGTGTATTATGCTATTCTTAGTGATTAGTGGATTTTTTTGGGTGGTCTGTTGTTTTTCCTATAATCAATTTTACACGTTAAATCCTTAGTGTTTTTATTTACTTTGTCTACTTATCATTTCGCATATTGTGAGGCTATATATTGCTTATTGTTGCTGGAGGTTAAGAGAATTTCGATTGATTTAGTTTCGGAGAAGAAACTGATCTTGGATTGCGTTTAATTTTGTAGTGAATTTTGTCGTCGGGTTCTCCCCAGCAAAGTGGTTTAAGTTAAATGCCTTGGATTATACTATTTGGAAATCTCGGATGGAAGACGTGTTATATCGTAAAGACTTGTTTGATTTGATTGAGGGTGATGAAGCTAAAGGAGATAAGGAAGAAAAAGAATGTGAGAGTCTGAATCAAAAAACGGTTGAATTTATCAGACAATAGATTAATGATAGACATTTTGTGTTTCATAAATAAATAGTTGCTCTTGAGATATAAGGAGAGGAATAACAGAAACAAAGATATTGTAAATCAAGACAAACATTTTGTAAAAGAAATTACAAGATCTCTTTCCATGAGCATGGTTAAAGAAAGTTTGTTCAATGAAGAAACAATAAGAAAAGTCAATCAAGAATGTTTCAAAGAAATGATACCAAGGCAAGTCAAGAAGAAGGTCTAAATCAAGACCGAGGAGAAATGTGAAGTATTATAATTGCGGCAAAGATGAGACATTATGCAAAAGAGTGTTAGCTGCCAAAGAAAGATAAATCCCATGATAGAAATGTAGATCGAAAGAAAGAAGAAAAGCAAGCTACGACGGCAGTTGCATCCAATGGCGATATTGTGTTTGTACATGATGATGGATATGTGAACCTTACATGCCAAGACTCTACGTGGGTTGTTAATTCCGCAACTTCTTTTTGTGTTACCTCATGGCGTGACTACTTTGCTTCTTATCGCTATGGCGACTTTGGTTGTATTAGAATGGAAAATAGTGGTGTTTCCAAGGTTATTGGCACATAAGATGTTTATTTGGAAATCAATGTCAAATGTAACTTGCTTTTGAAAAATATGAGATATATTCCAAATATTTGACTTCACTTGATCTCCATGAGTGCTTTAGATGATGATGGTTATAGCAATTCCTTCTTTGTTGGTAAATGGAAGTTGACTAAAGGTTCATGGTTATGGCAAATGATAAGAAGATAGGTTCTCTATATACCATACAAGCTAACTTGATTAAACAATACATAAATGCAGTTGATGATTCATCGATTAATTTATGGCATATGAGGTTGGGTCATTTTAGCGACAAAGAGCTTGAAACTCTTGCTAGAAAGAACCTTCTACCTCTGAAGGAGAAAAAATTAAGGGAATGCACTCATTACCTTATAGGTAAGCAACATAAATCCTCATTTCATAATTATTTTCCTCATATAAAATCAAATGTATTTGATTTAGTTCACACTGATATTTGTTGCATGGATGCTAGAATCCTTGAAGATGCATCATATTTTGTGACATTTATTGATGAATGTTCTAGAAAAGTGTGAGCTATTACTTTGAAATCTAAAAATCAAGTGCTTGCAACTTTCAAGCAATTCCATGTTAATGTGGAAAGAGAAACCGAGAAGAAACTTAAATATGTTCGAGTTGACAACAGTGTTGAATATAGAGAGCCGTTTGAACATTATTGTAGGGATTATGGTATCAAGCTTGAGAAGATTGTTCCGAAGACACCACAACAAAATAGAGTAGCGGAGAGAATGAACCAAATAATAAATGGTCGGATTCGGTATATGCTCTCTCATGCGAGGTTGCCTAAGCCATTTTGGGGTGAAGCAATGAGAATGGCAATAGACTTTATAAATCTTTCTCCATCGGTTCCTCTTAAGGTTTGGAGTGGCAAAGATGTTTCCTACAACCATCTAAAAGGGTTCGGCCGTCAAGCATTTATACATGTTCCAAGGGATGAAAGATTTAAGCTTGACGACAAGACTAAATAATGTATCTTCTTGAGTTATGGACATGAAGAGTTTAGCTATAGATTATGGGATCCAGTTGTCTAAGAAATTCATTAAAATCTGAGATGTGGTATTCTGTGAGCATCAAACTATTGAAGACATCGACAAGGTTGAGAGATGTGTAACTCAATGTTCGGTTAGTTTCAGCCCAAATCCTCCTATTGTGGATAGAAACCATGAGGGAAAAGTGTAGGGAAATCATGAAGATGATGAATCCTCACATAATGTTGATTCTTCAGTTGAAACAGGTAAAATAGCTGAGCAAAAGCAACTTATCCTACCTCAAATTAGAAAATCTGAAAGAGAACGTAAATCTTTCTAAAAAATATTTAATGCATGAGTATGTGCTACTCACTAATTTAAGAGAGCCAGAAACTTATGAAGAGGCTATGTCATGTGAAAAAACAAATGAGTGGTATGAAGTTATGCAAGAGGAGCTTAAATCTTTACATGAGAACCACACATTTGAATTGGTGAAATTGCCTAAGGGTAAGAGAACACTAAGTGGGTGTACAAGTTGAAAATGGAATAAAACAGTTTACAATGACAATACAAGACTAAGCTTATTGTGAAGGGCTTTTGTCAAAAGAAGAATATAGACTTTGAAGAGATTCTTCACTATTTGTAAAGATGTCTTTTATTCGAGTTGTTCTTGGGTTGACCGCCAGTTTGAATTTAGAAATTGAACAACTTGATATAACGACAGGCTTTCTTCATGGAGACCTAGAATAAGAAATATATATGAAGCAACCGAAGGGTTTTGAAATTGAAAGCAAGGAGCACCTTGTATGTAGATTGAAAAAAAGCTTATATGGTCTCAAGCAAGTGCCAAGGTAATGGTATATGAAGTTTGAATCAATCATGGAAGAACAATGATATGATAAGACAAACTTCAATTCTTGTGTCTTTATAAAAAGATTCCTAGATAATGATTTTCTTATCCTCCTACTTTATGTGGATGGCATGTTGATTGTTGCGCATGATGTTAAGAAAATCAAGAGTTTGAAAATTGAGTTAAGTAAAGCTTTTGCAATGAAGGACCTAGGCTCGGCTAAGCAAATCCTAGGTATGAGAATTACTTGTGATATGAATAAGAAGAAACTTTGGCTATCTCAAGAGAGGTACATTGAAAAAGTGCTTGAAAGATTCAACTTGAACATATGTAAATCGATAAGTACTCCACTTGCAGGCCATTTCAAGTTGAGTAGTAATGAATGTCCTTTGAGTGAAAAATAAAATAAAATAAAATAAAAAAAGAAGAAGAAAGAGACAATGAAATTTCTTATACATTGGCCGTGGGTAGTTTGATGCATGCCATGATTTGTACAAGACCTAGTATTGCTCATGCAATTAGTATTGTGAGTAGATTTCTCTCTAATCCAAGTAAAAACATTGAATTGTTGTTAAATAGATTTTGAGATGTCTTAGAGGCACTTCTATACTTTACTTATGTTATGGAAATGTGAAGTCTGAGTTAAGTGGCTACTCAAATGCGGACTATATCAGTAATGTTGATTCTCGAAAATCTACATTAGGTTATATAATAATCTTTACAGGGAGAGCTGTTTTATGGCAATCAAGATTACAAAAATATATTGATTTGCCTACAACCGAAGTGGAGTATGTCGTTATTACCGGAGGATGTAAAGAACTCTTGTGAGTGCAAAAATTCCTACAAGACTAGGGTTTGAAGTAAGAGAAGTTTATTCTTTATTATGATAGCATGAGTGCTATCTATCTTAACAAGAATCCAATATTGCATTCAAAATCGAAATATGTTGATGTGAAGTAACATTGGATCCGAGAGAAGTTAGAAGAGAAGCTTTTCCTACTTGAGAAAGTCCACACCAACAACAATAGATTCGACATGATGACCAAGGCATTACCCATGGTGAAACTTGACGCTTGTAGAAGAAAAACGGGCATGACAAACCTTCCCACATGAGGTAGAGGGGGAGATTTGTTGGTTGGGTCCACTTTTATGTAGGGCCTAGCTAGCATCAACTAAATTTAAACAATAAAAAATAAGAAAATAAAATAACAAATAGAAAGTGGGTGGCTTCACATAGTTTTGTGTCCAAAAAGTGAGGAGATAGAGAGAAAAAAAACCATTGAAACAAGGGAGAAGAGAAGAAAAGAAGAGGGCTACAACTTTGTAGTCCCGATTCGAAGGCCAAATGTTGATTGAATAGGCTCAAATTTGAGTATGTTATTCGTGAGATCGAGGGCTACGAGTTGATGGTTTTCATTTGTCGAGAATTACCTCCAAATTCTCTAGTTGCGATCAAAGTTTTCCTATTTCGAATTTATTTATTCATTTTTATTGTGATGAAATGATATTATAATGTTGATGTTGGGTCTCTAGTATGTGGCTAGAGAAGAATGCTTTGTATATCCTATCATTCTTAGTGGTTAGTGGATATTTTATGGGCAATCTATGATTTTTCCCGTAATGTGTTTTCCACGTTAAATCATTGGTATCATTATTTGCTTTAGTTACTTATTATTTCACTTATATTGAGGCTATATATTGCTGGTTGTTACTAGGGGCTACAAGAATTTTGGTTGATTTAGTTTCGGGGGAGAAATTGATTCTGGATTGAATTTAATTTTGTGGTGAATTGTGTCCCCAGTTCTCCCCCAACATCCATTTAATGCAGTGCCTGCTACTATAATTGAGGACCCAGTTCGCCATTTTTCTCACAAGCTTCTGCCACGGGGAGGGAGAGAGAGGGAGGGAGAGAGAGAGAGAGAGAAAGAGAATGGGGAAAGGAGACGCAAAACTGAGAGGCAGTCATGATCGCTACAATGTGGCAATCGAGCTTGGCCATGACGAAAAGTTTGGAGGAGGAGGAGGAGAGGGACGGCGAGTCAGTTATGTGAACTCCCTCTCTCCTCATCAGATGGAAACTCTGAACGCTCTCTGCGACACTTTCTTGCCCTCCATTGCTCTCCCTCATCATCCTTCGGACACCGAAGGCGAAGGCGATGAGGAGGTTGCTAAGTTCTATCAAACTTCAGCTTCCATGGCCGGAACTCCGGAGAAGGTAACTTGATTGTTTATGTAAATTTTGCTTTTCTTGTTGGCAAATGGTTGGCCAATGTTGCATCGCAGTGCTTAAGTACTGTTCCAGACAGTTTGTGTCGGTAGTCTAACAAGATTAGAATTTCGTTTGGTTTTTTTCCCCATCAAGGAGGCATTATGGTCGAGAATGAATGTGGTTTTGGACAAACAGTGTTCGTACACCTCCCGAATGAGGGCATCCGTGTTAGTACATCTTTCATTCAAGGCTGTGGCCTTTCTTTGGAATTATATTATTAATGCAATTTCTGTGAAAATCTTGGGGGCTTGATGGCAATGGGTATCAAATGCACGCTTATTATTATCTCTGCTTTTGTTTCCTCTTCTTTCAGGCTAAAACATAGCATCCTTCATTCTCTTCTCCTAAATTGTGTTAAGAGCCAATTTGCTTCGCTTCATCATAGATTAAATAAGACGCAGATCCGTACTTTAACCCGTCTCCTTTCTCGGGCCATGCTTACTTTCACTCCGCTCGAAGGTTGGGGGAAATTTTCTCCCTCCGACCGTTCTTCTGATCGGCGTGTTGCCTGTACGGTTTCCTCCGACTAGGAATGCATGACGTAATAGGCCTTTCTATTCAGGTTAATTGTTTATAAGCAAAACAAAATAAAACCCAAACAACCATCGGCTTTGATATCCTAGTCCTAATTGTCGGGTTTGCTTATCCTTTGTGCTGTTCGTGCAGATAGGGGGGCTCATCAGCGAGAGGATGAAACACCCAAAGCTCTGGCTGCTCCCTCTCACCTTGTGGTTCCTCTCGACATGCATCGGGACCTTCATACTGTGCGGCCGAAAATGCTTATCAAGCCACTTCCCGTACGTGCAGAGGTTTTCCGAGATGCCGCAGCGGCGGAGGGAAGAGATCGCGAGGGGGTGGTTTCGCAGCGTCTTCCCAGTGCTCCGGATGTTCGCGCGAACCGTCAAGCTCCTCACCTTCCTCGTCTTCTTCACTCAGGTCCGTACACTTTCTGAATCCATGTCCTTTTTACCTTGTAATGGAGGGAAAGATTCCAAAACCGGCCACAGCACTAAAATGCATCGAGCCGTGTCGTACTGGATGAAAAATAAGGGAAGTGGGTGGGAGTTGGTTCGCTGACGGGCCTGTCCTCGTCATGAATATCAAAACCCTAGATATGTTCTGTCTCGAATATAACCGATAAATTGATCTAAGCATTGCTCTTCTGTGCCGTTGTTTTCTTATTTATTTCTGTAGCCCCACCTGTGTTCTGGAAATTACTTGTTTGATCAACTAACTATAGTTGTATACGTATAGAATGTGGCAAAGACACAAAAAGGAAATACGTAGCTATATTTTGAACTCATTAAATATTTACAAAAATGATGACATTGATAGTTACATTTTCACTTACTAGAACACCTTCTGGAAAATATCTCGAATTGTTTAATTTCCATAAACAAACGACTAAACCTAGTTTAACTTTTACTTTAGTCAATCATGTTTCCGTGAAAAAATGGAATAGAAATTATCCTTCCATTCATCATTTAACTACTAATCAAGCAAGGAGTAAAGTAAAGTTCATGAGCTAAATCGACTGTCTCGGCAGGAGATTATAGGGGAATGGCAAGATAAGGATTAGGTCAATTCCAATTGATAAGGTGGGCTCCGTAGTTTTATGTAGAATATGTGATGCAGTGGGTCGACAAGAGTACATAACACTTTAGGAGGTGGAATTATGGCTATGGTCAGAGATTCGAAAGAGAAAATTAATGCAGCGCATATTAAAACTGCAATCGATAATGTTATCTTACATGTCCCCAGAGTAGGTAACAAAAGCATTAAAATCGACAGAGACTACATAGAAAAAAATAATCAACTAAAAAAAGGAGCAGAACTAGGAGACAGGTGGCGTGGGAGCATCTTTTTTCCAGTCGAGGGTGTCCAAACCCATCAGCTTCACCAATAAATGCTAAAAAATGTAGATAAGATAAATACTTGCTCCACCATGAGTCGTGCCTCTATAAACTGCTTATCGAATGTTTAGGAGAAAAACAGTGCTGTGCATCGTTTAAACATGTGGTACGTTTGAAGTCGTACCATCCTCAATCAGTCCAAAGATTTTAGCTTTTGTTTTATAAACATAGAACGATAACATCTCAAGAAAATCAGAACACTCGATCCATATAGTATATATTCTATCTGTGTAGATGGCAATGAGAAATTATATGAATCCACCTCCACTTAATTTAAAAGGTCACATTGTTAGGTGAATGTTCAATTTGATATATCAACTGTTTTGAAATTTTGAGCAGATTCAAATTAAGTGTCCACACAATTTATGTCTCATCTAGGGGAGATAGCTGAAAGAGAAAGAGAAAGAGAAAGAGACCCTTCCATAAATTGGGAACTTGAAATTGAAATTCAAGATAGTTCGAGATACCAACTGTTTAGACCCATCATCTAAATAATCTGCAGAATTTTTATCCCTCCCGGAACAAAAACTTACTGATTTACCATAAATATTTTGGCTGCAATCTGCAAGACAGAGATAAGACTCACTCTCAGTAAATTCATTAAAAAAGAGAGAGAGAGAGAGAAATTATTTATCTTGTGTAGTGATTTTGAGTTGTATGCTTTTGTTTTTTAAGCACATGTCCATTAGGAAAGTCCCTGTTGCTGTTAGAACTTGGTCCCTATCGGTTTCATGCCCCTGTATGCCATATTCCAAGGCTTTAAGGCGGTAAGGCCAAATCTATTAAATTTAGCTTCCCACTTGCTCTAACTCAACCCATGTTTTTGGTACTTTCTATCTCAGCAAATGTAGTAACGCTTGCACAACCGTGAAATAATAAAAATAAAAATAAAAAAGATGAAATATATAGTGATTTTATGAGTGGTACGATGGATATTATCTCTTAATTTGATATGATGAACATAATCAATCATAGTAGTAGGAAAATGCAGCGGCATGGAAGCAAATGTTAATTTCTAGTGATGATTCGAATTGGGAAAGGCCTATTTTCCTCTCACTCATAAGTGATTTGATCCAGTACAGTAAATTAGCTGTAGAATAGGAAGATGGGTGTGTTTTTTTTTTTGGTAAAGTGAAGATGGGTGTGTTTTGTCCCTCCTTTTGAATGAAAAATGGAGAGATTTTTTTCAGTGCTAATCATTCTTTCTAACCAGCTGGCATTGAGATTCTACGAGAATGATGAGCGTCAATTTGTTTTCAGGTGGACGAGAAAGATCGCAACCTTTCCTGGAAAGCGATCGGCTATGCCGGACCAGATCCAGATTTCGAAAACTCCAAGAAATTAAAGCGTATGTCTTGCCAAGTCTCAGCAGATGAACAGCAAGGCCAAGAACAAGCGAAAGCCAAGAATTGTTATGAAGATGAATCTGTCTCCGGACCTCTTCATCAAGGTCTTATCCAAATGGTGCACCCACAAGACATCGTCACAAAAAGTCTCCGGCAATTCGGGTTCCCTGTCCTCATCTGTCCCTCAAACCATAATGTACGGAAGCCTCGTTTCCCATCTTTGAGCATCCAGTGCGATGCAGTGGTGATCGGTTCTGGTGCGGGCGGGGGAGTTGTTGCTGGCGTGCTTGCAAAGGCAGGCCACAAGGTGCTTGTCCTGGAAAAGGGAAGCTACTGTGCCAGGAGCAATCTCTCCCTGCTCGAAGGGCCTAGTATGGATCAAATGTACCTCTCCGGCGGTCTCGTGGCGACCGAAGATATGAGCACACTGGTACTTGCGGGGTCCACCGTTGGAGGGGGCTCCACGATCAACTGGTCCGCCTCCCTCAGGACACCGCAGCATGTGATGAACGAGTGGTCGAACAAATATGATCTAGAGCTGTTCGACAGCAAGTTGTACCGGGAGGCACTGGATGTCGTCTGCAAGAGAATGGGAGTTCAGTCGGCAATCAGCGAAGAAGGGTTCAACAATGCAGTGCTGCGAAAAGGGTGTCAGGAATTGGGCTATCCTGTGAGCAACATTCCTAGGAACTCACCCGCGGATCACTATTGCGGTTGGTGTTGCCTGGGCTGCAAGGATGGGAAGAAAAAGGGCACCGCGGAGACATGGTTGGTGGACTTAGTGGAATCTGGGAATGGGGCGATCCTCCCCGGATGCGAAGCCATTGAGGTCCTGCACACAAGGCGGAGCGGAAGAGGGAGGGACACTGTGACCGGGGTCGCGTTCGAGTTTGAGCATAACGGGTTCAAGGAGGTCTGCATCGTCGAGTCCAATGTCACCATCGTGGCGTGTGGGGCTCTTGGTACACCAGCTTTGCTAAAGAGAAGCGGCCTCAAAAATCCTAATATCGGGAAGAACTTGCATCTCCATCCGGTGGCAATGGCGTGGGGCTACTTCCCAGACACTAAGACAGTGGATCTGTGGCCGGAGAAGGAGAAGAAGAGCTACGAAGGAGGCATAATGACGGCAATGTCCCCAGTTGTAGGGAATTTCGACAAGTCTGGGTATGGCGCGGTGATTCAGACCCCGGCTTTGCACCCGGGCATGTTTTCGGTACTAATGCCCTGGACGTCCGGCCTTGACATGAAAGAAAGGATGACCAAGTTCTCGAGGACAGCCCATCTATTTGCGCTCGCTAGGGATAAAGGGTCAGGGACGATCACATCATCGACCTCTATTAGTTACAAGATGGATGACACGGACGAGCACAATCTGCAGAAAGGGCTCGAGAAGGTGCTGAGGATACTGGCAGCAGCCGGGGCCGAAGAGATTGGGACGCACCACAACGAAGGGAAAACACTGAAAGTGAAGCAAGTGAGCTACCACGAGTTCGAGCGGTTCGTGAAGGAAGAGAGCGCCAGGCCGATAAAGGGCCAGTCAACACCAATATGCTCTGCCCACCAAATGGGGAGCTGTCGGATGGGCCCCAACCCGAGAAGCTCGGTAGTGAACCCGATGGGCGAGACGTGGGAAGTGGAAGGGCTGTATGTGGCCGATACCAGCGTTTTTCCAACGGCACTGGGCGTGAATCCAATGGTCACCGTCCAGGCCATCGCATACTGCACCGCACAATCGGTCCTTGAAGCTCTCAGGAGGAAGAAGAGCAGACATTGATCGTCATGTACACAATCGCATACTTCTTTTCGTTCTCTTGCTTTTCAGTTTCACCTCTCATTGCAACAAAGCTTCCGGTGCGCACTGGGTGCGCAACAGCAAAAGAATTGCGAAAGATTGCCTTGCTTTCTTGCCCTATTTTCTGCTTCTTCAACCAACCAAACTCCCTGTAGTTTGTCTGCCTAAATTGATCAAATCTAGCAAGGTAACCTTCAGGCATCGTCGCGGATCAATTCCTAAAACAGTAGGATGCAATCAACCTGTCGTTTAGGATAACAAAGTCAAGAGTACCAAAAGAAACGCAGGCATAATTTTGATCCTCAATGAAAAGGAAGCAGAAAAGAAACTCCCCATCTTTTGTGCTCCTAATCGGAGGTTTTTCCACTTTCTCAGATAACTGTCATTTACAATTTTACAGGCATGAGATCTGAACGTCACGGAGGTTTAAAGGGACATCGGTTAGGCTGGTATGAGTAAACAGAGGCTCGTTGCGTATACAGAATTGCAGTCTGTGCCATGCGCACATTGCCATAACACGAGTCCTGATAAAGATTTCTATCCCTTTCAGATATCAGAAGTTCGGCCGTTCTCAGATATCAGCAAAACAAGGAGCCTCAAACCAAAACTCTACGTAAATTCAACCGGAGATCAAACGTAAAATCAAGCAGCTTCATTTTCTGAGTTACACATCCAAAAATGTGCATATTTTGGACCATAAACTCAACAGCTAGGAAGGGTGCAAATGATAACCATCTTGGCCAGAAAGTGATTTCTGGAAGAGAAATAGATTTTTCTATTTCTATTTCTAGACAAGTTTCTAAGCAAAAATACATGTTTGATAACGACACAAAATTTCTTCCTTTCGGACGGCGACGACCGCCAACCGGCAAACGGCGATGGTGGGCGGTGACCAGCGGCCGGTGGCAGCGATGGCATTTGGCAAACGATGGTTGGCGGTGGCGAACAATGAGAAGAATTTTTATTTCTCATTTCTGTTTTAGAAATAGAGAAGTAGAAACTTTTTACTTCTAATTTCTATTCCAAATACATTTCTAGAACAAAAATCTATTTCAAAAAAAAAAAAAAGAATAATTTTATCAAATGATTTCTATTAGGAAACAAGTCTGGAATAGACAAATTGTTTATGGAATAGAAATTGGTGATTAATTGTTTTGGAACGAAATTGGTGATTGTCACGCACCCCTAACTTGTTTAGTTCTTTTGAGACCACCCATTGACAAAGGTGTTCAATTTACTATTATTTACCTTTACCAAAAGAAAAAAGGTGTCCAACTTACCCGCTGTGCCTTGTCTGGTAAGCTTCTTTGCTTAGCCAAAAAAAAAAAAAAAAAAGGAAATTCTAGCAAGTTGATGCATTTTATCCCCAAATTAATATATTCATTAATTGTCATTTGTCCATAAATCAATAGTAAAATTTAAGATTTTTGAAACTAACGAAAAACAAATTAGAATATACCAGTTTATGTTTTTTGGTAAGGGCAAATTTGTTTTTCGTGATATACCAGTTGGGCGCACCTGAGAAGCGGCCTTACCCTTAGGAGTCTCGGACAGTTTCGGCTCCCAACTTCAACGGCGCGCATTTCCGTTGTTTGCTGACCTCGGAGGAAAAACAGGAAGGAGCCATTATGCTTTTCCGACAGTTTTCCTAAGTGGGTCTCCTGCGAATGTTTCTTGTTTCGCGGTATCCATCATCTTCCACGCTCTCTGTGAACTCCCCTGCATATAGTCGAACAACCCATCTCGGTCGAACTCAATGACCAGTGAGCATGGTTCATGGGTCGCTGGAGCTTCTTCCCAAAATCGTTCCTTTCGAAGGTTCTCGCTCGTTCCGCTCGAGCGCGACCGTCCAAGCGCATCTGCTTGCTACCCGATCTTAAAGTCTCCAACTTTCGTCCGTGTGAAGCGGAGAATACGGCTGCTAGGAAAACATTGGCTAACTCGTCTTTGAGGATTACGCTTGTGCGCTCGTTTCCTGAAAATGTTAATCTCGTCCGCAGATATGAGTTGCCACCCGGACCCCGTGCTTCTCTCATGCTTAAATCTCAGCGTGCGTTGCTGCGATCTGTCGGTTTCTCCTCCGTCTGTGACATGTTCGACGAAATGGCTGACCGAGAATGGCGTTCGCGAGATGGCCGCTTTCACCGAGTTCTTGGTTTCGTCAAGACGTCCACCATGAGAGGTGACAAAGAAGGTGTCTCAGTTGCCCATTGTTCGGCCCTCAAGATTGGGGCTCTCGCTCACTTGCCCATCACAACCTCTCTGCTCATGGCCTACTCAGGAGCTGCAGACCTGACTGCTTCACGAGCTTTGTTTGATGAAATTCCCGATAAGGATGTGATTACTTGGAACGCGATGATCACTTCCTTGTCTAATAACCAGTGTTCTGGTCAGGCCCTGGATCTATTTGTTGAGATGATGGAAGGTGGAAGTGGTTTTGAGTCCACTACTCTTTTAATAGTTTCGTCAATATTCACACGCACAAATCAGTTGATTCAGGGTCGTATCATTCACAGCTTAAGCATGAAGTCAGGGATGCTATCCGATTATTCGCTGTGTAATGCACTTATCAATATGTATGCAAAATGTGGTGATCTAAGCTCATCAGAGAACATTTTCGCCGGTGTTGATTGTAGGGATGATATTGCTTGGAATTCGATACTCAGTGGATGTCTTCACAACAGCAATCCTAAAAGGTGCCTACACTACTTTAGAGAGAGAGCACTGTATGATAAAATGGGGGACAGTATAAGTCTCTCATCTGCTATTTCAGCTGCAGCTTCATTGGGAGAACTAAGTTGTGGGAGTACTTTGCATGGTTTGGCAATCAAAATTGGTTACAACAAAAGCCCCCGCATTTCGGTTGCCAACTCTCTTATCGCGTTCTATTTTCAGTGTGGCCACATTGAGGATGTCGAGGCTATTTTTAGAGGAGCAATGACTCTCCACGATGTCATTTCTTGGAACACAATGATTGATGGTTATGCCTCAAATGGAATGATTGTGGAAGCTTTTGATCTTCTGCATGAAATGCAGTTAACGGTGTCCATCCAGCCTGATTCAGTGACTCTTCTTACTCTGATTTCAGTTTGTGCAGATGCCATGCTACTGACAGAGGGAAAAACACTTCATGGCTCCATTATTCACAGAGGGATGGAACTTGATCCACGGGTGACGAACAGTCTTATGGATACGTATATGAGATGTGGTGCTGTGAGGAAAGCTGAGATTTTGTTTGACTCCACTGCAGAGAGAGACTTGATTTCATGGAACACTATGATCTCTGGTTATTCCCAGAATGGCCTATCTGAGAAAGCTCAAAGTCTATTCAAAGAAATGCTGCTATGGTGCTCAGGATGCAGCATACCTACTCTACTAGCCATTCTTCCTTCCTGTAATTCCCCTGAATACCTCAGATTTGGTGAATCAATCCACTGTCTGCAGTTGAAACTTGGATTTTCACATCAAGTTTTTGCTTTAAATTCTGTCATGTACATGTATGTTGTTGGTGGAGACATTAGAGCAGCGTGGAAGTTATTGACAACACATTCATTTCATGAAGATCTCACTTGTTGGAACACTTACATTGCGGGCTGCTCAAAGAGTGGCTTCTTTAAAGAAGCTTTAGAAGCATTCAATAGAATGAGGGATAAACATAATGTCTCTTTTGATTCCATCACAATTGTCAATGTTTTGTCAGCTTGTGGAAATCTTGAGCTGTTTCTTGAGGGGAGATTGATCCATGGGCTTGCTCTCAAAACTCCTATAGGATCAGACACCCGTGTGTGTAATGCGCTTATTACTATGTATGGACGATGCACAGATATTGCCAGTGCAAGACTTGTCTTCAGTGCCATTAGTAATAGCAATTTATGTTCATGGAATTGTCTGATTTCTGCATTGTGTCAGAACAGGGCTGCTAAGGAAGCAGTTGAACTCTTTGGACATCTGGGATTTGAATATGATGAGATCACTGTCGTCAACATTCTCTCAGCCTGTACACAGCTTGGCATCATGCGGCTAGGAACACAAATTCATTCTCGAGTTTTCAGATCAGGGTTTCATGAGAATTCTTTTATATCTGCAGCTCTTGTTGATATGTACAGCAACTGTGGGAGACTGGATGTCGCTCTTCAAGTATTCAGAAACTCGCCTGAGCATTCCATTGCAGCTTGGAATTCCATGATTTCTGCCCATGGGTACCACGGTGATGGTAAGAAAGCACTGAAACTTTTTGAGAAAATGTGCGAATCCGGGATAAGAGCAACTAAAACCACTTTTGTAAGCCTTCTATCAGCTTGCACTCATGCTGGATTAGTTAAAGAAGGTCTTTGGTATTATGAGCATATGGAGGACAAATATGGAGTTCAACCTGTTACAGAGCATCATCTCTGTGTGGTTGATATGCTTGGCCGTTCGGGAAAGCTTTTTGAGGCTTATGAACTTATCAAGAAGATGAAAACTCAGCCCAAGCCTGGCATTTGGGGCGCTTTACTAAGTTCCTGCAACTACCATGGCAATATAGAGATAGGAAGAGAAGTTGCAGAGCTGCTCTTTGAATTGGAACCTGAAAATTCTGGGTATTACATTGCGCTGTCAAATATGTATACTGCTGCAGGGGAATGGATTGACGCTGTGAAGTTGCGCAAATTGATTCAAGAGAAAGGATTAAGGAAGCCGATTGGATACAGCCTTGTGGAAATCAGCTAGAAAGGATGGTTGAAGATCCACCAAGCATGATGGAACCTTAGGGATGGATCCACCGTTTTGGATTGCATCATGTTCGCTCTCAATTATTATGGGCACATGTTATATTGTTAGGGATGACACAGCGTGCGCCGTAAACAGTCGATAGATCATGTTTGCTCGCAGAAAGATATTTCTAATAAGAATCTGTTTGTAATGCACCTAATTTTACACTGATGCAGCAGCATTGAAGTAGTAGAATTAAGGGGAAGGAACATGAAGCCCATTAATGGAACCGGGGAACATGAAAAAAGGAACCTTCCGATCACAAATGGGAGAAAAGAAGAGTGCAGAAATCCGATCGATGTTACTTAATCTTCAGGGAAAATTCGATTCCTAAGAGTTCCATAAGGCTAGCCAATTTTCTATGGCACTAAATGTCTGACCGTTTAAGCATTATGCACAAAGTACGTGCATTTGATATCTGAATGCTTCATTGCCTTTGGCACATAAGTAATGACTACGTATGAAATGAATCCATTTGAAATGAGTATACGGGAGTGACTGAGGATGAGATAAGAGAGACTCATTTGAGATAGTTTGGATGCTCTAGCAAGATGTGATTAGTCAAAAACCTGGATTAAAACAGGCTTTGGAGTACTTAGAAGTGGAACGAGAAGATGAATGAAAAGAAGTACCTAATACTTATAGAATGCTGGAAGCAATGGCATGAAAAGACTCATGACGAAATTTACTTTATTCCTATACCGTTGCACTGACCCAGTCTATTGTAATATTCATCTGGAAATTTGGTTGCATCATCGGTTAGGTTTCGACATTCAACTTCAGCCTTTGTACAAAATTTATCCACCGTTGAGTAGATCTTCGCGCCGCTGATCTCTAGATCATGCCCGGTCATTAAACGATGGGAAAAAAGACTGCAAGCACTCCGAACTGTTGTATATTTTACTATCAAATATCGAAATTCTCTTCTTCTTTTCTTCAATGAAGTACCTTCTTTTCTTCGGTCGAAACAATGACGTACTTCGACTTTATAAATTTACAGATTTTTGAATAAAGTGTCGTGCCATAAGAATCTTGCTAATGCGACTTGATCACTCAGCAAAATTTAAACCGAATTAGTAACTTAATTTGCATAATTAACTATTGAGTGATAAGAAGAGAGAGTACCGACGTAGGCAATTTCAGCCGTCTTATTTCTTTTAGCCAATGTTACATCGCCTCAAAAGAACACATTAGACGCCTATGTAAATAATAAATGGTTATTTAATAGTTTCAATGTTTAAATTGGCATCTTGCATCCGCAAGTATAATAAAAATCTCATAATTAACCGACATTTGAAAAGTTCATATACTGGATTGAATGAAAAGAATTAAGAACTCAATTTGTTGTGTCATCATCCCAAACGATATCCCTAACACCTTTCCACAGCTAAACCCTGAGCCACACTCACAAAAACAAAAGAAAAACGAAACCAGAGTCCAACATTCAAAAATGCAAAATCTCATAACGTTACCAACTCATGCATACCGGCAAGCAATCTTGCTAGTATATAGAAAAAATGACTTCTTCAGAAGCTACGAGACCAAAAAATTCATATAGGTGCGCTTTATTTCTCTAGCGAGAATGGGCGCTCTTGGGTGTCAGCCAAGTACTGCAAAGTAGGAGCACTTGCAAAACAAAAGGCACGTACCCTCTATACTCAGATTCACATCTTTCCCTGTTCCTCTACAAATTTCAAACACCAAGCAAATCATTTAATGCAACTAGTGATAAAACCAAGTTGCATTTTTTTTTAAGCTATATCATCAGACAACAGAAACAAAAATGGCGGACGGAGAAGGCATATTGAAGGGTCAACTGTATTGAAGCAGCGTCCTTGAAGGGGCCCGCAAGCTGTTCGAGAAAAAGAGCATCAACTCTTGGATGGCACTGTCTGCCACATCGCCTTCATGTGCCCTTCAAAAGCTTCAAACAACCCAGAACTGCAAACACAGAACCACCAACCAAAATTTAAGTTTGCCAGTGAAGGACTATCTGATGTTTGAGCACGATTGAGTTGGACAAACCTGCCAACAAGGATCTTAATCATCCAAATAATAGTAGGATCCCGCTGATTTCTGCTCCCTATCCTTGGTAGAGTCTACTTTATTGATCCTTGGACGATAATTAGTCGGGTCCCGCCTGAAAGTGATATCCAAATGCTGCAAGTGCATAAAGAAAACATGAACAAGAGCAAATCAGCACATTCCCTGATTTTTTTCCTCATCCCTTTTAGGGGAGAGTGGAAAGCAGGTAGAAATTATGGACTTTGAAATAAGTATCAACCAAAATCGGAAATGTCAAAAAGGAGTAGACACAAAAAATTGAAAAGTAACCATATTGAATTCTGCCACTAAACTACAACCTTACTTTTCTATCATATTCAGTACAAAATAACATATTGATGACTGTAAATAATAATAATAACATCTTTCTTATATTCTCTTATCCTCCTCTAAAGATTTTGGCAGCGATTTTCACAGTTAGCATCAGGCATAGCATGAAAAGGTGGTCGGCAATACTTACTGATAAGAAAAGATTCATCCCTGTCAACAATGACTGAGGAGAATTGGCAATACAATCCACCGAAGGCCTCCCCTCGTACACTATCACTCTATCAGCCAAATAAGTTGCCATAATAAAATCGTGCTCAACCACAAAAGCAGTCTTCTTCGCATGGAGGATGAATCTCTTGATAACTTTCGAAGCAACAATACGCTGCTCAGAGTCAAGATATGCACTTGGCTCATCAATTAGGTAAATGTCTGCCGGCTGCATAAATCAAACAAGACAAAGTATTATACCATTATGCATCCACATTCCCGTGGTTACATTATTCACTCTGTATTGACAAGAGGCACAGGAACTCCCAATCTCTAAAATTATCACTCACTTTTAGGTGTGCATCAAAGCTTTCATATTAAGAAGGGGTTGGGAGAACCAAAATTATAAATATCCAAAACACCAGCATGTGCGCCTTAATGAGTATGAGGCAGCCAGAACAGACTAAACTACATCTACCACTTGCAATACAGCAGCCACATACAATAGTTTAGTCAAGATGATACAAATTTCAAGCTGGTATCCTATGAAACAACTTAATCTCCGCCACTACCCACCAGATGTGAGTCATTAACATTCTCAGGTCCCCATAGATACACCACAGATCAGTAATAGCTAAGGCTTTTTGGAGCTTTCAGAAAATAAGCATAAACTTTGAATGAAAAAACTGCAAAAGCAATAATATTCTCAGGACTCATTGCTAATGCTTCTTGGGTACAAAGCATAAGATGTTTACCAAATTATCGTTTACTTAGTTAAGCGACAAGCTTTACAATGCTTGAGTGCTACCAGAAGATGTCAAATGACGTATGTCAGGTAGGGTGGAAACTACAAACTTTCATGCCACAATTCAATATAGGTATGATGCAATGGTGCACAAACCATCTACACTTCTCCAGACCCCCAAAGGAAAGAAATGAGAGAAAATCTGAGAGAGGATCCAGTGAAAGGAAAACAATGCAAAGGAAGATGTCCAGAAACTCAATGCAAAAGCTTTTAAAAACTCAAAGCAAATGCTAAGTTGATTCCAATGTCCACATTCAGGAACATGATATACATGTGCTCAGTGCATTTCCTTCAAGAAAAAACATGGCACTACCTTTGACAACTCAAAAGTTGCATTTTTGTAGGATTTTGTCTAAAATAAACCCTATAAAGGACCCACCAATTAGATTCCATCACTACTAAGATGATTTACCTTTCCAAGACAGAGACATAATGCAACTCTTTGCAACTCTCCACCAGACAGATTCACAACTTCTTGATCCATCAGTTGTTCAATGAGAAGAGGCTTCATTACATCTGATACAAATTGAGGATGCATATAAGAATCCCGTATTTTCTGGTGCAGCAAATGTCTAACAGAAGCTGGAAATTTGGGACTGATCTTCTGAGGCTTGTAAGAGACATTAAATTCAGGTATCTCCACATCATCGCCTTCAACGATGTCAGGTTTCAGCAAACCAGCCTACAAACCATAACTCTTGGCATGATTATCGGGTGAACAGTATGTAATTGACATGTTAGAAGCAGAGGATGAGACTAAAACAAGCACTATTCATTACCAGCATTCTAATAAATGTGGTCTTTCCAGTACCGTTCTCCCCCAGCATTACTATAATCTGTGAATCAGTAAATTCACCCTCCACGACCTTTAGCCTGAAGTTTCCCTGAGTTTTCGTCATAGTGGGGTATTTGTACCGTGCATAAGTCTCGACATCCTCAGTGACTTCCTGTGGAGTCTCAGCAACCTAGGAAGAAAAGCAACAACCAGAATTATACAAGTCTGCCACACCAGAATGAACGATATCCATGTGAAGTGATAGAATCAACACCTTGAAAG
Organism: Eucalyptus decipiens; assembly: GCA_014182575.1. Taxonomy (NCBI): domain Eukaryota; kingdom Viridiplantae; phylum Streptophyta; class Magnoliopsida; order Myrtales; family Myrtaceae; genus Eucalyptus; species Eucalyptus decipiens. Next base: position 42,227,377 of record CM024612.1, on the reverse strand, counting down.
TAAGAGACTCGTCACGGAACCGCAGATTCTCAGTGGGGACAAATCCAGCTAAGAAGATATTTATTCCTTCTCTAACGGAGAAGGGAAGAGTTACAACTCCATATGCACCAGGTTTCCCATACAGGCAGCAAATAAAGTCTGATAAGTAATCGAGGACGCTAAGGTCATGCTCCACGACAATTACATAGCTGAGAAGCATCAACAGAATATCACACATCAAAATGCAGATGAAAAATTTAGGAAGCAAACAAAACAGGTTTTGAAACAAAGAGAAACCTGTTAGGCCTAAGCAAGGATCTCACAACTTGGGCCGCTTTGAGCCTCTGTTTCACATCGAGATAACTTGAAGGTTCATCGAACATATATATTTCAGCATTTTGTATTGCAACAACAGCGATGGCAAATCTCTGGAGCTCTCCACCTGATAAATCACCAACATTCCGATCTTTAACCTGATTCAATTCAAGGTCAACACAGAGTTCCTCTTTCATATCCCTTTCATCTTTTTGCTCAAGCACCTGTCCCACATTGCCTTGAACAGCCTTTGGAATATGATCAACATATTGGGGCTTTATAATAGCCTGTTTATAGAGATTACACATTAGCAGGAGGAAAAAGCGATACGTGGTGCTAAGATCAAAACAAAGAAATGACACACTCAGGATAATCCCCAGCATAAAATATTTGGAATGACAAGGAACAGCCCAGTAGTTCAAGTACAACCCGATCTAGGAGAGTGAATCTTAGGGGAAACAACTAAATGACAGGCGGCAGATTAGTACACTCAATTATATAATTTCCCATGCGTAGCTGCAACTAGAACCCACCCCAGATAAACTTTTTAAAGGACATGCACAGTTTACTATGACAAGTTCTATAACCTTAACATGATTTTTCTAGCTGTATTCTATTAAAATATGCATCGCTATAATATGTCATGGACATAGAAGAAAACAGTCAGAATCAAGTCCATCCGCACCTTCAAATTATCCTCCAAAATCCGGGTGAAATAATTTTGCAACTCAGACCCACGAAAGTATGTCAAGATTTCCTGCCAATCGGGAGGATTCTGCAACAGGAAGAGTCCAGGACATCAGATAACCAAAAGGAACCCAGAAGCAGCAGGAACATGTACATTTAAAGACAACATACATCAAAACGACCCAAGTTTGGCTTCAGTTTTCCAGCCAAGATTTTGAGGGCAGTAGACTTTCCAATTCCATTTGTTCCAACCAAACCGAGAACCTGACCTGGCCTGGGGACTGGCAACCTGTAATAAGAAATCCTGTGACTTCACCATACACAATAGCAGAAAATCCAACCCATGAGGCAACTAAAACCACAATTTCAAACCAATTGCAATCGGTGGCTACCTGTGCAACTTAAATGTGTTTGGTCCATATCGATGAGTAGTATCTTTATCCAAATCTTTTGGCAAGTTTATGATCTGAATTGCCTCAAAGGGGCATTTCTGTAAAATAAAATCACAGTTCAGTGAAGTTGACCACAAGTGCAACTAATCTAACAGCAAACACGAGACCATGACACACCTTGACACATATACCACATCCTATGCACAATTCTTCAGAAATGAATGCAATCCTTGACTGAGTAGTAACCTCAATACACAGTTTACCTGCAAATGAACAAGCACCATAGGAGTTAAATACTATGTTAATCCACCACAAAGAGACACGATATGTTCAAAGTCATCACCAAAACTACGCATCTCTACGTGCCTGATGGTAAGAAATCATAGAGACAGCAAGCCACGAATTCTCATACAGTTTGTTCCCTAGAATTATATTTGCAAGCCATTAGCCTAGGAGCTGGCAGTAAGCCCCTCAAATGTTATAGACATGGTTGGAATCATCAAATACTTCCAGAAAGAAAAAACAATTGATGGTGAGACTTTTTCCAGCCAATATATTCCAATGGAGAAAATGCTTTTCTCAGGAATAGATCGGAAAGGCGCATTTGTTAGGGGTTATAAATGGCAAAACTGCAATTTTTTGCTTTCCTGCTAAAATCTAAATGATGGTTCAAACGTTAAAAATTCACGAAAAATTCTACATGAACCTATGATTCAACAATTGTAAATTTATAAATGCTTCAGGTGTCAATGAATTTAAGTCAAAATTGGCGCACAACACATTTTTCAATAAAAGCAATGTTATCATTATCTCATTATAAAAATTCATCATAGACTCGGTATAACTCATTCCTCAAAACATTGGTGTGAAGTAGATGAACCCAGAATCAGTGAATTTCATGCTAGAAATTTTTCAAGTTCAGAATGTCCTACAGTTGCACAAATTACAAAGGCTCATAAGATCTAATCTTTAACAAATCGTGATCAGCATCACTCTGCTCTTATATTAATTTGATTCATCCATGACTGCAGGAAATGACAAAGGCGTGGGTCATAGTATGGGCGCACTTCATCTCCAAGTCGTTCATGCCCTGCTTCGGGCTTGTCAAAAGAAACTAGAATTCAGACCATTTACAGCAATAGGGATACTAAAGATATCATTGCAGCCTCACTTCTTACTGTCATATCCACCATTTACCATTAAACTATAGCTCCCAAAACAAATACTAAAAAATTAAATAGACAAGAGTTGCAACTCTAGCAAGTACGGACTTCCAGCAGCTAAAGTGACAATTTTTCCTCCAAAATGGACCATAGACAGACCAAAAACAGAATTCCATATGCTTAAACCGATCGAATAGAGAGTACTAATGAAAAAGGGCCGAATGAACAGTCCAGAGACCAAAACTCAAGACCTCCACCAATCGACAACCAATCAAAGCATACCATCCGGAACTCGCGTCAAAATACCATCCGGAACTCGCGTCACCGGTCCGAAACCAAACGATCGATCGATCAATCGGCAATTTCCACAGCTCGTGCAGGAGGGGAGAGAAAGAGAGAAAAAAAGAGGTAACCAGTTTTGACGACGGGGCAGCTCTTCTTGCACTCCTGGCGGCACTTCTTGGGCTTGCACCTGTCGGAGCTCACTATAGCGATACGCGTGAGCCGATCCGCCATCTCTCGCGCGGCAGTCCCCCCTCCTGAGGCGCTATCTGATGAATCGGCCACCCGATCGGATCGTCAGAGAGCGGGAAAACCCAGACGAGAAGATCAAAGGGACGAGGAAGAGGCGAGATGATTACCAGCGAGACTGCGAGGGCGAAGCGGCGATCCAGGAAGGAGACGTGCGTGTGTTGGGAACGTTCCTCTGGCGTGCTGCCAAAGCTGGAGAGCAGAAGAAAAAGAGATGCGCTGCGGCTCCGCCTAGGGTTTTCTCCCCTACTGGGTCCGACCCGTTCCTTCCCCGACCCGCTCCGGTGCTGTGCCGACCTTGTGGCGTCCAATATTATTATTTTTTTTTTTGGTAAAAGGTAATAATATATAGATAAAGCTAAGGAGATATACAAAAGATCGGCACCAAAAACCTACACGCAATCCTAAAAATGAGACAAAGTGTAGGGGGGCTAATGTAAGAAGCCATAGAGGCAAACAAGAGAGCCACAAGGGCACATCAACAAACAAACAAGCGAAAAAGAGATAATAACAAGGCTGACAAACCCTCAGCCCCCAAGGAGGCGGCTAAGAACAAAGAGCCAAAAAGGAACGGGGCAACTCGCGCAAAGCAACAACTAAGGAGCACTAGGCAGATGAGAGAACACCGCAGGGTCGAACCCCCAACCACGCTGAAGCCTCTTATTCCTCGGGGTAGGAGGGACATCTTTGAATGTTATTAGCTTTATCCCTCACAACCTTAATAAGGTGATTTTTTAGAGCCGAGACCACTAAGGATTCGCCCCGAATATTATTTTTGTGGCTTTCTTTTTGCCAAAAAATTGTCATATATATATGTATGTTGGTCAAGAGCATTAATATATGAGTGCTTGGGTATTGACTATTTTTCCCAAAATATATTTCCATCAAAATTAATTTTCCAAACTAGACTTTCCATTACTACATCGTGCCTAAAGGTTCCCAAACTAGACTTTTCATACTTTTCATACTTTTCATACTTATATGTATAGATAAGTTCTATGTAATGTAAAGTAGGATACCTACTTTTCCTTTTTTTCAACTTTTATTCCGTTGCAATCTTTCAATTGAGTGGAGAACTATAATGTTATGTTTAAAGTTATATAGAGTATAATTTTTTATTCCAAATTTTTAATTCTACTTCTAACTTGCTAGAGTTACATAAATTTACTTTCAATAGATCTTCTTTGTAAAGTCCCTTTCATCCTTAGGACCATTCAAAGTTCATTTCCTAAAGCTACCTGAAATCAAAGTTTGACCCAAACTCCATGTGATTTTCGTTATTCAATAATTCAACCCTCCTTAATTGATAAAATTTTGACCATCCTATTATTTTACCCATTATAATTTGAAAAGCAAAAATCTTAAAGTTTATTGTTGAATCATAGAATAAGAAATATAAAATCCATCACGTACTTTCTCTTTTTATCCAATGACATCTCTTGACATTGTAATGCGAACAGTGGCATAAGATCTATTTTTTTTTTTAAATAAAAACTATTTGCAGGAAATAAGTTCCCACTTTTCCGATGCATAGATAATGGAAAACCAATCGATTCATGGAAAATGTTTTCCATAAATTGAAAACAATAAATTCAGATTAAGAGAGAACAAATTTCCTATTGGTAAGAAAGAAATCACTCTCCTTAAACTACTAAGCAAATGAAAACTAATTATTTTTATTATTTTTTAAAATCATAAAGTTTTTAGACACGGTATTATCAAAAATAGAGAGGGACATAGTAAAATACGAAGTCTTGACCTTTCGGAGGTCTTTCGATATTAAGGATTCAATATCAAAATCATACAAATCATATCTAAGGGTAAGTGTTTGCCAAATGATAATATCAACCTATTGCTTTTAGCTTCATTTTCATGTTGTAAAACATCCATACTTCATGTATATCCACACTACTCGCGCATTTTCTAATACAACACGATACCGTATCATCACAATGTATGCTTGTATGTCTGATCACATGGGGCTCCGTAATAAACAAGAACAAGTGCATTTTTTTGTCTATTGCCATGCTCTGTCAACAGATAATTAGAGTTTTATTGAAAGGATCATCTTCAAAGCTTTTGTGTGCTTGAAACCACTCTTATGCGAATGCCTTTTCATGGAAAAGATCTTAGAAACCTGTGTTTTCTCCTTTGATGCATAGTGTGTTCCAACCTTGCAGGGCTCTCCTAGGCCCTGTTTGGTAACTATCCAAACATGGCCAAATTTTGATTTTTTGTTCCCGAGATCAGTTTGGGAATAGAATCACGTATGGTAAAATTTTTGTTCCCGGAAACAAAAAGGGAGTAGAATCAAGAATAAAAAAAAATGTGATTCTTATTCCAGAATCAGAAAAAAGAATCAAAACCAACTATTTTTTTCTATTTTCTTCTTCTTCAAGCGTGCGGTTGCTGTCTGCCACTGTCTGCCACCATTCACCGCCGTCGCCACTGGTCGCCGACAACCGGTCCGGCGAGCTCACCGAAGGTTCACCAGGTCAAGGCAAGGTCCAACGAGCTCGCCGAAGGCAAGCCCAGCCACCAGCGAGGCTTGGCCTCGCCTGATCTAGCGAGGCCGAGTCTTGTCGAGGCTAGGCAAGCCTTGCGACGCCTAGCCCCACTGGTGGCCAGGTGGGCCTTGCCCAGCCCCGGCGAGGCTCGCCTAGCCCTGGTGAGGCTAGCCTGGCCACCGACAAGGCTCGATCAACGAGGGCCGGCCTCACAAAGGGCCGGTGACGCTCCGGTGAGGTTGTCAGCCCTCATCTAGCCGGTCCAGTCAGGGGACCGGCCTAAAGAAGAAGAAGAATAGGAGAAAAAAAAAAAAAAAAAGGAAAAAAGGAAAAATTATAAAAATTATTTAAAAATTAAAAGAAATTAATTTGGAATATAATCAATGAGTATGGTACCAAACGCAATTGTATTCTATAATTAGAAATTTTGGACAATTACCAAACAGCTTAAAATGTTTAAAATCTGTTTTGGGGAATGGAATAAAAAAAAATTATTTTTGATCATAATCTACCCTTAGGAACAGAATCGTTATCGCGCTCCTAGACTCTCTTGAGATCTAAGCCTAAAATGCCGATGGAGGAACTTAGACAATCGGCTCTTCTTTAACTCGCACATGAGCACAATCATCTCGACAAAACTCTTTGGTTGTCTTCTCCTTGTACCTCGATCGCTTAACTAGGACAATTGAGTTATAATTTATCTCTGAACTGACTTCTACGTGGTGCATAGACTGAGATTGACTTGTACATTGCATCACATATTAACCAAAAAACCTGAAATCACCTCAATCCCGATCTCTATTTGATGCTTTCTGATCTCTCTCGGACCCTCTTTATTGGCTGGATGGTGACGGCTATACCAGCGCCATCTGTCAGCCATTCCTAGTTATTTCGCTTTTGTTTGTTTGAATTTCTCCCTATCGCAATGACCAACCGACGTTTTTTATTTCCAACTTTTAGAATTTGTAATATGTGCATAGGGGCCATGTTGCTGCGATATAGATAACCATTGTGGGAGCTAAAGGTCACATCCACATTAGTTGATTGATCCAGCAGGACGACCACGACAAGCACCATCGAAAGATTCGCACCCCTAAGAATCTCCCTTTCGAATCCATGGAAAGCAAGTCCTAGCACGCTATATTCACTCCGTTCGTTGAAAAGAATGATCGGAATGTACTCCCAATATGGAGTGCAATCCCGCGACCCACGTTCTCCCAAAGACGGTCACACAATGCGCCGTGTTCTCGGCCTCGTTTCCATAGTTTGGACCTCTCGTGCCCACTAAGACCAAGGCCTCTCTTTCCTCGAGAGATCGTGAGGTCGATGCGATCGCGCAAGCATTTGCCATAAAACAAAGGGGAAAAGCAGCTTTCATTCGGGAAGAACCGCGTGATCCACCGCCAGGCAACCAGTTCTTGTTAGAAAAAGAATGGTACATGTACAGGTCAAGTACGAGAAGGTAAAAGAAAAAACGTCTAAACACCCAATGTAAAGATTACCATCCATGTCTGAAATGCATAGTTTATTCAAAGATACCACCGTCGTCATCAGTTAAGCATAAGATTGGAGGACAACATTGACTTTCAACTTCATCACACGGCTAATCACTTCCACTTCTTGAACTTCCCCCCTCCAAACATCCCGTGCTTGCCATGCTTGCCGTGCTTGCCAAATTTCCCATGCTTGAACTTCCCATGGCCATGGCCATGGCCATAGCCGAACCCACCGTACGGGGCGCCATGCGAAACATGAGCGCCATGAGCGCCATGAGACCCCAGCTGGTGAGCACCGTAAGCGGCTGCAGCAGCGGCAGCTCCTCCAGCTAAAAGAGCCCCCATACCTCCGTGCCCTACATTAAAATGAGATGAGAGAAACCACATTATATCGACTCTCTCCATGCATCGCCAAACATTAATGTTTCTACTCCGATCAAACTCACAACTTCAAGACCCGAAGAATCAAACGGGACATCAATATGAAATATTGTTGTACACCTAGAGCTACCAAATGAACAAGTCAAGCTATTCCAATTAGCAGCAAACTCTCAAGGGCCATCCAATATCGATTTCAGGTTAATCTAGAAAGTGTTGCTACTGTAAAAGTGCTCCCTAAAGCAGAAAACCCAAGGCTAGAAACATATATGACGACATAAACATGTCAAACTGAGAAAGCAAGCATTACTGTGGTTTAGCAAATATGAGAAGTAACCGAGTAAGATAAAAACTATACCTGAATGGCCAGCGGAATGGCCAGAATGGCCTGCAGGGGGATATCCTTGCGGGGGATATCCTGAGGGCGGATAACCTTGCGGGGGATATCCTTGTGGGGGATATCCTTGTTGTGGATAACCTCCTTGCGGCGGATAACCTCCTTGCGGTGGATAACCTCCTTGGGGAGGATATCCTTGAGGAGGATAACCTTGAGGAGGATATGCACCGGGTGGAGGGGGGTACTGACCAGGAGGATATCCATGCCCATGCCCTAGGTGACTGAACAGCCCTTTGTCAGATTCTTCGTGCTTGTCCTTTCCGCCTCCCATTGTTTAAGAAAAAACAAGGTTTGCTTCACTGCCAGGAGAGAAAAAACATAATCTCTTAAGAGAAAGTAGAAATTACAAACACGAAAAATATCACCTAAGCAGAACATTGGCAAACTATCGGCAGTTTAACAATCGAAATCCCCCAATACAGATTAAAAGATAATGCAGACGAGATATAATATGAAACAATTAAATAGCCGGGCCATCCACAAAAGCTGAGTTCTGATGTAATGCTACTAAATCAATGATCAATGACCCACGACAACATCCACAATATGGTCAGTGCATATTATCATGTGATCAGCCAGACGCAACTTCATCAAAAAATTAACGGAACGCTAGAATCATATGAAGTAAATCAACCAAATAAATATGCCGACCCAAACTCAGAACGGCTCGTAGACAAAAGCTAACCTATTCCAGCACGGCTAACCTATAACTTTACACAGCTAGCCTCTATTTCACAGATCGGAAAATCTACCTCAATCACCGGCCCCTTTTCATAAAACAACCCAGACATTCTCATGTAAAACACCCGTCCTCTCACTCCCCAATTCGTAAGAACAATACCACAATTCCATTAAAACTGGACTCAGTCGATAACCGCAATGATCTGCGAAACTCCAACCAGTCGAAAAGAAAACTGAAATCACATAACAGGCATTCGCCACCACACCAGGTCAACTCCATTACGCTACCCCACATCCCTTTGTCATGCACCTAAATAAACTCAAGGAATGCGGAATGCCCCTCATACAGGGCAGATCAGATCTGATCTCTCTCTCTCTCCGACCACGGATCTAATCTTCAAGATCCGCACGTTAAGCCCAAAGACGCGTCCTTTTTCACAAATCCCATCGCTAAAACGGGGTGACCGACTCAAACATGCAAGAATCTCTCAAATCCCAACCACTCTCTACCCGATCGCGCGATCAACCGTGGAACCACAACAAGACGCAGAATTTCGCTCAAAACACCGCCCAGAGAGGCACAAACGGAGGCACCGACCGAAGCGGGTGGCGACGCAGAACCTCCCCCAAAAGAGCCAAAAGCAATCACATCCACCAAAAAGGAAAACGACCCAGATAACCAAAAGAACCCGAGGCCGCCATGAACAGAGAAAGGAGACTTTTTTTCACCTTTCGGAATTGGCAGAACCCGAATTGGCGTGTATAACCGCGATGGCGAGGATAATGACGATGATGAGGAGGGAAGGAGATGAAATACCGGGGGCGATACATGATATATATATATATATATAGATATATATAGTTTATTCCTATTCTGTGGCCTGCGGCATACGCGTCCGGAACAATGCGCGTAAACGACGCGTCCCTCTACGGTCGAGCGCATGGAACGGCCACGTGTGCACGCCACGTGGACGGTCCGGTTTCGCGGAAACGGAAGATCTTAGCGTTTAAGAAATTGGTTTGACCGTTAATTAATTTTGGGAGTAAAAGATCTTCTTTTTCCTTCTTTAGTGCTGTGGCGCAACAAAATGCGAAAAATCATAAAATGGCGATTTCGTATTTGACCAAAAAAAAAAGAAAAATGGCGATTTCGTTGAGAAAAAGTGGTAAAAATAAGTACGTCAAGCAAAAAGCGAATATTTAAAGATTTGCTCCCTTTACGAATCATATCATAAAAGATTTTGAAATTTGGGTTGGATAACGAAAGAGAATCGAGGAATGGCCTTAATCGTTATGTTTTTTGCCTTTGGATATTCACTTTGTTTCTAGTCGGTATTATATAACTAGAGCGTTGATCATCCGAATAATTGTAATTATAGTCATAAAACTTGTTACGTAAATACAATCATATTTTAAAAAATTTCAATTTGTGAAATTAAGTTTCAATGGACTGGAAAAAATACAAAGCAAATCAAGTTCGAATACTTATCCAATTTGTGGTAATCAAGTACTTTTGTTAGCTCCATTCAATTTTAGACGGAAAATATCGATGCAATTTTTTGTGATGTTTTGGAGACCATGTGGTGCTAATTTAGCACGGGAGGGATGCCATGTCAGCAAAAATCCAAAAGAGAGAAAAGAAAAGGTAAATTTATCCCAACAAAAATAAAAACACAGAGAGAGACAAATCATTGACCTTTCAATGGATTACACATCGTTGGTCTTTCAACAGAGCTTGCAGGCCTTCGCCTATTTGCGGAGGATGCTACGGGGCCTTGCTTGTGGTTAGCAAAGGTGGGGAGATGATGCCGGGTCAAGCAACCTCGGCCACCATGAGAGACCCCCAATCGATCATCTCTCTCTCTTCTCTTTTTTTGGTCAATGATGGATGTCATAAAAATAAAAATAAAAAACATTAAAAGGGGCAATGTTTATATATTTCATCACTCAAATGGGTTGGAGTTAACGAATGTACTTTAATTGCATAAAGTGAACAAATTTTACAGGTTGAATAAGTTTAACGATTTAATTGTCCAAATTGAACATTTTTAGGATTTAATCATAGTTTTCATGACAACTTTCTCTTACTTCAGTGAAACTTACCCCTATAATATACGGAAGATTCCATAAGATGTACAGATGGGAATTCGATCCTAAAATCATCTTTGTATTTGTCTTATGGTATGAAGAGCTCAAAGGATACCTACCACCTTCAACGCTTATGAAAGAACTCAATAAAGAAAGATTAAAGTGGTCAATGCATCAATTGGGACACAGTCAAAATCAAACCTTCCTCAAGAAGCCCTCTTCAAATTAAGTTCTTAATGTGAAAAGAAAGATGATGTTTGAATAGATAAACATTGTTGACTTTTGGGAGTTTCCCACTTGAAAGAAAAATAAAAGGGGGAGATATTCACTTTATATTGCAGGAGCAAACAACCGCACGTTGCAGATTCTCAGAAATCTCAACCCCTGCTTTCTCTGAAAAATTTCAAGTCGTGGAGGCACAAGCCACACAACGTAGGGGACATGATTGCAAGCTACATTCAGGTCAAAGTCTCTACAGGTTAAAAAATTGGACATCTTGTCAATTCCACCCCAGGTAGAAAATGTTTCTCTGCTGTACATGTCGTGTTTGGCAGTAAATTTTATTGTTCTTCCTCACTACTATGCTTAAGCAAGCCATTGGCGTATTAAAAAAGAAATGGAAGATTCTAATTAATATGACAAGTCATCTATATAAAAAGCAAATGCAAATTGTCATAGCGTTAATGACTTTGCAAAATTATATACAAAAGATGTTGTGACCAATATGGATTTTGAAAGAGCAAATTTGAATCTCAATTATAGATATTCAGTTGAATATGATGCTTTAAATGAGGGTGTGAACGCTTTGAATGATAATACATACCTTGATATGACACATTTATGTGATCAAATAGTCATGATTTAAGAAATAATTAAGGAGGTTTTAAATATTTAAGTACAACATATTTCTTTCCTTGAAACATATGTGACTAAGTTTATTATAATGAAATTATTCTCTCTTTAATTTAGAAAGATCCACTTTAACATGATTTTTTTTATTTATAAATTAGTTAATGTGTCTCTTGTACATTATTCTCAACGTGAAAAAAAAAGTGTTTACATTCAACAATTTTTGAACAAAAGAACGCGTTTGGTAACGTTTGTCAGGGAATAAAAAATGAACGTAAAAACACGTTTGGTAAATTTTATTCTTTTTACATTTTTTAATTTTTTAAACATTTTTATTTTATTTTTCATTTTTTCCTTTCTTTTTTATTTTTTATTTCGGCGGTCCGCCTTCGGCTGAGGCCGACGGGGCTGGCGGCCTCGCCCGGCCCACGACGAGGCTCGTCGGCCTCGGCGGCCGAGCTCGCCCGACCATGGCGAGGCTCGCCTCGCCGGATCTGGTGAGGCCGAGCCTCGGCAGTGATAGTTAAGAAAAAATGTTTTTTTTTTTTTTGTTTATTTTAAACAAATTATAGTTTAAAAACTTAAATTAGTTTCAAACCAAAGTTAAGATCTTCTTTTTTTTTTTCAATTTTAAACAAATTATAGTTTAAAAACTTAAATTAGTCAAACCAAAAGACTTTCCGAACATATGTTTACCAAACAATACTTCTTCAAAGCTACTTCCCAATACACTTTTCAATTACATATTACCAAAAAGTCTTTGTATTTTACCAAATCCTTTTAGGCTAAAGGGCGTTTGCATTTTTTTTTCAAAGATTTTCCCCAAAAATTGAACCAAACGCATCCAAAGGGAAGGGATACAAAGCAATAGTTATCCCCTATTGTTCAAGTTTGTAATTCACCTCAAATGAACTCGAATTAGTCAGAAGTGCCGCATATTGTCTTTTGTCGACATTGGACTTCAATTTTTCCAAAAAGAGCCACGGAGGACTCTTTGTCGAATTATGCCAGATTATGTCTTCAGAGGCAATTCATCGATGTAACAATTAAGATTGTTTGAATAATTTCGGTATTGAAAATATCGTATGAAAATTATGGCATTTCTAATGTTTATTCCCTAATTTGTACAAAGAGTTGGCAAATTTAATATGTCACTAAGCAAGACAAATAAAAGCCAGTAAATTAATAATAAAAAGTTGGTATTTTTTTCCCAAAAAAAAAAAATTATAAGTTACTAAACTATAATGAGTTGATAATCTAATGCGAATGTAAGTCATATAAGTAAAGATTCGTAAATTCATATAAGAGTTGATGAATTCGAGGTGCATGTAAGAAAGACAGAAAAACTTGGAAAACATAACAAATATTTGACAAGTTAAAAGAAAAAAAAAACAATATGAGTTGCCAAGTAACTAAAATAAGAATCGATAATTCACAAAAAGTGGGTAATTTTGATTGGAAAAAGTTATATATCTATGGCGTTGCTAAGAAAAACAAATAAAACTTGGTAAAAGTTTAATAAGAAACATAGTATCTGAAAATGTTTGTAATTCCATAAAAGCATAAGTTACAAAAAAATTATCACGAAATTAAGCGACCAGTAACTTTTTTCTACCAAATTGTTTTAATATACTTACCAATTTCTTCAAGAATTTATCAGCATAAAAAAAAAAAAAAAAAAATCATGGGGAACAAAAGAATCGTCCTTTTTTTCAGACACAAAAAAGTAATCACCATTTCCTGTCTAGATCATTTGATAACAGGAACCAATAAAGGGACGGTAATGCCTATTCTATCTTACCCCTCTCACGAGCCTTTGGCGTTACGCCTGGGGGCGCGCACGTGTTTACAAAGGTTTAAAGCATCGCCATTTGCCGTACCCATTGATAAAGTCAACCCAGCACCTCAAACAGCCTTCATATTTCATGTGTGTCTCCTGATTTTTGGATGCTCGAGTTCTCATCCTTTCCGCAAGAAAAATAAGCAGCAGCAAGTATTCTTGTGACAGAAGATGGAATCAGGCTTAGCAAATGAATATCAGTATTGCCATGACTAAACCAACCGAACTCAAAATGCTTAGATTAGCAATAAGCTAGTAAATGAAGCCGTATAACCCCAAGAAAAGATGCAATTCAACCCCCTTTTCATATCTTAAGCTGTCTACAAAGAAATAATCACATTGACCAGACATCTACTTAGAACCATCTAACCAGGCCAAGGAAGCAATCATTGCGCTCTGACTGGTTGCGACGATAGAAGTTTAACAATCTCCGAGATACCCACCCTGTCTTTCCCTTCCAAGATGCTCTTTAACTTCTCCTCGCAAAGAACATCCTTCTTGATTCCAGGATTCTGCAGGTAACAGGACAGTGTCAAGCTGAATAAATAAGAACTCCAAAAATCTAAGGGACCAGAATGGAAGGTAAGCCGAAGAGGTAACGTAGGTATATAGTCTAATCACTATTATGATCATGTGAAGGAGAGTGAAGAGTATATGGTGACACTAATGTCAGGTGTCGGGGTGAAGTATCATTGCGATATCTGTGGCAGAAAACTTGCTTGTTATTCACAACCTATGGTCCGCACAAGGAATCCCACGAAGGATAAAATCAATTTCGACAGAACTGAAGTTACTCTGAGGCTTTAGCTTGACACGATTTTTCTGCACAGGAAAAGTCTCAAGGACATGATGATCCAATGAAACTAGTGCACCAGACAAATGTGGCAACTAAAGCAACTCCATTGCTAAACCGAGAAATTCAATGAATCCCAACAAAAAACATATATAAAGGAACCAAATTCTTAGTCTCTAATGCTTAAAACCACCAGCCTGGGACTTACACAAAAAACCACCAATGTAGGACTTCACAAATACATTTGACGATATCCTCTGGCTAAGAACCACCATTTCAGCTCCAAGGTGGCAAATCTGGCTTCGTTTCACTAGACCGATCAAGATTCAGCATAAGCATCAGATGATTATCACGGACCGCTTGCTGTAACATTTCGATCAATAGAATAGTTTCTTTCTAATCGCCAACAAAAAGAAATCCCTTTTTTTTTTTTCCTTCTTTCTCAACAATTCCTTTCTGTATCTACGTTCCTCACATTCTCAAAGTTAATGCATCGAACACCTGGAGTGCTCAATGATCATCGGACCAAATTAACTAGCTAGAGAGAGAGAGAGAGAGAGAGAGAGAGAGGACCTGGCGAGTGTGGAGCTTAATGAACCTGGAGACCAAGACGGCAGTTTCGGACCGAGAAACCTTGGGGATGCCCATGAACTTGCCCAGCTCCGAGGAAGCCGATGGTTGCTCCGCTTCCTTCCCTTTTGACAGAGCTTTGGCCTGTGCCAATCCCCCGGCGGCGGGATGAAATTTGGCGCCGCCCCCCTTCGCCGCCGACGCCAACATCCTCGCGACCGCCATGTTTGCTCTGCTTTGGATAGCGCTCCAAGCTTCTTTCTTCGGTTTCCAACCCGGCCGTGCGATTTGCAATCAAGCCTATATCTCCCGGTCCCACTCGAGGTGATTAGGAATGCTTGCCTCCTTGTTAGTCACTAATTAAGAAAATATTACAATTATTAATGCATGATCAAAAATCGAAGACTAAATTTTTCAGTTGAGAATGTTAAATAGTAGCCCTGGCTTAGGCCACTTGTTAATCTGATCAAATATGCTTTAAATTTTGTATTTGAAGTAATTGGCTTCCTCAAAACGTGTACTTCTTCTATTTCCAAAGCTTCTCAAAAAGTGGAATTAATTTAAGTAAACTTAATTAATGTCTACGAGGAGTTAACTAACAAAATCTTCTTTCAATATGAAAATTGCCAATAAACCCAACTGGACAGCAAGCTCGTCAAGAATAACAGTGTCAACAATTTCGATCAATTTGGTTTGACAGCCTAAACTTTGAACAATTTCTGCAAGGCTTTCTAGTCCTAAAAATGTTGGGGAGCATAACGGAATCGATTTTTCACTTTCACAAAGAATCCCGTAATCAAGGATGGTAGACTTCATCTCACATTTCCAACAAAGTTTCCATAGACCTCCTCAGCATTTCTTCAACTACATTAGAGCCTAGACGGAGACTTCTTTACTCACAGAATGATCACTACAAGAAGACTTCTAAATGGGTAAAGCGAATCGAATACATAGTAAGATGGCAGTGATACAACTCGCCCTATTTGCTCAAAGCCCACGTCGCCCAGAAACCATAAGCCGGACAGCTTTGAAAGGCCCTTGTGTTTGAAAGCAGCTATTCATCATACAAGAGTACTGGCTTCGTATTTCCTTACTTCATCAATAAACCACAAGGCTTCCCGACTAGTGTCTTGTCTCGTGCCCAGTCGTCCCTTGGGAAGCAGTTGATCCTCATGAAATTTGACTGTCAAGTGTTCTGAGTTCAGAGAGCGACTGCACTAATGGTGACGGTGTCTACTTCTCTGGCGGCTAACAGAATCAAAATCCCCAGACAAATATGAAGGAGAGTGGTCCCGTGCCCGCCTGCTCCTTTCATGTCTATGGTGTTTATCAACTTCTTTATTTTCAGAATCCCTTGAGCGCGACTGCTTCTTTTTGCTCCTTTTACTTCTGTGATGCCTATCAATATCGGAATCCTCAGACGAATGTTGATGCTTGTGCCTGCTCCTTTTGCGATGCTTCTTATCAGCTTCTGAATTATCAGAAGAACTTGATTCAGAGTGATTGTGCTTCTTTTTATGCTTCTTCTTTTCCTTCTTGGACCTTCTCTCCTCATAATCAGAAGATGAAGAGGATCCATCTTCATCAAAGTCCTCTCTACTATCAGGAGATGACTGCCTTTTGTGCCTTCGCCTCTTTGAGGATTTTTGTTTCTTTGGTTTGCTTGCAGGAAAGTTGGTCAGCAGATCCGGAATATTATTGGTGCCAAGAAAACCTATCCATTTGAAGATGACCACAATTAGCATGACATTACATTACAGTCTATCACTGTTTTGCTGGTGGGAAATTTGTACCTCCATACTCATCGAATATGTCCTCAGCAACTATTTGCTGGTTTGGATCATCAGGATTAAAACCTCCACGTGGGGGGCTCATACCAGGTTTCTGTTTCAGTTCCCATTTCAGAGGCTGCAAAGCCAAAGAATGATACTATTCATAAGAAAAAAACATAACCCGCTCCATATACAGTGAAGGTTGAGCATGTGCACAGAAACCATAATACTCAAATTAAAATAACAAAGGCATTTCATCAGCTAGTAAGAACAAAAAAATTCACGACGGCAGGCCAAAAACTGAGATTATTTAAGATGATTTAATAAACATATTTCACTGAAATTAGAGATTATTTTACAGAATATTAGTCCTGCCAGTAGTAAGGGCCAGAAAAAGATAAATGAAGTGGAAGCAAAAGCATCTCACAATATTGATAAGTGTGACAATATTCCTGGAAAGACGAGAACTGCAAAGCTGATAATCAAGAAATGAAATAGTCCACAAATTTCGGACAATGCCAACACAACCTATAAAGTTTATCCTAACCTCGGTTATATCTGTGTGGGCCAGGATGGCAGTCAACGGATCATCTCTTTTTAGTCGACTCTCTTCATTTGGCATTATGGCATCCTTCAATGGACATTCACGATCACCACTTTGGTGACCAAAAGTCCCACATCTCAAACATTTAACGTTTCGTATTTCAATCCCAAATGGCTTCACCCTTGCAGGAGCACCCGTTTCCATCCTGTAAAATACAATTGGAAATCAATATGCATATGAAACTGGTCCAGATGATAAATTAACTTTTTTTGCATGAATAAATGCAAGAACAATCACGGCATAACATGCTATAGAAGATAAAGCTCAGAGTACTTTGACATCAAACGTGCAAATTAAGTAAAATCAATAATGACACATCCAGGCCTCCACCTACTAATTAGAGTTAGAAACATGGATCCTCCTGTGCACCTATAACCTATATATTATGAGATCTTATGTGAGGGTTGTAAGACTCAGTCTCAGACACTCAAGAACCTTCATTCGGTCATAATGAATTTCTTACTAGTATTCCAAGAGGCATTAAGTTCTCAGCATAAACTGAGGAGATCGGCTTACTTCAAAAGCTCCAACTGTGGAAAAAGTCCATGTCTAAGACAAATGAAACTCTTTCCATGGCTGTGGGAATTGAATTGTGCAATAATCAACACTGGCGCAGAGCCATGCCAAAGGATACAAGTTGAGGAATTAGAAAGCTTTATGCATATGCTCCACAAGAACAGTTGCTGATGATGTACATTTAAGCATAGCTCCAGGAAGAAATAAACATAAAATCAGGCTAGAAATGACAATGCAACCAGTATGTTCAGCTTGAATTATCTGTTTTTTTCCTCCAAAACTTCAGCTTTCTGGAACAGTGTTGTTAAATTGCGATCCGAATCATGAATCGCAAACCCTATATTCTGAATCGTGAATCAAATCAAATCATCAATCATAATGTTCAGTAAAAAGTTGTAAAAAACTCCAGCAAATATGCATTTCATACCAAAACAAGCCATTAGTTGCCAAAAAACACATAAAAGCATTTTACATCAATATTGTTGAGAGAATTACACCTAAAACTGACACTGCTCTATACCCATTCTAGCTTCTAACTTCTGAAGGTTACAGAGGCAAAATGAAAAAGTCCTAAAACACTCAAAAGACGCCTAAAAATCAACACACACAAAAATATAAAAACTCCATTTTGGTCTGTTGAAGCCAGCTAAAAAGGCGAGACTAATCTTAAATTCTCAAGTGTGACTGTTGTCCAAGGCATGCAATTTGCACAAGCTAAATGGAGGGTCAGAAGCTTGGGAAGGCTGGTGTCATTGCCAGAGGTGGCAACGGCTGGTGTGTGACCCAGTGACGGCTGGTCAGGAGCCAACAACGAGCAGTGTAGCAGCTCTACAAGTTCCTTTGCTAGCCTGAGGCCTGAGAGAACCAAGGTCTGCTGGCATGTTTCCACATTTTTTTTTCCCCATTTTCCTTATAGCTGCTATTTTCAATTTTCAGCTCATTTTTTCTCTTTAGAACCCAATACTTTTGAGCCCAAAATCTATTACAAAGCACAATGGTGCAAAGTGTCGTTTTTCTCCTAAACCATATAGTATTGTACAATTTGTATAGGGTCGTGCAATTCACTTAAGATTCATGCACTCTGATGATTCATGAGTACAGGACGAATTGATCAAAGGTTGAACAGAACCGAATTGTGTGATTCAGATTGTGTATCCAACAATTTTTACAACACTACTGGAAAACTGACCCACAATGCATATCACACATTTGATCAATTATTCACCCTTGGCTGGAAGCCAAACCTTACATGAGGCACAAATGATGTGAAAGTAATTACAGTAAATGACATACAAGAGGAAGTGCCAAGATTCAAACCCTTAACCTGAAGTTTGAGGATCATGTCTATTCAACCGTTTTTCTCAACAATTTACGGTCAGGAAGTACAGCATGAACATGATTACAAATCATCTAAACCAATTTTGTTAAAATCTTAGTACTAGAAGATACACCGTGCTACATCCAGCGACACTTTGACCTGACCATTGCAAAGACTACAAAAAACAATATGAACCAGGTCAATTCAGCATTCTAGCATCAAACATGGGGTAAGAGTCCTATTATGAAGAACGAGAATGCTGCTTAAAACTCTCTCACGGTGTTTTATACAAATGTGCAAAATCTTTACCCAAAGCAGTGCCATCAAATGGAAAAAGAAGACACTCCCTTCAGGAAACTTGCTACTCTACTATCGTGGCAAGATATTCCAATTGGGCCGAAATAAAGCAAGCATTAAAAGGTACCGTGGAGCATTTTTAAGGATCTCAAACTCTGCTTCTGTTGGCAATGGACGCCCAAAAACATCTTTTGGCCTTGGTTTTTTCTTTTCTTCAGCAGGGTGATCTCTTTGCTCAGGAGGCCTGCCAGTCATAAAATGGAACTAGTAACAAACATAATAAAGGCATGTGCTGGTCCTCACCAGTAACAAAAACAAAAAGGAGTCGCCAAGAAGAGTATGCGAATGCTTAGTAGTTAGTACATTGAACTGGATGCTCCACTGATGAGTGAGTCCTGATTCGGGTTACTCTGCGCCTGCCTCTTCCTCTCATCCTCAATTTCTGCAGCTTTGGCGCTTTCGGGATTGAAACCTGGCGGTCTAACATACATGAAGCTAACAGCCTTCATAACCTCCACCTACGTTATTTAAAAAAGAAGAAGATAATTTTAGACCCCGAAAACAGCAGGATATGAATAAGGTCACACATTTCTAATCCTCATCAAGATAAAATCAGCATTACGGTAACCATCTCATTAAATATTGGCCAGCAGACATTGCAAAGCAGGTGTCGTTCTCACTGTCTGTCGAGTGTCCCTAGGAAGTAATGGATGGCTGGCATTGCTACATTCATGTCTCTGAAGTGTCAATAAACTCCCTTTCAGCCCCTTCAGGAAACCCAATCAAGACCAAGGTGAAACCCCCAATTTCAACGGGATGGTCCCGGTTCGGAACGAGAAACTAAAGGTGTGCCCAAAGGATAGAAGAAAACACAGCTCGTGCAACAAAACAAGCCTAAAAACCGGAGCCGCATAGTATGGCGACAATCTACAGCAGCGATAACAGGACAGCAATGGGAATTGGAAGCCATCACAAAATAACACGAAGCGAAAAGAGCCAAAACCGTACCTTCTCCTTCTCCTTCTTGGAGATGAGAGCCGTCTGGCGAAAGAAGTCCTGCTCTTGAGCATACTGCAGAACCCAACCAACCAACCAACCAATCGATCAAAATCACACGGAAACCAAATCGGAAAAGCACGAGGTGAACAGGGAGGGGGAGACCTCGCGAGCGACTTCGTCGGCGCGGCGGTCGCGCTCGGCGTGGAGCTGCTCGGCGATCCACTTGCGGCGCTGGTTAGGGTAGGAGAGGGGATGCCAGGGCTTCTGGTTGAGGTAGGAGTGGCTCCACGCCGTGCCGGCCTTGGTCTTGTAGTCCACTTCCCCTCCGCCGGCGATCGCTTTGTCGGAGAACCTCTTGCTCAGCCGCAGCCCCTCCCCTTCTTCTCCTTCCATCTCCGGCGTCCCCCTTCCCCTCGTCTCCACCACGATCGGGACGTTAGCGAGCGCCGGACGGACAATCGACTCGCTTTCCGTCCGATCCAGTCGGGCCAACCCGCTTTCAGAATGGTTCCCTAGACCGCACCGACCCGCAAATACGTTTATGATAATATAGCGGGAGAAGGACACCAAAAATCGTCAAAAATTGTCGACGGCCTTCACTTTAATATCAAAAGTTTTTCTTAAAAAAGAAAAAAAAACAAGCCAACTCTAATGTGGGTATTAATTTTTCAATCCTACATAGCTCTGACGTGTCTATTTAGCATATAATCCCTAAATGATATTATATAACTGGTTAAAAAGTAATCAATTTAATGCAAATTATAGTTAAAAAGTGATCATTTCAGTGCAAAAAAAATGCTACCTCAGATAAATTTTTAATTATAAAAGTCACGTAATTTCTCTAGTCATAATTTTTTACCATAAGCACTTAAGTGATCTATTAACCTTATGCGCCTTTAGTGATTTTGCGCTCAATTTTTGATCTCTCTCGCTTAGGAATGTTCCATCTCTCATAGTCGAAGAGCTCGTACTTGGGATGCACAAACCGTTCATGGGAGGGAGTTTTTTATTTCTCGATTGTCAACGGGAAATTTTGGACGAAGGGTTAATGGGGACAGATTTGTGATACAAGTAAAAGTTTGTGGTTTTTTTTATAAGACTATAAAAATTTTGGGGTAAAATTGCAATTAACTTGTAAAATTGGACAAGACCTAAAGGTGATGGTTTCTCAAAGGACAAACAAAAGTTTATGATAGAATTGGGATAGGACATAAAGTTGAGGATTTTTTATGGGATAACAAAAAGTTTATAGTAGGAATTATGATTGAACCTAAAGTTAGAAGCTTTTTTTTTTTTAAAAAAAAGGTAAAGTCAGGACAAAATCTAAAGTTGGAATTTTTTAGGGTATTAGACTGGATATATATAATTTATATTAAGGAAAATTTCAAAGGGAGGTATTTTCTCAAAAGAGAAGTCCAAATGAACTTCATCTCAAATAAATGCTTGAAGTAATAAACTCAATCTCAAATAAGAATCTAAAATGACAAATTTCATCTTAAATAATACCTCAAGAATATTGACCAGTCAAATCTTAATATGACCGAGGGGCATTTTCTTCCGATAACCTTTTTCTTTTTGAAATGTTATCAAAAAATGAAGCAAGTAGTTCAATTGTCTCAAGTTGTGATTTCGATTTCCATTGCATCTTTTGACCATTAGGCTGATGCATAAGCTACGAAGGCTAAGGATGTTGATATCATTGCCACCGCTGCCATTGCCAATGTTATTAATTGTTGCAATGATACCTGTTACGGCCTAACCCACTAATTTCCCACAAGCGATTGTAGTATCACGTTTCTTCAACTTTGTTCCCACAAGTTAGTGCACCATCTTCTTCTTTCTTGTCTTCAATTTCTTATCAATTGTTTCATTCATTGACTTTCTTCTTCGTTTCTTCTTTCAACCAACTTGCTTGGGCACATTTGATGAGAGCGGTACCTCTCTAGCAAGTCGTCCTTAGAATCTCAACATGCACAACATGCCTATAATTTTGCATGTATGTTTCCTTATTGACACTTGTATGAATCCATCCTCAGGCTTTTGCCTACTATATATAAGAGCCACCATAGCATGACAACATAGGATTCCGCTAATATCCCATCTTCTATAGTTACAAGATCTATGTCTAACAATAACAACCCCCTTGTCTTCATATGGTCCACTCAAATCAAATTCATCCTCCCCTTTCCAAGTAGGAATCCAAGATGCTACAAACTGTTTTTAAAGATATAATTTTTTCTAGATATTAGGATAAATCACACTAGTGTACTTAGCCATCCCATCCCTTTCCTTATGAATCGTCTTCATGAGTTGTACTCTTATAACTTTGAGCATTGTGATGATAGATTTGTCCCTACCGTCAATGATCCTTTTATTGTAATTTTCATGCCTATTATTCGAGGAAATGTCACATTTTGAGCTTGTCATGATGTAGAACTTGGTCCATTGCACTTGAGGCCTCTAGGACAATCAATCATAAGCTTTGGCGTCTATTGCCTTCAACTCTTCTATTCCAAGACAAAATCACATACCCTAGTTTTCGTGGCACTCTTCCAAAGAAGTTTTTTTAAGTTTTACTCTTTTGCGATACCGTTTGAAGTTTTCATAATGATGCTTTAAGCAAAATCTATGTTTTACTTCAAGCATTATAATTGCGAGTGTTTGCACCAATCTCTTCTGTTTGTCATATATGGAAGTCTTCTAATTTGATTTTTCAAGGTCCGTAATCCCTATATGTAATCAAACTAATAACCAATGTCATTTCTTGTATGTTTCTTGTCCAACAACTGTCAATGCAAGGTGAATATCCGATTGTTGCCATGTACACCTATTGCTACTAGAAGTATACCTTTCTAGCATGATGACAATTGGCAATCATCAAATCCCACAGAACACCTACATCCTTCTAAAAAACCACTCCTTACCGCATCCAAACAAATGCCAACTCCCTAAACTTGAATTGGTCTAGATATCACTCGGTCTTGATTATACATGTGGATCCTAAGTTGACATCAAAACTTGGCAATAGCTCCTATCAATTCAAAATTGCTTCTCCTCAATCAATGTGGTCATACACATGTCATTGCCCTAACTCTATAAACCATTATCCTCAACAATTTCAAAGAAGTCTTAGGCTCCATTGCTTTTCTTTCTTTAATTGAAGGACCTGGTTATGCAAAATTGTTTCTCAACCTCTCACAGTAATTGATTGCTAGCCATTTAGTGCCATTTAGAGCTCTATTTCATGTATGTATGTAATTGAAGGTTTTGACTTGTAAAGTATGCTTCCTTCGCACTTTGAAAGTATACATAAGCCAATCACAACCCTTATAAGACACTGCTTTCAACTTATTATGTGTATTCTTAACAAACCTCATGTTTCTCCCATTTTTTGTCACATGGTTTCTAATAGCCTCTCTAAACTCCTTAGCATTACTAAGGCACATTTCTAATTAGAAGACAAGATTTTTCACATCAACCTCAACATTAAATTCAAGAATTCAAGATGTGTATATTCATTTCACTATTCATATTCAAAAAATCTAATTATTAACTAACACATCTATATGCAGACTTGTCGCGACCAATTTTTTCGGGGTTTGAACCACCTAGGGTTTGGCTAATGGATTGTTAAGCCTAGACTTAACTCGGGCTCTCCCAAGCCCATACCAATTCGCGACTTTTGATTCAAGTTCTTAACATGCAAATTTTCAATTAGAGTCGCCACTAATCTATTTTTGGTGGGTCGATTAGAAACCCAAGTAAAATAACGGGAGAATTATTTTACTCCTACGAACTGGAGACTATGGGTACGGGGACTTGGTTACGTTATAATTCTCTAACGCCCTTTCAAGACTTTCTTTTATTTTGAAAAATGTTTGGCACGTTAGCGGTTTGGATTGATTTTAAACTAATTCCCTAACATGTGAGGTGTTAAATGCAGGTGCGCAAACCACCAATTTAACACTTAAGTAAAGCATAAAATAAATTGCGGAGGACTTACCTCAAAGCAACGAAAGATTCGCAATGTTAAATTAAAATCCACATCAACAACCCTAGATATGGTTTAATTAATTAACGCAATTTCCCAATTTTTTGTTCTCTTTTCAATGAAAATATATTCCATATGCAATTCAATGCTCGATCTCTTAATGAACATGCAATTGTTAAATATGCAATCTAAATTAATCAAAATGACTTAATTCTAATGACGGACAATTTCTAATTAGAAATGAACCTAACAATAATCACTAAAATGACATGCATTTCATGAACATAATTCTATATGACATGCAAATGACATTTTTTTATTTTAAAAATGCAATCTATCCTAGAAATTGCAACTAATTTATCCTAAGACAAATTTTATGAAATTTGAAATGATCTAGCTAGATTAAGATTCTATCTAATTTAAACTAGGGATTAAGTCATATTAAATCCTAATTTAAACTAAGACATTATCTAAATCTAAAATGCAATTTATCTTAAAAAGATGATCTAAATTTAAAATGAAACATGCAATTCTAATCTAATATGCCATGACAACAATGCCCTAATTCTATATGACATATGCATGATGACTTCTTTTTGTGTTTTTTTTATAAAATTCGAAATTAAAATTGCCAAATAATTAAACATGTAATTCAAATTTAAAACTAACAACCTAAATGATTGCACTTTCTTTTTCGGATTTTTTTATTCAAAAATTCATAATAAAATTGCAATCCTAAATATGCAAGATGATAACAAACCTAATCCTAATTAAGATTTTTTTGATTTTTTATTTTACGAAAATAAGATTTGACTCAACCAATTGACGATAAAGAAATCAAACAAAAGATAAGATTGATATCCAAAATTAATAACCATATCTCGCGCGCGTGAGATCGGCATGGCCAATTTTAAATTAAATCGCGAATCGAATCTAATGAGATTGGATTGTCGATTTTTATAAGAGATTGCGAGTCGGATTTCGGGCGCGAAAATCGGACTGTCAATCCTTAATTTGAGGGGCACTTTCATGTTGGAATCTCAATCAAACATTTAAGAGGAACAATTCCACTAAACAAAACCAGATATAAAGTAAAGTAAAAAACTATAACTAAATAAGCAATAATAATAATAAAAATCTACCTAAATCCCTTTTCCTTTTTTTTTTTTTCTTCTTTCCTTTCCCACGTGGAACCGTGGGTCTCCAAGGGGAGCGGGTCAATCGGTCCGGCAAAGGGGAACTCCGGCAAGGGTGAACCGGCGGGAACAGGGCGGCACCCGCGCAGCAGGGACGACCGGCAGAACGGGGGCGTCGCGGGCGGAGGAGCTGGCCGTAGGCGGACCAGCAACGAACGATCCAGAAGCAGAGTCGGGGTCGTTGCAGATCGGCACGATGGGCGTCGGACGGTCACACGGTGGCTCGGCGTCCGGATCTGGAAAAGTGGAAGCAGCTCGGGTGAAACTCGGAATAGCACAGCAGCAGCTTCGTCGGACGGAACAGAGGCGTCACGGGTGGAGGCGCTGCAGGGGCGACGGCAGAGGCGAACGACGGGGGTCGTCGGGGCTCGTGCGGAGGAAGATCCAGGCGTCGGACGGGACTGGCCTCGAGCTCCAGGCGGCGTCGGCGTGCGCGGTGAGGCGGTTCGTCAGGGAGCAGAGCAGGGGCAAGGCTCGGCGCGGCACGGTGGTGGAAGCCTCGCGGATGGAAGTTGCAGAGGAGGGGCAGCGATTTGGGGAAGATGATGAACAGTAGGGGTCAAATCACCCCTTTACTTTTTTCCTCTCTCTCTCTCACGTCACTCTCCCTCTTCCTTCGCTTTTCTGCAGAAGCTTTTTGCTTTTTTTCTTTTTCTCTTCTTTCCTTTCAACCTCCACGGATGGCTTCTCTCCCCTTTCACTTTTTCTGAATTTTTTTAAAAGAAGCTCTTTCTAATCCTCGTACCCGGTTGTTTTTATAGGGGGCAAGAGATAAGCCTTCGATTTTCCCTTCAAATCTACATCCGTCATATATTTTCACCAACCGATCACTATTGATAAAAATTCGAGATTACAATAAATATTTTCTCGAAATCCAAATCTCGCAAAAAGATAAGTCATGATATTTTTCACACACGCGCTTATCCAAAAGATTCATATCAGGGATAATTTCAAAATTTTTATTTTTCACGAGATAATTAAAACACGTAGGCAACCAATTTCGGTTCGTGGGCTTAGTCCAACTAATTTGAACCCATTCGCACTTGGTCCAATAAACAAAATAAATGCAAATAAAAATCTATATGCTATAAAATTTAACTCCTAATTTCCTATGCAATAAATAAATAAACTAAATCGTCAAAATTCAGGTGTCAACAAGACTGATGTCTCCCATCATCGTCAACACATCTTACATTTCTTACGTATAATTCACCAAGATCAATAAAGGCAAATATATTTTCTTCAGCACCCTCTTAAACCTTATCATGCCTACTATCATACATGGAATAGTT
Organism: Eucalyptus decipiens; assembly: GCA_014182575.1. Taxonomy (NCBI): domain Eukaryota; kingdom Viridiplantae; phylum Streptophyta; class Magnoliopsida; order Myrtales; family Myrtaceae; genus Eucalyptus; species Eucalyptus decipiens. The sequence goes on along the minus strand of CM024612.1, from coordinate 42,200,726 downwards.
TTTTTTTTTGGTAAGAAATACATGGAATAGTCCGCTTCTTCACATTCCTCAATTGGTGCCAAATGGAAGGAAAAAATGACAATATATTTATATGAAAAATGCATATCAATAAAAACACAAAAAGAAAATAGTAAATAATTGCAATACATCTGCATCACACTGTGATTAACGAACGGAAACTAGTTACACTATGGCTACATACCATATTTTTATTGGATACCATTTATCACAAAAAAGAAGAAGAAGAAGAGTGAATTATGAACTTAAAATGTGTTTTATGTGTGCTAGTTGTTTGGTAATATACATTCGAACTTGTGTGGGCACAAAAGTGCTACTGCTATAGCGATCCCGGACCTTACCCTTGGTTTGGTCAATAAGCTCAGTGATTAATTTTTTTAGTCATTTAACGTGAATTTTTGTTAGTGATAATGGTTAGAAACTATAACCGAGCGATATATGTTCCATTGCGTGAGTACCTTGATACTGTAGAATAATGAAGGTGTCATTTATGATTTGAAATCACGATAAATTTCCTTTTCAACCATAAAATAGTCGATTTGATTCCTTGAAAAGCACAACAAAACCCACAATATCTTTAAATTCAAATATTCGATATTGTCAAAGACTCTTTAGACATTGAATTATCCAATAAGAACTTGAAGTTAGGATGCTACAATTTTTTAGAAAGAAGCCAAGGTAGAGGTCTCAATCCTCTTAGGCAAACACAAAAGCAAAATAAAGAAAAACCTCGGCCTCCTGACGAGGGGGGGGAAAAAGAAAAAGCAAAGCAAGTACGCAGATATGGTGTCCCTTTCGAAATTATTTGGAGGGATCTATTGTCCTTTGATTTATCCGAGGCGGAAGTGCACTAAGTCCTGCTTCTCCTAATACTTAGTATGTAGTAGGGATGATTTAGGAATTGACATTGGATTTTCTTGAATGTCAAATCTTGGTTTGCATGGGCCTCCAAGCTCTAACTAATGCCCCACATTCCCACGCCACGCCGATGTGGGGCTCCTCTCTCTCCTGCCCCTGTCTTACTCTCCTCTCTCCTGAAAACCAACCCCCACCACTAAAACATGGGGTGTCAGATGGATATCATTATCAAATGCCCATCAACGGTTTGTCACATCGTTTTACATATCCATTACATAAATCCCGTCTCATCAACCGTGGGTTGCTTGAATGGTCCAAGACTTGATATGGAAATCGAAATCACGTGTTTGATTATTTTGTGTATAATTGATCTCATGAAAACTTTGATTTAAATTTGCGAAGGACGAGCCTAGGCTGTGTTTCGCCGGTCTTGGACTTCTCAATTGCATCATGATGAGGCAAGGGCAATGGGGCTCGCTTAGTGAACAGTGATGCACGGGTTAAATCTGCAGCCTTCGGAACATTCTAATGGGGGGGTGATCTACAGTTTGCCGACACGGAATACCCTTTTGACTAGTGAGGAAAAAAAAAGCCCCATCATGGTATCCCATCATTATTCCCAAGAAAGAAAAGGGAATCCAATTGCTTATGGCGGAGACTATTTGCGATTGTCCTTTGCTTCCCTCTTTCTTGGTTCCAGAACCAGATGCCTTTGCCTTTGCCTCTCATCTTTCGTTACTCTTTTCCTCACTACCCAATATGGAACAAGTGAAGATGCCTCTCTTTCCGTCAAGAATCGGAGTTAGTTTGATCCTTCTTTTGGAACTCATTACCGGTCTAATCCACGGACTTTTTCTTAAATTTTTCTCACATTGTGTCAAGTCCATCAATAATTGGATGGAGAATAATGAAAGGATTGCAAGCTGCCTGTTCAACTTACACTAAAAGGTCGGGACACTTTTTTGACCATTGTGACGAAGCACTATCAAACTCACTAATCTTGTCATCTTTTCTTTAATTAATTTAAGGGATTAGATAATAGCCACTCATCCACTCTCTTGTGGATCTTATATTATGTGGGTCACTATCATGCATTCCTTTCAGTTGGTCACCAGATCATAGTGCTCTCTTCATCTGCCAATGCACTTGCGACTGGAAAACAAAGTGGTCTTCGGAATCTGGTGGCTCTCTATCTAATCATGATATGATCCTACAAATTGTTGTCGCATATTCAAATTATACAGAATAATATTATTAAGATAATTCGAAGATCAGAATTTTCCAAGTATCGTCTAACCTACCACCAAAAGAAGGGGTGATCCATCAAATTCATGAGAAGGGACCCGTCAAAATTTGCATGCGCAATCGACAATTTCATCGAAAACATTATTTCCCCGGATCAAGAAGGTCGAAAAACTCTCCAGAAGCTGTTTCTTGAGCAAGGCGAAGCGAGCCTCCGGCAGCCCGTATTACCTCAAGACCCTATGCAGCGCAACATAAGCGATGAGTCGGTAACCGACCAGCATGGAGGCCATGATGAACACATCCAACCACAAATTGTTGAGCCCCACGGCTTTGACTGCTGGAAAATCTCCGACCCGGCAAAGCTCGCCTTTCGCGCACTCGTAGACGTCGTCATTGCTGTACTGAACCCCGAGAAGGAGCCTGTAACAGTAGTAGCTGTAGCTCAAGTACTTGAGCCACTCTATGAAAGGGGGTATCTGCTGAATGTAGTATCCACCAGCGATCAAGAACACCATAGTCGTCACCGAGGCCAACGTCGTGGCCTGCTTTACGTCCATGAGGATTGCACCGAAGGCCAATCCGAGGGACTGCGACACCAGGACGCTGTAGAGGACGATGAGCAAGGAGAGGATAAAAGTGGCTGGGTGGGGATTGAGCCCACCCATCCAGTAGATGATGAAGACGAATGCGGTAGGGAGGGCAAGCTCGAGAGGCAGGTCGCCGATGGTCCGGGCGAGGAAGTAGGATGAGAGCCGGTACATTCCTGACGACCGTTCTTTCAAGAGCATTCTTCTTTCTTGAGGAAATGTGAAGACTGCATTGTAGAGAGGATAGAAGCCCCAGAACACAGAGAAGAAGAAGAGCAAGGCAATCTGCAGTCATCAAAGCAAAACTATTTAAGCAACTATCTGAGATTGCAATTGCTTTTCTTTTCTTAGTTTTAGCTCAAACTGAAAAATCAAATTGAACCCAATAATGCGAATTTACTTTTAAAATGATATATTTAACTATATATAACGATCATATAAGAATTTTGTTTTATATGTGCTGCGGTGGACAATTACAGAAATGAAAAACTGAACTATTTTGCTTTGTTCTGTTTTGTTTGGAAATGTTACTTGACTCAATTTAGCCTGGGAGAAATCATACTGTAATTTTCAATTCAGTTTCTTATCCTCCGAATTGAATCAAGCTGATCTGACTTTTTCTTAGTCCTCCAGGCATTATTTTTATCATCTAGCTTGACGAACTCTGTGATGGTACGTTGGTTAGGAAAGTGCTTTTGGAAAAGGACATAGGAGTTAGGACTGAGCGTCGAAATGAAGCAGAATGTCCAAGGCTCATTAGCAGCCAGCATAAAAGGTCAATGGATTTTGCACTTCCTTTCGGTGATATCCCGAGTTTAAAGATGAGCAAGGTCATGTAGTTGTCATGAACTACTGGGATAGACTCGACGTTGGGGAAAAGAAAAATTCTTACGCGGTCCGCGATATGAGATGCCGGGGTGTGCCACCAGAGCAGTCCACCGAGCACGGCGACGCTTATCACTTGGAAGATTCTCAGCCTATTGAAGGATTCAAATCTCCTTTCTCTCAGCCCCCTCTGAAGTAGCACTTTGAACTGATGCCACCAGCTGTTGCACCATTGCTCTGTCTTCTTCTCATGTCCTGCAAGATTTCATCATCATAAGGGATCGAAGAGAGACATGGTGCAGAAAACAAAGCAATTTGATCAAATGGGTGTCGCTTTCTATTGAACTTGGGCTGATAACTACAAGGCATCAACATGTTGTGATGTGCAAATGCAGGTGAAAATGTTAGGACATAGGATATGCGAAGAGTGGAGTTCAATTCAACTCACCTTTTGTGTAAGCGTTGTAATTAATGATATCCACAGAACACAGCTCTGACTTTAACCTCGCGGATATATTATTGTCATAAGCAGAAATGAGAGCTTTCCTCACAGATTTCTTCTCTTGCTCCATGTTCTCGCCTTGCCCGGTTGTGTGCTTGGAGTCAGGAGAAATTCCTGCAAATTTTCCAATCAACCGTTCAATTTCATAACTTCAATAATAATAATAATAATAATAATAATTGAAAAACAAAGAAATCTTGATCCGTTTCTTTGATATTCTCAAGATGAAAGGCCTGAGTAATATGTAATATGCTAGTCTCTATAAAGATGATCATGTTGTGCAAAAGCTACTTAAGTGTACTTGTGCATGCGGTGTATGTGCATATGTAAGAGCGGTTACGGACACACGTGATCATGATTAACACTATAACCCCGGATTAAGGTCGCATTTCACTGTTGGCCCTTTCCACCTGGTGGAAAGGTTGTGTGTGTGGGGGGGGGCGGCGGGGCGGGGTGCAATTTTTGACCGCTTTTGTTCAATTTGGAGCTTAAAGAACGGAAACTTTTGTAAATAGCACAAAGGAAAGTTTTTAAAGGTAGGGTCACATTTCCTCTCATTTGCACAAAGTGACGCTTTTGAGCACCCAGAGTCCCAGCAGCATCATCTCTGTCAATTTTTTGCTATGAATATGAAGAGAGACTGATAATAATCATATAAAATACCAACTCATGAACATTAAAGTAAACTGACTTAGTTTAGTTCAGATCAATTTCTAATTCTTGTCTCAATGGTAGAAAGAGAATATAAATCACCAAATGTTGATGTAATTACCGTTGGCAAGATCAAGCAAGAGATCAGCTGGATTCACAGTCAAGGATGTGGTGAACCCGATGGATGAGAAGTAGTCCAAGGCTGCAGATGCCGGTCCATAGTAAATGGGGCTTCCTTCAGAGAGCAGCACTACCTTGTCGAACATGTGGTAGAGTCGGCTTGACGGCTGGTGGATGGTGGTGACCACTGTTCTGCCGCCACCGGCCAGCCGCTTCACAGTAGTCAGGATCTTCTGTGCCGTGGTCGAGTCCAACCCTGATGTCGGTTCATCCAGCAGCAGCAGACTGGGATTGATCAGCATCTCTTGGCCTATGCTCACCCTCTTCTTCTCCCCGCCAGATATCCCCCTGAACAGTGGCCCGCCTATCATGCTGTGCCGGCACTGGGTCAGCCCAAGCTCAGTGATGACGCTCTCGACGTGGCGGAGCTTCTCCGCCAGCGCCAGGGTGTTCGGGAGCCGTAGGAGCGCAGTGAAGAGGAGTGTCTCAGTCACGGTGAGGTGAGGGTAGAGGACGTCATCTTGAGCCACGAACCCCGTCCTCCGTTTCACAGCACCGGAGAAAGGCTGGCCGTTGTACGTGATCTTGCCAGACAGCTTGCCGAGGCGGCCACCAAGGGCTGTAAGGAGGGTGGTCTTGCCACTGCCGGAGGGCCCCAGCATAGCGAGTATCTCCCCGGGGCAGACCACACCGCTCACGCCGTTGAGGATGGTCTTCTCTCTAGTGCTGCTGGTCCATGTGCCACCCCAGCAGGATTGCTTTTGGTCCAATTTAATCTTGTAAACCACCTCCTCAAACTGCAATTATGTTTTTTTAGTTTTATTTCCAACGCAAGAATCATAAGGAAGATGCATCGTACGTAAAAATAAATCATGTGGTTAATCATACAAGGAAACCAAAAATTGGAGCTAATTCAATTGGAACTTAAAATAGTGACCATGCTCAACAACAGCCAGACTAGGAGGCGTGGCTGATGGTCTTCGGCAGGATAAAAACTTTCCAAATAATAGCAGTTGGGAAGGGAGAGAGAGACCTTTAAAGTTATGGGATACAAGGTGACTTGTATGAGGGACTGAGAACCGGCTTGAACTGGGTAAGCAAGGACTGCTTCGTTGCTGTCGCAAGGTGGCCGAGACATGTCCGTCTGACCTTGTGTTGCCGCCGCCGCTGCCTCTGCCATGGTGGCGTCGCAATAAGCTGGCTCTGGAGGCGTGCCGGTGAGGGGCATTAGCGAAAGGGGAGAAGTGGTGGGATTCTAGTTGAGATATTGGTAATGATAAACGAGTTGGGGTGATGTGTGCCTCCTGTTGCAAGGGAAGCGAAGGGAGAGAGAAGTTAAGGAGTTACTTTTCGTGGAATGGTGTTTGTGGGAGGGTGTGTGGTATTTTTTTGGGTGTGCTTTGTGTTGTGTCACTTCCTCAAAGTGAATTGGAGGGCATGATGCAGATATATAGTAGTGAGGGAGACGAGGATTTCTCCTGTGCGCGTGCGCGTGCGCGTGTGTGGTGAAGCCAGTCCTTGGTGGGTTCCCACGTTATTGTATTGGGTGTGCCTTTAAAGTTATTCTCCTTGCACACACTAAGTATTTACTATAGCTTATACTCTTTCATCTCACGAAAAAAGCAATTTATACTCACCTTATCTTGATACTAACAACTTTTCCATTTCGGTGTTACAACTCTCTCTCTCTCTCTCCGTGTTGCAACTGCCGAGAGTGCAATGGCTCGACGGTTTATATTCCGTGTTGACATCATATTGCGGGGTTGACTATATTCTAACTTGAGTTGCCATATTGAACTCGAGTTCAAATCCTCCAAAGCTTGACCCATGACTTTTTGGAGGGACTGGATACTCGTATATATGATGGTGCTATAGACTGTGCAAGCATGTGAAATAAGTTACGACATGTCGCTCGATGGTTTCTCCTAAACGTTAATCCTGAAAGGGTTAGCTGAGTACTTCAATACTTTGTTTGGATTTAACATACTATGTGTTTAAATCACAGTGTTACCCGCTTATATTAATCTTTGGGGTCACACCCGCCATCCTGTTGATAGAACCTTACCCAATGTATGTGGACATGGTAGTTTATGTTATTTGTGTGGATTAGTCAGGCCATAAAATCTGGATATCCATTTTATCAAAATGTAAAAATAAAAACAGGTTGAAACTTTCGAAGTCGATGGCGTGAATTTACATCTTAAATTTAGTCTTATGAGAGGAGAGACAATAGCGCATTGAATTTCCAAAGTACGCTGGTTTGAAAGGTGCTTCTCTCTTTAAGAGAGAGCGTGCACGCACAAAAATTAAAATTAATCGTTAGCAAGCTCGGCCGAACCTTAAAGCCAATCCTAAACTTTTGTAGAGACCGGGGGGGAAGGGTGGCGAGTGACAAATGCAAGGTGGTGGAGGTGGCAATCGAGTGCAGTGATAGCAAGGCACGGTTAACGTGCTAGGGAGGGAGAGAGAGATGGGTGACAAATGCAAGGTGGTGAAGGGGGTAATTGAGCAATGAGCAACGATGGTAGCAACCACGGTTGAGGTGTATGTGCGCGGTGGTAGCAACGCGCGGTTGAGGGTTGTGTGTGTATGTGACAAATGCAAGGTGGTAAAGGTGGTAATTGAGTAACGGTGTTAGTAATGCGCAGTTGAGGTGAGGTTGAGGGGTGTATGAGTGAGAGAGAGAGAGAGAGATGGGTGATAAATGCAAGGGAGTAAAGTTGGTAATCGAGCAATGGTGGTAGGAAGACACCTCTAATGTGCAAATTAGAGAGAGAAAAGAGAGAAAAGGGATTTTGGATTGGATTAGTGGTTTGTTAGAATAGTTAAATATTAAATTATGCATTTATCTAAGAGCTTAATCATTTAGAACAATTAGCGGTGGTTTCACAATACTCAAATGTCATCAGAGCCAATGGCTAATTGATGGCCATTCTTAATGAGTGTATTGATGTTTGGGGAATATCTCAATGAAGGAATTTTGTAATCAACGCGATTTTCAAGCAGCCTTCATAATTCTGTATGGAAAAAGAGACCAGAGTTGAAGGTGTAAGGTCCCTATGGTAACATTCGATCCAGAGAATGATGAGTGTTATCGTTTGTCGCGACCTCTTTTTCGGCGCTCGATTAGGGACGCCTGTGGAGGCTAATGGTTCGGCTAGGTCTATTAGGCTTAGCCCAGGGCTCTCCTAAGCCCACCAATTCACGACTTAATGGTTTTGATTTTTTTACCTATAAGTTAATTTTAAAAAGGAGTCGTCACTAATCAATTTGAGGTGGGTCGATTAGAAACTCAAGCGAAATATTGGGAGGAATATTCGCTCCTGTGCAACCAAAGAAACTAGGTTCGGGGACTTGATTACATGGGTTAATCACTAATGCCCTTCCGGTACCTAATATTATTTAAACCCTGAGGCTTTTTGGATTTTCAAGGGATTTTCCATGCATTTGTGGAGGAAAAACATTTCTTGGTCTTTTTTTTTTTTTTTGAACATAAAAAGCATTTTTTTTTGGATTTTTTGATCTTTTTTTAAAAATATAAATATTTTTTTGCTTTTTCTGATTTTTTGGAAAATTGTGAGATATTTTGGATTTTTTGATTTATGAAAAATAAAATAATAATTATTTTTTTTGATTGATTGATTGATTTATTAAGATATTATATTTTTTTATTATAAATATAATATTGAAAACGACCTGGGTCGGATTTCCGGGTTGGGACCAACCCGGGTCGTCCACCCAAGACCCGGACGGGCCTGCAACGCGGGCCCGGCCCTTGGATTCTTTTTTTCCTTTTTTTAAAACATAAACCGAGCCTAGACCAAATTGGCCCATTTTCATTAAAAAAGGGGTCCGGCCCGAGGATGAACCAGCCCACGTGCGTAGGCCCGGCCCAAACGGAACCCTACCCGAATGACGACCCGGTTCGACCCAGCCTTGACCTGACGCGATGTTTCCTCATTCTCTGTCTATTCGCGGCGCCGATAGAGGGGCTGGGTGGCGGCTCAGTGTTGATGACGACGACGATGCAAAGGACGGCAGTGACCAGCTATTTGACAAGATCGGCGTCAGAGGACGCGGCACGGCAGCAACACGGAGTTGCTCAGCTAGTCGGGACCGAGGCTAGGGTTTTAAGGGGGTACACCGTCGGAGATAGCGACAACGGGCAGCGATGACGCGACAGACGGTGGCGGCGGATAGGGTTTCAAGAGGACTGCCCGGGACGTTCGGAGTAGGGCAGATTCGGAGCCCTCTTATTGGGGCTTGATGTGCGAGCAGTGGACAACAATGGTGGGGGGGTCGCTGCTGGTTGTTGGGGATGGCGTCGGGGTTGTGAGAGTGGGCGGCGAGCGTCGGCAACAGTGACTGAACGACGACGATGCAGGGTCGAACAACGTAGACGGCGGCGGAACGAACTCGCGGGCCTTCCCCCTCTAGATCTGGCACCAGGACCTTCTCTCCGGCCCGACCCTCCTCCTCTCCGGCCTCAACTTCTCCTGCTCAGCGTCTCTCCTCTGGATCCGACCCTCTCCCTCTCCGGCCTCGACTTAGATCTCTGGCTGGCCGACTCTCGGACCTCCCTTGATATCTCTCGGGGGAAGTGGTCGAAGCTAGCTGCCTCGGATCTCTCTCGGCCGTGGTTTTGGCCTTCCCTCGACGCCCTATTTATAGATGGGGAGGGGGGCCGGTCGACGGAGGCTAGGCCGGCGGTCTTTGGTGCGCCAACCGGCCTTCCTCTGCCGGCCGAACCGGCGTCCGTCCTTCCCCTTCCACGGAGGCCTGCTCACCATCAATGCCGCGTCCCCACCGCCTGCGCCGTACATCGCCATCTCCTCCTGCGTTCTGACATTGTGTGCGTCCGGCCTTCGGCGCGTGCTGCATATTGAACCGGGGAAGAAGACAAAGTGGGGAAGAATATGAGAAGGAAAAGGGGGCTGGGCTTGGGGGAGAAAAGGCCGGGCCCTAGGCCCTTGCGTGGAGGGGGAAAAGAAGAAAAAAGGGCTAGGTGTGAAGGCCTAGCCCCAGCGGACTGCTGCTTCTTTTTTATTTTTATTTATTTTTTGGTTTTATTTTATTTTTTTTATTATTATTATTATTATTATTATTATTATTAAGCTATTAAAAAAAGTGAAAAAAGAAAATAAAGATTAATGGATAAAAACTAAGCCCTAATTGATGCAAGAAATGTTTTTGTTAGGGTCAAATTGATCCATAAATTTTTTTATGCGAATTAATTCTACGCATTTAATCAAAATTTAGGTGTCAACAGCTGCCCCTCTTTAAAGATGAGCTCGCAGAGGTTGCATTCAAAGACAAACTGATACCTAAATTTTGTCCATGCATATGCAATAGATGATATCTTATTTGGGACCAGGTGTCCTATGCAGGAAAATTAGCAGTATAACATTATACGTACTAAGACAGATAAAAAGATACCTGTAGTTACTTAATGGGAATGAATGAGATGGGTCGCAAACCCCGGGTTTGGCAAGTATCAGGGTACCATCTTACCTGATGATGTAAGGAAATTGCTTTTCCAAGATTCGAACCTTTCTTCGGTCGTCTTGATGGGAAATTGCTTTTTCAGGACCCAAACCACTCTTCGGTCGCCTGTTAGAGTAATAAGTTGTTTGTCTATGACCCAAATCTTTCTTCGGTCGCCTTAACGGGAAATTGCTTTTCCAAGACTAGAACTATTCTTCGGTCGCCTGTTAAAGTAATAAGTTGTTTACTAGACCTTTCTCGGGGATGTGCCGACCTTTCTCGGGACATCTGTTTGTTGGGTGCCTAATCTTTGTCAAGGACACCGGATGGTTACCCGACCTTTCTGGGGGGATGCGCCGACCTTTCTCAGGGCATCTGTTTGTTGGGTGTCTGATCTTTGTCAAGGACACCGATTTGATACTCGACCTTTCTCGGGGGATGCGCTGACCTTTCTCAAGGCATTTGTTTGTTGGTGCCTGATCTTTGTCAAGGACCGACCTTTCTTGGGGGATGCACCGACCTTTCTCAGGGCATCTATTTGTGGGTGCCTGATCTTTGTCAAGGACACCGGTTGGTTACCCAACCTTTCTCAGGGGATGCGCCGACCTTTTTTAGGGCATCTGTTTGTTTGGTACCTGATCTTTGTCAAGGATACTGGTTTGTTGCCCGACCTTTCTCGGGGGATGCGCCGACCTTTCTCAGGGCATCTGTTTGTTTGGTGCCTGATCTTTATCAAGGACATCGGTTTGGTACCCGACCTTTCTCGGGGGATGCGCTGACCTTTCTCAGGGCATTTGTTTGTTGGGTGCCTGATCTTTGTCAAGAACACCAGTTGGTTACCCGACCTTTCTCGAGGGATGCGCTGACCTTTCTCAGGGCATCTATTTGTTTGGTGCCTGATTTTTGTCAAGGACAACGGTTTGTTGCCCGACCTTTCTCGGGGGATGCGCCGACCTTTCTCGGGGCATCTGTTTGTTGGGAAACCTGGACATTCACAGGCATTGAAAGAGCACCTGTATATTCATAAGTACTAACTCGGAGGATATCTGGACCTTTGCAGGCATCGAAGAAGTACCTGGTTATTCACAGGCTTTGAAAGAGTACTTGGATGATCACAAGTACGAACCTTGGAAGATACTTGGTAGTTTGCAGGTATCGAAGGGGTACTTGGATGATCATAAGTACGAACTCTGGAGGGTGCTTGGACATTCGCAGGCGTCGAAGGAGTACTTGGATGATCACAAGTACTAAACTCTGGAGAATACCTGGTCATTTGCAGGCATTGAAGGAGTACTGGGATATCCGTGAAGGTCCTCCACCTCCAGGGGGAAAGAAGTTATGATATTGAGGAGACACCTTTGTGAAAGTCTCCGATCTCCTTAAGCATTTGTGAAGGTCTCCCACCTTCTGGTGAAATGAGATATCGAGGACGTACCTGTGATATTCATGAGGGTCTCTCACCTCCTGGTATGTGGGACATTGGGGACGCGCCTCGAATGTTCGTGAAAGTCTCTCACCTCCTAGTAATTGGAATATCGAGGACGCGCTTCGGATATTCGTGAAGGTTTCCCACTTCCTAATAGAGGGAATATCGGGGGCATACCTCGTATATTCGTGAAGGTTTCCCACCTCCTAGTAGTTGGAATATCGAGGGCGCGCCTCGGCTATTCGTGAAGGTCTCCCACCTACAAGTAATGGGAATATCGAGGATGTACCTATGATATTCGTGAAGGTCTCCCGCCTCCTGGTAAATGGAATATCGAGAACGTACCTGTGATATTCGTGAAGGTCTCTTACCTCCTGGTAAAGGGAATATTGAGGACGTACCTGTGATATTCGTGAAGGTCTCTCACCTCCTAGTAGTTAGAATATCGAGGACGTGCCTCAAGTATTCGTGAAAGTCTCCCACCTCCTGGTAAAGGGAATATCGAGGACGTACCTGTGATATTCGTGAAGGTATGTGGGACATCGGGGATACGCCTCGAATGTTCGTGAATGTCTTTCACCTCCCGGTAGTTGGAATATCGAGGACGCGCTTCGACTATTCGTGAAGGTCTCCCACCTCCAGGTAATGGGAATATCGAGGACTTACCTATAATATTCGTGAAAGTCTCCCGCCTCCTGGTAAATGGAATATCAAGGTCGTACCTATGATATTCGTGAAGGTCTCTCACCTCCTAGTAAAGGGAATATCGATGATGTACTTGTGATATTCATGAAGGTTTCTCACCTCCTAGTAGTTAGAATATCGAGGATGCGCCTCGAGTATTCGTAAAAGTCTCCCACCTCCTGGTAGAGGGAATATCGAGGACGTACCTGTGATATTCGTGAAGGTCTCCCACCTCCTGGTATGTGGGACATCAGGGACATGCCTCGAATGTTCGTGAAGGTCTCTCACCTCCTAGTAGTTGGAATATCGAGGACGCGCCTATGCTATTCTTGAAGGTCTCCCGCCTCCTGGTAAATGGAATATCGAGGACGCGCCTCGCATATTCATGAAGGTCTTTCACCTCCTAGCAGTTGGAATATCGAGGACGCGCCTCGCATATTCGTGAAGGTCTCCCACCTCCTCGCAGTTGGAATATCGAGGACGCTCCTCGCATATTCGTGAATGTCTCCCATCTCCTGATAATTGGAATATCAAGGATGCGCCTCGCATATTCGTAAAGGTCTCCCACCTCCTAGCAGTTGGAATATCGAGGATGCGCCTCACATATTCGTGAAGGTCTTCCACCTCCTGGTAATTGGAATAGCGAGGACGCGCCTCGCATATTCGTGAAGGTCTCTCACCTCTTGGTAGTTGGAATATTGAGGACGCGCCTTGCATATTCATGAATGTCTCCCACCTCCTGGATGGCTGCAGGTGCTAAAAAAGGCTGGAACACCTGGGTAACCGCAAGCACACAAAGCAGTGGAATGCTTGAACGAACACAAGTATTTAATGATACGATTCGGGACCACTCCGGCAGGTCCAAGCGTCATGATGATAAGAAAGCATACCTAGGTAACCATAGGCGCATAAAGTAGTGGAATACTTGAACATCTATTAATATAATTTGGGGACGACTCGGGCAGGTCAAGCGTCATGAAAAGGGAGTACCTGGACAGCGGCAGGTACTTGAAGACAAGACTTGATCAGTCGCCAGTACCCATACTATGGGGACAACTCGAACAGGTCGAGTGTCGATAAGAGGAAGCACTTGCATAGCGGTAGGCGCTTGAAGACAAGGGGATACCTGGATAGCCGCAAGTATCCGAACTCTGAAGACAACCTGAATAGGTCGAGTGTCGATAAAAAAGAGTACCCGGATAGCAACTGGTACTCAGGGATAACGGAATACTTGGATAGTCGCAAGTATCAATACTCTGGGGACAACTCGAACAGGTCGAGTGTCGATAAGAGAGAGTACCCGGCTAGTGGTGGGTACTCAAAGACAATTCAAACATAGAGTTTTGGAAATAAGGATAGGGATATGCTTACTTGGCGATATCTCTGATCTCTAAGAGTATGTCTGCTATTGAACAACTTGCAATATGCACACAATGATTGTATGTGCTGTAAATTCATGAGTTTAAATGTGTTTCATGCATGACAATTTTGTCCATTTTGCATCATCTGAGTTCCACTAGGGAAAATTTTGAAAGACAACCTTCATTCAAAATGTAGATGTCTTGAACATGCCAGATGAGAGACTTTCAGTCTGAAAGGACTTTCCGCTCACTCTCATGGAAAAGGCTATTTTATCCTAACCATTGATGCAGGATTTAAAAGGACCACACTCTCTCGCTGTAATCATGTCAGCAGGGGTCCGAGTATTCTCGCAAGCGATACGACTTTACCAATATGAGAGGTCTTTGTTGAGACCGTAATGTAGGCTTGGTTAACGGCTTATTAAAGGGGACCATCAAGGTTAAGGCTTATGAAAGAAATGCTGCACGATCATCTCCGGGTTTACAAGTCAAGAACCCTGCGAAATGAGATAAAATAATCTTGCTCGTACTTCTTCGAGCGATGCTTATAAACATATGAAATCCTACGTTAATTGAATTACCCTAGTCTGAAGAGACTTTTACAAAAGGGACGTGATGTAGTCTCGACTCATGTGTAAAAGGGTGAGAGTTGGTGATTGCCTTGGCATTGTCACCGGTCCCTCTTCTCATAGCTGGGAATTTTCTTCACAATATCCACTTTGTTTGGGAGTACCGATGGTTAAAATTCACTTTTTGTTCGAGGGCACCAGCCTTGCTTTTTCCAGGCATACTGCTTTTTTATGCCCTGAGTTCTTTTAATTCAATTTTCTCATTCACGAGCATTGACCTTGCTTTTACCAGGTACACTGCTTTTTCATGCTCCTAGTTTTTCATTTTTATTGTTTGAGGAACTAGCCTGGGCAAGTTCAAACAAAACACTGCTATTAGACTCTTGGGGTCTTCATCTTTTGTTGGCGCTCCTAATTATGCTACTTGAATGGCAGTAACTCTTGCTTTGCCTCAATGTGAGGGTGAAATTACAGACTCAATTGGACTGTACAATGAATACAAGTGCATAGAGAAAGAATCACTCTTCGTCATTCTAGGGCACTTAAATTATCGTGAGTATTCAATATGCAATAAAGACACCCGAAGATTGATGCAAGTGCGAGCAAGAAAATTTCTATCCCCCTTCTCACCTTGTGATGCCGCCTTACTTCCGATCTGCCCCAGTGTGGGGTGGTTCTTGACAGGGGTATAAAAGAAACTTCACAAGTGCATGGGGCTCAAAGGCGGTAAGCAATGGATAACCTGTAGTGTTTAAGGTAGAGAAATGAAATGCCCCTCACTGTTTTGGTTATCGTACCATTCGCAAGAGAACTCTTTACCCTGCGGACATTGAATTTTCTGCACTCATCTCACAAGTGTATAGATAGGGGACTGTGTGTAGGATATGGCTTGCCTTTCATCATCTTGATACGCCTTATCCAACATGCTCGATCAATCTTGTATCCTTCATTTAGCTGTCTATTCTGATAATCCTTAGTGGAATCAGTGATTTAGACAGACAAAATCATCATGCAAAATCCATTTGGAAAAAGGCATGCATCATTTTAAATATGATGGAGTTTGTACTCTCAAAACAAATAAATGGTTTTTACTCAAAAAAACTTTATTAACAACTTTAAGGGTGTTTATTGCATTTAAAAATATGTTAAATTTTGAACATCAAAAGAGTTATTCACAAATGGGTGTCGATGAATTGTTCCTATTGAATAGGGAGATGACACAAGAAGGATCAGCCGGGGTTGGGAATCTGATCATTGATTTGACAGGTACTTCTGCTTTTGCCCTTGGGACGCCATTTTGCTTAGGAGAGCTTATCAGAGTCTGACATGCTTCTCATTGACTCGTTATCCGTATTTTGACGGTCAGGTGTTCCTACAACAATTGAGAGGGATCATGTTAGTCACAGCTCTCTAAGGAGTTGAATAACTGGGAGCGATACAACATTATCCTTCATTGGTTTGTTAATGATTGAATAGACCTAAAGTGCGAGAAGGACATGAAACCTTACATCTTTTGTTTCGTTAGGTCAATTATCCTCTCGTTTGTGCAGTTGTGGGAGAAACAAAATTTTTCATTAGTTTTTACACATGGCAACTAGTTGTCGTTTCCGAGGATCGAACCCTGGTCGCGTATGGACCATTTCATTCCCCATGTGCTTGCTCGGCCAATATTGATTTGCCCAAATTAACCATTAAGTTTGGTTCTTGATTCCCAATGCTTCCTATCAATAGGGGGAATATGTCAAGAGCGAATTTAGAGAGAGGGAGTATTGGAAATGATACAAAATTACCCTTCCCCAAAGTTTGTATTTGCTGACTCCTAGGGATATTTGAATGTTGATAACAGCCTTTTTGTGGCCGTGTGTGCACGATTGATGGTCGTTGATTCATCTTCAACGCCTTCCTTCTGTGGAATGTTTCTTCTGTTTTTGATCTTATGAACATTAGCAGCATTGGGCAAAGTCATGTACCTCAAGCTTCCATGGAATTTGAGATGGATAATTAAAATCTCCAGTTTTCTGATGGCAATCATTTCTTGGGAGAGTATGCGTCTGGAACAAGAAGTGAGGTTTCCAGGTATTAAAGTCATTATCCGGGATAAGAGGCTAGAGATCGCCTCGACTGTCTGGATTTTCTCCCTATTGACAGTAGCCAATTCAAAGGAAGATAAAAAATTCCTTCCTTGTGCTTCTTGGCTTGCTAAAGTTGGAAATTCTATTGATGAAACCGCAGCATCTAGTTGCTCGGGCATGTTGCGTGAAGAAGATATTGCTTAGACTTGAGACAAAGTTGTGCAGGAGTGAGGTGGAGTGCGTAGAGCTCTGGGGACGGCTCGCAATGGGGGAGGTTACCTTGCCTTGAGCTACCATGGTATGCCTGCTTCGAGTTCAATCGTATACCTGTGCCTATTACGTCCTATCTTTCGTTTCCTATAAATAGAAGAGAGATGACGTTATTTCCAAAATTATGTTCAAGGAATAAGATTTACCATATTTTGAAACGGGGTGATCTTTTCTGTTTGCCCCTGCTTTCTTGAAAGAGTGTATTTGAATTCGGCGAGTTCACATGATGCGCCAGTTTCAAATGCCCCTTGTCATGCTAAGTCAAAGGGGATGATATTCTGAGACACGAAGTGAGTGAGTTAGAAAAATAAGCAGGATTAAATTTAACATCTTGTTTTGACAAAAGCTTTTGGTAATGAAATATTTTTGTTTTCAAAAGTATATATTTTGGGGGGTGAGGAAGCATGAGGAAGCCCAGCCCTCAGTATTCTCCTTGGATGATATTTTCTTTTCATGGTTGGATAGCATCACATGGCTAGTTTGGAATACCGCCTCATGCTCTCGAAACAAAATATTAGAACTATACATTAGATTTACTGGAATGAAAAACGCAACAATAATACACTAGACAGGATAGAAAACATGAGATTATAAAAACAACTAAAACCCATGAAAACTCCTATGAAAATGAGCACTTTGATAGTGTTGGTCCTGAAATCAAGCGCCTTTGAGTTCTTCGCCTCCAGTAGACTCGAAGTATTCACATGAGAGGACCACTTCATTGAAGCTACAGAAGTGTAATCCATGCAACTAGTAGTGATGCTTGCGGGGTAAAGCTTTTATGAATAATTTCATCATTTCTTCTTCGGCCAGTTAAGGGTAGGTTTGCATCATAAAAGCCTCCCACCTTTTTGCATATGCTCGGAAATCCTCCATTGGTCTTCTTCTGAAGCGAACCAAGTTCTCACAAGGCAGTTCAATTCCAATCTGGCTTTGGTACTGATGGAGGAATGCGAAAGACAGCTCATTCCAATCCCTTATAAGGTAGATATTTGCCGTGACGAACCATTGTAATGCAGGCCTTGTGAGACTTTCTTGGAAGGCCTAAGCTATGAATGGTGTCGGGTTGCAGTGCCGACTCATTTCAGCGTGAAAATATTGCAAGTGGGTCACGGGACAAGTTGTGCCATTATACTTACGGAGATTAGGTACCCTCATTTCTTTGGGGGTCATAATCCTTTGAAGGCAAGACGGGCCCGCCATGTCTTGGCTAGGCAACTGGTTTTCCCATTGCATATTTATCGCGGCTGTGAATTTTGCTACTTCAGGAAAGCTGGACGCTATCGAGATCATTTCATGACTTTCTTCCAAGTTGAAATCACCAAACGAGGATGAGGTGTTTACGTCATCCTCATGGTCGGGTGACAAGTTTAGCAATTCATTGGGAGACAAGTCATGACGGACGAAAGTTCCCTCTTCTAACAGGCCTTGGATCCTGTGTGTGGGCGGGAGGCAGTCATACGATGAATGGCTGATTTCATCTGTATAATACTGATAGCCATTGGGATTGTACCCTAGGGATTGGTAACCTTCGGGATTGTACTCTAGGGGATGCTCGAAGTCTTGGTGTGGTGACTCATTGGTTGTCAGGTTTTGCCTACATTTAGTGGCAGGCATTGGCTCGAATTGCTTAGGCTTTCTTTTCTTGACTCCTGGCCCGGACCTTTTGAGTAAGGCCCTCTATTTTGCCAACTTGAGTTTGTCAAGGGGACTGGGAGATGGTGGAGCTTCGCTCCCTAGGTTGATGGGGGCCGACATTCTTTGGACCCTAGCTCTTGCAGTAAGCGTGGGCAGCTGCATTGCCGTGCCTCGGTCTTGAATGGGTTTTATGGCATTGACCTTGTATGCGGGCTCCTTACCTTTACTAGTGGGAAGCTTCTTAGTAGTAGGATACTGCCCGATCGTCCATTTATCATGCAAGGCTACATTGATGTCTTCTTCTGTGGGCAGCAAGTCAGACTAGGCAGTTGGGCTCCTCCCTGACACGGCATGTGTGCTTAAAAACATATTACCCCTCGTCTCTGCGACCATCGACTCTTCATACTCTGAGACTATCGGCTCTTCGTAGGGCAGGGTGATGTCGGCGTTGATGTCAACATCATATTCTTGGCGGAAAGCATCGGTTAGTTCCCCCTAGGTCTTAAGGAGATTAATCCTCCTTACAATGTACCATCGCAAGGCGGGGCCAGTCAGGTTTGATTGGTACGATTGAATCATCCTTCGAACTAGGTGGCCTGCAAATAGGCCTCTGGGCGAGAGGTATTGGCTTACCCCTCGCATTCAGGCACTTTGAGCTCTTCGGGGATCTTAACACTGGCATAATTAGACAGATCAATGTGATCTTGCCCCTGCAGCTGGTTCAGCTTCTTCATGATCTTTACAAGCTGTCTATCTTGTTGGTTATCTTTTGGCAAATCCGCAGGTGTCATGAGTATGTTTAAAGCAGCTACAGAGTTGGACCTAGCTTGAGTGGACTCCATTTGCCTCGAGAGTTGTCAAAGGACAATGGACATCTGTCCTACGCCGTCTTCAATGTTAGCGAGGCGATTTTGTACATCATTCTGATCGGGCTCTATTGCTTGAGGTCATTCGCGAGCGACCTGTGGTTGGCGATTCATAATTACCTGATGTCGCAAAAACAATGAATGAGCATGAGAGTAAATAAAGATTGACCCATGGCAACGATCCAATTGTTTTTTTATTTACCAAAAGAGGATTTTACAGACAACATACTTCTGACATTAAAACTTGAAATGACAGAACAAAATACTAGGTATTAAACAGAAGTCCCTAAACAATGGGACAAAATATTAACACTAGGGGGCACATGATTGCTATTTTATATGCGACGAGGAGCCTTGTTCTTGCGAAGATGTTTGCTTCCTTGGATTGGCTCTAAGACATGTACCAAGCTTATTCCCAAATCCCTTTGCATATGCTCTGCTTGCTCGTGTTGACCGATCTTGCTGGTTGGGTGAGGGACCGAAGGCCGCAGTCTTGTCGGGATGCGATGGTTATGGATGAAGGACTCAGAGGCGTGATGGACCTTTTCCTGTCCCTCAAGCCCTTCAGGTACCACGATCCTTTTGCGATGACACCTGCTCCATGTTTCCTTGATAATGGAAATTTCGAACACGTAGTCACGGCTTTGATGGGTGAAAAGGAGTGGAGGGATCTTCGTCTTGAAAGGTGGTGGGATCTCCCGAAGGGCTCCGTACTGTCGTGCCACCCTATATGGGTAATAAGGGGCGGCGCCGGTGAGGTTGAGCAACGGAATTGGATTACAACGTTTGTAAGCAAAGCGAGCTCTCTTTTCATGGAACCAACCAGCACACCATAGGAATGCTTCAGGAGCGGGATCCCGTAGGAAATTTATCCAGTTAAAACAGCTTTGGTTGGGAATGTATGGTCCTAGGACCACAAATTTCTATAATGAATTTTCAAAATCATTTGTTTCAGATGATTGCATGAGGCATCGAAATTCGCTTAGGTGAGAAAAGAACCAGACCTGCAAAATTTCTGGGGAGGCCCGCATGATTTTTTCCGTGTTTTCTTTAAAATGATTAAGGGACAAGAATGTTTCGGCTAAAATTATGCCCCCTTAAGACCTGACCAACCACCCATGCCATCGAGGGACTTATGGCATCTTTTTGATGGGGGAAAATGATGAACCCGAAAAAGGTTAGGAGGAAAATCTCACTTTTTTGGGTCAAAGGCTGATTTTCGAAGCAAGCAGTCAAAAACGCTAGTGGGCAGGTATTACGGTTGGTTTCTTGAATTTGCCTCGTAACATGAACTTCAGTTCTTAAAAGTTGCGCTAACTCACGTAAAGGGTCAATACCTATTGGTGGTCTAACAAGCTTATTCTCGAGAGGCATTCTGATCATGATGCTATATTCTTCCAAAGTTAGGGTTAGCTCGAACCCACCAAATATAAAAGTGGATGTCCTCGGGTACCAGAAATGTGCTATGGCCTGTATGACTTCTGGATGAACAGGGATTTGGAACAGCGATAGAAAATGACCAACTTTGGCTTTCACGCACGCTTGGGCAAATTGGTCCAATTGACCCCACCATCTGAAGAACTCTGCTTTGGGGGTGGGAATAAACTGGATATCGTCTCCTACCATCGCATATAAATTAAGACTCGAAAAACCTACCTAAATTGCCATGGGCCAATAAAAAAGGACAAAGTAAAGAAATTACTTTGCTTTTAAAGAAAATGGCAAGCATAGAGACACGCGCATGATACGTGCGGCTCGATGTCTAACTGAGAAGGTTTAGAGAAATTAAGAGGGAATCTACCTGTCGCAGTCTCGCACTGACATTATACCCTCTTAACCTCGGCTCTACCTAAAGAAATGCAGGGAAAATAAAGGCAACCTCTACATCGCAGTCTCGCGTTCAAGGCTGTATCTTTCTTAACACCATCCTATGGCAGCCAGGTCAGGCGGCCGGGTTGTGTGTGCCACGTGCAGTGTTAAAACATTAAAACATGCATAGCAGTTTACAATCACAAGACATTTTATTTTAACAAAATTAAAAAAAAAAAAAACTCTAAGCTACTAACCCGCATAAAAAGAAAAAAACCCAAGTCAGTGAAGCGTTTAAACAAGATAAAAAACGGCCTAAGTCCTCCAAAAAAGGTCCCCAGCAGAGTCGCCAAGTTGTTGCGACCTCTTTTTCGGCGCCCGATTAGGGACGCCTGTGGAGGCTAATGGTTCAACTAGATCTATTAGGCGTAGCCCAAGGCTCTCCCAAACCCACCAATTCACGACTTAATGGTTTTAATTCTTTTACCTATAAGTTAATTTTAAAAATGAGTCGCCACTAATCAATTTGAGGTGAGTCGATTGGAAACCCAAGCGAAATATTGGGAGGAATATTCGCTCATGTGCAACAAGAGAAACTAGGTTTGGGGACTTGATTACACTAGTTAATCACTAATACCCTTCCGGTACCTAATCTTGTTTAAACCCTTAGGCTTTTTGGATTTTCAAGGGATTTTCCATGCATTTGTGGAGGAAAAACATTTCTTGGTCTTTTTTTCTATTTTTTAACATAAAAAGCATTTTTTGGATTTTTTGATCTTTTTTGAAAATATAAATATTTTTTTTGGCTTTTTCTGATTTTTTGGAAAATTGTGAGATATTTTGGATATTTTGATTTCTGAAAAATAAATTATTATTATTATTATTTTGATTGATTGATTTATTTATTAATATATTATATATTTTTTATTATAAATATAATATTGAAAACGACCGGGGTTGGGACCGACCCGGGTCTTCCACCCAAGACCCGGATGGGCCTGCAACGCAGGCCCGGTCCGGGATTCTTTTTTTCCTTTTTTTTAAAACATAAACTGAGCCCAAACCAAATTGGCCCATTTTCATAAATAAAAAAAAAGGGGTCCGGCCCGAGGATGAACCAACCCACGCTCGTAGGCTCTGGCCCAGACGGAACCCTACCCGAACGAAGACCCTGGTCCGACCCGGGCTTGACCCGACGCGATGTTTCCTCCTTCTCTGTCTATTCGCGGCGCCGATGGAGGGGTTGGGGCAGCGGCTCGATGTTGACGATGGCGGCGACGCAGAGGACGGCAGTGGCTAGCTATTCGACGGGATCGGCATCGGAGGACGCAGCATGGCAGCAACACGGAGTTGCTCGGCCAGTCGGGACCGAGGCTAGGGTTTCAAGGGGGGTACACCATCGGAGATAGCGAGAGCGGGCGGTGGCGACGCGACAGACGGTGGCGGTGGATAGGGTTTCAAGAGGACTGCCCGGGACATTCTGAGCAGGGCAGAAACAGAGCCCTCTTACCGGGGCTCGATGTGCGAGTGGTGGACAGCAGCGGTGGGGGGGTCGCTGCTGGTTGTTGGGGATGGCATTGGGGCTGCGAGAGCGGGCGGCAAGCGTCGGCAGCAGTGACTGAATGACGACGGTGCGGGGCCAGATGACGTAGACGGCGGCGGAACGAACTCGCGGGCCTTTCCCCTCCAGATCTAGCACCAGGACCTTCTCTCCGACCGACCCTCCTCCTCTTTGGCCTCGACTTCTCCTGCTTGGCATCTCTCCTCCGTATCCAACCCTTTCCCTCTCTAGCCTCGACTTAGATCTCTGGTCGGCTGGCTTTCGGACCTCCCATGATATCTCTCGGGGGAAGTGGTCGGAACTAGCTGCCTTGGATCTCTCTCGACTGTGGTTTTGGCCTTCCCCCGATGCCCTATTTATAGGCGAGGGGGGGCCGGTCAACGAAGGCTAGGCCGGCGGTCTTTGGTGCGCCGACCGACCTTCCTCCGCCGGCCGAACCAGTGTCCGTCCTTCCCCTTCCGTGGAGGCCTGCTCGCCATCAATGATGCGTCCCCACCGCCTGCGCCGTACATCGTCGTTTCCTCCTACATTCCGGCATCGTGCGCGTCCGGCCTCTGACGCATGTTGCAAATCCAACCGAGGAAGAAGACAAAGGGGGGAAGAAGATGAGAAGGAAAAGGGGACTGGGCCTGGGGGAGAAAAGGCCGAGCCCTAGGCCCTTGCGTGGAGGGGGAAAAGAAGGAAAAGGGGCTGGGCGCGAAAGCCCAGCCCCAGCGGACTACTGCTTCTTTTTTCTTTTTTATTTTTAATTATTTTTATGGTTATTATTATTATTATTAAACTATCCGAAAAAAGTGAAAAAAGAAAATAAAGATTAATGGATAAAAACTAAGCCCTAATCG
The DNA here is from genome assembly GCA_014182575.1 of Eucalyptus decipiens. Taxonomy (NCBI): domain Eukaryota; kingdom Viridiplantae; phylum Streptophyta; class Magnoliopsida; order Myrtales; family Myrtaceae; genus Eucalyptus; species Eucalyptus decipiens. The sequence goes on along the minus strand of CM024612.1, from coordinate 42,177,338 downwards.
ATGCAAGAAATGATTTTGTTAGGGTCAAATTGATCCCGAAATTTTTTATGCGAATTAATTATACGCATTTAATCAAAATTTAGGTGTTAACATCGTTGTAGTCCTTACACACAACACAATGGAGATTCAATTTGAGATAGGTTGATGCAAAAGAATGCCTGAATTAAGGGAAAGCAAGTTTAACATTGAGCTTATAGTTAAAGAGAAAATTACCGAGCTAGTGTGAGTTGCATTGGAAGTCCCACAACAAGGAATCGATATAGTGTGAAACAATTAATAGAGTATAATTGACTCATAACCCATTGACTTAAACTTTTAAGTGAAGGTTGATCAACTAGATATGTTGATGAGCTCAAACATAGGCTCTTCATTTGTGATCTCCTCAAGTGAAGATATTAAGCTTTTACTGTGTACTTCCAACAAATAATATGAGAGTGAGAAATCATGAGTTCAAATCTTTCTAAGCCCCTAATTGCATTTCCAATTACATATTTCCTAGTTTTAAGCTAAGGCCCAAAGTCCAGCTAATGGGTGAGTGGGACTATTAGAATATTTAACTATCAAACTATACATTCATCTAAAGGTTTAAGTATTTAAAACAGTCACTAGTATGCCCATAAAATCTCAAATGACATCATAGCCTATAGTTGATCAGTGGCCATTCTTAACGAGTGTAGCGATATATAGTAAATATCTCAATGAGTGAATCTCATAGCCAACACGATTTCCAAGTAGCCTTCATTGTTCGATCTAGAGAGAGACCAGGGTTAAAGATGGGCATTGTGGTGGAGCAACAAGGTCCCAATGACAGAGTTTGGAGTTTTGTCCAAAGAAAAGCTAATGATAAAGGTTAGTATTAGTATTGTTGCGGTCCTTACACACAACAAAGTGGAGATGGAGATAAGTTAATGCAAAAGGCTGAATTAAGGGAAACATGCTTAATAATGAGCTCACATATGAAGGGAAAATTAATGAGAGTTGTGTTGGAATCTCACATCAAGGAATTGTTGTAGTATGGAGGAGTTAATATATAATAATTCATCCATAACTCATTGGCTTAAGTTTTTGAATTAAAGTAGGTCTAATTAGATATGTTAATGGGCTTAAACTGGGAATCACTCTAATCGATCTCCTCAAATAAAGGTATTTGGCTTTTATCATATGCTCTCAGCAAATGATATCAAAGTATGAGGTCCTGAGTTCAAATCTTTCCAAACTCCTATGTACCTCTCTAATTACATATTTCCACATTTTAAACTGAGGACAAAATCTAGCATGTCAGAAGGAGTGCTGGAATATTTAAATATTAAATAACGCGTTAATTTAATAACTAAACATTTAGAATTAGGGGTGTAAATGGGTCTAGGTTATAACCGGTTTTGGAACAAACTATCCAAAGGAATCGATCTAGTTTCAGGTTTCCATAGTTACGGTCTACGAATCAGGAATCGATGAATCACAGTTATGTGTTTTGAACTTTTTATTATCTATTTTATGTGTCCATCTTTAATAAATTATTTTAAATGACAAATGGAGATTTTTGTTGTTGCATTCACTTTCATCTTGCTAAATTAAAAATGAAACCCAAAAAAGAAGAAGAAGAAGAAGAAGAAGAAGAAGAAAAAATGATTTAGAAAGAAAAGAAATTGGTTGATTTTTAGGTAGAACTTGAAACCGATTGATAGGGTAGGTTCTATGTTTCATGTATGTGGGGGGTAAATTATAGGTTCAAAAAGCTAGGGAATCGGTTTCAGTAGGGTAGGTTTTAGGTGGTACTAGAACGGACCTTGGAAACACTCACTCCTATACAAAATAGTTGGCAGTGGTTCATAAAATCTCAAATAGTATTAGAGTTAATGGTTAACTGATAGCATTCTCAATAAGTGTAGCAATGTTTGGTGAATATCTCAAAGAAGAAATCTCGTAACTAATGGACTTTCAAGTAGCCTTAATGATTTGGTTTGGACAAAAAGAACAGGGTTGAAGGAAGGCGTTATGGTGTAGCAACGAGGTCTCGATGGCAACGTTCGTGGTTTGATCCAAAGAAAGAGCAGTGAAAAGGTCAACATTTCTATTGTTGCTATCCTTACCCGCAACAAAGTGGAGATTTAATTTGAGATAAGTTGATATAAAAGAATAACTAAATTAAGGGAGAATAGGCTTAACATCGAGCTAATACGTGAAGAGAAAATTGTTGAGCCGGTTTGAGTTGTGTTGTAAGTCCTACATCAAGGAATCGATGTAGTGTTGAGTAGTTTATGGGCCCGTTTCGTTCGGCTTTTGGGGATTGCATTTGCAAAAATGCAAATACCTTTGGGTGAAAGGGGGTTTTCCGAAATGCAAATAACGTTTGGTAAAATTTGTATTAAGAAACAACTTTGGCCAAAATACCGTTTGGGAAAATTTGCATTTGTAAAGGACTTTTATTAAATTAAAAAAACAAAAAAGAAACATTTGTATTTTTCTTTTGAAGTCTGGCCACCGGACCGCCGGATCCGGCTGCCGAACCGTCGGATCTGGCGGCCGGATGGCCAGATCTGGCCCCCAGACGACCGCCGGGGCCTAGGCGACGGTCGCCTAAGGTCGTGCGACCTCAGGCAACGGGTCGCGCGACCCAGGCGACGGTCACCTGAGGTCCAACGACGATCGTCGGGGTCGGGCGACCCTCAGGCGGCGGTCGTCGGCCTCTAATCGGCTTCCGTGCAGTGGTTTTGGAGAAGATAAACAGTACCGGGGACTTGCATTCCGAAGATGCAACTTCCCAAAGTACTTCCAGACCTGCTTTGGGCTAAGGGCCCTTAGAGCCATTTGGAGATGCAATTGCATCTTGTCAAAGTCGCCCAAAAAGTCGAACTAAACGCGTTTGGATTTGGCTAAGGGACTTTAGAGTCCCAAAGCCCATTTGAAAGGCCGAACCAAATGGGGCCTATATATTATAGCTGACTCATAACTCATTAGCTTAGACATTTGAACAAAGATGGGTGCAACTGCATATGTTGACCAGCTTGGGCTTAGGCTCTCCCTTGGCGATCTCCTAAGTGAAGGTATTAAACCTTTGCTCCGCATGCCTAATAAATGGTATTAGAGGAGGAAGCCCTGAGTTCAAATCTTTCCAAACTCTAATTTGTCTCTCCATTTACATATTTTCACCTTTTAGGTTAACACCAAAGTTTAGCTTTCACGCGAGGGAGAATATTAAAGCATTTGATTATCAAACTTTATTCAACAAGTAAAGTTTTTAGAACAGTTGCCAATGGTCCCACATAATCTCTAATGGTATTGGAGCCGATAGTTTATTGGTAGCACTCTCAATGAGTATAGCAATGTTTGGTGACTATCTCAAGGAAGAAATCTCATAATCAACGCGATTTTCAAGCAACCTTCATGGTTTGATCTGGAGAAGGATACAAGTGGTGAAGGTGAGCATTTAGTGTAACAATGTGGTCTTGATGATAGCGCATTACGGTTGGTCCAAAGAAAGAGCAGTGATGAAGGTCAATATTGCTATTATTGCAGTCCCCACACACAACAGAGTGAAAATTCAATTTGAGATAGGTTGATGTAAAAGATTACCTAAATTAAGGGGGAGAAGACCTAACGTTGAGTTCACATGTGAAGCGAAACTCGTTGACTTAGTGTGAGTTATGCTAGGAAGTCTCACATCAAGAAGTTGATGTAGTATGGAGCGGCTAATATATCATAATTGGCTCATAATTCATTGATTTGAACTTCTAAGTGAAGGTTGGTTCAACCGGATATGTTGACAGGCTTGGATTTGGGTTGACCCTTTGCGATCTCCCCGAGTGAATGTATCGATCTTTTACTTTATGCTTCTAACAAATGGTATCAGAGCAAGAGTTCATGAATTCATATCTTTCCAAACCCTTATTTGGCTCCCAAAATACATATTTTTACTTTTAGGCTAACTTTATAGTCTAGAAGATGCATGAGAGGAAGTGTTAAAATATTTGAATATCAAATTATGCACTTATTTAACAGTTTAAGTTTTTATAATAATTGATAGTGGTCTAAAAAAATCTCCAATGGTATCAGAACCGATGATTGATTGATGGCCACTCTCAACGAGTGTAGTGAAATTTGGTGAATATCTTAAAAAAGAAATTTCGTAACCAATGCGATTTCTGAGCAGGCTTCCTTGTTTAGTCTAGAGAAAGAGACAAAGCTAAAGGTGGGCATTGTGATATAGTAACACGGTCCCAATAGTAGTGTTCGAGATTGGTCCAAAGAAAGAGCAGTGATGAAGGTTAGTATTGTTATTGTTGCTGTCCTCACACACGAAAAAAGTGAGGTTCCAATTTGAAATAAGTTCATATAAAAGAATACCTGAATTAAGGAGGGCGTGTCTAACACTGAACTCATACATGAAGGGAAAATTGTAAAGTTGGTGTGAGTTATTTAGGAAGTCCCACGTTAAGGAATTGATGTATTATAGAAAAGTTAGAGGATTCACAAATTATTATGGTGAAGCGCGATGAAATAGGGATTTAATTGCAAAAGTCGGTTGACACAGTTGTTCCGGATAGAAATTCTCGTTTCGATTCCAAGGGTAGTCTTCAATGCACGAAGTACACTCACTCACAATAACCGCTGTCAATCAAACTTTGCACCGACATTGTTTTCTTGCATAGTGGAACTTGTTGATATCTTTCATGACCGTAGTAGATCCGTGCAACTTTTTGCTTCCTCTAACCCAAGTGTGATGAATGGGAGGTCCTCCCCTTTCACTTGGAGAAAGCGTGCGAGCAAAATCAATATGGATCGAATGTCTCGGCGACGGATAATAGCTTCTCCTCATTTTAGTGCCCCCCTTTTTTTTGGAGGGGGGGGGGTGTCGAAAACGCCCGTTTGTTTAGGGGATGCATGACAAACCAGAATTTCTATTCCAGAAACAATTTTTCTATTCCTGACTTGTTTCTGGAATAGAAATCCGTTTGGTAACATTATTTCATTTTTCTATTTCTAAAATAGATTCTTGTTCCAGAAATTGGTTTGGAATAGAAATCGGAAGCTAAAATTTTCTACTTCTCTATTTCTGGAATAGAAATGAGAAATAAAAATTCTTCTCATCATTCGTCAATTGGTCCTTCATCCGTCGCCGCCGACCACCGTCCGTTGATCGCCTGTCGCCGGCCGCCGCCGGTCGCTCGCCGTCACCCGCCGCCGCCGGTCGCCTGCCAGTCGCCCGCCGCCGCCAATTGCCGCTAGCCACCTGCCGCCGCCACCGGTCGCCGGCCACCGCCGCCGCCCCAGCCACCGTCGTCCGTCACCGCTATCCGCCGGTCCGCCACCGTCCGAAAGGAAGAAATTTTATGTCGTTATCAAACGAATTTCTATTTTTAGATTAGAAATTTTGTGTCATTATCAAATGGTTATTTTTGCTTAGAAACTCTTCTAGAAATAGAAATAGAAAAATCCATTTCTGTTCCAGAAACTATTTCTGGAACAGAATGGTTGTCATGCGCGCCCTTACATGCTCACGTTCCTGAGATTCGCGTAGATACGCAAACCAGGTGATTTTCTGTGTTCTTCATTTACGGTTGTTATGAACTCGGCGCTTTCCACCATGCAATGATGTCTCGAACTATTCCAAACAATAAGTGCTGTGCTCATGATTACTAGACATGGTCAGGACGATTGGATGAATACAGCACGCATCAACATATGCACGTATCCCTCCTTCATTATGCTGAAATCATGACTGAATCCAGTAGATCAAGAAAAACCCCAGTTGATCAAAAGTTGAGGGGCATTTCCCCGGGGACTGAAGCCGTTGGTTCAAGAGCTCGGTGCAAAGAGATGGCGACATCCAAAAACGAAGTGTTCCAAGAGCCTCAAAAGTGGAGAAACCACGTTTGTTCCTTTGCCATACTAGGTGCATCCAAGCTTTCTTTGTTTCTTTAAGCCATGTTATATGTTTGATCCCGTGGGTGCATAATAAATGTTTAGGTACATCATTGGGAGAAAATTAGGGTTGTTGGGTACTGCCTTAGACGACAATGATGATGCTTCCCACCCATCTCCATGGAGCAAGTGGGCAGGTCCTCTAAAATGCTAGTTTTAGTCATGTTTAAGTCATTAAACATTGCTTTGCGTGTCCTTTAGATTTTCCTTCTATTTCATGAGTTCTATTTCGTGTACCAACAACGAACAAACAAGTTCTACACACAAATTCTTTCGAGTTATGATAGGTGTGCATTATTCGATTTTAGTATTGAACATTCATTCTATTAGTAGAATGGATACTCAATTTTTTTCCTCTTCAAGATTAATTAAGTCGGTAGTTTATCACACTAGTCTAATCTTGACATAAGTACATTGCATGCGATCGTAACCTAAGGTGTTGTGTGCACATGGAAAAGGAACATGGCTTTTAATATGGTTTGGGTCGCTGCCTAGGAAAATTATAATGGTGCTTCCCACTGTTTCAACACAAAAGCTTTAATTAAAGAATAAATGCTTATCTTTCAAATCTCTTTCTGCAAATGCCCACGGCAATTTGCGGCACTTGATGGGCGACCATCAGCTTTCCATTTCTTTCTGTTCAATATTGAGTTTTGATACTTAAGGTGGGACGATGACGCTTAGATACGACAACTTCATTAGACAATCGAACTCGATAATCCAAAGATAGCTCACTCTATTCTTTTCTTTTTAAATCAGTGGCAGAGCATGCCCAATTAAAAAAAAAAAAACATGAATTTAGTCTATTTTTTCGCTAAGACGTACGTGCTAAAGTACTTGAATGCTAAATTGCTTGTTTAATGTCAATTTCAATTTTTTATATCGATGATTATAAGTAACGCCATCTGATCTGACATAGTACCGGAGAAGTGATTGTGTCTATCAATCTTTTCCTGATTTTACATGGAAAAATTGTCCAAAAAGCCTTAAACTTATTGTACAGCGATAAATTCAGTCATAAACCTTTCAATCTTACTAATTTAATCACAAACTTTTTGACAACTGGCTAATTTAGTCTTAAACATTTTGATGATTTATCAATTTAATATAAACTTTTAAACAATTTACAAATTTAGTCATTTTAGCTAATTTTAACCAGAAATCATTGATGTTACAGTTTAGTCAAAGTTGACCGTCCTATTAGCATTGCCAGTGTTGACGTGGAAAAATTTTACAATTTTTTAAAAATTTTATGAAATCTTTTCTTTTTTTTTTTTTCTTTTTCCCTATTTACCTCCATCAGTCATTGGGCAGCCCTCACCCTTGCCATCCCAAGCAAAGGCAACCTTCATTGGCCTAGGCGCGAGCGTCCCTCACTTGAGGCTAGCAAGGGCAGCCCTTACCTAAGGCCGACGATCCACTAGTCATCAATGAGGCCTAGCGATGGCCGGCAGTGAGAAAAAGGGAAAAAAAAATCATAAAATCATAAAATTTAAAAAAAAATTGTAAAAATTATCCACGTTAGCACCGATCGTGCCATAAAGGATGGTCAGCACTAACTGATTGCCATGTTAGCGATTTCCGAGCAAAATTGGTTAGAAAGATTAAATGGACAAACCATCAAAAGGTTTAGGTTTAATTGGCGTAATTAAAAGGTTTATAACTAGATTGACAAGTTAGCAAAAACTTAAGGACTAAATTGGCAAAATTAAAAAGTTTAAAACTAAAATGCTGTACAATAAATTGAGGACTTTTTGGACAATTTCACCCATTTTAGACAAAGGCTTCATGTAAGAATCTATAAAAGCAACACAAAAGGTTCTTGAATAGATTTCATTGTGGAACACTATGATTGTCAATCTATATGCCCTAATACGAGAATAACAACTAACCATATGGCTACCTAAACCCACTACCACCATTCGTTGCTGATTTTAGGACTTGTTGATCAGCCAACACCTCTGCCGCTTCCTCGAATAATCAATTGCCTCCCCCTCATCACAGGGTCAAGCCCCACTCAATCCTCACCAATACCATAGTTGATGGGGGAAAATTGTCCAAATAGTCCTAAATCTATTGCACTTTTTTCAATTCAGTCTTAAACTTTTCAATTTTGTCAATTTTTTCCAAAACCTTTTCATTTTTTGCCAATCCAGTCCTAACCATTTTCACTTTTTGCCAATTGAGTCTATCCAATCAATTTTGGCTGGAAATTGCTAACAAGGATAGCCAAAGACGACGTAGCACTTTTTAATAATATTTTAATAATATTTTATTTTGTATTTTGTATTTTTTTTCTTTTACTTTTTTGGCTTTGTTTTTTGGGTTTCGAATCTGGCTAGCAAGGGTTGGCGGCCAACCCTCGTTGGCTTTGGGCGAGGGTGCGCGAGCCCTTGCCTAGAAATGGCAAGGGCTGCGATGGGTCAACCAGCCCTCGCTAGTGGCTAGCAAGGGTTGGCTAGCAACCCTTACCGGCCAGATCCAAAACCCAAAAAAAAAAAAAAAAAAAAAAAAAAAGCAAATAAGGTTTGAAAAAAGAAGAAGAAAAACCATAAAAATTGAAAATATTATTAAAAAAAATGCCACATCAGCCCCGGCTGTTCATGTTATCAATTTCCAGCCAAAATTAGCCAGATGAACTTAATTGGCAAGAAGTGAAAAGGTTTAGGATTGAATTGGCAAGAAGTGAAAAAGTTTAGGATTGAATTGGCAAAATTAAAAGGTTTATAACTAAATTGATAGAAGTGCCATAGGTTTAGAACTTTTTAAACAATGTTCCCATAGTTGTTCGTGTTGTTCACCATCGCCGTCGTGTCGTTGTTCAACTTCATTGTAACCATTCGTATTACTACACAAAGCACTAACACCACTGTACTTATGAACTCCACCTTCGATAACTTACCCAGCCGCGATCACGATAATTTGCTGCCACTAGAATACCACCCAAAAAGGATTGAATATAATATTTCATGGTGGTTGGGATCACTATGTTATGAAATTTAAAGATTAGGCAATGGAAAGGCGAAGACATAAATAGGATAAAAATATTTTCCATGATTGGGACACAAACCTACTTTTATGAGAGAGGGTAACATCAATTTCACTTAGAAATCAACATGAGATTGGAATATGCAACTCGAGAAAATATCTTTCACTCGACCCATCCAATCGAATATGTGAGTTACATCACGATGATGGGCCAATTCATATCTCAAAGCCTTAGGCCTTATGGGGACCGAAAAGTTGAGGTAAGAGAGGCAAGAAAACCTTTTTAGTAAGAGAAATGATTGCATGAAAGTCTTTAATGTACTATGAGAATAATAGTTTATTCTAGATCACAAAAAACCAAATCACAAATAATTATAAATTATTGTGGGACCTATTTTTTCAAAAATTTGTGACTTACAATATACTGTTTTCTTTCACAGTACTCCATAAACTGTTATGCTAATAAAGCTCTCTAATAAATACCACATCTTTATTATTCTTGGAATTTTTTCTTATCTAAAGAGTATAAGAAAGTTTTGGACCTAGGGGAGGGGGGCTACCACTAGCCCTTTTAGGTAAGAAACATACTATCGTACTTATTTCGTAGGATTAAGCTATCAAAATCTGAGGGGCAACCCACCAAATCGCCGGTTGGGTTATAAATCAAGGAATTCTCAACACATTCAAAATCAAACTCTTAATAATTCAATTTCGGGAAGATCGAATTCAAACTCGATGGAGAATTTCTGTTCCCTTTTTCTTTTATGGGAAAAGCAACACTTTGATGATAGACCCCGAAGTAACCACCCACAATCGGATTAAAGTTATCGTCCAGAATCTTCTTCAAAATAAAGCTGGTGATGCCTTTTTCAGTGGGGTGAGGAAGAAAAAGTAGAAGATAACTCGCATTATTATACTTGTGCAGCATCGACCTTCACAAAAGGTTAGAACCAGAACAAAAAAATGGAGTCATCAATTATTCTCTCCATGCAAAGCAACACCCCACACACATCATGATCCAACACAACACAATTTTATAAAAATGCTCTCTTGACTTCGATTTCGTCTGACACCGTTCCTAATTACTTCTTGGACTTTTATTTATGTTTGCGCCAAAGCTGGTTGAACATATGTCACGCATGTAACTGGGGCAAATAGAAGTTTGAAGTCGCAGGGGAAAGGAGATTCCATTGACATAACTCGAGTGGAGTTGCGAACTACGATAAAGGTGCGATAATGATGCTGCTTCTTTGTTTATACAATGATTAAAGTTGGCCAATATTATAATTAACTCTGACCGGCCTTAGCCTCAGCAAAAGGCGAGGATCGATTGTGGTGTTGCATAGGATGACTAAGTGGCGATGACCCAGGGTGGATGCGTTTCCTCTTTTTTCTAGCTCATTTAGGCTTGGCACGAACGTTGCACATGTGGGTTCTTCTGTAATCATTCATCGGGAACAGAAAAGAGAATTCTATGACCTAGTATCTTTGGAGTGTAAAGAAGTTGAACGTACACATCTTTTGATGAGATTATATTAGATAATCTCCAAAGGTTTCGCTTTTGAGCTATACATGTTTCCCATCGAGAAAAAGTATAACGGGACATGTCCTATTCGCATAAGATTAATGGTCAGATTGCTTGCTTAATTTTTTAAACTTTGCAAATAATTTGTTCCGACATTTATATATCTTCAATGGTCAGATTCCACCAATTGTGTGTTTTTTTGGTGAGAGATGTGTAGTGAAACCATGTGAATGTACGGCTAGTGTATGGAAAACACTTTTTATCTTTTTTGAATAATTTAGCCAGAGTACGTGCAACATTGAACAAAAGTAAAAGAGGGACGATGCGACTATAGGTTTTCTTCAAGGGTGGCATTACTAGTCTTTCGGTTTTTACTTGTTATTTAATGTCATCTTTGAATTTTAATTTCATCCGATGTGATTCCTAACTTTTGAAATTTGGTGTAGTGTAGTCTTTCGGCTACTAGGGCCAAGAAATTGAAATTGCATTTTATAACTTATGAGTACTAAGATAGGAAAATTGAAAAAAAAAAAAAATAGTGTGACGTTGCAAAGTTTAGGTATTCGATTTACTTTCCCTCAGAGGAGGTTTGAAAAGAATAGAGAACATTTGAAAAGCAACCGTCATTACTTGTGTTTAAAAGTTAAGATCAATTAGGACACACTTAATTATTGCATTATACCACGTTGACCTATCACATAACACAGTGCGTAGGTTATACACAAGAATATCTAGTTGGCGTGGGGTTTTTCTTCGAATGGCTCACGCAAAATAGCGCCGGAATTGAAATTCTTCAAAAGGTTAAGAAAATTACAAAAAAAAATTACAAAAAGCGAAAGAAAAGTTTCTTTTTTCCTAAAAAAGCAAGGCGATTCTTATATTCCCTACCCAACAATTTACAACAGACGTCGATTAATAACATAACTGCAAGTTTTCAACATTCGTATCACCGAAATTCGATATGACATTGCATCAGTTCTTATCACGTTATATCTCTTAATATTCACTTAAAAGGTGGCTGGGACTAAGGCAGATGCTATGCAAAAGTCTACACGCCCCTCCATATTCTCCTCCTCTCTTTTCTTTACCTCTAGTTTAAATATATTGTATTCTCGTAAAAAAGAAAATAATTATTAAAGGCGAGAAATGATTAAAGGAAGAACCCATCAATCTGGATTCCGAAATTCCTGTCGATTAAAAATTATACTTTTTGCAGAGCATCGAGACAAGAGTTCATGGAGTGTCGGATGGAGGCAGGCTTTACTTTGTCTTCGAGAATTGCAATATTTATTATTATTCTTTAATAAAAGTTAGAGCTGCGTATATTTTAGAGTACGATCTCCTAATTTCTTTCGGCAAGAATAAAAACAAACCATTTGGTGTAATATTCTATGACCCACGCCTTGATTTTTTTGACTAATTTTTACGGCTAAAACTTAGTGCTGCGAGATCGCCCTTCCTTAGTGGCAAAACACTGGGTTGGTTCGAGCTTTATGTTGAGAAATCAACACATGGCGATGTGCAGTATATTCCACTTCGTAGAATTCAAGTACCTTGCCTCCACCAAACGCTAAACTACCTATCACCTCTCTCTCCCTAACTCTCCTAACCGGTCATTGCGCCTTGGAGCTGTCATAGCGCCACCTTTATCCCCTCGCCACCATGGTGGTTCCACCGAAAGTTGCCATTGCTCTCTCTCTCTCTCTCAAAGAGATACCACTTTAGATCTTGTGGCCCAGCCGTCATAACGCCATAGATCACTCCAAAGAGATATGTAAGGCACTATTCTTGATGAAACGACACGTTGTCTGATAGAATATTTAAACATTAAATTACATAATCATCTATTGGTTTAAGTTCTTCGAACAGATGGTGGTGATCCACTAAATCTAATATTGTTAGTGAGGATAGTAAATGACAAGATGACATCCAAATTGAGTAAGAAAGAGAGAGGTCATTGATCTTGTTTGGACTTAGAGATGGTGGCCATTTTTGGGGGTGGTGAGGTAGTCACAACCCCTAGCCATGAGATATAATGGTTGTTGATTGGTGGTGATCGTCTCCGGGGATGGTAGATAATGTGGCTGAGATGCAGCACAAGTTGGAAAAGAAGAGAGAGAGAGAGAGAGAGAGAGAGAGATGATTCTTCGCATAGTTATTTCATCACCTAGTAATTTGGCCCATGATGTAGTAACTAACTATAAGTGGTAATCTAGTATTCTAATACCCTAAGGAAAAGCCCATTAAAAAACTATTATAATATTTAAATAATAAATCATGCCTTCAGTAAATAGCTTAAACTTTAAGAATAGTTGACAATGGTCCCAAAAAATTTCACATAATATCAAGGCTGGAAAGGATCTTGAGTTCAAATATTTCCAGACCCCATTTATCTCCCTAATTAAATTTTCACACTTAGTACTAGGTAAAAGACCAAACTAAGCGTGATGGGAAGTATTAGAATATTTAAATAATAAATCACACATTCATCTAACAGTTTAAACTTTTAGAACAATTGACAATGATCCCATATAATCACACACAAAAATAATGAAAATTTATTTTACCATTGTGAAAGGTTGTATAAATTGAATAGAACAGGAAAAAAGCACATTGGAGTATGGACCTTTTTATTTATGCATCAAGAACTCTAATCAGAGGGTTAAAAGTTCATTGCTTTCACAATCCCTTGGTTAAACTCAGAGAGAGAGAGAGAGAGAGAGAGAGAGAGAGAGAGATATTCGACGAATCTAATCATGACAGAGTCAGTTTATAAGCAGATTTCCATGTGATTAAGCAGAAAGTAGCCTATTCTAGGTAAAGCAAGTCTAAATTAGTAAAAGGGTGAAGCTTTGATGGCCAAAGGTGAGAGCATAATCTAGGGGTAGCTTTCTCAAAAGCAGTCATCTCTTAACTGTTTCAGAAGTGGTCCAAAGTTCATAACCAACCGAAAGCCACACCACTGTAATTACATGTCAACATACTTCATTTTCCAACATCGTTCTGCCGCCTGCTTTTGCCGGGTCTCCAACGCCACCGCAAACTTGGCTCCCCCGGGCCCCAACTAGGGGTGAGCAGCGGTCTAGGGTCGACCCTGGACCGGCCCAACCCTGCCGGTCCTGGTCTGATTCCTAAGGGGACTGGGTCGGTCCTTGGTCCTGAAATTCCAGGACCAACACTGTACGGGTTGGTCCTTGGTCCTAAGAGTTTTGGGTCGGTCCAACCCTAGACCAACCTTATATATTATATTATATTATATTATATTATTTATAATTCTTTTATATATTCAAACCTAAGTAAAATGTCTGTTATATTATATTATATTGAGATGTTCTATCAATAGCACTAATAGTAATTTCAATTTAAAACTTTTGTTGAGTATTAATTATGTGTCGTTTGTTTTGTTTTCAGGTGTTTAGAAGTTCAAGTGAATTAACAAGATGTGAAGTTATATATTTATGGTTTATATTAAGTATTTTGAACTTTTTATGGTTTAATTGTATTCTACTAATAAATTTCAGCTGCACTTTGCTTTTTAATTTATGTCAAATGGTAGAAGTTTTTGAATAGTAAAGTAGTAGTGCAGTTGTTACGGTGATTTGCTAGTCAAGTGGTGTGAAGCTCATTTTTTGGTTGAGTGGACTCTACATGATCAAATGTAGGAAAACGCTTTTGCATATGGTGTTATGAATATTAAATATAGATGATTACAAGAACTTTTCATCTTGTCCCATATCTCGATGAGCAGTTAGCAGGTACGAAATTTCTATTATTGTGTCATCTTAAATTTGCTAAATATGTATTGGTATTTATAGTTTAGTTGCACAATACCGCATTGTCGATGGATGTGTAATTTGAATTTGTAGGTTTGCTTTTTTAGGGAATATAAAAAATAAGACGAAAAAAATTATCGATTGGTCCCGGGTTGACCTTGGAACCGGACCGAACCCATTGGGTCGGTCCGGTCCTTGGTCCCAGGCTCAATAGGGTCAGTCCTTGGTCCTAAAAATTGAGAACCGACACTGTACGGGTTGGTCCTAGGGTTAGGGGGTGGCCCGGACCAACCCGGACCATGCTCACCCCTAGCCCCAACTCAACCACCGTCGCCACCACTTGCAACCCCTAAAACTAGGCCACCACAATCAATAGATTTCAGTGACCATCACCTGACTCGTCCACCAACACTACTAGCACCTCTAGTGTCATCCCAATACCACCACCATTAGCACCACCAAACTCAATGCTACCACCACCGATGGCGCCACATGCATGAATAGATTGCCACGGCTGAAGGAGGAAGGAGAAGAAAAAAAGGGAAAAAGAAAATAGATCAGTTGGCAAAGCCCAAATCACCCTGTCCGAAAACGGAGTAATAGATCCTCTACTAACTTGTAATGCTCGAATAATGCTTTGATCCTTGTAATTATATTTTACCCTGGCATTTGTTGAATTGGCATTTCGTGTCAAAAAAAAAAACATAATGCAACTTGGCGATGCAACAAGTTGAAGAATTATTTTGATAGTTGATTTTTAAAAAAATTTAAGGATTAGATTAAGCAACATAGATTCAGGAATGAGAATGAACAATGAGGAAAAGGTCAAGAACTAGTGATATACACCTAGTAGATATTCTAGTATATGGACTATCATAGCACATTTAGTGGTGGATATGTTTTTCAAGGTATCTAACTGTAAAATATACTCCAATAGAAATGTTGGCTTTATAAGGGGAAAAGTACCAAAAAAGTCTTAAACCTATTGCATTGGTACCAATTCAGTCCTAAACTTTTCAATTGGACCAATTCAGTCCTAAACCTTTTAATATTGGTACCAATTCAGTCCATCCGGCCAATTTTGGCCGGCCGGTCTTGGCGTGGACGTCGGCCGGACGTTGATGTGGCATTTTTTATGATTTTTTTATGATTTTTTCGAATTTTTTTATTAATTTTTATTAATTTTTTTTCCCTTTTTTTTTTTTTTTTTCTACTTTCTTCTTCGCGGTTGCTTTTTCTGCTTTCTTCTTCGCGGTTGCCGGCGAGCCTCCGATGAGGCTTGCCGGCCACTGGGCAAGGGCCGCGAAGCCCTCGCCTGCCGCCGGCGAGGGTCGCAGCCCTCGCCCGGCCTCTCCCGAGTCGCCGGCGAGGCGGCTTCGCCCGGATCTGGGCGAGGCCAGCCTCGCCCGCGGTTGGCGAGGCCATGGCGGCCATCGCCAGGGCGGAGGCGAGGGCCGCGAAGCCCTCGCCAGCCGCCGGCGAGGGTCGCGACCCTCGCTCGGCCTCACCCGGGGCGCGCGCGAGGCCGCCTCGAGAGAAGGAGAGGAGGGTGTTGGGGGCGGCGGGCTAGGGTTTCGGAGGTGAAGATCGGGCGGAGGAGCGGCGGCGTGAGTCGCGGGAGGTGGGGACCGGGGCCTCGGTGGGATCTCGTGGAGGTGAGGGCAACGGTGATGAGGTCGAGAAGCTCCGGGGTCGACGGCGGAGGAGGCGCCGGGGACTCGCCGGCAAGGCCGGGCGAGGCCGAGCGAGGGTCGCGACCCTCGCCGGCGCGGCCGTGGAGGGCTTCGCGGCCATCGCGGCCCTCGCCTCCGCCCGGCGATGGCCGCCATGGCCTCGCCAGCCGCGCCTCGCCCGGATCCGGGTGAAGCCGCCTCGCCGGCGGCTCTAGGAGAGGCCGGGCGAGGGCCGCGGCCCTCGCCCAGTGGCCGGCGAGCCTCACCGGAGGCTCACCGGCAACCACAAAGAAGAAAGCAGAAAAGGAAAAAGAAAAGAAAAAAGGAAAAAAAATTAATAAAAATTAATCAAAAAAATCATAAAAAATCATAAAAAAATTCGAAAAAATCATAAAAATTGCCACGTCAGCGTCCGGCCACCGGCCGACATCCACGTCAGCGCCGGCCGGCCAAAATTGGCCGGATGGACTGAATTGGTACCAATATTAAAAGGTTTAGGACTGAATTGGTCCAATTGAAAAGTTTAGGACTGAATTTGTACCAATGCAATAGGTTTAGGACTTTTTTGGTACTTTTCCCCTTTATAAGTTATGAGGCGGCTGTGCTTTAATCAAATATCAAATACTCGAACGTACAATTTCCTTCTTATTGAGGATAGGATTTGAACATGGAAATCTGAAATTTGCTTCACATAATGACTAATGAGTCAAATGAGAGGTATCCAGATTCATAAAATCGCTTGTATCGTATCATCGGTGCTAATTCAACCTAAGGCAAATCTGACAAACAAGCAATTAGAAAAACAAACAAAAACTCGTTCTCTAGCTCTAGTTCAACCACAAAGCGATCAAACTTCCCACAAAACAAGCTTTTCAAAGATAGATCGATTAAGCATGTGAAATGGGAGCGCCGGCTCCTAAGAGCAAAGAGCGAAATGAAGATTGCTAATCGGTCTAAATGACTAGAAAGGTAAATTGCATGAAAAGTAAAAAAGTACAAGAACTTGAAAGCCAGGAAATTAAAGGAACAATGCTTTGAAGGAAATTAACGCTTAACATATGAAAATAAGAGGGAAATTGAAGCACAAACCCTATAAGATGAGCTGATTTAGCACCATAACTATTCCCGCTCTTCCTTTAATTCAAATGGGCTGAACTCCCTATTTATGCGATAATAAGGCAATAATTATCTTTTCTTATAAAAGATTGTAATTGTGATATTTTGTAAAATCACTGTCAATTATTCTAAAAGCTTGAATAATTAGATGAAAATGTAATTCAATATCTAAATATTCTTACACTCCCCCTCCTACTTGGTCTAATCTTTTTATCTAGTATTAAGTATGAAAATATTTCATTTGGTTTTTGTTTAGTAGTAAGTGTAAAAATATTTCATTGAGGAGGCAAATGGGGTCCTGAAAAGATTCAAATTTAGAATCTGTTGCTCTAATACCAATGTTAGATTTTGTGAGATTATTGCTAATTATTTTAAAAATTTAAACCATTATATGAAAGTGTGGTTTAATATTTATATATTCTATTTGTGACTACTTGTCATGTACTTTAGTTAGAGATCATCCTTAATTGTTATCTTTTCTTATAAAAATCATAATGAACTCACCCGAGAGAGAGAGAGAGAGAGAGAGAGAGAGAGAGAGAGCACTTCAATCTTATCTCCATTACAATGCATTTTGTTTTATCAGGCTCTTCTTTCTATGGAGTAAATGAATAGAAAAGAAGTAAGCAACTTTCTCATAGAATATCCTTAGGTTTTCTTTGGCGCACAAGAGGAGTAGATCCACGATGTGATTGGCACGCGCAGTGAAAGTTCATCTCCTTCATTATAAAACTCTAACGGAGAATAAACTATGCGAGAAGATCTGTCCTTGCCCGTTCAATAACCCTGCAATCACATCGCAAAAGCAAACAACTACCAACACTTAAAAAAGCAGCTAGTGCCATTATGCTCCACGTTTAGTTTTACATAAATTTTCAGTACTTTCAAGTAGTTTTATACCTATTGTATGAGGTAGATATCACGTGACATGCTAAATAAATATCATCAATCGGTCAAACTTGCTTATTACCCATTAAGTTCGATTGGTACAATAATCCCTAGATCCAAAATATAATTCTATGTATAAGAACATTACGTTCTCATACCACCGGCCTTGGTGGCGAAGTTGGATAAGCACTGAACCTTGGGGAAAGGTGCGTGGTCAAAACCAGGTGGAAGCGTCGGCGTCTTAAGCGTGATGTTGGGGTGGTGGGTCTCCGCAAGATCACTCAGGGGTTCTGCTGGCGGTTATGTCTCGCCGTAGCGTAACGAACGGGTGATGGATTCCAGATTACCAAAAATAAAAATAAAAATAAAATAACATTACGTTCTCATGTCAAGTGATATTGTCCTGCTTGGCTGCTTGGCTGTAGGATGGATTTGTTCCGTGGGCTCGTGCACGTTGTCGTTTAGAGAGTTTGGAAGAGCAGTTAGGAGGTCGACATGTGGCGAGCACTCCCGGCTTCTAGTGCGATCTTGGGTGTCGTTTTCCTTGCGTGCTCCGACCGATTACGTTTACACACCCCATCTCACCAAATCATTTGGGTGGGAGTGTGATGTGATGGGTCCTGTCCCCACTCATTGCCTTCCTCATTTATTTAGTTTGCGACTTCTCTAGCAATCATAATTTTAAAATTTCATTTTTTTTCCTTTCATGGTATACTGAATGATAGTGAATATTCGTTGTGGAAACGGAAAAGAGAAAAATTCCATCCATTTATCGATATTATGGCAATTTATGATATGATATAGATATCATATGGTAATCTTTTCCTCCGAAATGATGGGATTTTATGTTGATCTGGTTGTCTCTTCATGGTGTTGCAGATTCTGCTTTTTAACAAGCCCTCGTTTTATTCGCCTTTCTATCTCTTATTTCACATCAAATAATTGTCTCTTAACAATTAATTGCTTCTTGATGCTAAGGCTAATGAATCACAAGAAAATTAGAGTGCAATTATTGCTGAAGTGATTGAACTTGCTTTGGTAGTATCTGAGTCACTCAGTGCTATCACCCAAAAAAAGAAAACTTGCCCCTTTTTTCTTTTTAGCGTTACAGTTCTTAATCATAAAGGGGGCGTTGCTTTCATTGAAGAGATGGAAATAATCAACGCGTGGATAGAATTTTCATAATTCGATACCTCTTGTCATAAAAATGTGTGGAGCGAAGTGTTCTTGCCAAACCAATCTCTTGCAATTAGCTCTTCCTCTTTATCCGATTATTTAGATATTGGATCGTGTCTTGATCTCGCTCCTTAATCTTTTTTAACATTAATTATGATCCCATGAAGCCTTGCTTGATTTTTTAAAAGAGATTAGGAATTCAAATCTTTTGAAATCTCTTATTTATTTCATTATATATAGCTATATAAAAATATGTATGTATGTGTGTAAATATCGATGATCTTTTATGTGAAGAAGAGTGTCCGAATACTTAATATTAAATATTGTCATCTCTTAACATTTAACTTTTTAGAATAGTTAACTGTGATCCCATAAAATACAATTTGTCTATTTAGTGAATTTTTCTCTCTTCTAGACATAATCAAATCTCGCGAAATTGGTGTACTATCTCAATAAATTGAGAGAAAATTAGAAGCTAAATCCTTTTATATTTGTCATATTATATAATCTATACCCTTTTCTATATTAATGGAACACCTAACGCCCTAACAGTCTTAATTAAGTGAAGGATGCAAATTGATCATTTTCGAAATTAAAGGTTTTTTTTTTTTTTGTCAGTCCTACTCTAATCCTACTCTAACACTCATTCTCAGACTTTTGCCCTGCCTCCTTGCAGGGCATGGGAGTCGAAACCCACTCCTGAAATGAAATCGTCCCCACCCCAATCCCCCCTGAGAAGGTGGGGATTTGAACCCCCCACCTCCCCCTTCCAAGTTGGAAGGGTGGCCACTGGGGCGAACCCCCAGTGGTTTCGAAATTAAAGGTTGGCAAGTTAGAAACGTTGCTTGAATGTATTTATAGTATATATCTGTGTGTTTGTTTTCCTCCATCCCCTGACTGAAGGAACTAAATCCAGTTATGCCTCTTATTGACGCGTTGGAAATCATAGACATCATACATATGCAAACTTAGCTAAAATATTAATGTGTGTAATGTTCTTTTTTTAAATCACCAATCAGAAGATTATTTTAATAAATTTCCTTCAATCAAAATTAAGAGCCACATAAATGTATGTATTAGTTCTCTGTTGGACACACGTAAATGTGATGATTTTTGGTGATCAATAGAGTGAGAAAAGGGAAAAAGAATAGGAGATTGAAATTCCACTTGCTCAATCTCTTTGCAAACGCGCATGAAAGAGTGAAACTGGGAGGTTGTCATCCACATGATGGGTGTCGAAGAATTTAGTGAGATGTTGGAATGCCACTTTGTTGGATGGAGACCCTCTCTCTCTGGGCCATTTCGATTGCCCTAATAACTTGCATATTCTACATTATCTCTTAGCTACATTATATGGTGGAGAAGTCAATCCAGAATCATTATATAATGATGACGAGGGTCATGGAAAATAGTTGGAAAATATCTCGATTTTTAATCACAGTGACGCATGTTAACTCGGGTGCTTACACAGTTACTGGAAATATAGGTATAGGATCCTCAAAATGCTTAGAACTTTATCTATAAGTTGATAAAGACACAACTTTTCGTACCCCGTCCTATTAAATTAAATCAATCACATCTTAAATTAGTAATAAAACCCGAATTGGTCTCACAGAAGCAAGATGATGTTTTCCACACCATTTTGGTACAACTTTTTAGCTCTAGCGATTGGAAAACACCTCACATCTTTATCGCTGCAGCAACATCCTGTAGCAGCATTTAGGAAGTTGCCCCTACTTAGCTTCAAGTGGACAACTTCAAGGTGTTATAAAATTAATAAATTTATTACAAACTACCTCAAGATTTGTCACTTTGCAATACACTTACAAATATAAGACGCCCACAACAATCACAAATATACCAAACTGACTCTTAGTTTTTTAAAATGGAAGTTCGACTAAGCTATCAATTGCGAGGCTTAGGTTCGGATGCCATCTCTGATGTATCCTACTATGAGGAGTCGTCACAAACCATCCAGGTAGTTGGTTGAATTTGATAAAACTTATTCCCATCTGTTTTGAAGTCTCCTTTGCACAAAAATTCGACCAAGGTGCTCCTCATCCTTAGGAATCCTTATTCATTTGTGGTGTAGGTGCGACTTGTCAGCCAAGTGCAAGATAATTCCAACTTTGCATCCGGTGTTGCGGTGGTTAGAGACTTGCTCAAAATGGGCAGTAGTGATGACTCAAACTTTTCGATTGTGGATATAGAATTCCTATAAATAATGCTCGGGGGGTTGCTCACCCTAATTGACCCATTTGAAACCCCCTTTTTTTCTCTATATATCTATCTGTACTGAGGAGTTGCCTTATAACCACAACCACCACCATTACGTGCTCTATGTACATTGACAAGTTATGTGGTTCCCATAGGAGCTTTGTCATCACTACGTGATCGACTAGCGAGAATTCAAAGCCTACACTTGTAGATAAAATTTGTAGATTAAGAATACATGTAAGTAATAAGTAACCTACGCAAGAGTTGCCCAATAGGGACTGTAGCTGTATATTGTGCTAGAACATTACACAATTACTAAGGGTGCATATGATAATGTTTTTGTTCCTAGGAGTAAGTTCTATTCAAAAATAATTTTTTCTTTTACTATTCCCTGGACAAGTTTGTAAGTAGAAGAACGCCTTGGTAACTGTGTAAAATTTCTATTTCCAGAATAAAAATGCGTTTGGTATGACTCTCGAATTCTTTTGTGGCTTAAAATTTCTTTTAATATTTTGATAATTTTATTACATTTTTCTCTTTTTTTCTTTTCTCCTTCTTCCTCTAGCCAGCCGACGATTGGTTAGACCAAAGCCGACGAGGTTGCCCCGAGCCTCACCATGGCTGGGCAAGGCTTGATCTTGCCCAAATCTAGCTAGGCCAAGCCGAGGTCGGCAACCAGCTAGGGGAAGAAGAGGAGGAAGAAAAAAAAAAAAAAAAGAGAAAAAAGAAGAAGAAAAGGTTTAGGCTTGATTCTTGAGTTGTTCCTGAAATAAATAAATAATTTTTTTTCTACTTCTTGATTTTATTTCAAATCTATTTCCTAGAACAATTTTTTTTTTTTAGGGAACAAAAGCATACACAAGCGGATTTTTTGTTCGAGAAACAAAAAGATAGAGAAACAAAAGTGTTATCAAAGGCGTCCTAAATGAGGTTAATCCCTAGAGTTGTGCTCTATGGATCTTTTTTATTTGTCGGAAATCCGGAGTTTGTTCTTTTACCAGGCCATTGAATTGATCTGGTCATATGAGAATGATAAAAAATCGAAGTTGGAACTAATTCTGGGCAAATCCAGCGAATGTGTCATCCGATTTGATCTCACGATATACATGGTGCTGGAAACACCTTTAGGATTTTATCTGTCATATATTATTTCGCTTGTATATTTTGTATCTCAGCATGCTCAGGGTATCGACCATGACTAAGTGTTGATACCTCGGCTACATCATTTATAACTAACAAAAGATTTACAATATCTCATAATACAAAAATAAATTACCTTATTTTTTGTAAAACCCAACCGCTCACTTCGAAATTGATTGGCTTGCTTCACGAACTTTCCTCATCCCACGACGATCATGTAAATAACCGTGAATTTAATCAGGTTCCTACCAAAATTTAGCATGAATTCCATATTGGCCGTTCTCGAGACAAAAGGGGCATCGTATTCTTGTTTTTTCCCCCTCTTTTTTCCCTGTGGGTCGCAAGAATATGTATTAATGGTTTCATCATGAGGGACACACCACCTGAGTGAAGAAAAGGGAGATCTTGTAAAGGCGATTCGAATGATGCCCAATTTTTCTCTCCCATAGGGGCTAGAGAAAAGTTGAGTCTTTCAATGAAAACCCTACACATTTGAGTGCACACAAAAACCTCTCTCTCTCTCTCTCTCTCTCTCTCTCTCATATAGCTAGCTTCATGCGTAAGGGCATTGTAGAGAGGCTTGATCAGCGTCCCTTTAGTGTGATACACTCCCATGTGATAGATACCAAACCTTGCCCACCATGTGTGTGCGCGAGAGAGAGAGAGATCGATCTTCGAAAGTGGGGTGATGTGGAAGAGTGACATGTAAGCAAAACACAAAGGGCCTAGTAGTTCGTATTGAGATCTCCCGTCCACTAGACAAGAAGAACCCACAGATCCACGCGTGTGCCTAATTGTTTTCATTCCTTTTTGCTTTTCTAGTTGTATTCCCACTCCGAATATTAAACTATTAGGTTATATAGCCACAAAGACATCGAGCATTCTCGTCATTTTTACTAGTGACTCGCAAGCAAGGCGATACAAGAACTTCGTGTGTCAATAAGAGATGGGTCAAAATCGAGAAATGCATCATGGAGAGACTAAAACCCTAGCAACACGATGTCGGGATTAGTCCCTTGTCACTATGCGAATATCGAGTGGCTCAACTGATCAGCTGTGATGGTGCAATTAGCGAGACATATTAAACTGTGGCTATTTTTCAATGGATGTTGATGGGTTGATGTTTATTAATATGAGAGAGAGATCAATGGATGTTGATGGGTTGATGTTTATTAGTATGAGAGAGAGAGAGAGACAGAGAGGGAGACAGAGAGAGAGAGAATCCAGCTCTCTTATATTGTTGTGAGTGGAGGAACTATGATAATAGGAATGATTGTGTGGATGGAAAGATCTATTGAATCTTTTATACGCTTAGGGAGCGCACGCGCACAATCAAGGCCCCCAAAGTTCTCATTCCAGCGTAAGCATGAGCACTGAATATGCATTTCTGTCCTGGCTTTTGTTTGTGTCGACTACTAAACCCTAGAGTCTCAATGCATTATTCATTTCTTTATCAGCTTTTGACAAAGCCTTTATCTAACCCCAACAATTTCGCTTGCTACTAAACTTTGAGGAAAAAGTATTGTACACATCGGTTAACGCATATATTTTAGGAGCATGCATGATATCACTCGACAACGCACATGATTTCAAAGATGTCAATATGGTACTACTCATCTTGTCATTGCTTGTGGAATGGATATGCTCTTCCTTCGTTATCTTTGGACATTTTCCACGCTATCCTCAAAGGATCAACACAAGGATAGCATAGCGTGCAAACTTCTTGCATCTCATTAGTTTGAAAATGATATTTTTTTTTCTTGCACTTTGGAAGCCCAAGTAGTCTATGCATTGGTGTCTCAAGTACCACGAGCTTTAGGACAATGGGAGTAATGCAATAAACTTGTAAAAATTAGAGAAAGTACTTTTGGTATCAATTTCATTGTTGAGGTGGGGGCAACGAGTTACTCACGACATTCGAGTAATTATGAATCTCAACTGACTTTACTTTTGAATTTTAAAATTATAATTGGTTTGTTTTCTGTCACTGGTCAATTTTTATGTGGTATGACTAGTGAACGAAATACTATCTCCTAAAATTGACCGTAAGCAACTAAATTAACTGCTTGTTTGGATAATATATACATTTTCATTAATCAATCGAAGGATGGCCCAAATATTCAAGCTAAAAAAGGTCTACTATTTCAAAGATTTGAGGTTGTGCCAGTCTTTTCACAAATTGCTTATCTAATTGGCTTGCTAAAGCCAAATTGTGGAATAATTGTCAAAAAAACCTTAAACTTGTTGTATGATGACCAATTGCTAGCGTCCACGTTAACGATTTCCGACCAAAATTGGTTGATAAAACTACATTGAAAAACTATGAAAAGGTCAAAAACTTTAGAATTGAATTTGCCGTCATATAATAAGATTAGGACTTTTTTTTGAACAATTATCCAGTCAAATCTTTAATGTTTTGTAGATTGGAAAAATTACCAAAAAGTCTTAAATTTATTGTACAGATATTAATTCAGTTCTTAATTTTTCAATTGTACCATTTTAATCATAAACATTTTGACAACATAGTCATTCTGGCCAATTTTAGCCGAAATTCGTTGACGTGGATGATGGTTGTCTTACATAGCACTCATTGGATTGGGTGGGGCTTGCTTGCCATCACCTCAAACTGGCCACTAGCCAAAAGGAAAAGAAAAGAAAAACCTCATAAATAGACATTGGCTCGAGAGGATTTGGTCGTGGCACAAGTCAAACTTAGGGTGAAGCTTGAGAGAGAGGAGTTTTTATTCCATAGATTCCAGTACATGAACTTACCCATTAAAAAGGTTATTCATCAACTCTTCCAATCTTGGAACAACTTTTGCTTTTGTTCAAAGACATTTTATTGGCAATATTATAGTGGGCCGACTTATATTTCTTCTGACCCCTTCATTCATTCAATGGAATAAAGGTTAGGCTACAATACTCATTTACATAGAATAATTCCATCATCGTCATCGTCAAGATCTCTTTCTCGCCATCTTTGAATATCGAGTCCAAGCTAAGAGATTAGATGCTTTACGTAAAATGCATGAATAGGCTGTTGTTAGTTCTTCTTTATTCCAAGTCGTGTTCCTTGGATCGATCGGAAAAGATCGGTTGCTGATGATCAACCAACCAACTTGTTGTCGCATGAGTCATGCGTTATCTTCTCTCCTGCCTTTGTCGATCATCCGGACTTTCGGAGAAATTCTATGTTGGTGTCTTTTCTTTGTACGAAATGCGAGGCCAAAAGATCGTGAATCTCTGCTATTTAAGAACATGTATTTTTGTTGTCTTCACAGTGAAATTGATCGAAGAAAATCTTTAAAGATATCTTCAACATCACTTGAAAGAAAAAGTCATCTCGAAGTTCAATTATTTTTTATATAAATCTTGTCTTATAAATGATAAATTCAATACCGAAATCTATAAATTCATCTAGGTTCTTTGTATATATTGCACTAAGATTGACAATTAATTTTCTCCTTTTTATCCTGTTCTTTAAATATCTACTTGATGTGATATATTTGGCGCCCTTTCTTTTATATTTAAGTATTAAGATGAAAATGCGTGTCTTTTGTTTGTTTTAACTAACTGATATCAATTTCAAATATACAGCTTAGGAGAGAAAGGTATTATCGGACAATTAATACAATAAAAAAGTATAACCAGCAACTAGATACGACAAACATTGTTTTATAAAATGGTGTCGAATAAACATTTCTTGTAAGGCCTAACCAAACTTTACTTTTCATTAAGAAGCGTTCAAATAAACTAAAACAAGTCAAATGATTTTATTATTTATAAATGAAAACATAAATAAACATCTTCTAACGGGACCTTTGGTAGATGTTATGATAAAAAATGACACAAATGATTCTTAAACTTTAATCTAATATTCAACGTCATCCCTAAACTATTTCCTCTCTAGACCTTTAATTTGTTCAATATGATTCATGAACTTTTAGATTTATTTAATGTAATCTCTAAACTTTTGGTAATGTTCAATTTAATCCCCGAACTATATAAAAATGTTCAATATAATCCGTCAACTTGAATAAAGTTTAAGGATGGCATTGTACAAATTTAAAAGTTAACGGACAATATTGCATATTGAACTAGAATTCAATGATCATTTGTGTAATTTTCCATGTTAGAAAGGTTGATCAAATATTTAAAAAGGTTGTGCATGTGTCGAGTTTATACACATTTGGCGCTTGATGATGACATTTTCTTGCTCGTAATTTCTTGAATTGATTACCCTCCAATTTCGAGGCCCATGAGCTCTATCTTCATAGCCTTTTTGCCGTAGGGTAAATCACCCGACTTGCATAGAGATTTGTCCCTATAGTGCACCAATATTCTGATTTCACGTACTCCACATCATCCACATGGTGTTTGTTCGCATCATTAGATTCTCTCGATCTCTCGATCTCGACGCTCGCAATGGAAGCTCGCGCGAACATATTACTAGCTGGCCACGGAAGCTTGCAGAATGCAGATCCCCATGAAGATCTCACGTCTCATCTTGGGCCTGTCGCCATTGACGTTGTGTTTGTGATGTGAATGAGTTTTGCTTTCATGGGTCAAGAATGAAAGTCGAGGAATCGAACTGACGAAAACGACGTTTTGCAATTCAAACAATAGAGACTGTCAACTTAATTATAATCGCAGAAGCCTTGTCGTCAAGCTCTTTTCCTGTATGCCGTGCAATGCGCCAATGTGGGTGTCAATCCTGCTTTCTTACCTTCGATAAGAAATGTCTATCCTAGAATTGAGCAATATGCTTTTGCCTGTTTTGCTGTTGTTGTCTTTTTTTCTTTTTTTTTTTTTTCTTTACCCGATCCTATATTCATATTTGATTGGAGGCCTAACCACACAAATCCTAAGTTTTCTCTCGTCTCTTACTTCTACCTCCCATGCCTAATCTTGTAGTTGAAACTTATCAAGTATGTACTAAATTCTATTTCAGGTATTTCACCCAAATTTAGTTTTAATATCCGAATTGAAATTTGTGGCGATTTGACTTAAGAAAAATATTTGAAGGTTTTATATGTGTTGACACCTAAAATTTTGATTAGGTTATTAATTAGGCCTTAATTTCTTTTATTTTTCCTTTTTCTAGATAATAAATAATAAATAACAAAAACAACAAAAAAAATCAATAAAAACAAAAGAAAACAAAAAATTGGCAGCCAGGCCCAGCCCCCTCCTTTTTCTCTCCCTTTCGCGGGCCCAAGCCCACCCTCCTTCTCCTCCAGCCCGGCCCCCTCTTTCTTCTTCTTCTTCCTTCTTCCCTCTTCTTCCCCTCCCCCTCTGCAACTCATGCGCGCGAAGGACCTACGGCCGAGGAGTGTAGGTCGACGTCGGCCGGAAGAGACAGATCTCAAGCGCCATCATGAGCTTCCTTCAATGCCGAGCACGCCTTGTTGGAGGAGCTCGGATGGGACGCCGGTTCGGCCGGCGGAGGCCGTTTGGCGTGCGAAGACCGGTGGTCGAAGCTCCATCGACCGGCCGCCCCCTCGCCTATAAATAGGCTTCTCCCGACGATGGCAAGGCAGGGCGAACTCCGAGATCTTCCCTTTGAGAGACTTCAAGGGGGAAATCGAAGAGCAAGCCAAGAGGGCGGAGGATCGGGTCGCAAGCTAAACGACCTCCAACCGAGAGACATCGGGGGAGGCCGGCGGCAAGCGAACCTCGATCCGCGAGCAAGTGAGCTTGAGAGGGAGAGGTTCCGCCGGAGAGACACACGAAGGGAGAGAGAGGCAGAGGAGATCGAAGTCGCGACCCTTGGACACCCCACTGAGAGACTTCAGGGGGCCGAGGGCTTGCGGCTTCGGATCTGGATCTCGCCGGAGGGAGAGAGCACAAGCGAAGAGGAAACCCAGATCTGAGGAGGAGCGAGGGCCGGATACGAGGAGAAAGGAGGCACCTGCCAAGCCACCACCGCCACCCCGAGCTGTGCCCCGACGCTGTCCAGATCTGAGTGAATGGGTTCCGGAAGGTAGGGGTTCCGTCGCCGTCGCTGCACCCGCCGTCGCTACACCGGACTGCTGTCGAGCCGTGCTGCAGTCCTCCCCCGACGTTGTCCCCAAACCAGCAACGACCCTGCTGCATCGTCACTGTGACGCTTTCCACCCCCCGACGCGGTCCCCGACGATTCGCCGAGACCCCTGTGGTGTTCGGCCGCCGTCGCACCTCACACCGTCACCGTGCCATCGCCTGCCGCGACGCCACCGTCGCCGTGTCACCGCCCTGTGACGACCGGTCATCCTTCATCGGCGCCGCGAAGACAAAAGAAGGGAGAGAGGCGCCTGCCGGGTCAGAACCGGGTCCGGCGAAACCCCCATCCGAGTAGGGTTTTTCCCCCATTCAGGTCTTCTGGACCCGGTTGTGTGGGCTGTTTTTGTGCATAAATGGGCCTTGGTTAGTTCATGGGCTTGGAAAAAGAAAAAAGGGAGAAAAATCTGAGTCGGGCCCGCGTTGCGGGCCCGTCCGCGTGCGGGTCGCCGGCCCGGGTCGGACCCAACCCGCGGATCCGACCCGGGCCGATTTTTATAATATTTTGAATAAATAAATAATTTATTTTCCAAAAAAATATTTTCTTTTCGAAAAATATTAAAAAATATTTTAATTTAAAAAAAAAACAAAAATATCCAAAAAAATATTTTATTTTCCAAAAATATTAAAAAATGTTTTAATTTCCAAAAAATCGAAAAATAATAATAAAAATGATAAAAATATTTTATTTTCCGAAAAATAAAAAAAATAAAAAATATTTCATATTTTCCAAAAAAAAAAAATGCCAAAAATCCAAAAAAAGCCAAAAATTCATGAAAAAGCCAAAAAAAATAAAAAATTCAGAAAAAGCCAAAAAGACTTGTATTTTTCCAAAAATACCAAAAAATCCCAAAAAAATCCCTTTTGCGTCCAAAAAATTAGAAAATGACTCAAAAAATGTTTTTCCTCCCAAAATGCATGAAAAATCCCTTGAACATCCAAAACACCTCAAGGTTTAAACAAGATTAGGATGCAGAAAGGGCATTAGTGATTAACTAGTGTAATCAAGTCCCCGATCCTAATTTTCTGCAGTTACGAGGAGTGAGTATTTCTCCCGATACTTCACTTGGGTTTCTAATCGACCCACCCCAAACCGATTAGTGGCGACTCCATTTTAAAAATTGATTTACAGGTTAAAAACTCAGACTATTAAAGTCGTGAATTGGTGGACTTAGGAGAGTCCGGGCTTAATAAATTCAGCCGAGCCATTAGCCTCCCTAGGCGCTTGTACCCGATCGCGGGAGCCGAGAAAAAAAGAGGTCGCGACAGCTTGGCGTCTCCGCTGGGGATTTTGAAGACTTAGGCCATTTTTGTCTTGTTTAAATTCTTTACTAACTTAGGTTTTTTTTCTTTATGCAGGTCAAAAGCTTAGAAATTTATTTTAATTTTGCTTAAAATAGATTATCTTGTGATTATAAATTGTTGTGCATGCTTTACTGTTTTAAACACTACACATGGCACACACAACCCGCCGCATGGGACTGGCCGCCATAGGATTTCTAGGATGGTGTTAAGAAAGATACGGCGCTCGAACGCGAGACTACGATGTAGAGGTTGCCTTTCTTTTCCCGAATTTCTTAGGCGAGGTTAGGAGGGTATGCGCTAACGCGAGACTGCGACGGGCGGATATCCTTTTAATCTCAACAAACCTTCTCAGTTAGAAATTGAGCCGCACATATCATGCGCATGTCTATGTGATTGTCATCAATTTTCTCGCGTGATGTAAGTTTTTTTTCGTGTACTTTGCAATTTACTTACCTTCCTGCATATATTGAGTGGTCCATGATTAGTCTAGGATTTAATACCACGGTCAATTAAATTTGGAAGTAATTGTCATAAAGTTAAAAAAAAAAAACTTTTGCAAAAGAAATTACTTTCAGTTAATGTTTTTATTCTCAAGCATGTTAAAAAGTTCTTTTTCGCAAGAATTTTCATTTGCCTCAAAAAGGGGATAGAAATCTTTTTCAAAATTTGTTGCAATCCATGCTTTCTTCACCTTTCAAATTAAATATCTTTTTAGTCCATGCTAACATCTCACATGCCCTTTTTCAATCCATGCTTAAGAACTCGTCTACCTTTTCATGAATAAACGAAATGAGTAGGGTTAGGTCGTCATCATGGACTGACTCCCTATTTACACCTTGTATTCACACACGCTTGTTTATTCATGACCGGGTAATCACGGAACGTCAACGTTCGCCGATCCCGGACTCGTTCAAAAGCAAGAGCAAGAATGGCCGAAGAAAATGTACCAAGTCGTATTGCGGTCATGGAAAGTGAAATGAAGCAAGTCTTCAATGTGCTTCAACAACTTTCAAAGCAGATAGACTCCATCCAGGGCAAACTCACTCCTGCCCCGGCCTCAATCGAGGTATTGTTGCCACAATCATCTACTAGGGGTGATCAAGGTGGAGATACCAACGATAACATACCCGAATTGGGGGATGATCCGCACCCAACCATGATCGAGAAAGCTAGGCCAGATAGTTTGTCTAAAACTGAGCATGACAAACGCCTCGAAAGGCTTGAGGAGAAGCTGAAACAACTGCAAGGCCTCCAAGATCCTACTTTGACAGACCTCTCCATTTATTCTAATGTCAAAATGCCGGAAAAATTCAAAATGCCTGAATTTGAGAAGTACGATGGCACAACTTGCCCTAGGGCTCATTTGCAAATGTATTTGGTTCGAATGACCCAATACGTTAATAATGCACCATTAATGATTCAGTTGTTCCAATCAAGTCTAATAGGCCTTGCCCTGAGGTGGTACATTACAAAGAACATGAATCTCCTCGAAACATGGAGCGAAGTAAGTGAAGCATTCCTCAAGCAGTATAAGTTCATAATGGACATTACCCCTTTCTCGTGAGGATCTTGAGCATACTGAAAAGAAAAAGCATGAATCGTTCAAAGAATATACTATCCGATGGAGGAATCTGGCCGCCCAAATCGGTCTGAACCAACAGATTTCGAGTGAGAAAGATGTTTATCAAAACCCTCCCTTACGAGTACCGCAATCGAATGGTAACCACGATCGCTGAATCATTTAATCAACTCATTCCAAAAGTAGGGAGCAAATCGAGATAGGGTTGAGGGATGGTTGGTTCACGAACCTCGCATCCACGCGCAAGTTTAGCATAAAGAAAGATAAAGAACCCCCGGTAGATGTCAATGCAACCTACAATCATTCTCCAACAATTCGAGACAAGTGCAAGACAGCAACGGACCACCGGCCGTCGGCCATCTCGGTGTTACAACAACAAGAGACAATTTGCTCCTCTTCCTAGATCTCCGTCACAGTGGCGAGTCCTCCGGAAAAAGAACCTCCTTTCGATTGAGCCAAAACGACCCAACGCTGAAAGTTTTTCCAACTATGACCCGTCAAAAATATGTGACTATCACATGGAAGAAGTGGGGCATTCGACTGATGAGTGCTTCGCCCTCAAGAGTCGAATCCAGAACCTATTAGACACTAAAGCTTTCTCATTCCAAGACAATCCGCTCCCTGATCACACCGACAAAGTAAATGCGGTATTCATTTCTGAAGACAGTCAAAGCAGAAATGTCAAAGCACATACTGCTGACATTCATCAAGGGCTGGTGAAGGCCGGGTATTATTCAGGCAATGAAGTGCCACCCTTAGCAACGAGAAAGAAGGGCCGGATGACATGGCCACCATGTTTGGAGACCTTTTCATGGACACCATCAATGAAGGACCGTAAGGAGAAATGGGTGCGAGACCCGCTTGAGTAGAACCCTTTTTAATTTCCTTTCGTATTCCCTACGTGGGAACTTGTACATCTTTCTTAAGTACGGCTTGTTTTTATTTTCAACATCGGTTCCGCTTGAGGAACTAACTTTTGAAATCACTCTTCCAAAATGTAAATCCACCTATTAAATAAAGTTGAAAATATTTCGAGAGCATAAGGCGGTATCCCAAACCGGCCCAGTGATGTTATCCAACCATGAAAAGAAAATATCATCCAAGGAAAATGCGAGGGAAATTTGGGCTTCCTCATGCTTTTTCTCCCCCAAAGACGTATTTTGAAAATAAAAAGTATTTCATCACCCAAAAGCTTTTGATAAATTTAATCATGTTTGTCTTTCTGACTC
Source organism: Eucalyptus decipiens (assembly GCA_014182575.1). NCBI lineage: Eukaryota > Viridiplantae > Streptophyta > Magnoliopsida > Myrtales > Myrtaceae > Eucalyptus > Eucalyptus decipiens. The sequence goes on along the minus strand of CM024612.1, from coordinate 42,144,768 downwards.
ACTCACTTCATGTCTCAGAAGATCATTCCCGTCCCCTTTGACTTAGTGTGACAGGGGGCATTTGAAGCAAGCGCATCGGGTGAACTCGCCAAATTCAAAGACATCCTGCCAAGAAAACAGGGGCAAATAGAAAGAATCATCCTACACCAAAAGAGGGTACAGGCATACGGTTGAAAATCAAGCCGTCCCTAAGAGCTCTGTACACTCCACCTCGCTCCTGCCCAACTCCTTCACAAGCCAGAGCAATATCCTTTCCCCACAATGTGCCTGAGCAACCAGATGCTGTGATTTCATCAACAAGACTTCCAGCTTCGACAAACCCAGAAGCACAAGGAATGGATCTTTTCTCTTTCTTTGAATTGGCTACTGTCAACAGGAAAGAAATCCAGACAGTTGAAGTGGTCTCTAGCCCCTATTCAAAATGAGGACCTAGAAACCTGACTTCCTGTTCAGACGCATGCTCTCGCAAGAAGTAATTGCCATCAGAGAATTGGAGGTTTTGATTGTCCATCTCAGATTCTATAGAAGCTTGAGGTATATGACTTTCGCCCAATGATGCTATAGTTAAAGACAGAAGGAGAAATTCCACAGAAGGAATGCGTTGAAGATGAATCAACGACCAGCAATCATGCATACATGGTCACAAGTGAGGAAGGCCAATCAAAAGAAATGTCAAACTATGCCAAGACGAAAAGGCTGTCATTGACATTCAAACATCATCAGGAGTCAGCAAATACAAACCTTGGAGAAGAGTGATTTGGTATCGTTTCCAATACTCTCACTATTTGAACCCGCTTTTGATATACTTCCCTATTTGACAGGAAGCATCAGGATTCAAGAGCCAAACTTGATGGTTAGGCAAATCAATACTAGCCAAGCTAGTATACAGAAATGACCTGCATCGAATTCACTTGACTTCGTGTAAAGGGACGTGCCATCCATAAGCCAATTCAGAGAATAATTGACCTAACGAAGCAAGGGACATAGGACTTCGTGTCCCTCTCTCACTTCAGGTTCACCCAATCATCTGCAAACCAGTAAAGGGTAAAGTTGTATCGTTTCCAGTTATTCGACTCTTGAAAGAGTTCATGACTAACACATTCCCTCTTGTTTGTTGTAGGATCGACTTTTGTCAAAAGCAAGGATAACGAGTCAATGAGAAGCATGTCTTGTTTGTTGCGGGGTACTTGGCTGTCAAAAACAAAGATAACAAATCAATGAGAGGCATGACAAACTCTCACAAGCAAAATGGAGTCTCAAGTATTGCCAAAGCAAATGACGAGAGATCCTTTAGGCCTCAACTCACATTTGATTTTGGCCAGACTAATTGATCTACTTGTACATCTTCTCTTGCGGGGGCAAAGCGGAGATGCCTTATCGATCCCCAACCCCGACTGATCCTTCATGTGTCATATCCCTAACCAATAGGAGCAATCTATCGATACCCATTTGTGAATAACCCTTTTGTGAATAACTTTTTTTTTTTTTTATGTTCAAAATTCAACACATTTGTAAATACAATTCCACCAAGTAAACATCCCTAAAGCTGTTAATAGGGTTTCTTGAGTAAAAACCATTCATTTGTTTTGAGAGTACAAACTCTCTCATGTTTAAGATGTTGCATGCATTTTCCAAATGGATTTTTCATGATGATTTTGTCTGTCTAAATCGCTGATTCCATCAAGGATTATTAGAATAGACAGCTAAGTGAAGAATACAAGATTAATTGAACATCTTTGGATGAGGCACGTCGAATGATGAGGCAAGCCATATCCTACACACAGTCCCCATCTATACACTTGTGAGATGAGTGCAGAAGATTCCATGGCTGCGGGGTAAAGAGTTCTCTTGCGAATGGTACGATAACCAAAATAGTGAGAAGCATTCCATCGCTCACCCCATTGAGCCCAATACCTTTGGTGAAGCTTCTCTCATATCCTCGTCAAGAACCACCCCACTTGGGGGCGGATCAGAGACAAACGGCATCACAAGGTGAGAAGAGAGATAGAAATTTTCTTGCTTGCACTTGCATCAATCTTCGGGTGTCTTTATTGCATATGAACACTCGCGTTAATTTAAGTGCTCTAGAATGACGAAGAGCAATTCCTTCTCTATGCACTTGTATGCATTGTACAACCCAAGTGAGTCTGTAATTTTACCCTCACATTGAGACAAAGCAGAAGTTATTACCATAGCCTAGAGCGTCGGCTGAAGATGAAGACTCAAAATAACAGTGCTTCGATTGAACTTGCCTAAATCAGTTCCTCAAGCAACAAAAATGAAAAAACTAGGGGCATAAAAAAGCAGTGTACCTGGTAAAAGCAAGGTCAATGCCCATGAATGAAGAACTGGAATAAAAAATATGAGCATAAAAAAGCAGTGTGCCTAGTAAAAGCAAGGCCAATGCCCTCCAGTCAAAAATACAGCCAAGAAAAAGTTGTTGTTGTGGTTCAATTGATAGAGCCTCCATCCGACAGTGAGAAGAAAGACCGGTGACAAATGCCAAGGCAACCACCAGCTCTCATCCCTTTACACATGAGCCAAGCCTACGTTACATCCCATTGTAAAAGTCTCTTCAGACTAGGGCACTTCAATTAACGTAGGATTTCATGTGTATATAAGCATCGCTCGAAGAAGTACGAGCAAGATTACTCTATCTCTTTTCGCAGGATTCTTGACTTGCAAGCCCGGAGACGATCATGCGGCACTCCATTCATAAGCCTTGACCTTGATGGTCCCCTTCAATGAGCCGCTGGCCAAGACTTCATCACAGTTTCAACAAAGACCTCTCACATTGGTAAAGTCGTACTGTTTGCGAGAATACTCGGACCCCGCCGACATGATGACGGTGAGATAATGTGGTCCTTATAAATCCTGCATTAATGGTCAAGATAGCCTTTTCCATGAGAGTGAGCGAAAAGTCCTTTCAGACTGAAAGTTCCTCATCTGGCATGCTCAAGACATCTACATTCTAAATGAAGGTTGTCTTTCAAAATCTTCCCCGGTGGAAATCAGATGATGCAAAATTGACAAAATTATCATGCATGAATCTCATTTGAACTCATGAATTTACAGCATATACAATCATGTGTGCATATTGTACAAATAGCAGACATACTCTCAGAGATTAGAGGTATTGTTAGGTAAGCATATCCCTATCCCCATTTGTCTTAAAGTACCTATCACTGTCCAGGTACTCTCTTCTTGACACTCGACTTATTCGAATCGTCCCTTGAGTTTGGATGCTTGTGATTGTCCAAGTATCCTCTTGTCTTCGAGTACCGGCCATTGTTCGGATAGCCCATTTTCATGACACTCAACCTGCCCGAGTTGTCCCCAAATGATATAGTAGCTGTTCAAGCACTCCACTGCGTTGTGCACCTGCGGTTACCCAGGTATGCTCTCTTATCATCATGACACTTGGACCTGCCTAAGTGGTCCCAGATCATATCATTAAATACTTGTGTTTATCCAAGTATTCCAGTACTTTGTACACCTGTGGCTACTCAGGTGTTCTAGCCCTTTTGAGTGCCTGCGGCCATCCAGGTAATTCTCGTGCTACATTCAAGTTAATGTTGCCAGGAGGTGAGAGACCTTCACGAATATGCGAGATCCACCCTCGATATTCCAACTACCAGGAGGTGAGAGACCTTCATGAATATCTCAGGTACGCCCTCGATATTCCCTTTTACCAGGAGGTGAGAGACCTTCATGAATATTCGGGGCACGTCCTCGATATTCCCCATTACCAGGAGGTGAGAGACCTTCATGAATATTCGGGGCATGTCCTCGATATTCCCCATTACCAGGAGGTGAGAGACCTTCACGAATATGCGGGGCACGCCCTCGATATTCCCATTACCAGGAGGTGAGAGACCTTCACGAATATGCGAGACCCATCCTCGATATTCCCCTTTACCAGGAGGTGAGAGACCTTCATGAATATCCAAGGTACGTCCTCGATATTCCCAATTACCAGGAGGTGAGAGACCTTCATGAATATGCGAGGCACGTCCTCGATATTCCCAATTACCAGGAGGTGAGAGACCTTCATGAATATGCGAGGCACGTCCTCAATATTCCCACTTACTAGGAGGTGAGAGACCTTCATGAATATCCAAGGTACGTCCTCGATATTCCCAATTACCAGGAGGTGAGAGACCTTCATGAATATCCAAGGTACGTCCTCGATATTCCCATTACCAGGAGGTGAGAGACCTTCACGAATATGCGAGACCCATCCTCGATATTCCCATTACCAGGAGGTGAGAGACCTTCACGAATATCTCAGGTACGCCCTCGATATTCCCATTTACCAGGAGATGAGAGACCTTCATGAATATGCGAGGCACGTCCTCAATATTCCCAATTACCAGGAGGTGAGAGACCTTCATGAATATCCAAGGTACGTCCTCGATATTCCAACTACCAGGAGGTGAGAGACCTTCATGAATATCCAAGGTACGTCCTCGATATTCCAACTACCAGGAGGTGAGAGACCTTCACGAATATCCAAGGTACATCCTCGATATTCCCAATTACCAGGAGGTGAGAGACCTTCATGAATATCCAAGGTACGTCCTCGATATTCCCATTACCAGGAGGTGAGAGACCTTCACGAATATGCGAGACCCATCCTCGATATTCCCAATTACCGGGAGGTGAGAGACCTTCACGAATATCTCAGGTACGCCCTCGATATTCCCATTTACCAGGAGGTGAGAGACCTTCATGAATATGCGAGGCACGTCCTCAATATTCCCAATTACTAGGAGGTGAGAGACCTTCATGAATATCCAAGGTACGTCCTCGATATTCCAACTACCAGGAGGTGAGAGACCTTCATGAATATCCAAGGTACGTCCTCGATATTCCAACTACCAAGAGGTGAGAGACCTTCATGAATATCCAAGGTACGTCCTCGATATTCCAACTACCAGGAGGTGAGAGACCTTCACGAATATCCCAGGTACGCCCTCGATATTTCCCAATTGCCAAGAGGTGGGACACCTTCACAAATATCCAAGGTATGTCCTTGATATTTCCAATTATCAAGTACCCCTTCGATACTTGTGATCATCCAGGTATCCTCCAAGAGTTTGTACTTGTGATCATCCAAGTACCCCTTCGATACTTGTGATCATCCAGGTATCCTCCAAGAGTTTGTACCTGTGATCATCCAGGTACCCCTTCGATACTTGTGATCATCCAGGTATCCCCCAAGAGTGTGTACTTGTGATCATCCAAGTATAATCTCCCAACAAACAGATGCCTTGAGAAAGGTCGGCGCATCTCCCGTCAAGGCGACCGAAGAAAGGTTCGGGTCCTGGAAAAGCAATTCCCCGTCAAGGCGACCGAAGAAAGGTTCGGGTCCTAGACAAACCAACTTATTGCTCTAACAGCGACCAGAAGAAAGGTTCGGGTCCTGGGAAGGCAATTCCCCGTCAAGGCGACCAGAAGAAAGGTTCGGGTCCTAGACAAACCACTTATTGCTCCAATAGGCGACCAAAGAATGGTTCGGGTCCTGGAGAAGCAATCTCCTCATGCAGCAGGTAAGATGATGCCTTGATACTTGCCAAAACTCGGGGTTCACACCCTATCTCACTCACTCCTGGTAAGTAACTACAGGTATCTTCTTATCTGTCTTAGTATGTGTAATATTATATTGCTCCTTTTCTGCTTAGGACAATAGGTCCCAAATAAAATCTCTTTGCATATGTATAGACAAAATTTAGGTATCGGGTTTGTCTTTGAATGCAACCTCTGCGAACTCACCTTCAAAGAGGGGCATTTTGTTGACACCTAAAATTTTGATTAGGTTATTAATTAGGCCTTAATTTCTTTTATTTTTCCTTTTTTTAGATAATAAATAATAAATAACAAAAACAACAAAAAAATCAATAAAAACAAAAGAAAACAAAAAATTGGCAGCCAGGCCCAGCCCCCTCCTTTTTCTCTCCCTTTCGCGGGCCCAAGCCCACCCTCCTTCTCCTCCAGCCCGGCCCCCTCTTTCTTCTTCTTCTTCCTTCTTCCCTCATCTTCCCCTCCGCCTCTGCAACTCACGCGCACGAAGGACCTACGGCCGAGGAGTGTAGGCCGACGTCGGCCGGAAGAGACAGATCTCAAGCGCCATCATGAGCTTCCTTCAATGCCGAGCACGCCTTGTTGGAGGAGCTCGGATGGGACGCCGGTTCGGCCGGCGGAGGCCGTTTGGCGTGCGAAGACCGGTGGTCGAAGCTCCATCGACCGGCCGCCCCTCGCCTATAAATAGGCTTCTCCCGACGATGGCAAGGCGGGGCGAACTCCGAGATCTTCCCTTTGAGAGACTTCAAGGGGGAAATCGAAGAGCAAGCCAAGAGGGCGGAGGATCGGGTCGCAAGCTAAACGACCTCCCACCGAGAGACATCGGGGGAGGCCGGCGGCAAGCGAACCTCGATCCGCGAGCAAGTGAGCTTGAGAGGGAGAGGTTCCGGAGAGACACACGAAGGGAGAGAGAGGCGAGAGGAGATCGAAGTCGCGACCCTTGGACACCCCACCGAGAGACTTGGGGGCCGAGGGCTTGCGGCCGGATCCGGATCTCGCCGGAGGGAGAGAGCACAAGCGAAGAGGAAACCCGGATCGAGGAGGAGCGAGGGCCGGATACGAGGAGAAAGGAGGCACCGCCAAGCCACCACCGCCACCCCGAGCCGTGCCCCGACGCCGTCCGGATCGAGTGAATGGGTTCGGAAGGTAGGGGTTCCGTCGCCGCCGCCGCACCCGCCGCCGCTACACCGGATCGCTAGCGTCGAGCCGTGCTGCATCCTCCCCGACGTTGTCCCCAAACCAAAGAACGACCCGCCGCATCGTCACCGTGACGCTTTCCACCCCCGACGCGGTCCCCGACGATTTGCCGAGACCCCTGTGGTGTTCGACCGCCGTCGCACCTCACACCGTCACCGTGCCGTCGCCTGCCACGACGCCACCGTCGCTTGCCGCGTCGCCACCGTCGCCGTGTCACCGCCCTGTGACGTCCCGGTCATCCTTCATCGGCGTCGCGAAGACAAAAGAAGGGAGAGAGGCGCCGCCGGTCGAACCGGTCCGGCGAAACCCCCATCCGAGTAGGGTTTTTCCCCCATTCAGGTCTTGGACCCGGTTGTGTGGGCTGTTTTTGTGCATAAATGGGCCTTGGTTAGTTCATGGGCTTGGAAAAAGAAAAAAAGGGAGAAAATCGAGTCGGGCCCGCGCGGTCGCCGGCCGGGTCGGACCCAACCCGCAGATCCGACCCAGGCCGGTTTTTATAATATTTTGAATAAATAAATAATTTATTTTCCAAAAAAAATATTTTCTTTTCAAAAATATTAAAAAATATTTTAATTTAAAAAAAAAAAACAAAAATATCCAAAAAAATATTTTATTTTCCAAAAATATTAAAAAATGTTTTAATTTCCAAAAATCGAAAAATAATAATAAAAATGATAAAAATATTTTATTTTCCGAAAAATAAAAAAAATAAAAAATATTTCATATTTTCCAAAAAATGCCAAAAATCCAAAAAAAACCAAAAATTCATGAAAAAGCCAAAAAAAATAAAAAATTCAGAAAAAGCCAAAAAAGACTTGTATTTTTCCAAAAATACCAAAAAATCCCAAAAAAATCCCTTTTGCGTCCAAAAATTAGAAAATGACTCAAAAATGTTTTTCCTCCCAAAATGCATGAAAAATCCCTTGAACATCCAAAACACCTCAAGGTTTAAATAAGATTAGGTACCGAAAGGGCATTAGTGATTAACTAGTGTAATCAAGTCCCCGATCCTAATTTCTCTGGTTACGTCAGAGTGAGTATTTCTCCCGATACTTCACTTGGGTTTCTAATCGACCCACCCCAAACCGATTAGTGGCGACTCCATTTTAAAAATTGATTTACAGGTTAAAAACTCAGACTATTAAAGTCGTGAATTGGTGGACTTGGGAGAGTCCGGGCTTAATAAATTCAGCCGAGCCATTAACCTCCCTAGGCGCTCGTACCCGATCGCGGGAGCCGAGAAAAAAAGAGGTCGCGACAATATGGTAGCAAAGGGGTTTGCCCAAGCCCCGTTACCCAATACTGGAGCAACATATAGATTGTTTTTCTCAAGTTATTAGGTTAAGAGAAGTAGAAACAGAAAGAGTTTTACGGTTTTTTAGCCACCTTTTCTAATTCTTGAATTTTTATAGTGGATTTTGCCTATTCTCTTCTCATGATTTTTCCGATAAGGATTTTCCATTTAATCTATGTGTTCTTTTATTTTTCTCGGTTTTAATTTTGTCATAATTTTTGCATTGGTTATAACAATATGGTATCACAACCATAGGGTTTTTCAATCTTTTTGTTATGGCTTCAAGTTTAGCAATAAAATTTGATAATGAGAAGTTTGATGGGAGTGACAATTTCAACCTATGTAGGTTCGTATGTTTGTTCATATGCGGGGGTTTGAAGAAAACCCGGTTTGGGAAAGGGAGGAAACCAATAGGCACGTCGGATAGAACCTATGAAGAATTGGATGAAAAGGCCACCTCTATTAGCCAATTGTGTCTCATGAATGAAGCTCTGTAGGAGGTACTAGATCAAAAACAGCTACAGGTATATGGACAAAATTGGAGAGTATTTTTTGACAAATCCTTCACCAACTGGTTGATGCTCAAACAACAACTTTTCACTCTTCGTATTGGTTGAAGACGATTCTCTTAAGTCTCATATTTCTAAGTTCAATGTTATTATCTACTAATTAAGGTGTATTGAGGTTAAGATTGAATATAGGGATCAAGTACTTTTATTGTTAGTTTCATTACCTCCCTCTTATAAAAATTTTAGAGAAATTATGATTGTTAGTAGAGAAACTGTTGATCTTGAAGATGTCAAGGCTAAGCTTCTAAATAAGCAGAATCTCGATACATACTTGATTTATGAAGGTTGTAATGATCACGAGGCTAGTTTAGTTGCAAGGGAAATGTTTGTCAAGAGGAGGCTAGTTTAGTTGCCAAGAAAAGGTTTGTTGAGAGGAGCAATAATAGTAGGAGCATGTCAAATCGAAGTATGAGGATCTAACTTGTAACTACCGTAAGTCTAAGGGGCATATTATAATAATTGTCTAAAATTGAAGGTAAAGCAATAAATAAAAATAAAATAAATCGACAAAATCATGGGAATGCAAATTAACATAACAATCAAAAGTACCATAGAATACAAAATCAAGGAAACAAAAATCTTGCTCAAGCTAATGTTGCTAAGGAAGAAAATGAGAATTGGTTATTGGTTGCAAATAATAAAAATAAATTCAATAATAAATGAATTCTTAATTTAGGTTGTTCGTACCATATGTGTCCTAATCGTAATTAATTCTCCACGTATAAGGGATATAATGGTGAAGTTATTTTAATGGGAAACAATACTAAAATGCAAAGCCATTGGGATTAGACACTAATAGCGTTAAGATGCACAACAACATGATGAAAACCTTGAAAAATGTCAGACACGTTCCTAATTTGAAGAACCTCATTTGTTTGGGTATACTTAATGTGAATGGTTGTAGATTAATGGCTGAAGATGAAATTATGAAGATTATGATAAGTTCACTTTTGTTGATAAAATATCCGACAAATGGCACTTTCAATCAACTGCAAGGCACTACAGTTACCGGTTCAATTACAGTCTCATTCACTATGACAGAATCAAACAATTCTAAATAATGGCATATGAGATTAGGCTATATGAGTATTAGAGGGATGGAGGAGCTGAGTAAGTCTTATGTGTGCTGGATTTCTACGAGCATTATGTTTTTGCGAAAAAGAAAATGGTCTATCTCAAAACATAAATTTACAAAACAAATGACACTTTGGATTATATTCATTCTAATCTTTAGGGGCCTGCGAAAGTTTATTTGAAAGACATTGGTTCAAGGTATCTACTCACTTTCATTGGTGATTTTTAAAGGAAGATTTGGGTCTATTATTTAAAGCAAAAGAGTGATGTTTTTGTTACATTTGAGCAGTGGAAAACATTGATAAGCAGACTAGTAAGAATATCAAGTGGTCGAGAATAGACAATGGGCTTGAACCTTGTGGAGACGGGTTTAATGAGTTCTGCGAAAATGAAGGCGTTGTCGGGCATCATACTATAGTAAATACGCCAAAGTAAAATGGTGTTGTAGACAAAATTCTTAGGTCTGTCGCCTTAGGTCACACCCTAGTTTTGTAGCCTTAAGTCAAACTTAAGCAACATAATTCCTTCTTTGTTGCCATTAATATTGTAAAAAGGTTCTATGGCTATGAACATGCAATGTCGGTACCTTAGCTTATACCTGAAGCGACAAAAACATGTTTTGGTCGCCTTAGATCATCCCTAAAGCGAAAAGACATGGTTACCTTTGATCGACCCTAAGGCGACAAACATCAACTATTAAAAAGGGATACTCAAAAGCTTCAAAAAGAAAGAATTTCGACATGCTAGATGCTGTCCCAGTCTTTTATTTGAAGTTTGACAAATCACTCCGAATTAGTTCCTTCCCTACCTTGTACTAAGCCCATTGGACTCAACATTGGGTTTATTCATGGGCCTATATCGATTGAGCTGGGAGGGCTTAAAACTTGAGCACTCGAGATCATTTTGATCCAACAAATTTGACATTATCAATACTCACCTTGCTTTATATTCGAGCCTAAGCTTTCGATCACTGAATTTCGATTTCCTCGAATAACTGCAATGAACCTTTTATCGGTAAGAGTGATGTAACTTTGCCAATCTCCCATCGGTGTTCTGACAAGAGTCCGACACCATGTCTTTCGAACGACATGTCCGAGGCTATCGCGCGAGCTTTCTTTAACCAGAAAAAAGTTAGTTCGGAGAACGTTCAAAGCGCATCGATTGCTAATGAACTGGAAGTAGATTCGATGAACGGAGTAACTAGCGCCGGCGGTCGGCCCATGAATGTGGCCCACTTTTTCCGGTACGCCAGAGAGGCCCGGGCCCAGCCCAAAACACGCCATATCGTCACGGCCCAACATCAACTCGGAGGGAGTGGGAATGAAGGAGGAGAGAAGGTGACGCAGAAGCAGAAGCAGAAGCAGATCGACTGAATCGTTCCATCGCGTGGACTTGATCGGCGACGACGGCGGGATCGAGATCGAGATCGTGCTCGTCGGAGAGGGGGCGCGGCGGAAATGGGGACGCTAGCGCCGGGGCTCTCGAGGAAGCTGAAGAAGGTGCTGGAGTCGCGCACCGACACGCCCGACGTCCTGGGGTCCCTCAACACCCTCTCCACTTTCTACGCCGACAACACGCCCCAGGCCCGCCGCAACCTCAGATCCGCCATCGAGAAGCGCGGCCTCGACATCAATCGGGAGTTCCTGCAGGCCTCGGATACCGCGCAACGGGTGCGTGTTCTCTCGCCTCTTTGCTGTGTGTCGTCGGGTGAGGCTTTTTCGCCGCGTCGGAGCGTGTGGTGGATGGATTGGAGTTATGACGTGATTGCGGTTTTTTCCCTCAGGCGTTGGATCGCGTGGAGGAAGAGGTCAATGCGCTCGCCGAGTGCTGCGATAGGTGAGTTAGTGGGGAAGCTGCCTGCGGAGATTGTGCTGCCTGAGTATGTCGGAATTGATTGTCGTCTGCAGATGTGTTGCTTGTGGTTGTTAGATTTGGACCTCGTAATGTGTGTTTAAATTGTTGAGATGAAGCGGAACGTGTTGCTTTTTCGCAATCTGCTAGATGAGGGTGAATCGAGTTCATTTCTGCTCTGGATCTTAGGCTTGCATTCTGTAATCCGATCAATGTAGCTAGAATGCAACATAATTGATTAGGTTTATAAGAGGACATGTGCTGGAATTTATAGACGGGTTTCACAGTGGGAGTCTTAATTGTCAAGTAAAGAGGGAAAGGAATTATTTGAAGGAGATAAATGCTGTATGAAGGAGGCTACTTGGGAATTGAAAGTGCTTTCAGATCTTTGCATAAAGGTCAAGAGAAGATGATGAGTCAGCCTGATTTATATCAAATGAATGAATGTAGATGTTTGCTATTGCGTCGATAACTTGATTTCTCATGTAATAAGAAATATAATTGACGGTACAGTGAAGATATGCTACGATAGTTTGGCCTTAGATTGAATTTGCTAGGACTGTTCTCTTTTCCAGTTTAAGATGAGAAAATGGTTAGTCTGAACATGAATTTCACTAGGACTTATATGTCTTCACAGAATAGCAAAAGCATTGGGCGGTTGCACTGCTAGCACAGGGGACATCATCAGTACCACAGAGAGGCTCAAACAAGAACTAGAGATGACTACACAGCGGCAGGAGATCGTGTCATGCTTCCTACGTGACTATCAGCTCTCTAATGAAGAGGTTGACCCTGAATTTAACATCTGGCTACTTGATTTAGGCCCTTTATTACTGCTTGGCTCCACATAATGCATTCCATATGCATTGAAGTTGGTTGCTGTGTTACTAGATAAATGCACTGAGGGGTGAAGATCTTAATGAAGAATTCTTCAAGGCCCTTTCCCATGTTCAAGAAATTCATGCTAACTGCAAGATACTTCTTCGGACACATCACCAGGTAAATCCTCTCTCCTATAAAGACATTCGGGATACTACAGGCAATGATAAGCATTATATATATGAAAATAGTGTACTTTATCTGTCTCTCTAAGGGTGGCTTTATCCGTACTTCAGTTTTGATGGAGAATTAGGCACCTTAAGAAATAAAGTTCATCGCTATCTGAGAGAGAACATTTTCAAAGTATAAGGCTTGGTTGGGACAGTTGATTTTTTCTTTCCCTTCTTTCTTCCCCCTCTTATTGCGGGCAAAGTTTCACAACTGGTGCTACTGCAGATGTCAGACACCTCCACCCAGTCTCCTTTTGTGTCTTATTAGTTCTCATAACAGTAATCCTTGGTGACATACTTTCTTTGAGGTGCAGTCGAGCTAAGTATTTTGATGGAAACAATTATCCCATCTATATTCATCTTGTTGTGTATTGTGTAAGGAGAACAATAGTAAACCTTGAACAGAATATACCTATCTTTGTTGTTCAGTTAATGGTATCTTCATTCAAGAGAGAAAAAAAAAATTTCAAAATTCATGAAGAACTAATGGAGTTTATACTTGGTTTGTCTCTCAAATTCAGCATCCTATTGCACTTGTCTTCACCAAGTCACCACACACCACAAAAAGGTGCATAAAGAATATACAGACAAAAGAAAAAGAAAGATCTAAAAGGAATGGGTCCTTAGGAGATTTCTGTGGATCCTTCTGTTTCGCCTTATGTCCTAAAAATATCACCTTTCTTTCCCCTTCTTTTGATGGGTTGCGTTATTAAATCAGCTCGAGTTGCCAAAGGAGGTTGTGGCTCAAAAAAAAATTGAGTGGACTCGAGACACAAAACAAGATTGCTTATCTGCTTAGAAGCATGAGGCTTAGGCACGCTGCATGTTTTCCAGTATTGTTCTCTTTCATTGTTTAATTGTCCTCTTTGCTTCTCTTTTTTCCTTGCTGAGCTTTACGTGCTCCTCTTACACTTCTGGCGATGCATCGTAGCTTTCAGTAGTTGCAATTTGCTGTATTATGAGCTGGAAAAACCTGTAACAAAATTTGACTTAGATGAAGGCTAAGTGTGTGATACTTTCTCATTTTCATTGCTTCACAGCGTGCAGGCTTGGAACTTATGGATATGATGGCTGTGTATCAAGAAGGGGCTTATGAGCGCTTGTGCAGGTCAGCCGTCTTAAAAGGCTTCATTTACTATGGGTTTGTTCTGCATGGTTTTGCGGCTACCTGGCTTGGTCTTTCCAAAATTTAAGATGTGGTTTTAGGGGCAAGAGAATAATGCATTTTAATCTGCAGAAGCTGATATGTGGTCTTGCTTTAATCTGCAATAATTATATAAAGAGCAACTTAATAAAAATCATTACATGTAGGATAGTTTTAACACTGTCCCATCTTATCGTCACTGATTCTTAGATTTTCTTGTTGTACTGTTCTCAGAATTACCGTTTTAAGAAACTTTTAGCCTCCGGTATCTCTAGATGATGTGATTTTTTATGGTTTTAATCTTAGGCGAGAAAGACCGACACTTAATGATGGTGGTCTCTTAGCTGCACAATTTGTTCCAATCCCTCCAGTTAATTAGTGTCTTCTCCTGGAATGAAATTTCATAGTTACTGAGTAGATGAAACACAAAGTTCATGATCTAAGATCTCTTTTGAATTAGTTCTTCAGATACAAATATCTGTGTGCATGATTGATGTGATTGTGTCCCTGACTTTGTTAATGGCTTGAACTTTGTCATTGCATGAGGTGACTTCTTCATAACTTTTCATTTCTTAATTGGTCTTATGTCTTGAGCCTTCTTACTTATCTTTAAAAAAATTGATGTCTTTATCTCTGTTTTCCTGTTGATACTATGGTTGATGGTCCTTCTTACTTCTCATTTAGGTGGGTTCAGGCAGAGTGCAGAAAATTGGGTGACACTGATAATCCTGAAGTCAGTGAGCTATTGAGAACGGCTGTTCGTTGCCTGAAAGAGAGGCCCGTGCTTTTCAAATATTGTGCAGAGGAGGTACTCTACTTTTTTTGCAGTAGAGTTCAATAAGTGCTTATCTTTCCTATTTAACTAATATTATTAACTCTTTTCCTGTATAGGTTGCCAATTTGAGGCACAATGCATTGTTTAGAAGGTTTATTAGTGCTCTTACACGAGGAGGACCTGGTGGAATGCCTAGACCCATTGAAGTACATGCTCATGATCCTCTGCGATATGTAGGCGACATGCTGGGATGGCTACATCAGGTGTGTTGTGATAACTATCATCTGATTTTTGTTCTACTGCTACTTGTGGACTCATAGTTACCGTGACGGCTATTTAAAATTTTTCAATATTGTGAGAATGCAAATGTTTGGTGGTCAAACATGATTTTTAAAAGATAATCGTGTATAATATTAATGATGTATGTTGCTTTCTTGCAGTCCTTAGCATCTGAGAGAGAGCTTGTTCTGGCATTACTCGATCCAGATGCAGTGGTGGATACTGGGCCAACTGCTACTCGTTTCTCGAAGAACTTAGAAAATGGTTCTGGGAAAGCAGAATCTGACATGACATTTGTTCTGGATAGAATTTTTGAAGGAGTATGTCGGCCATTCAAAGTGAGAGTTGAACAAGCATTGCAATCTCAACCCAGCCTTATAGTGTCTTATAAACTTAGCAACACCCTTGAGTTTTACAGCTACACGGTCAGTTGAACTCTTTCTTCTTGTATGCATTCTTTCTAATCCCACACCTTTTTTACTGGTTATGACGGTTTAGTGCAGATATCAGATCTGCTTGGGCGAGACACAGCTCTCTGTAACACGATTTGGGCCCTAAAAGATGCAGCTCAGAGGACATTTTTTGAAATTTTGAGAAGCAGAGGAGAAAAGCTATTGCGGTATCCTCCACTTGTTGCTGTTGATCTGTCTCCTCCATCAGCAGTTAGGGATGGAGTCTCAGTGTTGCTTGAAATAATTGAGACTCACAACAGCACGATGGTACCTGCGTCCACTAAGAAACCTGACTTTGATCCAGTGATTTCAGCCATGCTCGATCCTATTATTCAGGTTTGTGCTTGGATGTACTGAACTTTTCTATTGCTTGATGTAAAAAGAAGACAATATAACAGCAGAATGTATCCTGTTACTGAAGTTTACACAGACACAGTCAAGTCACTAGAGTCCTCCAGAATCTTAGTAAAGATAAGGATTGTCCCAGCTGACATACTCCCTGCAGAATTGATTGCTGATATGGTTGATAAAACTGTCACAAGAAGCGTGATGAAAAACTTGTTATTCTATTATTGAATGCAGATGTGTGAGCAAGCGGCAGAAGCACACAAATCAAAAGGATCTGGTCATTCATCAAGAAGGAGAATAAGTTCTGACTCGAGCCAGATTAGTAAATCATCTGTTGATGCCATCTTGTCAAATGGAAGCCCTGCTCCCTCAATTCAGGTTATTAGTTCTTTTCTATGATATTTCCTTCCGGCCACATTTTTTTCCAGCTTTTTTCATTTCATTTTTTCGAGCCAAAAGGATTCCATATATTGAAGTCAATTCAGTAGCTAGTTCGCAAAATTCTGATGACATCTTTTGCACCTTTTTCAACTGCCTGTCATTCAACTAATGTCGAAAGAAAAAATAAATGGATTCCAACTAGCTAGTTCGCAAAAGGATTCCACTTCTTCTTCTTCTTCTTCTTTTTTTCCCAGCTTTTTCTTTTCATTTGTCCAGCCAAAAGGATTCCATTTGTTGAAGTCAATCCACTAGGTAGTTCGCAAAATTCTGATGACATGTTTTGCACCTTTTTCAACTGGCTGTTGTTCAACTAATGTCGAAAGAAAAAATAAATGGATTGCAAATTTTTTTGGGGGTGGTGGGGGAGAGGAGGTTGTTGTTTAATTATAAAGATAAGCATGGATGGTTATACTGGGGGAATTCATAAATTGCTTTTGTTCCAAAGTCCAATTCACTTTGTTTTTTCCTTTTCGCCAATCGTCATGCATGATAAAAGATTTGGATGAGTAGAGCACAGTTGTGCACATTGTCCTGCAGAACACTCATATCCTGCAAAATACAGCAGTTGCAATTTTATTCAAAGGAACATTCCGATTCTTCAAGTGCATCCGAACACTGGAAATGAAATTGCTATGGGAATATGCTATTCATGTCAAACCCTTTCCAATCTACCAAACAACTCCCTTTATATCAGGAAACAATGTGTTACTGTCCTAGTTCAACTTAGTAGAATGTCAGTTCACAGGGGCTGTCAATTTAGGCCCACGTAGTTGAGTGTTGTTAGTTGAGGGTTTGACGGTCACAAGCCTGAATGGGCCACGGTATAAGACATGGAAATTTGAAATCCTGCTCAAGCTCAATAGGATACTTTTTTCTGTACTTGAGCTAGGTCTTGGAATATATTCAAAATGTTTTGTAATTGATATTGACTCCACTTGACTCCATATTCTTCGAGGGTTGTGCTGAAACTGAGCTCAACTCTTTTGCTTACTCTTGTATTCAGTCAAGTTCAACTAGCAGAGTGTTTCAAAGTAATTGAACTGCAAGAAAATTGCTTTGGGAGGACTATGATATTTGACTTACATATTTCTCACTTTGGGAAGACAACAATTTTTGAAGTCACAAACGTGAATTGGCCATGGTCTAGTTGACATCATATTTGACTTACATCTTTCTTGTTGTCTTTTGGTTTTCAGCCCACTTCTGAATTCTGAAACCAATTTTTTCTTTTCTATGCAGAATAGCGAGCGGCCATCCAAGATATTCCTCATCAACTGCTTATGTGCCATTCAACAGCCATTGCTAGGGCATGCAGTAGCTGCTGAATATGTGAAGAACTTGGGATCCTTGATAGAAAAACACTTGCATGTTCTTGTGGAGAAAGAAGTTGATGCCATTCTTAGGAGATGTAATTTATCTGATAAGATGCCTCTCTTTCGGGATGCACTCAACAAGGAGACGAGCGGCTCAACCAGCGGAGTCCGTTTGGCTGATTCTGAAGAGACATCTCCATCTGCTCTGTCAGATTGTTTGAAGGCCTTCTTTGGCCTTATTTTGGGAAGTGAGAGTTCTCTTCCTGAATTCGAGCAGATGCAAGTCCCAAAGTTGAGGTCCGAAGCTTGTGTTGAGGTGGCTAAGTCCCTGGCAGAAGCATATGATATCATCTATAATGCGATTATGGATCCAAGTAACGGATACTCAGATCCCAGATCATTGGCAAGGCATCCCCCAGATCAGATAAGAACTATCTTAGGAATATGAATACTTGGAGAACTGAAATGCTTTTGTTTATTTTGGACTTTAGGTATATCGATGTACTTGATAGTAAAATTTGATTCGATTCATAAATAAGCGTTCTCGTCAATACATGGTGTTGCAATATAAGTTACCGTTCGTGGTTTCTTTGTGAGATATTCATCTGTATTCGCTATGATGAGATTTTCCGAGTTTTATGCCACTGATTTCTGCAGTTCTTTCGATTTTTCTTTCTTTGGCGTGAAGTTTTCTGTGGGGGCCATTCGTGTTGGGTTTGAAAAGAATTCCACAAAAAGCCAAACACAGACTTTAGACGGTCAACAAATTCCTCCTTTGGCAAACAACAGTAACCAAATTCAGATGGGTTCAAAGTCCTCAAATCAAACTAGTGTTCTAGTTTGGTAAAGGTTAGCATCTTCTAATAGTTCATTCCAAATGATATCGATCTTGCGTGCGCAATTTGCACAGAAGTCAATGTTGTGTATTGCAAGTTCTATCTAGTAATAGTTTTCATTTCATTAACAATTTCAAAAAAAAACCTGTTTGATAACGACACAAAATTTCTACTCTTGGAATAGAAAAAGAATAGAAATGCGTTTGGTAACGCAACAATTTCTTTTTTGTATTTATTCATTTTTTATTTTTGCTGACGGATGGCGCCGCGCCGCCGCGCCCCCGCCGGCCCCCGGCCGCGCCACAACCGCTGCGGCCGCCCGACCGCGCCGGAAGCCCATCGGTCGTCGGTGGCCGGCGGGCTTCCCGGCGGCGGTCGGCGGTGGCGGGCGGTCAAGGCGGTCGTGGCGGGCGGGGAGGCGGGCGGCGGCGGCGGGCGGCCACCGCGAACAGGCGGGCGGCGCGTCGGCGGCGGTGGCGGCGTCGGCCCGGTGGTGGCGGCGGGTCGGCGGCGGCCGCCGGTGGCGGGCGGCGGCGGTGGGCGATGGCTCGGGCGGTTGACGGTGGCCGCGGCAAGAAAAGAAAATAAAAGAAAATTAAAAAGAAAAGAACGGCTCATTTCTAGAAATTGTTAAAACAAGAAACAATTTTTTTTTACTTCTCAAAACTCTTCCTTAGGGAAGAGAAAAGTAGAGAAATTGTTCTAACAAATGTTTTACCAAAAAGGTTTTTTTCTTTTTTTTTGTTCTAACAAAAGAACGTAAATTTCGGCGAATGAAATGTTGTCATGCAGACACTAAGTGTAATACCTAACTCCCTTTGAACCAATCGCGGAACACGCCATTTAGATAAAGGACAGAAACATTCCCTTCTCATTTGAACTTTATAATTGTC
Organism: Eucalyptus decipiens; assembly: GCA_014182575.1. NCBI lineage: Eukaryota > Viridiplantae > Streptophyta > Magnoliopsida > Myrtales > Myrtaceae > Eucalyptus > Eucalyptus decipiens. Next base: position 42,125,670 of record CM024612.1, on the reverse strand, counting down.
AGGAAAGTAAAAAATTCATAAATGAATTTCTGATTTTTATTGGTACAATTGGTAAGCAACTCAATTCGCAGATAAAAATTGATACTCGTCATCCATGTTTGTATTCCTGAATTATAAAAAAGAAAAGAAAAGATCACTTACAAGTATGCAAAAGCACCCTTCAGATGATTTTTCTAAGAACTTTATTGTATGCATTTTGCGGATATAGGAAAGCAATATCTATATTATATATGTCTGTCTCTATATCTTTCCATAATTTCATTGACTCTTCCATATTCTATCTCTTAGACATCAAGCTAGGCCGACTTGAATTGACATGCGTGTATAGTAAGGAAAATATGTCCATCTTTATATCTATCTCAAATCCTTTTTAAGTGAACATTAAATATATTATATTTAACTCTAATCCACAGAAATATAATTCTCATCTTCACAAACTCTCACAAAGTAAAAGGTTTATTTTCAAGGGCTTGATAATCCTTATGTGCAAAGATTACAACAAAGCAATTGGTTGTATTTATGAAATATACTAATGTGACTCGTGTGCTTAATCTTGTTCGACTTAACTCGCTTTCAAATTTTGATCCAAAAGGAAAGACTCACTTTCGAATGCTCTGATAATAGCATATTCTTAAATTTTTGAATTATTTGCATCTAGATATTTTTTTTCTTAAATTTAATTATAAATGTCACATTCAAATAAAAGTAAGATAAGAATACTATTTGATAATCTAGAAGTAACCAATTGGGAGATAATTAGCGAATGACTTATTTTTGATTAAAAAGAAAATATCTTATCCTTGCTAACTCAATTTCGAATTTGAGGTCGGTTATTATTATCATTATCATCGCAATTATTATTATTATTATTATTATTATTATTATTATTATTATTATTATTTCGGGGAGAGAATCGTTATTTGTTATCTAAAGCGGCAAAAAGTGGATAAACATCAGACCAAAATTCAAAAACAACTTCAAAAGACAAAAACATGACATAAACAAAAACAAAAAAAAATATGACGTTTGAAGCTTTATTGACGGCACCTGCGCTTACGCTGCAGAGTAAATACGTACGCGAATCGCAGAGACAAAATCCAACAGCTCCTCCGCGTGGAAAAATCTTTCGCTGCTTCTTCTCCGTCTCCTCTCGATTCGATTTCGCAGTCGCTGGATCTGTAGAAATTCCACGGAAAAGCTCGACCAGGAGCAGGAGGAGGTGAAGAAGAATCGCGCAGTGGTTTCGTCCTATCCGAAATCAGCATTGGAGCAAAGCGAGATTCACCTCCGCCCCACCGCCAGGTACCTCCGATTCTCTCTTCGTCGTCACCCACCTGCATTGGGCTTCTCGGATTCGATCGCCGCCCCTGTCGATCGGTGCTGTAACCGGGGGCGCTGGATTGCTGTGCGCAATTAGGAAGGAGGCTCTTTTTAAGCGAAACAGTTTGTTCCTTTCTGCGAAATCTGATTCCTTTCGCGATCTCCGCGAGTCTGTTCCGTTTCGACCGGTTCTGATCGATCGCTGATTGGTCAGGAAGCTTTGCTGCGTTCTCCTCCTGAATAGCGGCTTCGCGCTCCGCAGGATCGAGAGCAATGCCGAGAAAGCTGGCGTTTTCCTGTTTCCGGGCGCTGGAGTTTTGGGATGTTTCGGCGACGGAAAGCCCGTGAGGTTGTTTTCATGTAGTTGACTGCGGATGAGTGCTTTTGAGATGGTGGACTGACTGTGAGAGTGGGCCTCCGGTGTTCCGGTCTCGAAAAGTGGCAGGAAGATGGTGCTTAGTAAAATCGCGGATCTCTTTTCGGCAGTGAAGGGCCGGGGTTCGGGTCCACATGCCTCCAGTGTTCGGTATATGTTGCCATCCGGATTGCCTCCCCATGGGGGTTCTTCTGCTTATACTTCTGGCTTCACAAACGCTGGGCATAAGAACGATTTGCGGCATTCGTCATCTCTCCAAGATTTACCATCATATCACGGGCTTGTTTTCGATGATGGCAATCTCAATGGGACGCACTCTAAACCTCCCCACCCTTTGTGGAGAGATAATGTCGTGTCTAGCTTTTCGAAGGAGAAGTCTTTGCCAGGAGGAAGTGCTTTTCCACGGAGGAAATGGATACGGAGGATCTTGGTTCTTTTATGCCTCCTTTTGTTTTTTCTATTAATATACATGGTGTCAATGTATGCCTATGCATATTGGTCTCAAGGAACATCCAAATTTTATGTTGTTTTAGATTGTGGGAGCACGGGAACTAGAGTTTATGTATATCAAGCATCTCTTAATTACAAGAAAGATGGAAGCCTTCCTCTTGTGATCAAGTCCTTCAATGAAGGTGTAAAGAAGAAACCCCAATCTCAGAGTGGACGTGCATATGATCGCATGGAGACTGAACCTGGATTCGACAAGTTGGTCCATAATGTATCTGGCTTGACTGCTGCAATAAATCCACTTGTTCGGTGGGCAAAGAAGCAAATTCCCAAGCAGTCTCACAAGACTACATCTCTCTTTCTCTATGCCACGGCTGGGGTCCGGAGACTACCGGAAGCAGATTCAAGGTGGCTTCTTGACAGTGCATGGTCCATATTGAAAACTTCACCTTTCTTGTGTAAGAAAGAGTGGGTTAAGATCATTTCCGGAGTGGAGGAGGCTTACTATGGATGGGCAGCTCTTAACTATCGAACACACATGTTAGGTTTTACGCCAAAGAAAGCAACATTTGGTGCACTTGATCTTGGCGGCTCTTCCTTGCAGGTTACATTTGAAAGCAAGGAAAATTTGCGTAACAGTTCCAGCTTAAAGCTTAGAATAGGTGCTAGTGACCATCATCTTAACGCCTATTCTCTCTCTGGATATGGTCTGAATGATGCGTTTGACAAGTCTGTTGCTCATCTTGTCAAGACCTTTCCTGAAACAAATACAGATCTAACGAATGGCAATGTAGAGCTTAAACATCCTTGCTTGCATTCCGGATACAAGGAGCGATATATCTGTTCTCAATGTGCATCTAATTTTAAAGAAGGTGGAAGCCCTGTGGTTCAGAGAAGAAAGTTAGGTAAAGGTGGGAAACCTGGAATCTCCCTGCATCTCATTGGTGCCCCAAATTGGGAGGAATGCAGTGCACTTGCAAAGGTTGCTGTGAATATTTCTGAGTGGTCACGTCTAAGCCCAGGAATTGATTGTGACTTGCAACCATGTGCTCTACCAGACAATCTGGCTCGTCCTCATGGCCATTTTTATGCCATGTCTGGTTTTTTTGTGGTTTATCGGTTTTTCAACCTGACTGCTGATGCCACACTTGATGATGTGTTGGAGAAGGGACGGGAGTTCTGTGAAAAAACTTGGGAAGTTGCAAAAAACAGCGTGGTCGCACAGCCCTTTATTGAACAATACTGCTTCAGGGCACCCTACATAGCTTTGTTGTTGCGAGAGGGATTGCACATTACGGATAGCCAAATTACTATTGGATCTGGAGGAATCACTTGGACACTTGGAGTTGCACTTTTGGAATCAGGAAAAGCATTTCCAATGCGAATGGGCTTGCACAGTTACGAAGTCCTCCAAATGAGGGTAAATCCGGTACTTCTTATGGCAATTTTGCTGGCATCCTTGTCTGTCCTGCTTTGTGCACTGTCACGCGTTTACAATTGGATGCCGAGATTTTTCAGGAGGTCATATCTCCCACTTTTCAAGCATAATAGTGCTTCTGCAGCGTCTGTTTTGAACGTTCCTTCTCCTTTTAGATTCCAGCGGTGGAGTCCCATCAATTCAGGTAAGCATCTTTACAGACTATTTTAATTCATAGTCCCAATGTATGCCAATTTGTGGTTTAATACCACATCAAGGTTGATACTAGCATTTAAATTGAGGCAGTCTCTTGATTTTTTTTTTTTTTTCTGTACTTGAAGAGACATGTAGGATGCCATGTGATAATCTATTTAAGTCTTGTCTCACATGTGGTGCAGGCTCCTTTATGTCTGCTCTTCTATTCTTTCCTTCTTTAGGTTTAGCATATCTATTGGACTGTTAACCATAAAACTTTTGCTAACTGCTTGACTCAGTGTCTAGGATAACATTAGTCAGTATAAGATGGGTACCATTAAAGTTACTGCTTGGCCATTACTGATCTTGTTGGCTTGTCATATGAACATCGTCAAATTCCCTTTGTTTCTAGATCTCACGATTCTTTTTCTCCAATCAAGTGGGTGACTTTATTGGTTCCATGGAATATGATAAGAGTTGCATAAGGAGTGTCGTTATCTTTGTTAATCTCTGTACAGCTAGTTTTCTTTTACTAGTTTCTTTTGCTATCCTTTAGCTGTTTGTTTATCCTGATGTAATCACTTTCCTATAAGTTATTTTTTAACCTTGAAGGCATATAAATTATGGTGTCTCAGGGGATCAAAGAGTGAAGATGCCTTTGAGTCCAACAATTGGTGATTCTCAGCAAGGACCTTTTGGATTTGGACATGGTCTGGGTGGTAGTGGCATCCAGCTAACAGAATCATCTCTATATCCATCAACTAGCAGTGTTTCTCATAGTTTTTCTTCTAGTAGCTTGGGGCAGATGCAATATGATTCTAGTGGCATGAGTCCTTTCTGGTCTTCTGGCAGAAGTCAGATGCGACTACAGAGTAGGAGATCACAATCTCGAGAAGATCTAAACTCTTCTTTGGCTGAGGCACACGTGGCGAAAGTTTAGAGCATTCTTCCCCTGAAATTTTGGGTACAGCTCTCATCTACGCATCTCCTTTGTACCATAAAGAACCCAATTTCAACTGACCGGATACAATACTTTTGCAAATCTTGATTTTTCTTTTGCATCTATTGGTTTCTTTTTTCTTTTTTGTTTAATAAGGTCAATCACCATTTCGAAAATCCAGGAAAAAAAAGGATGACAACTTCTGCATAGTTTTTGCTGAGACAGAGCTTGTTCAGAGTGGTTTATCTTCTCATAATAGGCAGAAGCCGATTGAATCAATTGCATTGTTCTCTCAAAGACATTACTGTTCTAGTATATTCCTTATAGATAAATCTCTTTGTATTCCTATTTCATTGATTGTTTCCCAAGTTAATTGAGCATGCTGAGACAGAATTTGTTCAAGCAGTTTATCTTCTCATTATAGGCAGAAGCCGATTGACTCAATTGCATTGTTCTCCCGAAGACATTACTGTTCTAGTATATTCCTTATAGATAAATCTCTTTGTATTCCTATTTCATTGATTGTTTCCCAAGTTAATTGAGCATGCTGAGACACAGTTTGTTCAGAGCAGTTTATCTTCTCATTATAGGCAGCAGCCAATTGAATCAATTGCATTGTCCCACAGACATTACTTCTAGCAATCAAAATATATTTCTTATAGCATTGTCCCACAGACATTACTTCTAGCAATCAAAATATATTTCTTATAAATAAATCTCTCTGTATTCCTTTTCTATTAATTGTTTCCAACGTTAATTGAGCACGGGCCACCTTGACTTTAATATAAGATCTCAAGCATACTAGTGTGATTCCTCTATCACTTTTCTCGGTCATGTTGCTGATGAGCTGGTTTGATTGATATCTGGCAGATACTACCAAGCTGGGGTTTATCTTCTGCTTAGTAACATTTTTCTCAAATTGCCGGCTGAATCGATATTGCTTATCTTGAGCTTAAAAGTCACGGTTATGGCTTCCGATGATTGGCGTTTGTATGCCTAAAACCTTGACCAGAGACTGCAAAAAGAATGGATGCTTATCAGGTCCCTCGTCTTCGTATTCCTGAGAACTACGGTTCTGTTAACCTGAGGAGAATGTCTCATGAGGAAGCAAGTGATGGGGGTAAATGCCAGGGGTTTTCGATGGCTGAGCTGGAGAGAACAAGAAGAGTGACAGGCCTGTCAACACATACGTTAAATGAACAGAGTGTCCATATAATTCTGGAGTTTAATAAAGTAATCTCTAAATGTTCTATGTAGTTCCTTTTGACCTAAGCAGATTAGATACAGAAACTGTGACTGGGAGGGAAATAAATGTGAAGCACAGTAAAATGGAAGCATTGGCTTTGAAGCTTTCAGAACTCTTACACTATCGCATGAAATTGCACGTTTGCAGGATGACACTTCTTATACCCTCTCTGAGAAAATTTATTGCTGTCATTTTTGGGCGAAAATGAAATGATTGGTGAAATTCTGGGAATTATTCTTTTTAGTTAGCTTTGTCCATTGATGAATTAATCTCATAGGTTTCTTTTCCTGTGGGGTTTAAGATATTAGTTCTCCATTTGTTGTTGATTTTTTAAATTGGGAAAGACCATATGTCCTCATGGATCGATAAGATGTATAGCCTTCTCTATTTCTTTTCTCGGTACTATGGGTATTGCAGAAGGGGAGATCTCAATTTCATTTATACTTCGTTGCTGCTTGAATCGAAGGTTGGGACAATAAAACATGCAAATTGAGGGGATGAAAAGGGAAAAAGCAGGAGTTGTTTGGGTGCTTACTTATTTGGATTGGAAGTTAACACATGCTCATTGCTTGCTCGGACACTAGCATTATTAGCATCGTTGTAATTTTAATTAGAACCATTTCTGGGTTGCGTAGCAGACATTCTTCTCCGATAGTGTTTTGTCCCGTGTGATTTTGACGAAGTTACTCCTTCAGCACTTTCTTAATGTGGTTGCCAAATTATTTGTGCTATAGAAGCCAGCTTCATAACATAGATTTGGAGTTCATCTCTCAAGGGTTGGCCTTCCATCTCTCCAAATTGTATCCATCAAGGTCTCAATAGTCATTAGCCTCTAGCATGAGATATGGAATGAATAAGTACGAATGACAATGAATAGGTACTAGCAGCAAAATAAAAGGGGAAAAAAAGGCATATGCGTAAAAGTTACATCTGTGTTTGGTTCACTAAAATTTCACAAGGGAAAGATTGAGAAGGGACATCAGAAGCCCTTAAGTCATATTTGGTTTCCTTTGTTCATAAAAAAAAATGATTTGGGAAATATATTTTTAAAAATGATTGTTTGTATCACTTATTTAGTTAACGGAATATATATCCATTATCGATAATCATTATGTCTAAACATTTTTATGTACAAGATATAAGTAATCATTCTAGAAAAATATTTTGCAAATTATTTATTTTCTGCAGAAAAAACAAAGGCTTAATTCAAATATTTTCCACCATTGTCATCCTGCTATTTAGCTTGATTTAGCTTGACTTGTAAAGATCATGAACCGTGAACAATATTGTCATTTACATTTAGGAATGCCAATTGATTTACTACTTACCAAAAAAAAAAAAAAAAATGCCAATTGCTTTATCTACAAATATAAATATGTATTGATAGTTATTTGCAATAGCCTATAGATTATGATTATGAAAAATAAATTTAATTTAACTTAAAACATAATGGCTATATATGTATATATAATTATTCTACTGCTTGATTGTTAATTCTGGTTAAATTGATTTGATTATTATGCTATTATGTGTAGTTGTGGTGCATTGTGTACTAATTTCCTACCTCATCTATAGAATGACAAAATTCAAAGGGAAAATGATATAAAAAGTCCTTGAACTTCGGCCAATGTGGTCAATGTTGTCCTTGAATTTTTAATTTGTTTAACGTGGTTCATAAAGTTTTGATACACGTTTAATCTAAGCATAGAATTATATGAAAATATTCATTATTGTCATTGAAATAGTCAATGGACTTATTTGAATATGTATCAAAAGTCTAAAGACCAAATTGCAAAATTAAAAGTTCAAGGATGATATTATACATAAGGCTAAAGTTGAGAGACTACTAAAAAGCTCAAGAACCACATTGCACATTAAGACAAAGCTTAGGGACTTTTTGTATCATTATCCCAAATTCAAAGGATGATTTTTAAACTTTTGTTTAATGTGCGATGATATTAGTAAACTTCCGATTCATCTAATTTGATTTTTGAACTTTTTTATTCAATTTGTAATGTAAAATCTAAACTTTTAATCATTCCAATTTTGCCTTTAGACTATATTAAAATGTCAACCGTCATCCTTATATTAAAAACAAATTTCCAAATGAGGACAAAATCACCCAATTCATACAAATAATAGATCTCCTTGAGTCTGGAATCTAGGTTGATTGCAATGAGTGATAAATGGATGATTATTCCCTATTTCTCGAAAGAGAACACAACTATGTTCTTTCTATACCTTTTGCGGGATAATTGTTCAAAAATTCTAAATTTATCATCAAACGGCCAATTTAGTGATAAAATTTTTAACATTGCTAATTTAGTTATAAACTTTTTGACAATTTGTTAATGTATCCATTTTAACCAAAATTAGTCGAAAATCACTAACGTGGCTATTGACCGTCTTACTAACACGATCGGCATTGACATTGATAATTTTTAAAATTCTTTAAATTTTTTATTTTATTTTTATATTTTTATCAAGTCTTGTGACATTGCTGGTATTCATATTTGTGATTTTTGGCCAAAATTAGTTAAAATGATTAAATTATCAACTCATTAAAAGATTTAGAGCTAAATTGATCAAATTGACTGAATTGACAAAACCACCACAGCTTTAAGACTATTTCCAATAATTTTCCGGTTTTGTCTAAATTTGCTCGACTGAGTATCTGTCCCGGTCCCGCCTGTTGGATTCTTGTCTGCCGGAATGCTCTTATTTAGCAACCCCGTCCCTCTCACAAAATGCAAGTGTGCTTATAATTTTAATAAATAAAACAAATTAAAGTAGATGATTATAATGACCCTCCTTTAATCATTGAGTACATCGTGCGAGAATAGAATGACAACTCTTCCACCTTCGCCTGCTTCTTTTCAATATTTATAGTCAAATTTTCTTTTCCCTTTTTTTTTTTTTTTTTCCTTCCTTTCGGCCGGTCACCGGCCATGAGCACATCGTGCGAGAATAGAATGACAACTCTTCCACCTTCGCCTGCTTCTTTTCAATACTTATCGTCAATTTTACTTTTCCCTTTTTTCTTTTTTTTTTTTCCTTCCTTTTAGCCTGTCGCCGGCCTCGGCCATGGCCGGGGACCAGCTGACGAGGGCCGGCGGCCTCGCCCAGCCACGGTGAGGCTCGTCGGCCGGCGCGAGGTCGGCTGCGCCTTGGCAGCTCACCCAGATCCGGGGAGGCCAAGCCTCGCCAAGGGTCGGCGACACTTCGGAGAGGACGTCAGCCCTCGACAGCAGGTCGCCGGCCATGGTCGAGGCTAGCGACCGGCGAAAGAAAAAAGAATAAGAAAAGAAAGAGAAGGAAAAATGGGAGAGGAAAATTTGTTTCTTGGAAGCGGTCTAGGAACAAGAAACAAATATTTTTTGTTTCTTCCAAACTTGTTTCTTAACAAAAAAATAGATTTAAACAAAAACGTAAACAAACGCGTTTATATTCTTTTTTATTCCCCCGAACAAAAAAAAAAGAAATTGTGTTCATGAACAAAAAAAAAATAAACACAAACAAACAGCCCCTAACAATGCTTTCAATTTATGGTTCTAAACAAATTGATTCCACTTAACCACAATTTCTACTTCCTTTCTTCGTTAATCACAAAAATTTCAGCACATTAACTAAAAATCCCCTTAAAAGCCTTTTTTTTTTTTTTTTAGAATAAGGCGAGATGACGATTGCTAAAATTTCCATAAATGAGAATCATTCAAATCTCTTTTTTTGGTAAAACATGCCGATCTATATAATCATAATTAAGTTGAAAGCATATTATTTCCAAAAAAAATTCTAAAAAAAATAGTTTATTTTTAAAAGTAGCAAAGCGCATTTTTCAGTTTTTTTTTTTTTTACCTGCACTTTCTGCATCGTGGATTATGCTGGTATTTTTTCCTTGCATCGTCAAAGTATCGACATAAAGGCAAGGCCTTGCATGAACAATTCATTATTGAATACTTAATCCAATTTTTATTGAATCCCGTTATTTTTCTTTTTGGTTCTGTAAACAAGGGAGTATCCTTGAGAATCCAAATTTCAAAAACTTTCCTAATTTAAAATCGATCTAATGTGCAAAGCACTTTTAAATCCCTAGTTTGATTCTCTATTATATCTACAATACCATTAATTAGTGAGACCAAGAAAAACACATGGATTGTCACTTATCATATAACTCTCTTATTCGCTCCTGATATTATGTTATGACTTCTAATAATTAGCTTAATACCATGTGGAACTAAATCCTTCAACTTAATAATGCTAGAGCTTATTTAGGTCATTATCCCTAACGAAAATTCCATGGAAGCCGTAAGGAACGCGCTGGGGTAGCTTCACTACTGCCACGACATCGAGATCCGGCGACTTGGCATCCATCACCAAGAACCTCGACTCGTTAACTTTCTCGTCGTGGACATAGGACATGAGGTACCCATCGTCCTCCTCGGCCTCCGGATATTCGGGATCCCTCGCCACGAAGAATGGCTCGCCTCCGTAGCAACCTGGCCCATAATTCCGACTAGCCACCACGCATTCGCCAGTACCCTCTCGTTTCGCAAGATCTAGCTTTACCACCCCCGACATTTTCGGCATTGGATCAGCAACGCCTGCATATACATATCTATTATGTTTCCCAATAAATGCAGGATTCATCACAGGAAGATCCAAATTCATGGCCGAAATTGGTCGCCTTGACACCCTTCCGTCCTTGAGGTCGATCTTAATCTTCTCCATTAAGCCATGGACAAGGTCCATCCTCCCCAAAAAATGTTCAGCTGACATTATGTTTGGTGCCACCATCACCACCGCATCCTTGCCATCATCATCTTCTTCATCCCACGCGTTCACAATGTGCATGATATTGCAGCCCGGCACATCGAACCACCTCATCTCAGAACCGCTTTCCACGTCTCGGCGGATGATCCCGATCCTCGGCACTTTCCTCGGGTTCAGGCCCACTATGGATCCTCCCAACACTGCTCCCTTGGGGTTCACTCCCATCTGGGTCTCGGGGAACACAGCATATTTCCTGGTGATGGCGAAGTCATGGAGGAACGGCGGGCAGGAGAGGGACAGGATCGGCATGTCGGGTTGTTTCACTCCGTCCCGGTCAAACTTGAAGAAGTTCAGATATGGAGGAAAGAACGGGTTATACTTGTAAGCATAGGCTTCGCCAGTTTCCCGGTCCACCTTGGGATGGGCAGTCATGCTCATGGAAAGCATGCCCTCGAAGTTGTGGCGGCCGAGCATCTCGATATCGCCATCCGGCGTCAAGCGAATAGAATAAGGGAGGTCAGACTCACCAAGCGCGTAGAGGCCATTGCCGAAGAAGGCCAAGCTGGTGTTTGCTTGACCAATGCCATTGAAGGGATTGAATTGACCTGCAGAAGTGTTTAGGCAAGAGTCACTCAGAACAAGCATAGAACCATATAAAAGTAACCTCGACTTTAGGCAATTAGGGATATGCGTTTAACATCAATTATGTCTCACTCACCGGTGAGCACTCTTGCTAAAAAGAGAGTTGTACGAGCCGCCGAGGCCATTGCACCGCTGTAGCCCGAGAAGATATTGGGGAACACAGGAGATCCCAGATTGTGCTCGACGGTGTACTTGTTCGTCTTGACATAGCGGCTGCAGAACGTGGCTTGACCTCGAGAGATCCGAATGGAGTGAAGCATGCCATCGCCGTCGAAGAGATGATAGGCTCCACGGGGAACGAACTGTGGGTTCGGGCCATTGCGGATGTACGCGCCATCAAGGCACTGCGGTAGTGAGCCCTCCAACACTTCGCACTCAGTTGGAGGGAGCTCATCGACCGGTGCAAAGTTTCCAGAGAGCACGGTTCTCGGGTCGAGGGACGGCTTGACAGGAGGGTCCAGGAAGTCTATTATGATATCGTCTAGTGCTTTAAACATCAATGTCGACAACGAGAGACTCTCTCCCTTCTTGCTTGCGAGTGACGCCAAAAGAGACTTAGTGGCCATCATTTGCTCCAAAATTGATGTTGGTGAAAGCACACGAGACTTTGAGGATTTCGGTTTTCCTCTGGTTGTGATGGAGGAAACCACGGTGACATGAGGACTAGACGGCGGCAGCGGCGCTGGCGGTAATCTCACGAATGACATGGGTGATTTCTTGGTGATCAACTGATATTTTGGAATATCTCGTAGGCAGGAGGAAGGCAAACCATCCATTTTAACGAAGTTGAGAACCAAGAACAAGAGAGAGCTAAGGAAAGAATTCAGAAAGGCTGAAGTTTACTTATGGAGAGAGAGACTACTTGAGAGAGAGAGAGAGAGAGAGAGAGAGACTACTTAAGCGGCGCGTGAAACATTGCATGGTGCGGTTTTCCATTGGAGAAGAAAGCGGGAAGCTTGCTAGTAGAGACATACACGTGATGTCACCGGCCAACCAAGAAACTTGCTAGTGGCCGGACTTGGTTACAAAAAAAAGTAGACCCACGCCAATCAACTTCACCTTTCACCGTGGTCATTATTCTCTGTCTGCTGAGAAAACAATGAAACTAGATGTCGACTCGATATCAAAGATAATAAGTTCAATTTGGGAAATTGAACAATTTCAATAGATGTCATCAAACTTCTTGATTAAGTATCCGGTATCTCCTAACCGCGAAATGACATTCAAAGAAGTAGATCGAAGCCAATCAGCTTCACCTTTCACCATAAGTAAGCAATAGTTCTCTCCATCTCGATGAGTAAAAGCTCTCTCTCGAGGTCAAACAATGAAACTAGATGTTGACTCGACATCAAAGATAATATTTATTTTGGGAAATCGAATAATATCAAAAGATGCCATCAAACTGTTTGATTAAGTATTCAGTATCTCCTAACCGTGAAATGACATTCAAAGAAGTAGACTAACACCAATCAGCTTCACCTTTCACCTTACATAAGCAATAGTTCTCTCCATCCCAAATTGAACTTATCTTGGAGAGAAAATGATTCAAGGACAAGAAAAATAAAATAACAGTAGGTGATTATATGTTGATTTTAAATGTATCTACCTGAAGTCAAATGGTATTCTCTTTTCCTAATCTTAATTTACTACATTTACAATGGTAAATCGATGTGCTTTACACCGACTGAAGAACCGCTTTGATCTTTTCTTTCACTAACACATCCATGGAAGAATAAACATATCCATAACCGATTCATGACACAAGGTGTAGTTCATCGATGTACCTTGGACGATCCCTCTTTGCCACCCAGGAAAAAATAAAAGAGAGGGGCATGAAAAGCAATATTCATTGCATCCAAGTTACCCTGATTACTAGATTAATTATGCTTCATCTACAAATAGAAGTTCACCTGAAAGATCAATTCCTAAAGCATTTAAAATATCACACAATTCTATCTCCAAGGCCAATTGACATGTCTTCTACCGTGACTTAGTTCTTCCAGCTTAATTAGACTATTCTCTATCTTTTCCAGTGTTGGCTATTGGAATCTTTCTTCCTTTCTAAACAAACAGGGTGGACAGATTACAGCCACAAGAAATTGTCTGTTTCACGTACTCTCTTAGAGCTTTCGATACTTTGTAGAAAATCTGCAAGGACCCAGACTAGTCATGTGAACCTACTGAAATCCAGATACTGATAATTGTAAACCTGGATTGTACAAGAGCAAGCATAACACTATAAAATCAAAGAAAATATTACCCTGAACTACAATTACGCAAGAATCTTCTAGCATCACGAGTTTGGAAGACCAATGATGATTAACAATGCCTCCAAACATCATGTGATGCTAAAGATTGCCTCAAACTAAGTCAAATTACATGAGTATGCTGCTCAGACAATCCTAAATAAGAATTACCTTATAATTATCGAGAATTAACCACGCTAGCGCTATGCCAGCCGGTATCCCATTCTTGAATGCAAATCTGAACGTTATAATTGAGTCAGCCTCAGAACTGAGTATTCTATGTACACGGATTTTGAGATAATTTTGTCAGACTGGCATACTTTGTACTTAGTACACCAATCAGGTTAGGTGTCGGCATTTTGTTTGTATGTGCAACTGCTCATCTTTCGATATATTTGGCTTGACAAGTTCTCCAATGGGCTACCACAAGTACTTCGCTCTGAAAACCCGACAAATCACGTTAGGTGTCGGCATTTTGTTTGGATCTTTGTAGCGATGCAATTGGCAATCGCTATTTTCTTAGAACTTATCGTCAGTATTCCATATAAACTAAAGATTTCTATTAAACTGTCCACCATTTGTGAAAGTATAGCAAATGATTTTGATGCAAGTTCTGCTTCTCCATACTCGTTTGTTTACCTGCATATTTGGAAATGATAAAACTTCATGTCTGATTCAGTTCATAGTTGAATGTTGCAATAAATGAAAACTTACTGAGGTGATGAATTGTTTGCAGAGCTTTGAGGCTGACTTGGTTGCAGTTTCAGATTGTGACGTTCATGAGCAAGCAAAATTGGTATCAGAGTCATGGCAGTACTGTGATGGATCCCAGTATATGCTGGCTGATTCTAGTTAATTGTTTGATTGCTTTATGGTACTAGCATCTTGAGGACTTTAGTTTTAAAAGCATAATCTCTTGTAATATTTCAGGTTCAAGGACATTTGAGGATTCCGTGGTGGTAATATTATAGAGGTTTATAGCTATTGGTTTCTGAATATTTTTCTTTTGGTTCACATCTCAAGTCCAGGAGCGATGACTCAAATGTTTTTCTAGTTGCAGGGATCAAGCATGTAGTTTGAGACCAATAATCCTAACCAAATAACAAATCATTCTTCCAAACTTCATAAAAAATTCACAAATATATGTAAGAAAGCATCACAAATAAGCAGTATTTGAATCCAAAGTATAGAGAACGCGATTATACGAAGGAAACAGTGACCATAATCCTATCACTACACAAATTCATATAGGATGGGAGAAAATTGTCCAAAAAGTCTTAAACATATTGCATTTTTCTCAATTCAGTTATAAACATTTCAATTTTGTCAATTGAGTCATAAACATTCATTTTTTGCCAATTAAGCTTATCTAGCCAATTTTGATCGAAATATGTTAACATGAATGATGGCCATTCTATGTGACATGGCCAGCAGACAAAATTTATTATTTATTTATTTTTTTGAATTTTTTTGAATTTTTGAATTTTTGAATTTTTTTTTTACCTCTCTTTCTTCCTCTTTGCCAATCCCAACCTCCAGAGACTGCAACCAACAAGGGTTGACCTCGTTGACCTTGGGCAAGGTCGCCCTTGCTAGAGGCCAGCGAGGGTCAGCCTTGCCAGCCTCATGCAAGATCTCCACTGTCGGGATCTGGTGAGGAGGCCGACCTTGGCCCTCACTTGAAGCATGCGACGGTCAGCCTTGCCGACCACAAGCCTCACCCAAGGCCCACGAGGTCATCCCTTGCCAAATCTCAACGAGGGCAACCTCGCGTGAGACTAGCGAGGCCTCTTCTTGCCAGTTGCCAATGAAGGCAACCTCACCAATTATCAACAAGGTCGACCCTCATCGATCACAGCCTTTAGCTAGTCTTCGAAAGCTGGGCAACTACCATAGAGGTAGAAGAGAGGGGGAAAAATTATAAAAAAAAAAAAAAAAAAAAAAAAAAAAATTAAAAAAAATTTAAAAATATTTAAAAAATAATAAATTTTGTCTACGTCAGCATTGGCCATGCTATGCGGGACGGCCGGCATCTACATCAGTGAATTCTAGTCAAAATTGACCAGATGGACTCAATTGAAAAGAAGTGAAAATGTTTAAGATTCAGTTGGCAAAATTGAAAGGTTTAATATTGAATTAGCAAAAGTGCAATAGGTTTATGATTTTTGGACAATTTTCTCTATAGGATGGCAATGTCTCATCCATCATATGTTTTCTATGGTTGCCTACCAGCTTCTATTACAAAGTGGTCAACTCAAAACATGTTCAAATATTGAACCACATATGCAAACAAATAACCCAACGATTTCAAAAACTTAAACACAAAAAAGCTTTCAAATTAGTGCCCATACAAGTTGAACAATTAAATCTTCAAAATGCCGAGCTCAACACTAGGACCCATAATATTTTTACCTTTTTTCGTTAATCCTTCTTTAGCTACTGCCGCCAAGCTCTCTTCTTTAACACTTAGTATTCCTTCTCCACAAGCAAAATTTGGAAAATTTATAAGAGTTCAATGCAGGAAACTAGCCTATTAAGTGATCTACTAAGACATTAAGTACCATAAACAATATTGTAGAAAAGAATCCGTGTTTTTCTTATTATCATTGACTAATTACAAGGTGTATAAATACAAGAATAGAGGACCCAAATTAGGTAAACAACATATTTTAGGTATAGATCCTAATTAGCCCCTAATCTCTATCAATAGCTAATTTACAGCCATCAAAATCAAATCACATGATATCACATAATATTCCAAATAATTAGGGAGAGATTATAGGAGATTTTCCAACACTCCCCCTCAAGTGGGTGAGTGAATATCTTCCATGCCCAGCTTGCTGATAATCTTCTGAAACCTTGACATTGGTAGGCCTTTGGTCAGTACATATGCTAGCTGATTTTTGCTATAAGTGTAGGGATTACTGATCAAATTAGATTCAAGCTTCTCCTTTATAAAAATGCATGTCTACCTCAATATGCTTTGTTTGATGATGTTGAACCGGATTATGAGCGATGTTGATTACTGATTTATTATCACAATGGAGTCTCATAGTTCCTTCATGTTGCACTTTGAGATCGTCAATGACAATCCTGAGTCACAAAAGTTCACATATCACATTCACCACTACCCTCTATTCAGCCTCAACACTAAATTTAATAACCACATTTGGTTTTTACTCCTCCAAGTAACAGGATTTCCCCCTAGAAAAGTGCAATAGCTAGATGTGGACATTCTATCTGTTGGTGACCTAACATAATTTGCATTAGTATAGACTTCAAGATTCAGCTTGTCACCATTTTTAAACAAAATATTTTTTCCAGGAGTAGCTTTGAGGTAGTGAAAAATCCGGTAAACAGCTTGCATATGTTCTTCTTTAGGATCATGCATGAACTAACTTACAACTCCCACAACATAGGCTATGTTTGGCCTAGTATGAGATAGATAAATAAGCCTTCCCACTAACCTTTGATATCTACCTTTATCAAGTATGTCACTCTCTCCCTGTCCATCTGTTTTATGGTTTGGATCAATAGGAGTGCTCACCACCTTACTATTGAGACATCATGTTTCCTTGAAAAGATCAAGTACATACTTCCTTTGGGATATAAAAAATACCTTTCTTAGAGTAGGCCACCTCAACACCAAGAAGTATCTCAACTTTCCAAGGCCTTTGATCTCGAACTATTGAGCAAGACTGCTCTTGAGAGACTTTTGTTCATCTTCATCATTACCAATCACAACTATATCATCTGCATACACAAGTAGAACTATGAACATACATTCATTTGAATGTTTGATGAATAGGGCGTAATTCCCTCTACTTTGCTTGTAACACATCTTAAGTATTGCCTTTGTGAACCTTCCAAACCAAACTCTTGGGGACTATTTGAGATCATATAGAGCCTTTTTAAGCAAACACACCTAATTGTTTCCAAAATCCTTGTAAAAACCTAGTGGAGGCTCCATAAAGGCTTCCTCTTGCAAATCTCAATGTAAAAATGCATTTTTCACATCAAATTGCTACAAAGACCAACCAAAAATTAGTTGCAAGAGAAAGTAGCACCTGTACCATGTTCATCTTTGCTACTAGTGCAAAGGTCTCTTGATAATCCACCCCATTGATAATCCACCCCATAGGTTTGGGTATACCTCTTTCCGACCAACCTTGCTTTATACCTCTCCAAGGTCTCATTAGCTTTGAACTTAAGGGTATAAACCCATTTACATCCCACCGATTGCTTGCCTTTGAGTAAAGTCATAACTTCCCATGTATCATTCTTCTTCAATGCATTCATTTCATCCGTCATAACTTATATCAAATTCCTATCCTCAAAAACTTCAAATACCGAGTTAGGAATAGAAAGTGAATCAAGAGTAGTAATAAAGGCTTTGTATTGAGTAGATAGTCTATAGTATGAGTACGATGTTGGGAACATTCCTAAGGTTCATTAAAAGAAGGGTGAGTGATTTCATCACTTGATAACAGTTCGGATAACAGGACTTGATCCAGTTCCGAATTGAACTTCGTCCTTCTTGAGTAAACTTGTAGTCTATGAAGCACGAACACATTGCTTGTGCTTCCATGTCATGTCCGACATGTGTTGGAGCGTGTCGAACACGTCGACATGCTCGGACATGGTTAGACATGTGGTCAACGTGTGTCGGATTTTCCGACATGTGGTCAACGTTTCTTGACATGTTTTGACACGCGTGTCCAGAAGACAATGGAGGATGGAGGCGACTTAGGCGAGGGAGCAGAGATAGGCCGCGAGCAACGGCAAGAGACGGCTAGAGAAAGAGTCGAACAGAGAGAAAGAAGAGAGAGAAAGAAAACTCCCGCTGGCAAGACGAAGCCATGCAACAAACCACTGCGACAGCAAGAGACGACGAGAGAGCAAAAACTGAGGCAAGGGCCGTCACTGTTGCGATGGATCGGCGACAAGGAGGAGGAAGGTGGTCGTGCGGCGAGGAGAAGGAGGAGAAGGATCGAGAGAGGAGAGGAAGGGGAGGGGGTCGTGCGGCCAGCAGCGAGAAGGAGGAGGAAAATGAGGGTGGCTAGGGTTTTTGATAAGGGAACTAAAAAGCAATAAAAAAAAAAAAGGAGGACTGATGTGTGACTTTTGAGTTTGGGGGAGGGGAAATGACAGGCTATCTGTCAAGTGGTGGGGGAGGGAAAAAAAAAAGTAAAATAAATTTGGGGTGGAGGGAAATGAACGAGGGAAAGAAGAGGTGGACCTCTAGGTTTTTTTTTTTTTTTAATTGGAAAATTAAATAAATTAGATTAAAAAATAATTTCGGAAAATAAAAGTATTGAATTTTGAATAATGATAAATTTTAGTCATTGTAGAAAATCATGGATTTATTTAAATATATTGATTCTAATTTCTTATTAGTCACTAATTTCATCAATAACTTTTGTTAAAGTTAAAAACATGTTTCGCATTAATTATAAATACATCTTTCGAATTTCTAATGAATTGATTTATTAATATTATTATTGTAAATTCATTATAGGCTCTTTTTTAATTATTTATTTATTTATGATTTGAATCAAATTGATTAAAAATAAAAATATTCATTTAATATATAACGTGTCGCAATGTGTCGGAATTCTCTATTTTTAGAAATAACGTGTCGACGCGTCATGTCGTGTCGTGTATTGGTGCTACTTAGCTTGCAGTTTGGTTGGTTCACTCTTAAGAGGACTAGTGGGACTAGGATTGGACAGAAGACTCGATGAACTCGATGAAGGACTAGGTGGACTAAGAGGGCTAAGATTGGACAAAGATGGGTAAGGAGACAAAGTTAGATTGGACGAAGCAGGATTAGGCGACGCACTAGGTAGTGGAGGAAATGGTTCAAACCTACTATCTTCATTAGGAGTCTCCCCCTGAAGATAGTAATGGGAAGAAAAAAACAACCGGTTTTCAATAAAAATGACATCCATAGAATTAAAAACTCGATGTTTTAAAGGATCGTAGCATTTATAACCTTTTTTTTTTTTGGTAAAGGCATTTATAACCTTTTTGAATATTAGAGTATCCAATAAAAATATACTTTAGAGCACGAGAGTTGAGTTTGTTTCGGCTGTGATTATGAATAAGCACAAATGCAACACAACCAAAGACCCAATGGGAAAGATAATATTTATGGAAAACATTAGGATAAAAGGTAGACAAGAGTTGTAAGGGACTTTTATTTCTTAAGGTTTTGGAAGGAACCTGATTAATAAGATATGCAGAAGTTAAAATAGTTTCTCCCCAAAAATGCTTTGGAACTGACATTTGAAAGAGGAGAGCCCAAGTAACATTTAGGAGGTGCCTATTTTTCCTTTCGGCTACTCCATTTTGTTGAAGGGTATCAACATAGGAAGACTCCTGTTCACAAACTTCACAATGAAGATTTTCAACATCTTTAAAAATAAAGGGGAACATACTCATAAGAAGACTAAATGTTAGATGTCCTAACCAAAAATGATGAAGCCAAATCTGAGATGATTGAATAGGATTACAAGAGTTGTAAAAGGTACCATAACCCACAAGAGACCAACCACTCCTGCTCGAATCCTCAAGGTAGTAAAGCTCATTCTGTTTCTTCGCAAAACCAATCGTCCTCATTTTCAGGTCTTGCAAAATACAATGATCAATAGAGAAAAGCACCTTACAATTCAGATTTTTGGTAAGTTGATTAATGGAAAGGAGATTGGTGGACAGTTTAAGAATATGAAGGACATTGTCAAGTTTAAGTGAGGGATTCAGAGTTATGCTTTCTTGGCCAACTACGGTAATAAGAGATCCATTTGCTATGGTAATGCTCCTATTTTCTGGTGATGGTTTATAAGTTTCGAATTTAGTAGGATCATGTATCATACGGTTGGTTGCTTCTGAATCAAGAACCCATGAATTAGAGTACTGAGAAGCTATTGAGTTTTCAGAATTTAGACACACCTGACTGGACTAATGAACACATATCAGAAGACTTATATAGGGAGTCAGGGAAAGCCCTGATTTTACCAACTTCTTCTATGTTAAATATCTCCTCATTGATAGGTTTGTATTGGTCCATAGAGATAGCTTCACCTTCACTGGTCATGTGCACTTGTGGCTGTCTTTTAGCTTTGTTGAGCACTGGCATTCTTCCATGAAGGTTGAAGCAATTTTCTCTTGTATGGCGTGGTTTTTTGCAGAAACTATACCATAAACCTTCACTGTCCATTGTCTTAATTAGATCCGATCTCCTGTTTTTGTCAGGATTTGTTTCTCCTTAATTGCTTTCATGGCGGATTTTTCGATGTGTTGGTCTTCAAACATTACAGTCCCTTAGCTTTCTTCTCCTCTTACAGCAGAAAAAACTCCATTCAATAATGTTAGCCACTTTTTTCCGAGAATTTGAACTCAAAGTTGATCAAAGTTTGCATCTAGACTTGCCAAAAACTCAAAAATCCTATCTCTCTCCATATGGTTTCAGAGAGTATTAGTGTCTTCAACACACTTCATCTGTATATTCAAATTGTGATTTATTTCAAGCCAGAGACCTCTCATGAGATTATAGTATTATGTAACAGAAACAGTATCTTGTTTTGTTGGTGAAGCCTTCGTATTGAATTCATATATTACTGCTACATCTTAAACTTTTGAATAAGACTGACAAATAGCCTCCCATATGTCCTAGGCAATAGGAAGAAACATGTAGTTTTTACTGATTTCAAGTTGCATTGAGCTCCACAACCATGACATAATTGAGGAATCTTCGTCATCCCATGTTTGAAACTTGGGATCACTTTGTTTTGGACCAATGCCTTCTAGATGACTGAGCTTCCCTTCTCCTTTAAGAAACATCCTCACAATTTGTGCCCACTAAAGATAATTTTTTCCATCCAATCGATACTCCATGTTGGGAAAATCTCCAATCGATCAATTGGATAGATCCTGAAGAGAGGACCCAGTTTGGTTGGAGATAGCCTTCCTTGAATCTTCCATTCCACAACTTGAAATGACAGATTATAGTAGGAGTCTAAGAAGGGACTAAGTAACAAGGGTGGTAATCACACAATTGAAAACCAACAATAAGGCTGGTTAAGTCGGCAATAAGGCTGAAAAAATGGCTGCAATGAAGCAACAGTAGTGGGAAAAGAAACAAAGGCAAGAAATTCAGATAAAAAACTAGGCTTTGATACCATGTAGAAAAGAATCTGTGTTTTTCTTATTATCATTGAGTAATTATAAGGTGTATATATACAAGAACAGAGGACCTAAATTAGGTAAGAGACCTATTTTAGGTATAGATCCTAATTAGCCCCTAATCTCTGTCAATAGCTAATGTACAGCTAACAAAATCAAATCACATAATATCACATAATATTCCAAATAATTAGGGAGAGATTATAGGAGATTTTCCAACAAGTATATACATTGCAAATTCTGAACTATCATTCTGGCAAAGTCCAGCTCTATGCTAGAACCACCAAACAAGCTCCACGGTTACAACTGGGGGAAGAGAGAGTAAAATGTTTCCTGCACATCCAGAGGACAAAGATAACAATAATTAAGACTAGTTGTTCTAGGAAGCAAGATCCAGCAGAATCTAATGCATGATAGGTTGTGTGCAGCTCCTTATCCAATTGTGAATAATATTATGCTTGTGTACTTAATGCACAAAAAAAGTGAACTTGAGTTACCCAGTCAATAAAGAATATCAAGATTTGGTGCTCAGATAATTTAAAATAGCTTCAGTACCATCATTTACATCACCTTAAGAGCTTGTGACATCTATACTATAGATTTTTTTTTTTTTTTTCCAATGAATGGATTCAGGGAAAAAGTAAAAGATTCATCTCTGGCACCTTAACATTCATTACAGAAGAAACGCTGCAATCTTAAGGGACTTCATAAAAATGTCTGTAGAGTGAACACGACGAAGTACATGATTTTGGAGAGGAAAGATGTCACGAATCAATATACTGCTGTGACTGAATCTGAATGGAGGAGAACTTAATGTTGCCCTTAAGAACAATACAAAGCATTGTGGCAATAATTCAATGTTTCAGCATCATTAGAAAACACATATGTCCAGTACTACAAAAAGAGCCCTTTACCACGCCATGAACATAGAAGCTTAGCAAGTACCTGAAGAAGGGCAAAATGATCTGGTCTCAAAAGCTCCAACTTTAATACAGCTGCATTTCTACCCAAAAGACAAAAAACTTGCAGGTGCATTGAACCATTTAATAAGAGCGAGGCAGTCTCCTTCTGCCACATAGTTGAGTCTTAAGTATAGTGACGTATCATGCAATTCAGTTCAGTACCACCCACCAGAACAGCAGAATCAACAAGCTAAACCCATGTCTTGGTTCCATGACCTGTCCTGCACACCACCTTAAGATGGAAAAGACTACGAGCGATAAGTAATGCCAAATACTTATTGACACAAATTTTCCCATACAAAAATCCACAATTTCTGACTAGGAGGAAAAGAATTCCTTTAAGGTCCTTTTATAATTCAACTTCCAGAAGCAATTCGTACTTCATCAAGGAGATCTTCTCGCAATGTCAACCCTGCTTCTTTCATCTGATATAGAAGTTTAATGGCTTCAATTGAGAGACCATGCCTTATGTAACCCTTGATCATGGCATTCCAAAATACAATGCCCTTCTTGTTTCCAACCATCTCAAAAACTGTCCTTGCGTCTCTCAATAAACCCAATTGTGCATACATATCAAGCAACCCACTCTGCACAAACGCATCTGACTCCACTCCAACCTTAATAGCTTTAGCATGAACCTGCCGACCACATTGCCCATCATCCTTAACTCTGCCACATGCCTTGAGAACACTCAAAAACATGGATCTACTCTTCTGAATTCCCTCCCTCTCAATTTCCCTGAAGTTACTAAAGACCGTATCATACTGATGTCCACTGTAGTCATATGCAAGTTTGGCTGTCCAGATAGCGGAATTGTGGCTAGACAATTGCTGAAAGATAATGTCAGCACATTCCGGGCACTTGAATTTCCCATAGAAATGGATCAACAACCTAGGCAGGGGATTCTCACCCCCACTACCCTGCTTCAATAACCAACCATGAAGTTGCTCACCAAGATCCTTATTCGCACAATGTACACAAGCCTTCAATATACACACAACTGTCCACAAAGGAACTTCACTCACATTGATACAGCAAAGCATCCTCACAAACAGTCTCATAGCTTCCTCATACTCACCCTCTTCCATATAACCGACAATCAAGATAGCCCAAGAGCTGACGTCCCTCTGGAGCATACCCTCAAACACTTTGCAGGCACTAACCAAGCAACCGCAGGACACGAACATTAGCAAGAAGCGGTTAAGCAAATGCAAACCGGGTCTCAACCCGCTACGCCTGATGTGTTTATGGAGCTCCAATGCTCCGGCCGAGTCGCCATTTTCCGTGCACTCCTTGATCAACGAAACGTAGACATCGGGCGAAACAGTCACGCCGAGGCCATCCAGCAAGCGCAAAACGTCCGCGGCCGCACCGGAGGCCCTGTTTTTCTTCTTCTGGGTCGGAACCTTACGACCTTCGGGGGCGGGACGGGGGTGAATTGTGGAAGCATCCGTTCGTGGGGTTGGAGATTGGAGTTCGAGAGGGCGAGTGCGTAGCTTTCTGGGGCTGCGAAGGGGAAGATGGAAAGGAGCGGGGCTCGACGGAGGATGAGCCTCGGTGGTGCTGGTTTTGGCGACCGTCAAGGCGCGATTTTTAGCCGTGCGCAGGTGAAGAGAAGTTAGAGGCGGCGGTTTTGGAAATGGCGGCGACGATGACGGCGATGCCATCTTCGGGGGAGCGAGTGACAGAGCCCGGACAGCTCAAGAAGTACTCCGCGGTGTACGACTTCGTACTCGAAAGACGACTGAAACGGGAAAGAGAAGGAGCGCATCAGCCTTTTTTAATTCAACAACCCAATCGTTTCTTGATCTTTGCTTGTCTTTTGCTTCCTATTTTTCCTTCAATTAGGATTTCACAACTCACACGGTCTGCCTTTTTCAAAATTTGATATAGTTGATATTTTGGAGAATACAAAAGTTGAGGTACGAAAGTGCAATCGAATCTTTAAATTTACAAAAAAAATGAGATCAAATCCTAAAATTTATCGAATTTATGCAATTGAAATCTTTCATTAATTATATCCAACTTACCTAATTGAAAATGTTGACGTGACTTTTTTAAAATATTATTTTCTCTATCCTATGTGGCGACTTTTTTAAATATTAAAAATCAAATTTGAATTAATACAATGTCACTTTAGTCATAGTCATGTGATCACCATGCAAGAGAAAGAATGTTTTAAAAAGTCTAGTTAACATTTTTCATCAGCCCACTTGAACAAAATTAACAGGAGTACTCGATCACATCATTTCGACAAGTTTTAGCATTTTATTGGATTTTTTCAAGTTTTATGAATTAATTGCATTTTTGTGATAAGTTTGAGAACTTACATTACTATTTTCCCTTTTATTTACATTTGATGGCTTTTCAAATTTTTTAGGGAAATTTTTTTAAAAAAAAGAAGAAGTATTTGCTTTTTTTTAAAAGGAAATTGATACAAATTGTCCCTTAAAATTTTACTTCGCTTTTCAAGATATAGTCATTTGCTTCTATGTTACTATTGTTAGTTTTTTACTAATGTTCCCATTCAAGTTATTTTCTTTATACTTTTTAACTCATGAATTTAATTTATGAATGTAAAGGATCTTCCTAATTTAATTAAATTGTATTGATTATTGTTTCATCAATCACAAGTGATTTTTTACTTTTCATTGCTTTACTATGTACAAGATATATAAAGTTATGAGTTATACATTAATTTCGCAACTTGAATATGGATAGTTGCCATGATAATCTCTAGATATGAGGAAAAAAAATTAGGAGATACATGAGGTTGATATATATTTTTTCATAACATTATTTTCCATGTTTTGCTTTTTTGTCTCAAGTGCATTTTCGTAAGCTTACTTAGTTATATCAATTGCTTATTCTAATCGCATTATGTGAGCTTTGATCACATAGCTATAACAATCAACATGTAAGCATAATAGGTCATCTTGTAATAGTTCATTTTATAAAGTCCTTAGAGAATTAAGTGAAACTCTATATCATGAATTTCTCCAAATCACTCACCTATTGGAGGCATCTTGCTCTAATACCATTTCTCACGAGCTAACAGATCTTCGCCTGCGAAATAGCTTGTGCAACACTTGGTAAGCCAAGAACATCAAGCCAGTTTTTCTTCTTAAGTTATTCATGAGAACAGTATGGCGAATATCATCCTCGTATCAGATTGTACCATGCCCAATTTAATTTGGACATTCAATCCTTCAAGCGAGACACATGGAACACTTGGACACAATAACCGGTTTCAATCTGCCATAAACTCATCAAGAGAGGGACATCAGCTCCCGATCAATTTATGCACAGGAAATCAATCTCATTTTCAGAGCTTCATAGAGATATAATCATTCTATCATAAAACTCCTAACACAAACACCATGACACCACTCCCATAAACCCGGTTGTATAATTCATTTTGCAACACTCACTTTTCATCCCGACGCCACTAACTCCACACGTAAGGGTACGTTAGTATGGGAGAATTCTCGCATCACTCCAGTCTCTGACACATGCATTTCTCAAGGAAAGATGCTCATTCTTTTGCCAATAGAAGAAAACATTCGTCGTTAAATGCTCAATGAAAACACTCTGGATCGTAAATGACAGATTTTTATACACGAATTGGCATTTGTCGAGATACTGTTTGCCGGGAAAGATTGAATAGAATCATAGACCAACTTAATCGACCACAAATATAAGAATTCGTGTCTGTGGGCTCCAAAAAGACACAAAAGAATAATCTTGCTTTCGTTGGTTGAAAGACATCTGTGATTAGTACCCAATGCTTCCATCAGAGTGCAATTGAATGAAGAAGGCATAGTTGTGAAACGATGCAAAGTGAAAATTATTCTTACAGATGATATGCTACTTCAAATAAGATGCCAAGGACAGCTTTTTCAGCTTGTCAAAGATTTGTTTCTCTAGGAACATAAACAATTATGATCCTTTTTCCTACTGTTACATGAGGAGCAATACTTCCTGAAGAAACTATCTCACGAGAAACAGAAACAGAAATTAAAAAATAAAATGCTTTCAGTCAATGTATAGCTTTGAAGAGAACCGTGTCCATAAAACAATCAGTGGCCATGCATTGCTCTAGACAGGGACCGCACGAAACTCCTGGAGGACATGGCAGTGACTCGACAACTTAATTGGAAGCTTCTGGTTCCCAAAAGCTTTCACCTTGTTAATCTTTAGCTCCAACCCACCAATATAGCAGTAGTATGTTATCGCACTCAAATGACTGGTTCACATAAGTACCTGACTCTCCTAGTCATGCTGGGTAACTGCAGTCACATTCGGTTGAATTTGCCAAAATATGTACAAGTCACCTGTGCAGTGACTAATGACAATAAAGAAGAAAACTGTGCCAAAAGTCCCAAGTCCTGGACCCTGTGAAGATCTTTTCTCTCTTGAGGCATCACCAAAAGCCATGCAAGGGATGGGCTCAGGTCGAATCAGCATCTTTAGATCAGACTGCACCTGAAGATGGCATGTGACCTGGATGAATCCTAGTAGGTAAAGGCCTGGCAATGAGTCCATTACTTATCCAGCCCACCATCTCTGCATCATCTTTGACATGCTTAAATTCCCTCTGCACATACTCCAATGATACACGTAACCTTCCACTGGCTCCGCAGTCACGAGTGACACTTGTGGCCATAATTCCAGCGTTTCTCTCCAACCAGTACAGATAATTGACATGGAATAATGACTTAAGCATGTCTTGTGGTGATGAGTTCTCCTTCAGCACAACCTAATTCACACCAATATCCTTAATTGTCAATAAAATTTAACGGACATAAGGAAAGTCCTAAACCAACATGGTTCTTCTACCCATTACAAATGAAGCACAAAGGCTTAATATTACATGAAGAGTGCCCATTTTCAATTAACCAAGTCTCCAACCTTAATCTGGTAACTTTTGTACTTTCACAAAGTCCTTTGGATTGGTCAACCTAACTACAAAGTACCCCTTCATCAATAAGCAATTGATGGAGATCAGGAATTTAAAGGGTGTGCTGGATGACAGAGAACAATAAAGCTAGATATGATATAAGGGAAGGAAAAGCGAATCATCCGCTCTGGGCAATAATATACAAACTTTACTTACACAAAATTTGCCAAGGTACTCTGTCAGAATGTAGCCTTCGTTTCTGAATAAATCAAATAGTGCCACGACATCCTCCTTTTGGCTGATAACATCGCTGAGCTTGGAACCTAGCTGCAGCCGGCGCTCTATTTGAGCAGCTGCTTCCTTCGCTTCCAGAGTTAGTGCACTGGTTTGTGCCTACAGTGAAAATTATTGACAAGATTCCAACAACTCAATTATTCAAATCCCCATTTTTGTATGGTTTTCGCTATTCTTTAATAGATATCAAAGTCTCCGACCCAAAAAAAAAAAGAAAAAAAAAAGACGATGCTAAAGTCATTTGAGAATTTGATCAAGGAATAGGTCATTTAAGAGGCTGCAACAGAAACTGTCGAATCATGACTTGGAAATTTATCATCAATACATATTTAGATCGGGACAAGTGACCAAGTAATTAATAAGCAGCTATGGCATAGCTACCTCAGCATAGACAGAAACTTGAAAATGCACACAAAAACATCAACAACAAATTCAGGCTACAAAGAATTGAGAGTGTTGAAGTCCCAGAGACCAGAGCTACAAGCATCTGAGACAAAATGATCTCAAGGAAAACTAGCTCTAGCGTCCAAGCCAATATGAGATACAAGCACAACACTCTTGTATGCATAACTGAAACCTAGAATAAGAGAAAGCGATCAGTCATGATCTTCCTAATCATTCAACAAAGCTCTTCAACCTTAAAACATTCAAATGCTTGGAAATCTGAAATACCATTAGAAGTAGCTAACTAGTAGCAGATATAAGTACACTAGAAGAAAGATACAACTCTCACCTTTTTCAATGTTCCATCGAGATAGGGCAGAGCTGGGATAAGTGGTTCTTCATCATTGACCTCTTTAACTGAAGGTGCTTGACCACTCAGTAGGTACTCACTGAAAACCAAACCTGATCCAGAATTTACAGAACACCAAATGCCACCTTTAGTATAAATTGTGAGCTAGGATATTATCAAAACTTCCGTCTACTTTTATCTTGAGTAGATTCAATAATCCCTCCTCACACAATTTTACCAGCTACCAACTTGGACGAGAACTGTACTTGAGAAGTATGCACTGGAAAGCATTCCCAAGAATGTAAATATGTCATCATCACCTTAAGGTCTACGATCAAATGAGAAAGGCATAATCCAGAGCTTAGTAGACAAATGAAAACATTTCAAAGTGATTTCTTTTAGGATTAAGGCATAACAACTATTTGCAAGTTAATCAAGGCAACTTCACTTTCAGCTTCATAGGAATAATCCAGTTCGAGTCGTCCAAATTGAGAGTGAGGTCAAAGTTGCATATCGATACTAGTTGGTTTGCAAGCCTATTGGAGCATCGTACTTCGTGTCTCATTTTTTATTTTAGATTTATACATGAGTGAAGGAGCACCTGAACAACCAGTGACGTTGTAACACAAGGAATGCTTTACAGTCAAAGACCAACATGTTTAGATAATGAGTATTGCAGGAAAAGTGACTGTGAGGACCTCAAGTCAAGGACAACATGGATAAATCTCGTACAAAGTAGTTTGCAGCATTGAAAGATGGCCTTTGGATGCTTCCATTAGAAATTGGGGTTATTGGGGAGGTGCATATAGAAAGAGGCAAAAGAAGACCTAAGACAAGGAGATATAAAAAGGTTCTTATAAAGTATAGAAAAAAGGCCTAGTGATGACAAAGAATTGCACTCGGTTGACTCCACTTAGGGAAATGAGCTTAGTTGCTGTAATTAATATTCAAGCTCCTGGCTCAGAGTGAGCTTGATTCTTACACAATAGAATCAAGCAAACTTCAGTAAATCAAACCAAAAAAAAAAAGAATCATTGATTCATTTCAAGCAATGCAAGAAACTCCATCTGCATACGGTCAATACTAGTAATTTAACGTGCAACAAGACTTGTCCTGAGGCAATTGCTGTTTTTGATTGTCTTAGGCAATTCTTTTGACTTGGGAAAGTATATTGAAGGTTTATGATTGTGGCAAAATTTATTGAGCTTACTCCAACCACAATGGCAAAATCTATCATTCAAACTGACAAACTGCTATGACATTTATTTGTAATAGAACATGCTCTATAACTGTTTTGGGGCCAACATGACTGGGAATTGTACCCGAAGAACTCAGACTAACACTTGCCTCTTCATTGTGACAATGACATAATGGAAGACAAACAAAAACTAGTTATTTTTCTAAGGATCCATGAGCTATAATCTGAATCAAGTACACAATTCTATACATCGTTGATATTTTGAGGCCTCCAAAGAAACCTATCTACCTAAACTTCTGAATGACTAGATCATGTAAGGGCCTAATCAACAGAGGAGGACAGATTCTTTTTTTTTTCATTGAAACAAATTTCATGATAATTCACGTATACAAACAAAAGGATAAGGACTTACTTCCACGATAAGGATTTAAAGTCCTCAGATGAATCGATTGGTATGACTTAAGATTGCAGAACATGTGGACCCAAGTCACCACAGTAAAAGAAGCAAGTGCAAGAGGCGTAGAGGAGCCTATGGCATTTGCCAATACTATACCAAGTGCGATACCAATAGACTTGCTCACCATTCCTTGTGCCTCACCCTTGGCAATTACCTACAGTCAACACTAACATTCAGAACTGAACACGACTCATTAGCAGTAATGCACAATGGTGTCAGCACACAAATACAGGTCAAAGGGTATAAATTAAGGATGTACATCCTCTTGAAGCAGATATTTTTACCAAGATAACAATAAAAGAGACAAAGCCAATAGAAAATGCACTCACCTCAGCGAAGTTCCTCTGTGCAGCAAAGCCAGCATAAAAGCAGCTCCTAGTGGACGCCTGAGAAGGAACAAATTCAAACTTTCAGTAACTGTGACATTATATTATCTCAGTATGATAATACATAAAATATGCAAGACAAACTAAGTAGAAAGAAAATAACCACCCCTTATTACCCATGCTCCAGCACTTGTGCATTGCAATTAGGTTACCCCTTAAAAAGGGAGAATACTTATTAATGATTACATATCAGTCAGGAAAGGCAGACAAAGAAGCAATTGATCCAAAAACAAAAGAGACACCTTAATAACTCATCAGAAAAGTTATGAATAAATTGAGAGAAACAAATCTCAGGAAAGGAATCCAATTATGGTGGAGATAACAGGTTGTAATTAAAGTAGCCCATATACATTCCCAAAGGGCTCGGTCTCAGCAAAAATGCTGCCAGCAAAGCAAATAATGTAAGAACAAGTGATTCTAACTTCCAAAGAAACAAAGCAAACAAGCACAATGTTCAAACATGGGACAAAAAGGTTAATAGAGATGTTCATTGTTATATCGAACAGAATAGCCAATATTGTAGAAGGTCCATCAATTTATTTCTGCAAGATACAGACAAGGATTTTATTGCATCGATTGAGATGGCAGGGAGCATTAAAAAATGCAAATGTATCTGACTATTTGAATGAGTAAATGGTCACAACTCAGAATTCCAGGATTCTCCTTAAAGTAATTTCACTTCCTTCAAGACTGGATAAGCAAGATCAATCTAAGAACAAGAAGCTTAATCTTCTATAGTGATTGTCTGATGTGTTAGAAACAACCGTCTTTCGAACTAGCATAAGAAAGAAACATAGAGGCTGATAAATATCAATTTGCAACAAACGCGCAACTTCATAACCACCTGAATGAGAGCAGCTGCTGAGCGTCCTGCTCCTGCAACAGCACCAATGAAAACAAAAAGATGTGGGAAGGCAGGAGTCAACATTTCCATTCCGAAGGCCGCATTTTCCAACAAATCAGCACAAAGCCTCCACCCCTTAGGATGGACATCAAAATGCCGTCCAAATTTCGAGAGGAAAATCTTGCTGAGGTATCCAATCCCATCCTTCAGCACCCAATTCACAGCAGCAGCTGTAGGAATAGCTCCTTTTCCTAAACCAACAGCATAAAGCAAGGCCTACACAAATAACATATCATACGTACATAACCACAAGGCATCCGACAATTGCAACAAAAAAACTTTTGTCATGTTGCTGAGTAAATGCTGTAGAGGATGAATTTTTAGGAAAATATATATTATATTTCTTGTAGTAAGTGAAATAGACTTGCAACCTTTGGTTTCAAAAATCTACACTTTATATGTTTCAGTTCTGTTCTTCAGCTCTTCTGGTGACAAACTTTTGCATACATTTTAGGAGAAGAATTCAATATTCTCTTTGTTAATTCTAGCGGTTTGTTGTTAGTCGATTTGTCCTTTAAGAACCTTGCTTGCTTGCCATTGCCAGTAAATCTCTCGAATCACCAGCAATATTGGGGGCAAATTACATCACTCAAAATCAGTCCCAACGGAGGATAAGCGATTACCAATTACTCTCCTCTTCCTTTCTCTCCTTCATTTCAGACCCAACTGAAAGTTGAAGCTCCATCCCACAGCTATAAATTGTTTTTCAGAATAAATGAGCTTTTTTTCTTTTTTTTTTTCATCTTGTAATAGTAAATGAGATTATCTGGCCAAACCAACCAAAATTCCTAATGCGATAGTTATGAGGGATATCTCCATAACCAGTTCCAGCTTGTTCCAAGAAGCAATTACAACCACTCATAATGTTAGCAATTACCCCAATAGGATGCAAAAGTATACTCTTTCCTGCATTAAACAGGCGCTCTAAAAGCATCATTAACAAGTTACAAAGTAACACACGGCTTTAGAGCTATATCAAGAAAACACATGCCCTACCTGAGTGGCAAGAACACCACTGATTTGACTCGCAATGCCTTGAACTCCTCTCCAAAGAGAATAGTCCAAATAATCACTGGTGACGCTGTCGGGAAATCCTTCAGGAAGCATCAACCGCATGAACAAGCCCCTGCACTGCAACCGCAAGTTGGGGAGAACACCGGGAGTAAACAACTCATCATCTCCGAAACCGAAGCCGCCTGGCGAAGCAACCACGAAAGCGTCCTCGTTGCGAGGATCGCGGACAAGCTTCGTCCACTTGCCTCCCTGCACTTCCCAAATGACACCTTCCTCTTCCTCCTCCTCATCCGCGAGAGCAGCTCTCGCCAGCGCCGAAGCGGGTATCCGAAACGCGCAGAAATGAGAAACGACCGAAACGATGACGAACAAAGCCGACTTGTTCGCGAAGCCGCTCCTGCCGGTCAGCGCGCGGGAGCAGAGAAAGAGAACGAGAAGTCGACCGACCGGAGAGCCTCCGCCGCCGCCGCCGCCGCCGTCGTGATTCCACCACCCGGAGAATCCATCAGACCCGCCGAAACCGCCGCCTCCGCCTCCTCCGCCGCCGGGAATAGAGGGCTCAGGGCTCCGGGGAAGCGAGCGCCGCGAAGAATCGGGCGGTCAAGGGAGTTGACTTCGATGGCTTGAGAGGGAATGGCGGGAACGAGAGGGAGCACCTCGGCGGCGGCGCGAGGACGAGGTCGCCGCGGCGGGGACGCTGCGGGGGGAGAGGCGGAGAGAGACGGAGGAAGGGAGCCTGCAGGCGCAGGCCATTGTCTCGCCGCCGCCGCCGCCGTCCTCGACCCTGATTCCGACGCCTTTCCGCCTTGGCTGCCGAAGACCGCGGCTCGTTTTCCTCCCCGTTCGATTGCGTTTCGAGTTCTACTTACCTACCTTTCGAATAACGATACAAACCTCTGAAGTAAATTACATTTTCGGTCCATGTACTTTTCCAAGTGTCCCATTTTAGCCCCTGTACTTTCTCTTTGGAGTGATTCTACTTCCCGTCCCATCGATTGACTAGACTCGAGGTGCGATTGCTCGTGTTTCCATGAACTTGACTTTATTAGTTTCGTAAAAATATTTTTTAGATAACTTAAGAAAATGATTTAACGAAAAATATTTACTTTAAATTTAGAAAAATGATATCTTCTTTCAAAAAATTATATAACCTTTTTTTCAAAAGATCGACCAAGTATTAATGCTTTGACTCAAAATTCTATATTTTGGGACGAGACTAAGGCCTTACCAATCCGATAAGACTCTAGCACTAATTTTGATAAAATTGAGACCTTGCTAGAAAAATCATATTTTCTTTTGTATTGTTTAGTTCATTTTAAGGAATAAGCTAAACATTGAAAATTATTATTATCTTCACGGAAAATATTTTTCAAAAATGTCACATTTTTCATGAAACAAACGCAGCTTAAGTTTTGTTGTAACATAATATAGGGATTAATTTTGTTGAAGCAAGACAAATAAAAGTAAAGATGGTAAGTCTTTAGAAAAGTTGTCAACTTAAAAATAAGTACACATTATTAAGTAAATAGAGTGAGAGTTGTTAGCTCGAAACTAATTGGTAATGTTAATTGGAAAAAAGTTGTTGAGTCACTTAAAGCAAGACGATGGTAAGAAAGATAAATGAAAATTGATAAAAGATAAGAAAAATCAGTAATTTGCTAAACAAAGATTTTGTACTTGCATGAAAATGCCGGTAAGTTCCAACAAGTTATTGTGAATCAAATGATCAGCAACCTTTTTCCTCCCCTAATTTTTTTCACGCGTGCCAACTCCTTCAAAAATTTAAGAGCACGGAAGGAAACGGCAAAATCATCCTAATTAGAGACATAAAATGACCACTCAACCGGATGTCAGCACATAGAGTGGTCCGCGCTTGTTTGCGGTTGCCTTTTGTCCCGCAAGAAATATATGAGTTTGGAGTAAGTGGCCCACGTCATGAAGACATGGATTAGGGGGAAATTATTAAAAGGAAAAATCAATTTAATTCTAAATCTTTATTCTTCTTTTTTTGTCAAGCCAATATTAAACTTTTTTGTGATTGTGCTAATTCATTTATTCAGCCAATTTTGACTAGCCGATATTGATGTGGGTGCCATTCAATGAATGTTGACGTGGACAATTTTTTTTAATAAATATTTTGTTGACTCTCTCTCTCCACCCCCTCCCCCTCCCCCTCCCCCTCCTTCCTTTGGCCAACCAACTAGAGAAAGAGTACCGGCGAGGTTAGCCTCACCATGGCTAAGCAAGGCCTTAGTAGATTTGGCGAGGTTGCAACTTGCCCATGGCCAACAAGGCATGCCTAGGCCAAAGGCCATGTGAGGTTGGGCCCTTCAACCTCACAGTTGCTAGCGAGGCATAGCCTCATCGAATCTAGCGAGGTCAAGCATTGCCATGGTCGACAAGGGCGAGCTTCACCCAACCAAAGGTAGCCATCGCCTAAGGCTACGTGAGGTCGGGCCTTGCACATGGTCGGCAAGACCAAACTCTCACTAGATCTAGTGAGGGTGAGCCTCGCCTAGCCACTGGTAACCCTCGCCAAAGGCCATGTGAGGTTGTGCCTTGCCCATGTCTAGTGATGCTTGATCCGTGAGCCCAGCGGGTGGCCTAGCTAAGGTCGCCTAGCCATGGCTAGGCTTCCCTGAGCCCAGTGAGGTCCCTCGCCGGCCCTACTTTTGGTTGATCACCGGTGGTGACCAGCTGGAGAAAGGAGAAGGAAGTGAAGACAAAAAGAAAGAGAAAGAAAAAAATTTAAAATGAAAAAATTATTTAGAAAATTGAAAATATATATTATTAAAAAATTATCCATGTTAGCATTGGTCGATCAAAAAACTAGAAATTTTCTAATTGTAACATATTTACAAACTTTTAGAATTGAATTGGCAAAAAAAAAAAAAGTTTAAAACTTAAATGTAAAAATTACAATAAATTTAGAGCATTTTGGTAATTTTTCTTTTTAATGGTTTTTTTCTTTAAACAAATTGAATCATCAGAATGGGCTTTTC
This sequence comes from Eucalyptus decipiens, assembly GCA_014182575.1. NCBI lineage: Eukaryota > Viridiplantae > Streptophyta > Magnoliopsida > Myrtales > Myrtaceae > Eucalyptus > Eucalyptus decipiens. The sequence continues at coordinate 42,090,037 of CM024612.1, read as the reverse complement.
TTCACGAATTTTGCTCCAAACCTACTTGCCTAACCAAAGTTCTTCCGAAAGACGATAGGTAGACAAGGATTAACTTAGCATCCTACCAATAAGGAAAATATAAAAATATGACGAAAATGCCATTTTTAGTGGATTTGGGAAGTTTTGATAATGGTCAATAATTTAAATTTTGATTTGCATAAGATATGAAATATTATTTCAAGATAAAATTGCGGATGAAAAATTATTTAAAAAATTGAAAAGAAAATAAATTATGCTTCTCCTACAATGTTTTGTAGTTACATAACGAATGTGTTTTACAAGCAATTCCTCTTCCTATGTGTTCGTAAATTTCAAAATGCGATAAACGTGTTAAACAAGTAATAAATGATGAAAAAATATGTCATAGCAAAGAGATTGATGATGGATAAATCAATTAAATATTAAAAATGGACTAATTCTAAAATAAATTTAATAGATCAAAACAAAATTGAAAATAAATTAAAATTAACAATCTTAAAAGAAAATTTTGGAATTAAATGTAGTAAATCAATTAAATAAATATGTTAGAATATACAATTTCACCATAACCACTATATATGAATTTCAGATTATTAATATAAGAATGATATTAAATATGTGATAGTGGAATTTCCTAATTTATTTACTATTCTATTTATAGGTATAGTAAACCTACTCAATTTACCAATCCACCAAATTTCTATTTGAATTAAAATAAATATAAGTGCATTAAAATATGTGAACATTCTTGATTGACAATGAATCTTTTGAATCACCTTATTATCAAAAAATATACAAATAATATAGTGTAATCTCTATCCACATTTAATTCATGATTATATATTATAAGAAGCAATTGCATGTTATCACTTCTCAATCTCAAGCATGCACATTTGATCATTCAAATGGTGGTTAATTACGTAAAAGTATTAAGCACAATAATATATAACTCACATAAATAAAATCAATTGCAAAATATAAAAATCATGAAATTCATATCATCATGGTCAAGTTACATCATAGCCCTAACAAAAGAAAATTAGAACATAATAAAAGAGAAAATAAAATTATGAATTAAACCCAACATCTTAAATCAAAGAATAAGAATTCCATCACCACTTTTGTCTTATCTTAATACTTGAAAAACTCCCAAGAGCAATGAAATTCGATCTAAAAGTAAAAACTTAGCTATCTCTCCAAGTTTTCAATGTTCTCCTATTATAGGACACATCTAAGGCTCCTATTATAAGGCAATTGCTTATTTTTCACACAAAATTAGAGAATAAATCATAGAATCCTTGATTTGATAACTACATTCCAATGCTTTCTGATTTGAATTCTTAAGTCACAAAATTATTCATTTTCTTTTTTTCCATTCTTTTTCTTATTTTCTCCATACCTTATTATGCTACATAAACAAGGAGAATTTGAATAAATAGAAGGAAATCCAAATATTTTCTTACATATATTGCATTATTTATTATCTAAAATAAGTCAAATAACTCTATTTTTATAGAGTTATCACTATGCATATACAACAGTGTTGCACATGAGACATTTATCCAATTTTTCCCAACAATACATCATTTGATAATGGGAAAATTCTAAATAGAGCCTAAAATGCTCTTATTTTCTTAAAAAATCGAATTTTTGTATTTTTTTTTTTCTTTAGTTTTTTCATTGGTCAAGGGCATTTATCTAGTTGTCTTTTCTTTTTCACTTTTTTTTCTTTTATCCGGTATCGGATGTCAAGCGATGGCCAGCCATTGGAGAAGGCTAGGCAAGGGTTGCCGAGCGCTTGTTGAAAAGAAAAACAAAAGAACAGAAAAAAGAGAAAAAATAATAGAAAATAAAAATTAGTTGACAAAAAATGTCCCTTTACAAGCTGGAATATCTAGTCGGCTAATGACTAGCGAGGTTAATGCATTATTGAAACTAATATGATCACTCCAAACTCTTATTTGAAATTAATATGGCCACTTCAAGTCATTATTTGAAATAATGTCTACTTCAAGCCCTTACTTAATAAAATGAGGGTACTTTAGGCCTTTATTTAGAATTTTCCCTTTTATAATTGATTGCTACAAATAAAGTCTAGAAAATTAGCAAGAGAAAACGCACAGCTAAGGGACTGCGGTGAAGAACTATATATAGTCTAGCGCTATGGTTCTGAAATAGTACTTAGGTGACGTAGAACTTCGGCCGGCCCGACTTTTTTTCTTATAAAATAATTGCCTTGTTATATTGACTTAAGTTAATTTTTTTTTTTTGGAGTCTACTTGGGCCAAAAAAAAAAAAAAAAAATGGCCATCTACCCCACATGCGTTGACTTTCCAAGATATCCCAACTCTCTTGCGAACAGGAAGTCATCCTCCATCGCAGGACTGAGCAATTAACTTTTACTTGCCTTATTATTCTATTTGGGGAAGAGGAAGTGATTTATAAAATAATCCGTTAAAAAATCTAATTTAATCTAATTTAATCTAATCTAATTGCAATATAAAACTCGAAATGATTGCGCGTGTTGGTCTCGAAAGATGCTTCTTGATTTAAGCACATGATGATGTTTCTCATATATAATTTTCTTCTTTTATGCTGAGAATATTCGTACTCTTGTTTTATTTATAATAATTAATTAACAATACGTAACCGCTGACAAAGATAATTAGACTACAGTAATCAGACCATAAAATCTCGTATAATTGTTAATTAGCATTTACTGCTAATTTTAATTTGTCTTTTTCTTTTTCAGTGGCATTATTAATCTGTCTTAAAAATTAAAAATTTCCCGAAAATTGAAAACCAGATGCAATGGTCAAAACAGACTGGAGTCAGAAGAAAACTGAACTTTCACAACCAGTATTGAGATAAAGGGAGAAAATGAAGTGAAAAATGTGTCGTGTTTTTGTAACAAGAATGTTGAAAACACGGTACCGAGCACGTTTCTTAGCGAGGCAAAAGAATTGTGCATGAAAACCATTTCGCAAGAATTGAATCCGGCGCCGTCAAATGTGGTAAAGCTGTATCCAAAACAGAACGTACTCAACAGATCACGGGAAGAACAATGTCTCCAAGCAAGAGTTGAGTGTCAAGAAAGCCATTGCTTCCGAGTTCTTGATCTATACTATCGTTGTATCGCATCTTATACACATACAAAAGTTGGGGACTGATTGGACTAGCTACTCTGGCCTTGAGATTATACAGCCTCGGATTGTTTCAACACTACCAAAAATGCCATTCAGAGAGAGAGAGAGAGAAGGTGGGGGGGGTGAGAGAATGTTAAGGGCGGAGATCAACCAATTAAGGGGCAGAGTACAACCTAAGGAACTGTCAAATGATTATGCCCCATGGACTTCCACGAAGCTTCCAGCCGCAGCAAATGCAGTTTCTCGACAAATGGTTCCAAAATCTCCGCCTCTTCTTCCGGTGCAAATGCCATACAAATGCTAAGTTCTTGAACTGCCTCCCCGTAGTCCCTGGAATTACAAGCGTAAGAAGGTCATCGACATGAAGGGAATATAGTCTTTATCAAGGAAAATCGGTAGCGGTTCATACTTGTTGTAATACAACATCATCCCGTGGTCCCTCCTCAGAGCCCAGTTATGCGGCTGCAGAATTAATAATCTTTCGGAAGCCATAATAGCCAACCTGTCAAGTTTCAATTCAAACGCCATGATGAAGTTACTTGACAGAGACATGAGGCAAAAATAATAGAGACTTGAGAAAAAGTCGAGTGAGGGTGACCAAGGAAACTGTACATTGACAGAAGAAAGCTTGCTGTTTAATCCATTAATGCCAAATTATGAGAGCAAATATTTGCTATGAAATAAACAGATGACTGATAAGCATACATAGAGTAAAAGACTACTCGGTCTATCTTGAATTGCAGTATAAAGGATGATTAATGAAAGCAACTGCATATAAATCAATATGCCCTCAGGGGACCAACAGGGACAAGTTACCAATACTGACTCATATCAATTCTTTGGCAGCTACAGACCTTCATAGCTATTGTGAAGAAAACCTGAGATTACAATATCGAGAACCATGTGTCTAGTAGCATTTTATTGCATTGCAGAGACTTTGAGTTTATTACCATCACATAACTGCACGTCAAAAACCAAGACATCTGCTCAAGACTATAGATATGAAAATTAGAAATGCATTTCCAAAACTGAGGGGATAGAACTAAATGAAAACAAAGCTAAGAGGAGGAGGAGACATGCCAATTACCAAGTTAGGACAACTTTGCATTGAGGCCAGTAATTTACAAGTAAAGGCACGCAGATGGTAAATAATCAAGTTGAGGGCAGAGTTAGCATTGATGTGAAGCCAAACCCTTTAAAACAAGAACTTAACAAAGCAAAAAGACCATCATGATCTATAGCATGACTCATATGCCAGCAGCAAAAGGGTATAAAACAATATTTTGGTTGGTGCAGTTAGAAAAATAGAATACAGTACAGAAACTCCTCCGGTGCTAAGATGGGAATTTGAAAGAAGGCCATGTGCTCTATGTACTTTCAGATTTTTGTACTCTATACAACTCATGTTTTCATTATATTTAAGACATGACAAAAAAGCCCCTTTTTATTTAAAGAGTATTTATTATTTGCATTCTTATTCGGGTTGCGTGACAAATTTTGACGCGTGATTGTGAAACTAATTTCAATAAACATATGATCTGTCTCTTGTCAACCGCATCTCTATTTCATAAAGGAAAAACAACACAAGAAACATCTACAGGTGCACAAATTTTGAGTGTCACTCAACAACCAGTCTTATCAGAAAGCAAGGCGAGACTTGCAACATTAAAACAATTCAATTGGTTTATATTGATGCTTATAGAAACTACTCTGTTGATACTTATTCAAGCATGTTGTACTTGGCATTAAACATAAAAATCAAAACCAAATTAAAATTGTGGCGAGATCATAAACTACTGCAGATGCTTCATGATTATAGTTCTGCACAACGAAAATTTGGTTGTCTCAGATGACAAATCTCATTTTCCATAAAAGATGCAACCAAATGTACAGACAGCACACTTTTCATGCACTTTCATATTTTCGATTTTCACAGAGAACTAATGAGCAATGTCAAAACAAAATGTGCCGTGGGAAAAAGCTAAAGACTGAGTCACAATCATACAAAAGAAACAAAGTATTACCTAAGATCTTGGGGCCTCAGCACACAGGCATTTGAATTATCAAACTTGTTGGATTTTTCAGAAGCATAGTCAACAAGCCTAAGAGGAGTAGTCAACATCAGCCCATGATTCAGCCTCGAAGCGCGTTTCCAATGAAGCCTCTGCAATTTTTTCAGGCATAAATCATGAAATTAGTAGACAGACACTGTGAAATGAATAAGACAGGAACGTAATGAGGAAATCAAAATCAAGTAACAAATGCAGGCTGTTGCAAAACTTACGATCAAGTTTGCCAAAGCAATCCCAATGATATCCCTGTTTGAAGCTATCTCAAGTCCTAAAAGTGAATTGCTAGTTAAGTCTGATGCCCTAGATTTAGGGTCATCAACACACCTTCCATTGACAATAGCAAACAAGCTCTTTCCATTAGTTACCTTGAAGAGCTCCTGCAGTCGGAATACAATACATAAATATATAATCAGTCATAAGATATAAAGATCCATCACATTGCAATTAAATCAGCAGTCAACACACCTCTGGATTCCCAGTTTGGGGCCATATCAAAAAATCTTCCCCGACACGAGATCCCACGATGGTCAGACCAAGTCTTCGACAAACCTCAATGTAAATAATGCTAAGCAAAATTGCTGTCAACAAGGGAAGTATGAAGTGAATGGTCAGCCATCAGTTCTAATCAGATTCAAGGAAAGGCATATCTCACGACATCTATATCCAAATTCAAAGAAATGGGATATGAGGTGCACAAGATATGCAGAAAAAGGTAGCTACATCTGCATTATGCGGATCAGAACATTACCACTGCCACATCTAGAACTCAGCACAGAGTGCAAGTATGAACATTTGGAATCTACAGGAACAGGTGTCCGCTTGAAGCCTTTCAATCCAAAAAAAACTACATTAACTGCTTCTAAAACCTCAACCAAATGGCAGCCTATATCTCTTGAAATTAGTTCCGCCTCAACTTCTTTAGCAATAGAAGCCAGTTCACTCAGCCACTGAGATATCGTCCTTCCAGACATAGGCATATTGTCTAAAGAATCACACTTTTGGGCATCAGAAGACACAGAAGCTGATCTTCTTTCTTTTGAAAGGAACTCTGCATCCAATTCTCTGTTGAGAGCCAGAAATGCCTCATCTTCAGCTGCCACATACAGCAAAACCTACACAATTGCATTAAGAAGGAGAATACATTAAGAATGTTGTCATGGGTCAAAGCAGATTAAGAATAGCTCTTAATCCAGACTTAAAAGATATTGAAGATGAAATATTCTGGTTAAGGGGACTGGAACGTCAATTGAGAGGGATCATGTTCCATTATAATGTCCTGCGTAAGAATGAGCTTCATGCAAAACAAACCATAAAGTAGCACCGATACAACAGATTTATGCAGCATCGCTTAGCAAATCGACAGCAGGATACAGAGACAGTGTAATAAAACTCATACTTTTGCAAGAGAGATGTCTTTGTCCTTGGACTGGAAAGAAATTTCCTGAGTGAACCTCTCCCTGGCAGCTTTAAGAACCTGGCAAACCAATAAGCATGATGCAATGAATATTTGGAAGACGGTGAAGGACATCAATATTACGAGGAAAAGCGAAAAATCATGTAATGATCTGCAAAAGCTCAAGTGAAATATGACCGAAAACATAAGAAGGTGCAATCATATGAGATAAAGATGAAGATATCACAATGCGACATAGTTTTTAAGCACAACGGAAGGACCGATTTGGAATTAACCTCCAGGTAGATTTGGGAACGAGACAATTCCTTTGTCTTGTGATTGGTAGAAAGAGGGGAGGCCGAGGCCGAAACCGAAGCAATTCTTGAGAAAGAGCTCTGCTTGGTTCTACTTCTCAGTTTGTTCCCCTTCTCATTCCAAAAGCAACAAGGGCCATGATCACACCTGATGATCGGAAATAACAAATGGGATATTCCAGAATCCTTTGTTCCACCTCAAAATTCTCAAAAGCGCAAGATAAAAACAGGACTGAATAACATCAAACAGCATTAACACACATCCCCTCATCGGACTCAAGACAAAAGCTTGGAAAGCAGAACACAGACACTTCCCAATGCTTCTTCAGCAAAAACAACAGAAAGAGTACAACTCCAAACACTCGACTGAAATAAGTGATTACCTGATGCCTGCCGCAGTAGCAACGGCAGCCATCGCCGGAGATGCCAACATATTCCAACACTCGAGGATTTGGAATCGCTGTCTCTGAGGGAAAATGGGGAAGAAAGAAAGGGAAGAAGGTGGTCGGAGCGGTTTGCTGATGTGATGAAAAGGGTAAGCGAGAGCAACAACAGCCAGCAAAAACCAAGAAAAAAAAATCTCAGCGGGAAAATTTCATCAAAGATCAAGCACTCATGCGTCTCCAAAGGAACCGAAACCAGCGGAAACGAACGCGGGGGCAATCTCGAATTCGGGGTTCACGGAAGCGGCGGGGCTCGCGACGGGCAGCGGGCGTTCGTGTTCGCGGGTCAAGAAGAAGGAGACGGGTGGGGGTGGTGATCTGGTGGAGCAAGAAACGGGAACATGGGAGGGCGCTTTTGGGTGAGTCGAGAAGATGCTGCCGCTGCTGCGTCCGGAACTGCCAAGATCCATTTATATATATACGTGTCCCGGGAACGAGATAAGACGAAGAATAAGGGGCGAAGAGATGGGAGAAAGGGAGGGAGAGCAAGAAGAAGAAGAAGGAGAGCAAGAAGATCAACAAGATCAAGAAGATCAAGAATCTCTCTCTCTCTCTCTCTCTCTCTCTACTTTTTTTTTTATTCCCTTGCCCTTTTTGTTTTATTTGGAAACGTTGCGCAGCAGCATTAGGAAATAAGCCTCCTTTATGGCGCGTGCGGGCGAGAGTTTCGCGCAGCCCCGGGAGCGGCCGAAGCAGCGTTCCTCCTCCCCATTGCTGTCCCTCTCCCGAGGGGGCGAAAGACTGGTTCTTTATGGGGTGGTCGTAATCTCTGGCAATGGAGTGAATGGAATGCAATGGGGGGAAGAAGAGACCCAGGGAAGGATTCCTCTTTCCTTCTTTTTTTTTTTGCCATTCTATTTTGGCCAGAGGTGATATAAATGATAGTGATAAGGTGAGAGGATTGCCCAAGAAAGTTTATCATTGCTGAAAATGAAAGGGTAGAAAAATAATAGTAAAAATAATAATAATCTTTTCCCTTTTCTTTTTTTTTTTTGGGTCAAATTTTCCCTTTCTTGAGATGGCACCATTTTTCTTTATTATCTTGCCTCCCATCTAGTAATGAAAATCTCACGTTATACATACATGACTATAGAAAAGCCATGTTTGATCATACTAGTTTGGAAAGTAAAATCATTCATGGGAATGGAATAAGCAAAGAATATTATTTTCACTTGCTTAAAATGGCATAGCTTTTAATTTATTTATTTATTTTATTTCCGTCTTGTAATAGGGTTTTTACATTACAAAAATACATCAAATATAAAACTCGTGGTTAAACATACATTTTCGATCAAGAGCGTTATTCTTCTCTCGTATGTATTGGTCTTCCTCTCGATAGGATACGATTTTAAATAGTATGCATTCTAATTTTTTATTATTTTCTCTACAAAAAAAAAAAAAAAGTTAGTATAACTAGGTGTAGGTGTAAGGATCTGACTGGTTTAGCAATCAATGGGTGCTCCTCAATTACCTAAATTTTATCTTATAATTATGCGCATGAACATGCATAAAATGGAATTTCAATGGATGCAATGAGCAGGATTAATTTTAAAAAAAGAAAGACCTAGGCAATACTTTACCATTATGAGCTTGACTCCATATCTCCCAAAGTTGGCCCTTGCTGACATGGGACGCGGTGAGACAGGAACACGGCATCATCATCCATGCTAGATGGAGATGAATATTTTAATGACATTATGATATAATACTACATCTTTTTTTTTTCTTTTTCTTTTTTGGTCTGAATATATAATACTATATCATAAAGTCCTTTTCTTGTAAAATTTCTTGAGGGAGGTGACAGAAGTTGTTGTTGCCCACTTGCGTTAGAGTTTGACGGAGTCAGTTGTGACAATTACGGTTCGATCAATGTATTTGGCCACGCTTTTAGACCAGTCATTTAGGCGAATTAAGTTTAAGCAAATGTGATGCACGCACCAATAGAGCCTTGGAAAGTGACTATGATGATCGTATGATCCCATGGCCGGACAAGTAGAAAATTGAGTATCTTCTTTAGATAGATTCTGTAGTCGGACAGCTACAAATTTCCTGGATATTTTCTTTACAGGAATCTTATCTTTCCATTTTTTTTTTATCAAAGTCAAGGTTTAAAAAAAAAAATTAGGAAACTTGGGTCGACAACACTGATCGCACTATGCATTACAATTTAGGATGTATTTGTTTTGAGGGAAAAATTACCAAAAAAATTAGGGATGAGCATGTCGGACCACCCAAACTGAGACCACCCGGATTGGACCGGATCGACTAATTTGGTTTGGTTCTTGGAGGGATCAATCTGATTCTTGGTTTTATAAAAATGGAACTAGTGATTGTTGGTCTAGTTCCCGGTTTCAGTGGGGAACCAGATCAACTTTTATTTATTTATTAAAGATATATATTTTAATTTCTAAAAAAAAAAAAAAAGCAATAAAACCTAAAAATACTAATAATTATTGTATTTTTCTTAATTTTTTTAATTTTTTTGCTAAGTGATCGATTCTATGGGACTAGATCGAATCAATTGATCTGGTCTAGTTCCTATGGCCCGATCCGATTTTCGATCCTAAGACCATTCAATCCGGTCCCTAGTCCCAAAAATTGGGAACCGGTTTTGCCGATCTAGTTCTTTATTCTTAGGTAGAATTGGACCAAACTAGAAATTGATCACTCCTAAAAAAAATCGTGAACATATTGCACTTGTGACAAGTTAGTCATAAATCTTTCAATTGTGTTAGTCTCGTTCTATACCTTTTTACGTTTTGCCAATTGAGTCCATCCAACTAATTTTAGTAGGAAATCACTAATGTAGATGCCGGCCGTTTTACGTGGCACCGCCGGCACTAACATTAATAACTTTTAAACTTTAAAAAAATATATGAATTTTTTATTCTTTTCTCTTTTTTTCCTTCCAAACTCATGAGAGTTGGCCAGCAATTCTCACTGACCATTCAGAGAGGGCCGCGAAGCCCTTGCTAGCTGCGGACCTAGGTAATAACCCTCACCTAGTGGCTGTTTGAGAGAGGGCTATGACACTTGCCACTACTACGGCCCTCACCGATGAAGGCTTCATAGCTCTCATCTAGTGGCCGGCCGGCTAGCTGAGCTTTCTAGACTTGGTAGAAAAAGAAAAAGAAAAAGAAAAAGAATATAAAATAAGAAAATTATAAAAAAAATTGTCAGTATCGGCGTTTATTTGTCTTTTCATGACACTATTGATGTCCACGTTAGTGATTTTTACTAAAATTGATTGGATGGACTCTATTGAGAAAACACAAAAAATGTTTAAGACTTAATTGACACAATTGAAAGATTCATGACTCAATTAACATTTTTTGGTAATTTATCATTTTTTTTATAGAAAAACTTCAAGATAAAGAGAAATGCTTTCCATGAAAATCATTTAAAAAGAAAATATTTTTCCCTTTTTAAATTAGAGAATTCATTTTCATTATAATAAACATGAATATTTATTTAACCACGAATGATTTTCCATTGACTAACCATTCTTAGCAAACCAAATGCATGAAAATTCAGAGAATCACTTCACGGGAAAATTCTTCCATTCAAACAAACACATCCTTAATATTGGTCTCGGATGTAATCAACCTGGCCCGCTTAAAGCAAGTCCGATTCATTAACTTTTTGGTGATAAGGGGCGGATAAGATCGAATGATGGTAGCAAAAAAGATGGAAGACGAAGGGCGGTGTTCCCTTTCTCTATTCCTCCCCCTTCCCCACTTGAAAATCGACCGTCTTATCATGAAGTGGAGGATGATGCAATTCAATTCGACCATGATTGGTCCAACACGTTCGAGGGGGCACGACAACCCCACATTGACGTTTGCAGGCCGATGGTGAACATCGCGTGTAACCCACTTGCAAGGAAAAGAATAATTTAAGCGAACAGATTAATTGACTTTCATTCTGAATTAAACTCGATTTCTTAAAAGCGCCTCCCAAATCTCCTTTGGATCCCAACGAGTATCTTCTCCTGTTTTGGACGCCAGGTCTCTCGATTTTGTACTTTGTTTAAGGGGTAAATCCCGGCATCTATCGCTATTATACCATCCTTGATTGAAGTTTTGTCTTCTCCTATCTCCCTCTCTTGCCAATCAGGAAATTTGAACGTGTATATGTTGGTTGGACGAGGGATGATTCCAGGACTTGAGTCGAAATTGTCATCGTCGTGTCTCTTGAGGGATCATTCCTTGTCCGATTCCTTATCCTCCCTCAACTTCGTGTAGCTCTCCTTGGATAAGATCTCGAAAGGTGCTGTATGAATATGAATATCCCCCAATTCGTCCGATTTCGGACATTGGATCCGGTCCTTTTATTGGGGGGAAAGCTACCGTTGGTTTTGGAATTTGTTTGTATCTGTTGTGTTCATCTGTCAAAATCCGCATCTTTGATGCCGATGGACGGAAGTGAAGTTCGCAATTTCTCATGATTTTCGTTTAAGGGTTTTCCATTTTGTCCACTCCCCGATGGAAAATGCATAGCTTCTGCGAGCGATGTTAAGGATGTGGATGTAAGAGTTTTCCTGATGTGGACTAAATTAATTGATATTGTAATTTTGTTTTTACGGTTCACCGTAAAAAAGCGAGGGGTTTGGTCCCAGGTGAGATAGAAGGTTTCTTAATTTAGTTAATATGGGTCACAGTGTGGTAGAGTTGAGTCTGGCAGTAATGAAGGAAAATGACCTACCAGAAACTACACGGAAAATAAGTCTTCAGCTCTCTCCTCTAACCCTAATTCTCACGTATCTTCACCTGGGCGTTTACCTAACATTGCGCGTGAAAGGGCCGCCATCGGTGCCTCCGTTGAGTGATACGGAGGGCATAGAGGAGAATGACTTGATGCGTGGATCCTTGATATATGTAAGGTAATCCTTATTTCCGCTTTATGTTCGATGGATCCCAAAACAAAGGTGCGTTAATCTTTCTACTCAATTATGCATGTTCAGTTATGGAGATCTTGGGGTTGCGTAATTTGCGTCCAACATGTGGTATCGTGAGCAACCGTAACCCTAGAACTTGAACGCATAAAGTTTTTGCCCTAATTTGTGATTTTCGATATTTTTTATTCAATAAAAATAAAATTAAATCACAAATTCGGACTGGGTTCGACGAGACGAGCAAGAAGGTAGGCGGCGCGTCACCGGAGGAGGCAGCACGCGCCCCCACGCGCGGACACGCGCCGCCTGGGCGTCGAACGCGCGCCGCGCGTGAGCTCCACGCTCCGCGCACTCAGGCGGCGCGTGTGGGCGCGTGGAGGCTCCGATCGGCGCGTGGTTGGCGGCGTTAGACTCGTATGGTGATTTCCTATCTCGTGGTATATTTATTTTATATGTTTGATAATTTTATGGATGTGAAAATACATACGGAATCCTAAATACGTGTATTTTTAGTGTATTTTTGCGTATTTTTCTTGTATTTTCTGTGATTTTGGAAATACATGTGATGGGTTACTAGTATGTTATCACACAATCATTATAAAGGTGTGATTCATAAATAAAAATCAAACTTTATTGTGAACTGAAGCTGGCTTAATAAGATACAATTCGTATGAGATTGTATTTGAGCTATGTATTGAGCTGATAAGAAACAGTAAAGATTATAAAATTTTTGTTACTCAAGTATACTCCTTTACACACTGGTAATCTTTGAATGATGGACAACTTAAGGACTCGTGACCAAACTGATTGTACTGATTAACACATCTGCTGAATGTGGGTAATGCATGTCAATTAAGTTATTGCATATCATTGTACATGAACTCATCCTGGTCACACTTGTTAATGTACATCGAGTTAAATAGTTTTTATAGTAAGGGAGTATGGCAATATTTATGCAGAGCAATAGTATCTTTTGTTGAATTTTTAGATATTTGGTTTCTCGATTGACTCAATTAATAGGCCACCGGTTGATTACAATGATAATTTGTTATTTAAAAATTGGCTAATAAATCGTTGTTGGCCTTGGAGTCATGTTTTGCCATATGAAACTCATGAGCAACAAGCTTGTCAATCTAGAGTACCCTGTATTGCTATTGATGTTAACTTGTGAGGATCCTTTGGATCGGCATTCTTTTAATGTTGTTTTAGTAATCGAATCGGGGTGCACAAGATGCTTGCTTTTATGAGAAGTTTCGTGTTGTTGTGATCGTTGATCTCATTGGAATCTGTCTTTTAGGTTCGTTATATATATATTTATATATATGTATAAATAAAGATTTTATTAATGAATAAAGCAATGTAATTAGCATGATATGTGATTTTGGTGATATGATGCCCCTATCACTAAAGTCAAAATCACATGTATATGGTGTATGTGAGAAGTAAAGTTTATATCCCTGGTATGAGAGAATTTCAATGATTCAATTGAGTAGTGACCGCCAAAGTGGCACGCTTGATTGGGTTTGAGAAATTTTGATCTCGTATGATAATTGGGATGTCTCTTGATCTAATGCGTGGTCATACTCCCAAAGGAGGTGATTGTGTATTAGTTCATGGAGGGATACATGATAGTGTGGTGGAGGAATGACTGATTCTAGTGATTCATATGCCCAAAGGTGATAAGTTCATGAAAAATTGGAATATATTCTCATAACCGCTATCATGTGGGGAGTGTACAACTGCATATCATGTATTCTGCCCAAAGGTGATTATATGATTATGTGTGTAACTCTCGGATATGTACTTGTATGTCAAGTTACCACAGTGCTCACATGATGCTAATTATATACATTGCTTGGTTTTCTTTACCACATTTTCTGTGATTAATAACTCCACTATTATTGAGGTTTTTACTGCTTCAAATTTTAAGTTGTGGACATATGATTTGTTGCTTGAGAAAAGAGCAATTGAATTTGTTTATCGTCCATGAAGCGTTCTATACGGAACACTTGAAAAGAGGTTTGCCTACGAACCTTTATAAGATGATGGAAGCCTTAGTTGCTTGAAATTATGTCTTGTCGATATTGAAATTAGGACACATTTACAAAAATTGTGTTTAAATCCTAATGACATATACATCTCGTATATGGTTAAAAGGTTGTTTCCGAAAGTTTTCTATTTAAAGAAATTGATTGAGATAAAGCGGTTCAAATTAGTCTTGAAGGTTGTCGTGCCTAATAGTAGCGGTAAGTATTTTGGCAAGTATGACAATACTAAATTGCTTAAATGGTCATTTGTCAAATATTTGTTAGATTCTGGGGTGGTAATTTAATTACTATACCTGAAAATCCTGACAAAAAGATTTGGCCGAAAGGCATAAATGCACCATATTGAATATGGTGATGAGTATGATTAGTAAGACTAATTTATCTGGTTTTTTTGTGGGCTGATATTATGAAAGCAGTTTTTTCACATACAAAATGTGTCTCTTATCAAAGTTGTTTCATAAACTTCTTTTGACTTATGAACTGAATGTAAATTACTTAACTCTTATTAAAATTTAGAAGTTATTTAATCCAATTTTAAGTATGTTGCAATTCAGATCCACTCGGAATTATTTTGTATCTTATCTAGATTGTTAAAGGGGTATTGATTTTATGACCCTAAAGAAGGTGCAAGAATTATGGAATCACATACTCTAAAGTTTATAAAGATTGATGTAATTATAGAGGATATTTGCTCTCTACTATTAAAGATAATAGTATGATGGATATTCGTGTCTTTGTCTTTACCTATATAAACAATTGTGGTACAAACAATTGTGGAATCTCCTGTACCATAGACTAAACTTGTTGAGGTTCAAGGTACTATTCTTGATATAGTTTATAATGAAATTTCTTAAACCTCTCAAGTGCAGAATGAAGTGGTTACAGCTTTATTAAGGAGATTTGTTAAGGAAAGACGATCAGTTATACCATTAAACTATATAGTCTATTTGTGAGAGCATGATTACAATATCCACTATATGGTTGATGTAATGACATATTTATAAATGTTGTTTCTTATTCTCAATTAAGTATGTGATTAGATGCCATAAAAGGCGATATACAATCTATGAAACATCATAGTGTTTGGAAACTAATTTACTTGCCTAAAGATTACAAGTTCATTAGTTGCAAATTGGCGTACAAAAATTAAAAGGATTTCAAAGAAAAATTGTGAAGTTTAAAGCCAAATTGGTAGCTAAAGTTTTTATTCGAAAGAGGGGTGGATAGTTAATAGTAAAGAAATAAATATTTCTTTCTAGTATTTTTAAAGATTCTTTCAGAGTGAATGTGGCATTAATAACTTATTTTGATATGGAGTTAGGATGTGGACACTTTCAAGTAAACTTGAACTGAAAAGTTCTAATTCATGGTCTTAAGCAAGTTTCCGGACAATATTGATAATGTTATTATTTTGTTCAATTAGAACAAAGTTTATCCGGCTCTTACAAGTTGTGAAGTGTCCATAACTATACTCTATAATATGATTATATAGTTAGCTAGGAATTGCTCCTGTTGTTAAATCTATCACATTGTCCTTATTTAGATATTGAGTAAATGAGGTCCAATAAGATTTGCACCATCAAGATTTGAAGTTGAGATAATTTATAAACATGTTCAATTCTTGCAGTTAGTAAGGTATTTAGATATTTTGTGAATGTTGATTTCGATGATCTAGGCAGCGTCATATCATCTCGTCATGGTTCATTTACAATTAAATAGCTCTAAAACAGATTGAATTAGTTTGAGATGACGCGAGATTTATCTAATAAAATATTTTTGACTCGATAGTCTCGAATATAGATTAGCCTTGGGCAGCGAATCAGAAGATGTCTTGTTTAGCACTCTCAAAAGCCAAGGGGCCAAGGACAACACGAGACCACATGAATTTGGATTATTGAGAACACTCTTTTGTTTCTTTTGGTGTTGGATGATTGAGACTCCATCTAAAAGACACAGGTCATTTGGGATGACGGATGAGCTATAGAGGAGAATGACTTGATGCGTGGATCCCCTTGATATATGTGGGTAATCCTAGCATAATATATTTTCATGTATGATGTTTTGGCATGTGTATTTTCGCATTTGTTTCCGCTTTACTTCCGATAGAGTTCATATTATGTTCGATGGATCCTAAAAAACAGATGCGTTAATCTTTCTACTCAATTATGCATGTTCTTGTTGACTGGTTATGGAGATCTTGGGGTTCCATTTAATTTACCATATTGAATCCATATCAATAAAGTTGAGAAAGGATGTGGACACTTTCCGAACGGTGATAATGAAGAGGTTTATCCGGCTCCAAAGTGTCCATAACTATACTCTATAATATGAGTTATAAGAGGTAGTTAGGTCCAAGAGAACCATCAAGATTTGAAGTTGAGATTCTCTGGGATATTTTGTGAATGTTGATTTCGATGATTTAGGCAGCGTCATTTCAGCTCTTGTCATGGTTCATTTACAATTAAATAGCTCTAAAACAGATCGAATTAGTTTGAGATGATGCGAGATTTATCTAATGACTCGATAGTCTCGATATAGATTAGAGCGAATCAGAAGATGTCTTGTTTAGCACTCTCAAAAGCCAAGGGGCCAAGGACAACACGAGACCACATGAATTTGGATTATTGAGAACACTCTTTTGTTTCTTTTGGTGTTGGATGATTGAGACTCCATCTAAAAGACACAGGGTCATTTGGGATGACGGATGAGCTATGTTATGAGTTATGATGTCCCTTTCCTCGTCCTCAACATCGATCAGTGATTTGAGGACTATTTAAATAATTAATGCAGTGCACCTCCTTTGCAAATTATTGTTCATTCATGGACGTATTTATTTGCAAAAGACTTTCTTACAGTAACTCTGTTTTACAGCAAAACAAGATGTGAAGAAACCCTATCGACCAACAAAAATAAAAAAAAAAAGATGTCAAGAAACTTGGCATACGATAAAAAGTTATGGGTTAATCAAATTTCAACCATACAACGACAGTGTAAATAAAGTAGGTATTTACAAATTCTGAATCAAGGAAGATGAGAACTTTCTTCTTGGACCGGCCATGTGCACTGTTTTGAAAATTGAAGCACATCTTTATTGGATGGCTTTAATCTTGTGGTGCAGTTAACAGTAAAAAGTGATTGCTAGGCAGACACGAAAGGGCCATTTAGGTCAAGCTCAACTTTGTTGCCGGTGTAACTGGACAGTCCGAGGGCTGCCATGCTAGTGGTAATGCATTCCCAAAAATCTCAATGATATCAAGTAGACAATTTTATATCGGATTCTTCGACCAATTATTCCTGCCTACGCGCGAAGAATAGTTTTGCGACAGTTCATATTAAATCACCATTTCATCGAGAACGGGCCCTCTTTTTACCTTTGGCGCTTGGTTTCAGATGAAATCGATTACTTAGGCTACACTTTGACATTGCCAATCAATGTTTTCAGTAGTTGTAGTGATCACGGGATGTGTTTGTATTCCCGTGTTGAACACTGGCCTCTCCTTTATACATCATCGATTTTCACACAAGCAAACTGCTCCAAGACCTTGGCTTGGATGTGAACCACATTCACAGGAGTTTGTTGGGGTAGTTTAACCAAAAAGGCGTCCATCCCTTCCTTTTTGATCTCATGGTCTTCATCCCGTCCTTCCGGGTTTCATAATCTTCCTGTCACATTCCTCACTCGAGTGATGTTAGGGATGAAAGAAGGGAGTTCACAAAATCAATTTACGTGACAAAATTGTACGCAAGTACCTAAATAGGTCGATCATCTTACTTCCGTGAATTCGTTTGATAGGTTGCCTTTTGCATCTCTCACCTCATTCCTATCCAAAGAAGGGGCCTCGTCCATTACTGGTGACAAGAGAGAATGCTTGAGCTTATTTGTAAAACCTCGTTGTCGTCCATTAGGTTTATGGCATGTCTTGGTCGAAAGGAATGACGATGGACGGAACATCGTGCGAATTTTCATTTCCTTCGCATTTGTTTGGTATTGCTTGCTTGCTTATAGGATTAGCCATGGACCAGGGTGGGGGCGACCAACCCTTGACCTAGTCGCGCAGCTACTAGAGACGCCCCTAATATCCGCTTCACGCCCCACGCCATGCACAGGAAGCTTGTATATCCCCATGCCCAATTGCCCACCACATTGGACATGATTTGAAATGTTAGTCGAAAGTAATTTCATGATCTTCATAACTAGAAATAAGAACACATATAATCAAGTAAAAATATTAACATACCCGTTTTTGAATCCATTGTTCTTAATGTGGAAAAGTGACAATCTAAAGCACAAGCACTTCTTCTCCATTGACTTTTGTATTACTAGCTTAATGAGATAGCCCTTCATTCTTAGAGTCTAGTAAACTCTCCTTATGCGAGGATAATTTTGTGTATTAGAGTTAAATGAGAGACTCGAGTACTATTAAATTTCCAATCATGCCCTCAGCCCAGCCCACACTAGTTAACCTTACGTTATACTAATTAACCTTCTATCTCACCTTAGTAAATCAATATCATAAAATGGTAAATTACTATATCAGTTAATGTAGCTTATATCAGAAAAACTTTTACATTCTTCCACTTAAGCTATATTAATTAAAATTATACTGTATGTGTGCATCTTAATCTAGAGATAATTCTTAATAGTCAATCATATCTTAAAAAGTCTCAAATACCAAATCATGACAGTAACTGCATGTATATACACAAAACCTTCCATGGTCACGAGTGCTTTTAACTTTACCAATATGGATTCAATATGATAGCGTGGCAAATGGATAACACGTCTTATGGAAAGTAATACCTTATGTGACATTCCCTTTGTCAGTCAACATTCTCTTACTTTTAGTATCACCGAAATCTATGCCACCAGAGAATATCTTTGTGACCCAATGAACCCATATATGTCTTATCCTTTTGATTAATATTTTTTTTATGTGTAACAAGACATATACTCAAGACTAACAATCGGATGTCCTTAGTCTTCGCTTAGGATTTATACAATACTTTGAGATTTTCATCAATATGTATTTGACACAATAACAATATAGTCATAAATACTCTATAGAATGCAAAAGTCGATACATGCAAAATGTTACTAGATGTAATAAATATATATGTAAACTTTATTAGAATAAAAATAAAATTATCTCCCACTAAATAACAACATCTCATGATACTTACTAAGCCTTTGCTAATGACATGTTGTTCAAATATACAAGAGCATAGGCCTTTAATTAGTGAATTTGCAACCATATCATATATAAAAACATGCTTTACTGTAATGTCACCATTCCGTACTATCTCCTTTATGGTCAAAAACTTGGCTACCATGTGCTTAGACCCCCTGAGACCATTGTTATTGTTAATAAATAACACTGTAGAATTATTGTCACAATACAACTGTAGGGACTTATCCACAAAATCAAAAACGACTAATTCTATAATGAATTTAGGAGTCAAATAACTTAAGCAGTAGTTGGAAAGCATGCTACAAACTCCGCTTGCATAATTGAAGATGATATAGATTTCTATTTCTCGCTCTTCCATGATACTGCACCTCTTGCCAATATAAAAATGAATCATGTTGTTGACTTCATATCATTATTTATAGCCAATAAAGTCTACATCCGAATACCATACTAGTTGTAGGTCCGAAACATATCTATAAATCAACATATAGTCTCTTGTCCTTAAGTACCTTAAAACTTTCTCGGCAATAATCCAGTGATCGTGTCTTAAATTTAACTAATATCTACCTAGAAATCTTGTCACAAAAGTAATGTTTGATCTAGTGAAAACATGAACATATATGATACTTCAAAGTACATTAGCATAAGGTACATCATTCATTTGGGCTTTCTTAAAATCTAAATGAGGATATTGTGAAAGACTCAATTTGTCATTCTTACTGATAGGAGAAATTCATAACTTGTAGTGTTGCATATTTAATCTTTCTAAAATAAGATCCACATATGTCCTCTAAGCTAGACCTATTATACAGCGAAAATGATCCACATAGATCTTAATGTCAAAAACAAAAGATGATTCACCAGGTTTTTTCATGTCAAAATTCTTTGACAACATCTACTTTGTCTCACGTAGTAATCTAATATCATTACTTGTAAGCAAGATATCATCAATGTAAAATATGAGAAAAATAATTTTTTATCCATTAACCTTGTAGTATATATATTGATTTACTTTATTATCAATAAATTCGAATGAAGTGATAACACTATCAAACTTGAAGTACCGTTGTCCAAAAGTTTGCTTGAGGTCATAAGTAGACATTTTCAATCTATATACAAGCTTATTTCATTTGCTGCAAAACCTTCGGGTTGCACCATTTGGACTTGCTTATTAAGGTCTTAATTTAAAAAAACATTTTTAACATCCATATGGTTAAAATGAGCTACTAATGCTATAATCACTCTAAAAGAATTTTTATAAGAAACTAGAGAAAAAGTTACTTCATAGTCTATTCATTTTCTTTGAGTAAAACCCTTAGTTATCAATTTGGTTTTAAACTTCTCAATATTTCATTTGAAATCCCTTTTAATCTTATACACCCATTTGCAACCAATGGGCTTGTAATCTTTAAGCAATTCAATAAGTTCTCAAGCACCATTATGTTTCATAAATTGCATTTTGTCTTTCATTGCATGTAATTACAAATTTGATTGAGGACAAGAAACAACATTTGCATAAGTTATTGGATCAACAACACAGTTAATATCATAGTCATGCTCTCCCAAACAGTTTGTATGATTGAATGTCTTTCTCTAGTTGATCTTATGAGTGGAGATACTGCAATCTCATTCCGAACCCGAGGGGTTTGAAGAGCTTCATCAGGAACTATCTCAACAATATAATAATAGGTCATAATAGGCTCAGTTTGTGACGTAAAAGGCTCCACAATCGTATGCATAGGAAGAGACAAAGATCCAGTAATTTTCATCATATTGTTATCTTCAATAGTTCTTGAGCAGCTACCATTTTCGGTTACATCAAACTCCAAAAATTTTGCTGCCTGCGATTCCACAATTCTTGTACCTCCATTAGAGTTATAAAATCAATACTCCTTTGAATAATCTAGGTAAGATATGAAGTAATACCGAGAAATTTATGAATCCAACTTACTTAATGTTGGATTATATAACTCCACTTATGATTTAAGCTAGGTTTACATTAGTGCACAATTCAAAAGGAGTTAATAGAATCACTTTGGTAAGAACACAATTTAGAATGTAAAGCGTTGTTTTCAAAACTTCACCTCACAAAAAATCAGATAAGTTTGTTATGTTAATCATACTCCTCATAATATCCATAAGAATGTGATTACGTCTTTTGATCACGCCATTTTGTTCAAAACTCCTAGACATAGTAAATTAATCTACTATCCCAGAATTCTCCAAGTATTTGGTAAATAGACATTTGAGTTATCCAACATCACCATATCTACCAAAATACTCACCACCATGATTAGATTTAACAATCTTTATGTCTTTTTCCAAGTGTCTGTCTACTTTAGTCCGAAAAATCTTGAATTTGTTAAGAGACTCGGACTTTTCTTTAATTAAGTAAATGTATCCATATTGAGCGTAGTCGTTAATAAATGTGATGAAGTAAAAATTTATATACAAGGTTATTGTGTATAGTCTACTAATATCAGTGTAAATGACTTCCAATATATCAGAACTTCGAACTGCGGTTTTCTTCTTTATCTTAATCATCTTACCTCTACAACAATTTACGCAAGTCTTTAGATCACTTTTAAGAGTAGGTAGGATGTTAGCATTTATCAACCTTTCTACTTTTTCTCTAGAAATATGACTAAGACGTTTATGCCACAATGCATAAAACTATTCCTTTGGTAGAGGCTTTTTGGAATTTTCAGCTGAATAAGCGACATATATGATATTGGGAGATAAACATAATCAGTACAATTCATGTGACAAATTGCAGCACCTAATTTTATTTGAATTAAAAAATATAGAAATACTATTGTTATTTATTTTAAAAGAGTAGCCATACATATCCAAATAAGGTAATGGAAACTAAGTTCCATCTAAAAGAAGGTATGTAAAAGTGTTTCTTAATATCAAACTAAAACAAGAATTTAGAATTAAAATGACATCTTTCACAAACTCGACATCGACTTTAATGTTGTTTCCCATAATGAATTTTGATTTATCTTGATTTGGCTTCCTTCAGTTTATGAATTCCTTTAGGCTCACTTTTGATTCTCTTGGACAACCAAGTTATCGTAACGTTTTTTATATGTCCTCTTTTCCTATAAAAGTAGTAAAAAACACAATCCTTCTTAAAGGATGCTTTCTTAGGACCAACTAATAGTTCTCAAATCTAATCAAATGTGCCACTTTTATGGTCACAACTCGATTGAATAATCGAAATTCTCTCATACCGGCTATATAAACTTTCTTATTTACATACACCATATATATGTGATTTTAAACTTAATGACAGGAGTAATTTATCATTAAAATCATATATTATGTTAATTACATTGCTCTATTCATTTATACATATTAAAAATTATACATATTATCAAGGAATCAGCATATGCATTTCCAAAACTATAGAAAAACATAGGAAAATACCGAAAATACCCTAAAAATACATATATTTAGAGTTTCGTATGTATTTTTATATCCATAAAATCATTAAACATTTAAAATAAATATATTACAGTATAGAGAATCACCATACGAGCACATGGCTGTCAACCATGTGCCAATTGGAGGCTCCATGTGCCTGCACACACCACCTAAGTGCGCGATGCGTGGAGCACGCACGAGGGCTGCTCTTGGCCCTGTTCTTTGATCCGACCAGTTCTTGGTTTGATTGTATGATCTGACCGATTAACTAGTCCGATCAATGGTAAAACTGGTTCGAGCGTGTCGACGGGTCGGATCTCGGGTCAAGCATTAAGTCAACTAAGCCAGGTCATCGAATTGAGTCGGGTCGCCGAGTCGCACGTTCGCCAACATTATGATGATGTTAGGCCTAGCAAAACCAACACATATGTCAGCTTTGCTTGCGCGTGAGGGCACGTGGGGAGTGTGCTCGAGGCATGCTGCCGCCCAACGGTGCATGGCTGCACGCGGAGGCACATGTGGCATCCTCCAGATGCACACCACTCATGATTTTACTCGTCTCGACAAGTTCTTTCCATTTATATAATTAAAATCGATTATTACTACACAAGGAATCACGAAAAAGGGAAAAAACTATACGGTCAAGTTATAGTCCATGGAGGATTTGATACCACATGTTGGTTGTAAAAGCACAAACCATGATCTCCATAGCTAGAAATAAGAACACATATAATCGAATAGAAATATTAACATACTTGTTTAAGAATTCATCGTTCTTGATGCAGAAAATTGACAATCCAAAGCATATGTGCTTCTCCTTTATTGCCCTATATATTACTAGCTTAATGAGACGGCCCAACTCTTAGCATCTAGTAAACACTCATTATGTGAGGATAATTGTGTGTGTTAAAGATTAGATGAGAGACTTGAGCATTATTTATAGAGTTTCCAACCAAATTACTCACTATAGGTCAGGCTCAACTTGACCATACTAGCCAGCCCCAAATTATACTAACTAAAAAACTTTCTATCTCATCTTATTAGACTAATCCCGTAAAACAGTAAATTATAATATGCCTCACCTCTTAATGATCTCATTTCCAACTCTAATTCAAGGAACTTATCAAATGTTAGTATCGTCTCAACTTTTAATTCTCCAAGAAAGATAAATTAATTGTCTGATTAGTAAGCCCTTCTCTCTCTCTCTCTCTCTCTCTCTCTCTAGCATCTTTCGTTCTCTTGTCTTCTTATGGTCCATGGATTGATCCATCAGCACCGAATGGGCTTTGGGAAAGCCTTTATCCAAGCGATAAGTCCCATGCGCCGAATGGCTTTTTGGATGCTCTGAGGCGTCCATGGATTGATCATCAGCACCGAATGGGCTTTGGGGAAGCCTTTGTCCAAGCGATAAGTCCCATGCGCCGAAGGGCTTTTTGGATGCTCTGAGACTGGTCGTCTTCACAATCCATATGCATCAGCTTACATAACCAGGCCAAAATGTAGCAAGCCATTCGGCATAGTAACAAAAAGATCACGAGTTTGATGGGCTCTAATTCTTCGGTCCCAAGCAACTAATGGCCTAATTACCTACCTATTACCCTTAATAGGCTACCTATCAAGATTAGCGAATTGTCTTGGAAAAGAATAAGGCTTTTTCTAGATCAAACAACTTCCTCTTATCGGTCGACTAGTGTCCACATTAGTCTTGATATAGTACGTGCATGCATCACTCACCATTCTACTTACCGATGGGAATCCATGGTCGAGCTTAGGAGAAGACGTTCTGTCAATTTAGCGGATTCGTTCTTTCAAACGTAAAGTTGGTCAAAATGCATATCATGAAGGCAATGCAACGCATGTGATTCCGCATCGGCCTTGTGACAAAAGCATAAGATGCCTTTGTGAATCTTAGAGCAAAGTGAAAGCGGTAGGGTCCTAAACGAGTTACGTATTATGAAAGTCCAAAATACTCTTGATTAGGTTTCTCAATTTTTTTCTCCTTCGAAATCACATGTTATCGTCCATTTTTGTCTTAATAACGTGTCATCTTTACTTCATTGATCAATTCTCTCCACGCGATTGAGGATTTTTGATGTGATACAAACCGGATTTGACCCCTTTTCTTTTTAAGTAAGGTTTGGATTGATGTTTTGAGGTATACTAAAGTTTAATCGAGCGAGTGGTAGGTTCTATACTTGAAAGGCACATAAATCATTTTGATAGGGAAATATATGACAAAACACTTTGAAAAAGAAATAAAAAAAAGGCCTCAACGATAATTCCTCGTCATTTCGATGGGTCGCGTCCGTGTGAAAGCGATATTCCCTAGTGTATCTTTTCGACATCTTCTTTAACACAATCCGATCGAACGGACGAAGAAAATACTAACGCAATTGACCGAACGAAGAATGTAATCCAAGCACTTCAGCATGAAAACACAGATTAGATCCAACGACTATCAAGAGATTTAGATATCAGCGCTAGATCTGTAACCCTGAAACCATCAATCAGTAAGAAAGAAATCGAACAGAACTGCCACATGCTACGCACAAAGCCCCACACGTCCGTGCGACTGCACTTTCTTATTATTTATCGACAGTGACCAACGTTCACAAACACGACACGACTGCAACAGGGGAAGAGCCAAAGACACCAGAGCTCTCGGTAGAAGACAAAACACGCTGAAACAAAAGCACACGTTGAATCCGAGTCAGTGACTCAGTGATTCCAATGGGGGGTCACTCACGTCAGGATCGCATTACGGCGCCCACCAACTTATTCAAGCCCAAACGTTACCAAACTATGGAGCCTGGACTTTCGGTCCCATCCTTTCCATGCTCTCAAACTTTACATTATTCTTCCACAACTTTATCACACACGTCGATTCTTCCCTCGCCCGCCGAGATACCCATGATGACTGGAACAGTCTCGAAGGAAGGGGCGGGCGGGAAACAAGAGAGCGCTCCTCTCTAGCGCCGGAAGCTCCGGACTGAGCGGGGCGGGTCGGTCTCATCGTCGCGGAGCTTGACGACTGTGTAGGCTCCAGCTCCAGCCAGAGCCCCAAGCGTCGGGGCCACCAGGTATATCCACAGGGCTCTGTAATTCCCGGCTGCCACAGCCGGACCGAGGGTGCGCACCGGGTTCATCGAACCGCCGCTAGATGGCCTGCATGGAAGGAATGCAATGATAATTAAGTGGCTGGATGCCGTAATGACGATTTAGAGGTTCAGATCTCGGTTGTTGATAAATTGCATTTATTCTATTACTCGGTTGTCAAATCGAGCGGATCCCACAACTGTTCAGTATATCGACACTACTTGTCAAATAATTAAACCCCAACAAGAATTTAAAAAAGCAAAGGAATGCTAAAGAATTATTACATCTCTGTCCGAGAGAATCTTTAATAATGCCAGTTGAAGATGCAGACCAGTTGGACTGACAGCACAAAGGATCACCTTCTTTTCACTGAAACGGGTGATGTAAGAACGAGGCGTGACCGACCAAACCCTACTTGGTTGTAAGTAGATTTTGACTCAATGGAACGCACGCTCTTGGGTGGTTCTTGTCATTTTTAATAAGTCCAAATTCCTTTCATTTCGACTTTGCCACCGTCCAGACAACGAAACGAAACAAGCACACCGTACCATTAATTGTGTGCGAGCACATATACAGATATATAAATATCCGTATATTCTCATGCAACTAGGGTTTAGGAAAACATAAAGGGAGCAATCCCTCGTCTCTAGGTAGAATCATGTGGAGGAAACAGATGGAGTCGGGCTAGTTAGCTGTTCTTTCATTTGGGTTCGTTCTGTTTGTCTCGGAATCGTTTTAAGGATCAAAAAGTTTGTAGACAAATGCATACAAGATCAAACCAATCACAACATAAGAAAGAAGGCACGAATGAGAAGAGTGCAAAGATTACATACCCTGCAACAAGAATGTTGAGCATAACCGTGGCTCCAACAGCTATTCCTGCCAACTCTCCAACCTATTACACAAAACCGCAAGAAGATTGACATTAGGCATATTAATATTTGCTATAGAGAGTAATATAACAGGCTCTTATCCGGTGTTGAATATGTCTGCCACTATGTAAGCCATATAATTTGCAAATTAAATAGATTTTAGTATATGCACCTAGCACTCCTTAGCCCAAAAATACAATAGCCCTAAGACAATTTTCCTCCATTTCAAGAATTGAAGACACGTATACATACCGCGCGAGTGTCGGTGGCGACGGCAGTGACAACGAACAAGAGGTTGAAAGTGATAAGAAACTCGAGTGCGAAGGCCTGGCCATGGCTGACAGTAGGAAGAGTGACGCCACCCGACATGTAAGGGTGGAAGACGCCCTTGAGAGCAAATGAAGCGCAGATCGAGGCCGAGACCTGGGCGGCGATGTAGGCAGGGACCTGGGTCCAGGGGAAGTGGCGGAGGGCTGCGAAGGCAATGGTGAGGGAGGGGTTCAGGTGAGCTCCCGAAATGTGGCCAGTCGACAGGATGATGATCATCACTGCGAGCCCCGCGCACGCCGCATTGCCGATCAGTGTCTCCGAGTTGGTGTACTTCTGGTTCACAATTGGTCCCGCGGTTGCTGCGAATATCAGGATAAAGGTCCCCACAAATTCAGCTCCAAGCTGCATCAGCAATGCACACTTATGAGCTTTTTTATCTATTAATGATCAAAGCAAATTAGAGATCCTGATGAAAGTGGAATTGCACAGTTCAATCCATCATACGGAAGGCTAGATGCACAAATTTTCTTAAGGGTTTAATTTCACAACTCGTTTCGATAATAAGAGCAAGAACTCACAAAATGGAACCATCATCACAGCACAGTGAATGAGAGTAAGACCTCCCATTCTTTGCAGACAACCAGAATTGGAGAAAAAAGCAAAAAGCGAAAAGGAAACGAAAGCTGTTCATCTAACTCGAAACATGAAAAGAATTAATAACTTTATACGAGTGAATTGACATCGAGCACTTTAGATATTGATATGATGTGACGGTCCAAAGATCCAAAATCTTCCAATGAAATTGATTTTCGAGAATCCAAACCCCTGTAATAGAGTTGACTAAGTAAGTGGGTGATGACGTGTGAGCCCCAATGCACGAATAGCAACAGTGTTTGACATGGTGAAAAGGCCGGTGGGACAGCAATTTAATACCAAATCATTGACGCAAAGAATCACCAATAATTTTAGGAAAATAGGTCTCCATAACTTTCGTTTACAAATTTTCTACCATTCGATAAACCGTCCGTAATTCCATTTCCTACCGATAGCAACGTTTCTATTCACGTTGCGCATGCGTGAGCAAAAATGTCGATTAAGATGGCCTCAATTTAAAAAAGTTAAATTGACAT
Source organism: Eucalyptus decipiens (assembly GCA_014182575.1). Classification (NCBI taxonomy): domain Eukaryota; kingdom Viridiplantae; phylum Streptophyta; class Magnoliopsida; order Myrtales; family Myrtaceae; genus Eucalyptus; species Eucalyptus decipiens. The sequence continues at coordinate 42,061,741 of CM024612.1, read as the reverse complement.
TCTCATTATTCCAATGACAACTCATTGATAAAGGTGTCTCGAGAACAAAATAATTAAAACTTGAAAGGAAAAAAGATGCATAAAGACTTAGCATTAATTCGACGTATGTGCACCAAAGTGGTTTCACAAATCACGCACGAGATCCACCAGGTCAAGATGTCTACGTCTATTGATGCATGTATACTGAGTATATACGCATACAAATGCAAGTTACTACTTGATGAGGCAGTTTCATTTGATTATATACCATTTAGTAGCCCATAGATTAGGTCTACTTGAGAATAATTGGAGTGGGTGTGTGGTCTTTGATATAATATAGTAAACTTCAAGCTCTTACACTACGCCAACACATAAGTATAGCTAAACTGAGTACGTCGAAACTAAGCAAGATGTCATGTACTCTATCATTTATGTATTTGTTTCAATATATTTATGAAGCAAACTAAGTACATCCAAAATGCATCTGCTCCACCATTGGTCAGTGTAGCAATTTTAGCCTTTGGTGTCTTGTGAGCAAAGATAGGCACAAAAAGCCATGCCCCACCAGCAGTTGATGAAATAACGATTGCTCTCTTATCTCTCCCAATATTTTAATATGGTACTTCTGCTTTGATATGCCAGGAAACTCACCAAATCGAAACTATAGTCTGACCAAATTATTCATTAAACTAATAAAAAGAATCGAGATTTAATCAGCTAGGAGTCGCCGTTATACAGCCCTGCGTCAGCTCTAACCTAATGCCATGTACTTTATGCATATTTTTTTCTCCTGACTGTCCTAATTAAATCATTCAATATCTAGTTTGACCTTTCTCATTATTTAATGCTGTAACTTAATTTGATTTGTGTATCCAGACGACCCCACCCATGCTTGTCTGTCCAATGAGGGATCGCTTTCATACCAATTATACGATAATATATAATTATGCAAATAAAAAATACCCAACGACTTCCACACAATTTAAAAGAGGTGTATAAAGAGAACAACGTTAATTGCTCTGAGGAAATCATGAAAAAGCGAATATAGATGCACGCTATCGCAAAGTCAAAATACATCTTTCGGACTCCTTTTTGCTTCTTTTTCAATGTTTATTTGTAGATCTCTTTTTAGTGCGAAATCCATTAAATTGTGCGAGGTACTTAAGCAAACTAAATTAAGTCATAGATGCACGCTATTGCAAAGTCAAAATACATCTTTGGGACTCCTTTTTGTTTCTTTTTCACTGTTTATTTGTAGATCTCTTTTTAGTGCGAAATCCATTAAATTGTGCGAGGTACTTAAGCAAACTAAATTAAGTCAATTGCTCCATCACATCATAAATTATCTTTTTCTTTAGCACTCATGGGGTACCAAGGACAGAATTTCTCAAAACAAGAAGAACGCTTCGGACAACAAGACAAAGGTTCCACATTTTGTCAGAAAGAGCAGTTTCACTTTGTGTCTTCCCCTTCGTGAAAGTCAAAAGTACAGAAAAAAAGGAAGTACCCAATAATGCGTTTTTTCCGGAGAGCACGACTCCCATTATTCAGAAAACACCTCCGCGTGTGGAGAAAACGATCTATGTGGGTGCGGCGATACTTCACAGGATTCAACATTGACAAATCGTGTCAATTTAACTACTCGAGATCACGGCACGTTAGTCTCATGACGAGCTAATGATCAAATTGTGACGTAATTTATGCTAAAAGAGAACAACTCGCGTCGTTCCTCAATAGAAAGAGAGAGTAAATGAGTCGAGCGGACTAAGAGACAGAGCCTTAAAGAATAGAAGAAGTCCTTGTCTAGAACCGTCCCTTTCGGATCGGGTGAAGTGGGTGGAAAGAGGGGTGATTATCCGATGCATGGTGAATCAGCAAGTGCTAAGAATCGCCAGCAATTCAACTCCAAACCTTAATCAGCACACGAAGCAATGATCATAAATCACTGGAGAGAGAGAGAGAGAGAGAGAGAGAGTTACCTTGCGGGTGAGGGAGATGTCAGGAGCGGGGAAATCGGTGAAGCACGAGTGCGGCTCGCCCCACGTGGGAGCGGTCACCGGGAGGCACTTGCAGCGCGGCATTGACTTCCTGTCGTACGACAGCGAGTCCACCCTCATCCCCGGGAACAGCGGCGCCGGCGTCCCCGGTGTCGGCGGCGCTGATGCTGCAGTTGGCGATTCTGGCATTTCTTTACCCTCTCTTTTTTTTTTTTTTTGGTTTTTCCTTTTTCTGAGAACTTCCCTAAATTACCCGGCTAAAGATAGGAAAAGTAAGATAATTTTTTTTTTTGTTTTTTTTTTTTGGAGGGGGTTTGGGGGAGGATAAGCTGGGCACAAGATAGAGAGAGACAGAGGTGACTGTTACATGATTCGCAGGCTTTTATGATGTTGTCCTCACACTTTCGTCTCGATCTTTGCCAGGATTCTCACCACACTAAAATGGTAGACACCAAGACTATGCACAGATCATGAGTAGGGTAATGATATTTTTTTTTTTTTTGGGTTCCTGGAGTGAGAGGTGAAAAGGGCTGATATTACATGCTGTGCAGGTTTTTCTAAATGTGTCTCTAAGGAATAATTGGAGAAACGAAACGAGCCACTTTAAACTATGAACAAATAGATAGATAGCTACCCTGTAGCATGAACAGAAAGTGCTGAAATTCTTTTTTTGGGGTTTTTTTTTTTTTTTTTTTTTTTTTTTTTAAAGATTTGGGTCGGAGAACTCTGGGGAAGATGGACGAACTCTTACATGATCTGGAGGCTTTTATGGAGTTGAGCTCAAGGAACTGAGGAAACCGTCGGACCCAGCTTCGACAGGATGGGACTAAGTACGAGGGCTTAGAGATCTTATGGCAAAGAAGATGGGCGAGGGAGATGGTGTTCCTGGAGACAGAAAATGGGGGAGACAATATAATAGGAGCTGAAAGAGTCTGTACCAGAGAGAGAGAGAGAGAGAGATGAGTTCAGTTTGTGCATAAATGCATGTATATATAATACAAAACGAGGAGAGGCCGATGAACATGAGCGACCCGGTATGATAAAAGCGAAAAAGTCAATGCGCCATTCCCATCATCGTCACAGCTAATTTAACCTCGCGCTTCGTTGCTCGAGCGACAAGGAAAAACAACATTCGATTCTCACGGTCGTCTCTCCACCGTCGGATACAAGGGAAGTGTCCAAAGATCGTCCAATCCACGGGCTCTCTGCCAATCAGTGAGGCATCTGGGGTGGCTCGGGCTGTGATGCGCCCGCTTTCCTTTTCTTTAATAATCCCACCTCCCACCCAATAATGTAATCAACAAGCATACGCTTTCATGACCTCTAGGAAACCCTAAAATAATGAATTATTTTCAGGGAGCTTCCTACTGATGTATCTGGTCTGCATTTCTTTAAAATACGACTACGCCCCTCCTCATTACATGCCCTTGGCTCCCCCAATATATAATCATTTTTGACGGGATAATTCCTAATTTAGCAAAATTTACAGCCTCACAAGAACGCTACTACGTAAAGTTCTTCTATATTTACATGTTCCTTTTCACTTTTATATTTCTCCACTGATGTTTTTATTTTATTGCCTTCTCGTCTTATTCATCGAACCTTTTTTAAGCTGACCTGGCAGGTGAGTTTAAAAACGAAAAAATATCGAGAGGAAGAAAGACCTCATGAGGTTTGTCAAAAATTAATTAAACAAGCCAGAGTCATCTTAATTATTTGATTCTGATTAAGAAATCTGTCCCTACGAGCCTTTGATGTTGAAATTGAACCTAGGATGGTGTTAAAATTGCACCTAGGACGGTGTTAAAATTGCATGGCAGGTTCCGAATTTTGTAAATTCACCGGCCTAAAACCTCAACAAGCCTAGATGCCATCTGAAAAAGATAATGAACTCCGACCTACTTTTCGCAATAAGTGGTGATTAAATGCTACTTAGTTCCGAAATATATGGTTGTGGATTGTCGACTGTGAATCTTTATTTTCTGATCAAACATTGGAACCAATTTACTATTCTGTCCACTAAGTTACAAATTCAACCTTGGAAGAAGCACGCATGCATGTTAAGGAGCGTGGGCATGTTAAAGTTCTTAGACTTCTCTTTTTGTAGCCATTGAAAGGAAAACGATTCTAATTCGTTCATACGTATTTTCTGGAAAAATAAGCGTCAAAAGGAGATTCTATCTTGCATGCAATCATAGAGCCCCTAGGATAAGTTCAAGGGCACACGAGAGCCTATAATGTCGGTTCCCTAATATTCTTTCAGAAATCCGCCTTCGCAAAATACAAGATAGCTAGGGCCCAAGTGTTCTTTCCCTAAAGTTACCTACATAAAGAACTAGCAAACATGGTTTTTTCACATTGTGATTTTGTTTCCTAACAACTAATTATGTTTTGAAAATGGCTTTTCACGAGATATTAAAGCACATGCCACAAGTTTGAATCTCGAAACTCTCTTATATTCTATAAGTTACTCTTATTAGTCCATCTGTTATTTTATAACAAGGGATATTCAAGCGACTATAGACATATCTCTATGTTCATGTGCGCCAAGTGAGGTTGCACTAATAGGTGGAAAGCGTGATATCCACTTAAGATTAAATATGAGGGAGAAGCTATGATTTGAACATTGGATGTGTTGCATCTTACCAAGTGCTAAGCTATTCAGTGAACCCTTTGAAGGTTTAGTCCGACCATTTTCCTACATTCAGTTGTCTGTCTCATGTCACTAGTCCATATTTTGCGTGCAAGTGGAAGGTTCGCTTACATGTGAGAAGACGGTTATATTTTCCTCCATCCCCGTTTTCCTTCGATTATGCACTTGCTTGATAGTTACAGATAATGGACATTACCGACATGCTATATTAACTAAATATCAAATGTGTGTGCTGTCCATGTCTGTAACTCATAAACCAAAAGATTGGTCGAAAGTTACTTCCATTGAGTGATGGAGGAAAGCTCGTGAGAAATATGCTAGCTATAAAAAATTTTCAAAAAAAAAAAAAAAAAAAAAAAAAACCACTTTTTCTACCATTACCTTTGTTTATTCCAATAGTTCAGTTTGTTTTGTTTTCTTGGATACACATTCTCTCGAAACACAGCCTAATTTGGTCATAGGAGTCGGTGCATCTTTTTGTTCCTAGTTAAGAAAAGAAAGGGAGAAAAAGTAAAAAGAAATCAAGGAGGTTAGTGAGTGGGGTTCATGCAATTGTTAGACGTGTCTAATTGTTGATCATTGAGAATCGAAAGAACATTAGACACATCTAACAAATGCATAAACCCCACTACCTAATCTCCTTGATTCCTTTTACCTTTTGTCCTCTTTCTTTTCATTAGTTTAGAACGGGGGACATAATTAGCAAAGAGTGGCTATAACTAGCGTAAGGCCCCGCTCTCTCGCTGGCTATACCTTCCCCATGCTTTAGAAAGAGAGAAAAATCATTGGTCCTCCAAGGAAAATTAATGATCTTTTTGTCTGTCAAAGGGGTATGAAATGCTAATTGTATGTATGGACAACAACCCCCCACACTTGCTAGAGAATTAGATGCTTCTTAGGGTTTCTTTTTCTTTTTTTTATTAAGGTTGTTCTCTAAATCCAAGCTGATCAGGGGCAGTTAATCGGCCCTTTGATTTCGTTATAATTCGTTGGCAATGCACATCCCTCTTGTGGTTGTACATTAATCTAACGTTATCAATTTATTGCATAATGAAAAACTCAAGGAATATGCCTGGTTAGAAAAAGGATAATCGATTTTAAGAAAATGGTTTGGAGGGCTTTAGTTGAACGAGGGCCCGGCTGAAAGCACGATTTATTCAATGGTGAATATGAAAGGTATATTTGGGCTAAGATCCTTGCTCTAGGATAATCTTGATGTCGAAAGATTCTGCTCTACTGCCAAATAATGCAGTGTGGAAACTTGTAAAAAAGTATAAATCATGTCAGGCTTCAGTATTTTTTGAAAATGATGGATAACTTGTATAGCTAGGGGTAGCTGAATCTTACCCCAAATTTACTATCAGAATATCATCACATTCTATACAAATTTATACAAAGGTGGCAATGGCACGCTGCAGTTGGTAATGACAAGACAGTGATTGCTTGGGAAGAAGAAGGGAGAGCAGGGAAAAAGGAACGAGAAAGAAGAATGTAAAGAAAAAAAAATGAAGACATTTCAGACCCAATTATATAAAGTTGGCTGACGTGTCATCCGTCTAAGAGTGTTAAACTTTCGAAGGGTCAATTTACTCTCTAATTTACAAAATCCCAATTATTTTGAAAATAGAGTTTTGGAAATATATGGATCAGGGGTTGAATCACAATCAAGTTACACCAAATTAGCATATAGCATAATTGATAGTTTTGAGCTTATCAAGATACCCCTTCCTCATCTCTTTAGTTAGACCTATTTATATTTTTGGGATAAGTACACTAAAAATCTAAATCATGTCATGAATGTGCAATTAAGTTTTAAATTTGCCACATATTATAGAAATAATAATTTTTAAAAAAATTAATGTCGGCATTTTCGTTTACTAAATTGGACGGAGTTAACAAAATGACTTTATTGCACAAATTTGACAAATATTAGAACTTAATTGCACTTCTTGAAATTTTTATAACTCAATTGCACTATCGCAATTAGTTTTAGTTTTTTCAGTCCACTTATCCCTGTTTTATTAGATGTTGCACGCCCCATATAGCCCATTAATTATGAGCAACACGAAAAGGCTAATTATCAAAAGAAGTATATATGGTGGATTCCATCTTGTGTCACGACCCGGAGAATGTGATAACAAGATAGACATGAATTGCACGTGATACAAAAAATAAAGTGAATCGCAAATAACTAAAACCTGACAACAAAAACATCATATTTAAACTAATAAATGGAATGAGAACATATGAAAGTCAAGATGCATCACAGCTATGTACTTAAGTAATGTGTGATATAATTTAACAGATGCCACTTTAATTGTTAGTGGGTTGGATGAGCGGGACAATTAATCGATCCTCGTTTCTAAGGAAATCTTTCCTTAGAAGATAAAAGTTTCGCAAACATGTGGCGTTAATTGTTATACATGTCTATTTTAGTTCGTCAGATATTATGCTTGGGTCATTAACGGGGAAAAAGAACACAATAGGAGATAAGGTTACTACGAAATATTACAGTTTAGAATATGATATCATGTTTCTATCATGGCACTATTATTGTACGTTTGTTAATAATGCATCTTAGATTCGCTATCCTCCACTTGTTGCCGCCCTATTTTGGCGGAACTTTGCTGTCTATAAAATTCCAATTCCATAGGTACTCACGGGCCAGCAACTTGTCTCATTTTTATGGGATGAACATCGACATTTTAGCCATATTTAGGAATTCCTTTTACTTCAGAATAATCATACTAGAATTTTTCTGTCTTGAACGATAGGTAATCTTTTTCGAGCATCTGACTTACTCGGACGAGTGTGATGGGTCCCATCTCATGCCTACTAAAGAGCTTCTGAAGTATATTTATTCTTGGGCACGCACACCGATAAATATAATAATGATTCGACTTCATAAATTTTGAGCGACCGAGAGGAATTTAATTTGCCACTTTAGCAACTCCTTCGGTTAATTTATATTTCAACATTTGACACTCTGGCCATACTTCTAAATTCCATTTATTATTAAGTTTTTTTTTTTTTTTTTTTTCTAATAATGGGTTGTCAAGGATGTTGTGAGAGTCCAATTTATTCCGGTGTGTTACGATCTCGCTTTGTGTACATTAAGATTTATCAGATCGGTAAATTTGTGTTTTCAAAGACATTACTAAAAAAATGTGTAGATATAGTGACGCGATCTCAATCCAATGACTAAAATTTGCATACCATATTAGTAATTAGTTTTTTTCAGCAACTCTCTTATTAATCATACATGATATGTCCTTGACATAGTTGCAGTTGTGTTGTGACGTGCCTTTGCAGCATTGTAAATAGGAGAAAATGGTTCTACGGTGGATCAGTTAACGGTTTAAGACCAACCATGTAACCCCAGTTCCACATTATTGGAATCATGAATCATGCTAGTCAGTTCTATAATCGCTAGTTTTTGGTTCTACCCAGGAGCTAGGTCATTCTTATAAAAGTTGCACCATGTTATTACAAAAGCATTTTTCAGTCAAAGTGTTCATGTGTTTGTTTGATCGTATTGACAGTCACGGTTCAAGTCTTGATGGTTGCAAAAGTATTTTTTTCCAAAAGGAGCTTCAAAACAGTTTAAAGCTAGTTCAACTTGAGAACCAACCTGGCTGGACTGATTCTTGTGTGGAAGTGAAAGTTTTGTCGGGAATGAAACCGATTCTCCACAAAACCAGCTTATAACTAAATTGACCAAGTCAGTTACGGCCATTACCCAAGTTGAACTAGACTTAATGCTTACCCCCATTTTTTTAAGTCATATGAGTTTGACTTCAACACGTTAGAGCTAGATGTGATAATATTTTAAAAGCTGCCGCTATTTTAAAGGTATTACAATTAGGGATAATTCGCCTCGAACCACAAGTAAATATTCAGCAGTTTGTTCTCACAATGTCATTAGCTAATGTGGTGAGCATTTTTTTACTCATATACGCTAATGTGAAATTAAATACAAAAATTAAAAACTTCATTTCTCTCACTTCTTCCACCATGACAGCCACTGCCCGACCGCCCTAGGGCGATCATCGCCAGCGCTCAGCCGCTTCAACCTCCATCCTCATGCTCTCTGCGTCATCGTGGCCGTCGAACCCAATGGTGAGTTCATTGTCGTAGATTTGCTCTGTTTGACCAAATCTGGAACCATGGTGATGGCGGGAAGACAGAGGCGACCAAATCTAAATAGTAACAATGTTGGTCCATGGCTGGCGAGGCGGCTCGTCCGTGGCCACTACGAGCAGAATTGCCCGTTGCGACAATATGAGCGCAGAAACAAAAATACAGGAAGATGAATTGTGGAAGACTAAGTTGAAGACGAACGGTGCACAGAGGAAGGAGAAGTCAAAGACGAATCGAGGAAGACGAAGCTAGAGACCAAATATGAAGCCATGTTGATGGTGGGAAGACGAAGTGACCAGATCTAGTCGATGGCTGAAGACTAATGGACCATTCTGCCAAGGCTCACGGCCACAGATGAGCTATAAATTGGGAAGTTCGCAGTCTTTGTGCTCATCTCCGTCAAGGGGATTTGTCACGGCTCCACGATCCGTCGCGGCCAAGACTCTAGATGGGGATGCGACCATGGCTGCGGACCTAGTTTAGAGGAAGACAAAGACGACCACAAAGATGACGGAGGGAGTGGCTCAATTTGAACGCCTAGTAGTGTTGGCCTAGACACGGTGCCAATCACGGCAGGTAGGCGCGGAAGTCAAGCTCAAAGGTGGCATGGAAGGAGGGCAAGAGAGAGAAATTAGGTGACTTGAGTAGATTTTTTTTTTTAATCATTTGATTTCATGTCAATAAATATGTGTCAAACTGTAATTGGAATTGAACACACAAATGCTCGCCATGTCAACCAATGATGTGGCGATAACAAATCACTAAATAGTTTCTCATAAAACACCCTTTCCAGCTATAGTTTCTTCTATTAGAAGGCCATACGGACCTTGCTCCGGTTGAAGTGAACCGTCGACCCCAACTTTCGTAAAATTAGTACCACTATTATAGTTCATGTACTTGCAGTTATCACCTCCCCAATTTGGAAGTATGTCCAGGGAAAAAAAGTTTATAGTGTCAGAGTACTTGTTCGGCCAACATTCCACATCTTTGTGCACCGTGAGCATAATTAACGGGAACACCAATTAATTAAGAGTGCTTGTTGCTAAAAATAGAAAAAAATACATAAAAATTAAACTCGAATCTAGTATGAGATTATGATGCTCTAGTTGTTTAGTTCATGTACTTTGGCACGCGAGCCGAAGTATAATAAGTGCGGTTGATTTACTTGTTTGAAAATCTGTGTGAATGGGGAAATCTTTCCAAGTTTTGGGCTGCATTTCAATAAGTCTTAAGTGCGTTTCATTGGTCAAAAAGGAAAATCTTGAAAGTTAATCGATAAATCCTTTGTCAACTCCATTTCATCGTTTGGGCTTCTCTGTGTAGGAATACGACAAGGGATCGAATTTGTCGAGCATGCAAAAGGACGGGAAGAGATGTCGGTAATATATAATCAATCCTTTTGTAATTAATCGATAGATCCTTTGACAACGTCACTTCATCGATTGGGCTCCTCTCTCCAATAAACTCGCTTTCCCGTATCCTTACTTTCGTAAATAATCACTTATAAAAGCATCTCTAGAAAAAAAAAATTATTTTTGCCAAAGTAATATCAACATTCGAGGAGATTGAGATTAGACGCAAGAGGGCTGTCATGTTACTTCAATAAACGGTGGACACCTGCTACGAAATCCTTAAGGAATCAAATTTAAAAAGGAAAATAATCCCGACCCTGTTTAAGCGGCTGCTGTGCTTAGCTTTTTCTGTAACCTTTTGTCATTGTTGTAAATTTTCCACGTGTAGCACCTAACTTCCATGTCATAATTGTACTATGATTTATATGGTAAATAGATCTAAACCTAGAGAGATATGAGAGGATTTTGAATCCTCACACGTTAGTTAGCTCATCGTACCATTTTGATGGGGTTAAGAGCCCCAAGGTGATAACATCAGTTGGTAAACTTGACACGCACAGACTTCACTGCCCTAATTAGCCTCCTCTTTTTGGAATCGATGAGCTGTTGGGATAACAGAAAATCGTCAAAAGGAAGAAAAGAAACATCAGTGACAGAAAAATCGGCAAAGCGAATGCCATCTTACATGATTAGTGATGACCTCCCTGTTGCAATTTTCGAAAGCTAAGGTTTGAGTGTTCTCAAAGAAACCAAGCGATGGTGACGCCAAAGAAGGAGAGCCTGAGCATATGGAGCTGCACGTTCCAAGATTGGATTCCTTATTTGTTTAAGCAGACGAATTGCGAATTCCGAGACGTGGTAGTTCGTGATTATTTTTTCATTTTTATACGCTTGGGTGGTCTTCCTTCAAACCCATGTAGCTGGAAGATGATGGTACTATGATAGGATGCTCTGAATCATCTCTCTTTTCAGTTCATTATCTTCAAAATAATTCTCATATGTATTCTTGAGTTGACTACCCAAATTCTTAAATGTGTGTGTGTGTGTGTGTGTGTGTGTGTGTGTGTGTGTGTGTGTATTGTGACCAAAAAGGGGCGAAAGAGCTAGTGAATGATGAGCACTACATTCATTCATTCTCTGCATTAATACTTTATGGGATGTGCGTGATGCCTGAGATCAGGGTTGGTGAAATTTCCTTTTCTATTATTCATATGAAGGAAAGAGTTGGGGGGCATAGTAGATGCATTAGTTTGGCACATTTCACACACATAATTATGATGTCTCCTTTCACTATTCTTGTCCCGGATTACAGACCACTAACTTTCGTGTTTTCATGAATAGCTCATTTGCATTTATTAACGAGGCAACCTATGTTTTCTTTCCAAAAGTGCTTGATCAAATGCCTTACTTAATTAAGGCAAAAAAAAAAAAGCACTATAGTGAAACAAATGGGAGGGCATGACTATAACCTTGACCCTGTGACATTGTGCTTGTTAGTAAGATTCTAATTCCTTGCCCCCATTAGATAATCTAACTTATATTCCTCCATTAGATAAAGGGCACTTTATTATATTCCAAACATTGCAAGATTAGCCAAGCATAATGACAGTGGAATACTTGGTCACCGAGTCCAAATACACAAACCCCTTTCTTGATTAGAGAGACTAAGTCATTGTTAACAGAGAAATCTTCTTTTAATGTTCTTCCTTTTTCTTTTTCTTTCCTTTTTGCCTTATCTTATTTAGTGGTTGCTAGGGTTTAAGCTCGTGCTAGTGTTCACTCTTTTCTGGCGAATGTCGCGTGCCTGTTTACTTGGGGGGATCAAATAGGTATATTTGGTGAGGTGCATCGGTGCAGGCAAATGTCCATTCACTCAACAATGATTTTGCCAAAATTATAGCACATTACGAAGCACCCGAATGAAAGTTTTTCTCGATTGAAATTAGAAACAGACCATTCGTGACACAAGCACTAGAAGACAAGACTTTAGTGGAGATGATCTCTCTTTATATGGGAGCCTATAATGATGGCAGTCCTTTTTTTTTTTTTTTTTAATATAGTGATGGAAGTTGAACATTTTCTAGAGTGTAGTAAAAGTTTGGAACTCTCCTTTCCCGAATGCTCCGTCCCCCACCGCTATAAATATGCATAATATGACAAAACCCATCCAAACCCAATAAAGCAACTCGCAAAATCAAAGGAATGTTGTCCTGATAGGTGTGGAATCCACACATATTCTTTAACTTAATCTCCACTTAATTAGAAAAAGGATAAAGCAATGAGCTCCACCCCATAATTTCGTCCCATGAATCATAGATGACATTTGATGTGTGCAAGGAAGTGCAAAGTGCGCCTTTTCCTTGTGCTGATGAAGAGTCATGATTGCATGTGAGGAAAAAAGAAGATACAGTGGTTTGACTATCACAGACACACATTCTCTCTCTCTCACTCTCTTAGAGAATTTGTGGCATGAACCGAACGAGGGACATCAAGCTCCTATTAAGCCAAGACCAGAAAAGATGCTGCAAAATGATTTCGATAGACAAAGGTAACATCAATTCATTCTATTGTGTGCAGCCCCTTCTTTTCCTCACCTCCATTCTTTTTGAGAAAAAGTGGAGTGAGAGAGGGCCCAGCCAAAACTTTATTTGACGCAAATGCCAGGCTTGCCAAGAGACACAACGAAGACAGCAATCACCCAGTAACTCCCCAGAAGCTTCTTGCCTTGCATCTGATCCAGACAGTGAAGCGAGGCGAAATGATTTGTTTATTTGTGGTTGAGAGCTTTTGAAGAGATGTCAGTCGGAGCAAAAAGAATAGATCGAGCGAGGTTCTCTTTGATTGATTAAATCTCTTTTCAAAAGACTAAAGACACTTTCATAGACTAGTCTTTGAGTAGGAAATAAGATTACTGAAGATTGTTGGGTCCTTGATGAGGTAGCCCTTTCTAATTTCTCTTTTCCCTCCCCTTTTCTTGGATCATTGATTGACGGAACCCATTCATACACGATTCGTATTCAGGCGCATCAAGTTGAGATGGGCCAGTTAATTCGTTTCATTAATACATCAACCCATTAATGTTTAAATAAAGAAGCATCTTGCGTACGGATTCACCTTTTCGATACTTTTGAGCACGCTAAGGTGTGCTTTATCGGTGGATCGGTTTTTCATTTGTGCTAATACAAGACTCGCTCGTACAAGCTCGTGTTAATATAAGACTTACAAATATGTCATACCATCCTATTAATTCGACATGTCATGTTTGAGTTTCAAGAGTAATAAGTTGTCGTGTTCAATTAGACAAATTTTTGTGATTTCCATAATACGGCACGGCACGGTTATGGCATGGAAAAGGAAATTGCTCCCCGCCTTAGTTTCACCCTTACCTTATAGCATAACTAATGAGACCCTTTATTTCTTTTGGAGCAAGGATAGGGAATTTGCATCCCGGGCTATTTGCATAGCAAAGGATGCGAGTGTTTCAATTAGTTAAAGCTAAATGTTTTCCTAAACGAAAGTTTCATTTCAGTTGGAAATGAGCGTCCTGTCATAAGTAGAAAGAGAACCTTTACTACACGTTCCTCTTGGGAGGCAAAGAGAATGCCAATCACCATCGCTGATACTGATCTTTGTTCTCTATTTTGAGTTTTCCTTCATTTGAAAAACTTCATATTCTTCCACATTTTCTGATTTTGGTAAAAAGCTTCACAACTACAAATTACAAGACCTTTGATCAAGAAGTTAAAGGTTCTGAGTGTTTACGATGAGCTCGAGTATCAGTATCATCAATTAGCTAAAACTTAGAATTAACCTTACTGAAAAGTCAGACCAAATTTGATCCTAAACCCAAAAAGTAATCAGAGAGAGAAACATTATGAATATGCGAATATCCACAAAGACCAGTCCTAACAAAATGCTCATGAAGGAAAAATGCTCTTGAAAAACCAGAGACAGGAATAGGAGTATAGAGAGCAAAAGTGCAGGAAAAGAGCTAAACCAATTTATTTCCACCAGAAAATTGAAATGAGCCGTGTTCACTTTTTTGCCCCTCGATTTGCATGTGCAACTTCATGTCTTACACCTCAATGTTGACTTTGAGAAGGTCGAGATAACCAGTAGATCCCACAACAGCTCAGATACACTTTTCAAAAGCTCTTCAGCACAGACATCACCAAAATGGGTCAAAAGTCAATTCTCAGAGTCCATTCATTACCATTGTATAGAGAGTGCAACCACTTCCAATGTCGGCAGCCTCTAAACAATAATTGAAGACACCATTTGAAGGAAGGGTCTGAATAGAGATGGACTGCTCAATGATTTTCCTTTTCCTTTTTTTATTTTTTATTTTTATTTTTTATTTTTTTTGGTTTCATATGTTCAGAGAAAGATCTCACAATTATTTCTTGTGGAGTGACAACCATAACAAACCGTAGCCATTCTCACAAACCTTTATCAGAGCAAGAGGGTGGGCATTTCATCGGTCAGATGCTATCTTGCAAATAAGCAGATACGAAAACTGCCAATGCGAGGACTGAGAGACCTAATAGAGGACCTGCCGGGGTCAGTTTTTGTGTAGCCACCAAGCGTATACCTGATACAGCAAAAGAACAAGGTCAAAATTACAGCACCGAAAGGGCAAGTAGGAAATGAGGAGCCTCGGCCTTCAACATAAGTCTGTATATTACAACCAACTAGCCAGGTAACTACATGAGCCAAATGCAAAATCAAAATGCGGGGTGAGGGAAACAAAGTTATTTGGAGCTTACCAAACACAGATGAGAAAAGCAACGCAGCACCAAATCCAAGTGCATAACCAATTGATTTTGTCTCTGGTGCTTGCATAAGATAGTAGGCCTGCATGAGAAACAATATAAGATGCATTGTTTTTAATTAGTCACATCAGTTAGTGATTATAAAGGACTTAGATGCAGAGTTTTGGAAAACAATATTAGTCAGATTTTCTATTCCCACTCATTCAGACCTCAAGAAGGTATTTGAATGATAGGCTATCAGTGTCGCTATCGACCTTTTAGTCATTCCACTCATGCATGTGAAGCAAGGAAACTGCACATGAAAGTATATGTGACGTGAACAATAAAAGAAAAAAGGTACGTGTGACGTGCGTATCTAGTTTCTCTGAGAAGGTTTCCTTAGGTAGTAAAGCTTTAGGACAAGGTCTTTGCTGGGACAATGGTTTGAACAAGGGGAAGTCACAACAGAATTGGCATAGCATTGGAGAAACTTCAGAGTTCAACAGTTATCCTTAATTTCTGCAGAAATATAAAGAGACAATGCGATGCAGTTTTACTAATTCTAATCCTGAGACGAGTACACATCAGACGGTGTGCTGCCAAGAAAACATTGTGCTATTCTCTTGGTGAAATCGGAATAGATAACCTTGCCCCATGAATAATAACATAATTTAACAGAAAGAAAGTAAAAGAGGCACTGCTTAGGGGACTTCCTCAAAACCCTTTCTTAAGGCTAAAAGCTTGCAAATGTTATGCATCAGTTTGCAGCTCAGCCATTTAACTCATTTAAACAATGAAACATATCTGACAAGTATAAAATGAAAAAGGATGAGAATGGCTACCGTTTCCTTCTCCATAATACTCAAATTGTTCCGAGTGAGTCCTCATATAAAAGAGGTAATAAATTTGAATGTTGTAAAAGCTGTGAAGAAGAATTCCTATTATTTGTTCTCCATAGCATTAAGATGCGACCTTTCACTTCACCTCCAAACTACAACCTAAGTAGACTAGTTCTGCAGAATGCTTCATAATCTCAGAGTGAACTCTGTAGCATTTAAAACTATTTAAAGGCAAGGTTAACAAGATAACTACAGAAGAACTAAAAAGTACTCTTCCGGAAAGCAGTCAATTGTGTAATCATTGTTGATGCTATCTCATTGACCACCAAGTTCATCACAAAGGAATTGTGTGTGGGTGTGCCTTTAAAACCATAAGAGTGTGACCAACCTAGTTTATTTGACTTGCAAACTTACCTCTATTGCCAGTGAATCAGACAGAAGTACATACACAAACTAAATAAAGGACATTGTTAACCATATTAAACGTGAACAGAATCTCATCTGAAGTAAATGGAGACAGACTGAGTGCCTGAAAATCATGAAGCACAGTGTTTGATCATTCGATGCATGCAGCCAGTAGACTCTTCCAGTGAAAGCTAATGGCCAAAAATTAATTTTTCCAGAATAAGCACATGGTACAGGATATGGTTTTTGTTTTATGACAGAAGATTCGCATGGAAGTTGGTACAGCAACTTTTGACCCTCACTAAATTTAAAAGCAGTTGATCACTCTCTCCTCCAAAGAAGCACTGAGTCTCCTGTAAACTCAATTCTTCTTCATGCTCATGTTACTATTTAAAATCAGAGCTAGATTTTCTATTGCTTCTCCACACCTTGATTTTCTACGGGGAAAGAACAGCCACTTGTTTCCCTGGAGGTCTCATGCTACCCAGAGGTAAGTTTGACACCATGCGAAATTCACTCCTAATAAAAGATGTGAACATGGGAATAACTTAGGTTTTGAGATTGGACAGATAAACAAAGTGGGTGAAAATAGCACCTGAATGAGAAAATTTTTGAAGCGATCGAGCAGCTAATGCCTGCTGCATAACAAGGTCAATGGACCAGAAAAGTTCAAAGGGGAAAAACAACTGACACTGATTCAATGCTAGGTCAATCAACAAGGCTGCACAACTTCAAAGTTCACCCATATGTTTCAGCACACTTGTGGACTTTGCAGGCTGGGGTAGGGCATAGACAAACACCAGGTGCTCGATAAATTGCAATTTCACCCAACAAAATGTTCAGGAATTTTCCTTAATGACCCCCATTCCCGTCCCTAAATTCAGTCCCCACCATCGTCTCCCTATATGTCGATAACAGATGCCCGCAATTCCTCCTATGAACAAAACTACGCGAACGGGATCAACCAATCCAACTAGTCTTCTTTTGCAGGATTCCCCTAACCAAGTCCCACTTTCTACTCTAGAATGATACCAAGAAGCCCCAGAGAAGCACCAAAATCTCTTCTTTTACTTTCACGGCAGGACATTTGGTCCATTGTGTCTTTTAAGTAGCTAAAGATCACAAATTTTATCCAGAACGGAGGAAAGAATTCGACAATCAAGGAAACAGTCAAATCAGAGGTAAATTCCACTCACAGTGGCCATCAGAACTGCCCCAGTGCACCCTCCAGCAAGTGAGCCCTTGCTTCCTGACCTGCTAACTGCATCCACAAATTCTCCCAAACTTCATTTCTCTCATCTCTAACATGTCATTACTTATATCAACATCTTTCAAATTACCCACAAAAAGGTGCATATTGCAATCAATGTAAAATGAGAAATTGCCAAAGAAGAGAACAAATGAGTACAGGCAAAGAGCCCGCCGCCGAGGAGGAGAGACCCATAAACCGCGGAGGTGACGGGCGCGAGGTCACCCAGCTGGGCTTCGCAACGGAAGCGACGTCGCTTGCGGCCGGACCATTCGCGCGACTTCAGCCCCGAGCCGACGCCGAATCTCCGCGGCTTCAGCGAAGCCGCGGCGCCACCATCGAGATGGCGAGCCGCGGGGTGTTCGGGGCGACGGTTGTCCGAGCGGTGGGAGCGGAGGGGCGGGGGCGGTTTGAGTGGGAATGCAGGCGACAGCGAGAACGACATCTTCTGCTTCGGACACTGCTGAGGAGGAGGGAGGGGCGAAAGGAGGATGATGAGGAAAATAAACGGTGCGTAAATCGGTGGATAACGGGGAAAATTCCGAAAATGCACACGCTTGTCGCCCGGCAATAGTTTTAATCGACGATCCTCAAAAAGGGTTAAGGAAGAAACAGGTAGGAGAACCACCAAGACGAGAGAGTCCGTGCTGTCCTCCGTATTTCCTTCTTATTGAGAAGACAAAGATAAATGAGAAATTAAAGGATCCTGCGATGAGGAGGGCAAACTCCATGTCAGAGTGTGTAACACACTCTGACGGGTAGGATGGTATTGTAACTATATGTACTTAGAGTGAGTAGGAATGGGTGAAATACCCATGGCGGACCTAACATGCCTTATGGCATTGTTCTCAACCACTGGCTAGGTTTTTGTACCCCGGTTGAGATTAGTGCAATGCATCCGTTCGTTGCTTGGCAATAATTTTAGTTGACGATGAGGTCAGAGTTATTGAGCCAAAGTGATCAAGTTGATAAGGTATTTGAGAACAAAGACAAATTAGGGAGGAATCTCGAGAGTGGAGTCCCTCTTTTAAGGGAATTTTTACAATTATCCTCTGTTAATATGATGTCCGTAGTCAATCAGAATCTAGAAAAACTAATTTCAAATTATTCAATATGTAAGATATTATTTCCAGAATTTCTTGGTTGATTTCTTAACTACTAACTTGTGCTTGTGAGATACTCGTTTGTTAAATATGTATTTCTCATTAGTACGTCACAGGGTGCATGATGTTAAAAGAGGCATTGCTTCATAGCAATTGCATGACTTATAAAAATATAGCGTAGGCACGTAAAGAAGCTGATCAATAAAAGACCGAGAGTTTCTAAATCCAAAAGTGAAAGTTGATTTCAATGCATATCACGTGGACAATGTGATTGAGCGATTACCATAGTTAGCCACGCAATTTATGTTTTGATTGTTCTTTCTTCATAATCTCAATACTTGTACCCTTAACCTCCAGCATAGTAACAATTTATATGTCATCATCCAGTGCATGTGTCATAGATTGGTGCATCAGAGATAAGATCTCTGATAAAAAGAACTTATGTTCAATTTTATTTTAGCAAGACTTAGTGGATATCATTGTATCTATTTAACATATGATTTATTGGTTACTAGAATGAATCTAGGTGATTAACTTGTCGATGCTAACATTCCAAGTGAAAATTACAATGCAAAATTTTGTTATGTTGTTCCTTGTTAAAAGTTATTTTCAGAATGGGGATCAGAATCCGTTAGAAACCTATTGAAAGGGCAATTAGATCCTCTACCTAGGTAGGTCTTACAAGGACAAAATCTCATTGACTACGTAGCACTTTAATTAGGAATTACTGCAATCTTGTATGATATTCAAATTGCTAACATGGCACTATGGAGGTGGTTTTTAGCCAAGTGGTGAAGGACTTAACCATTTTTTACGAAATCATGAGTTTGATTCAAGTTGTAAATGAGTTTTTGGACAGCACGTGCTTTGTTGCCTGGCTATACCTCGTGTGGAAATATTTTCTAATTGCTAACAATTTGGTTCGAGTATAGGGATGGACTTGCCAACTTCAAACCTTCAAGTCACAGGTGTTGTGAAACCGAACATTATGTAGAGGCCATGTGTTCATTATGACAAGGGTCATAATGATTCATTGACGTTGGACGACTCTTTCCACTCTTTTTACTTATCACAAATTGCTGACATTGCATTCAAATTTCCATTTTAATTGAACACGCAGTATTAGAAAAATACAACGTTATTTAAAACTACATTCTCATTCCTTTTTTCACGGGAAAATTATTAAACTAGTCCTAAACCTATTATATATGTGCTAATTCAATCTTATACATTTTCATTTTGCCAATTAAATCCTAAACCATTTGATATCAATATAATCAATTCGGCCAATTTTTACTAGGAAATGCTAACGGCATTTATGCTAAGAACTAGGGAAAACCAAGTCAGTTGCAGCAGATATGCTATCCAATAGTAGGCAAACATTTTTTTCAAGTCCTTCAAGGACGGATTTTAGCTGCAGCCTATCCAAAGATTTAGTTCATAGTATAGAAACACTTAAGAATGTCAGGATGGTAACATTTCTAACTAACAAAACTATATTTCTCAATGGATCCTACGAGACTAAAGAAGAAAAAGTGCTTAGAGAAAGATGAGAGAATTTTGACAATAACACTCTTTACTTTAAGGGATTCTGCCCAAAATATTACATCCTCCTTGCTTTTTGTAGGTTTCAAGAGGTCACATAAAACAAAAACCATGTTCACGAATCTTGAACCAAACGCGGGCCCTGGGTATTCCGGTTGGGAATTATTCTAGATGATATGAATAATAATCATGGACAAGGATTTTTCTAGCATATTACTACAGTATTGCTACAGTGATTTGTGCTATAGTAACTTTACTACAGTCCTATCTCCCATCTCGGGAGTTGTAGTCATAATATTAACTATTCAAGCTGTGATACGCTAGCTAATCTTCCATGTAGTGTTATTCAATAAGACCAATGTCAGGAACAAGAGGATTGTCTAGACCACGAGCAAATATTCTTTGCAATATCAAGGTGTCCCACATACTTAAACCACTTGAAAAAGTTCTTTCTTCATGAGTTGCGAAGGATCCTAAAGTATTGGTATTGATTCTTTGAAGAATGAATGTTTGAGTGTAGTTGGATATTTAGAAATAATAAGAAGTGGCATTGGGGTATAAGGCAAGAGATAAAGAGTCCTTGATCTTTTTTTTCTTGAGAAAGAGGTCCCCCCATTGGGCATAAGATTCTTGAGAAAACTATGTAAGATCATCTGCAGTCCTTTGTTGTTCCTGTGATTGAGTTGTCCTTGCCCAATTTTGTGCCTAATTGAATTCTTCGAGTGCTTTTCTGGCTTCAGGGGCAAGTCTAAAGTGGTCCCACGGGACAGGTGTCGTACAATCTCATACTTTTTCAGGAATGGTCCAATTTTTTTGACATAGTTATCTCTGGAGTTCTCTGTAATTGTATTCAATAGATTCCATGCAATTAAGAAGTGATTTGTAAATATGAGCTTCTTGAAGATGCGGTTGATGTTTGTAGGTTGTGGTTTCTACTCCTTTTAGAGCACTGGGGAGGGTGCCATCATTTTGCAAAAAAATCCATAGTAGACAGAAAAACACAATGGTATGTGTTTTTGGCTTTGCTCAAGCAGTTTTAAGTTCTTCTAAATAGAGGCATTTCCAACAAGTTGGAGGATAAAACCAGTTAAGCATAGTCAAGATTTCTATCACTTTCATTTTCATTGTTATGACCAAGGGCAATCAGCCTAGTTAACTTAACAATGATTTTTTTGGTGGAAATTTAATGGCTATTAAATACTTATTGGTTAAGTACCATAACAGCTATCGAAATTATTCAAGAAAATCATATTCCTTCTAGATTAATGGATGTTTGAATGAATACATGGGGTTTAATCCAAAAAGATGAACAGTTGAGTCTCCATGGAATCTAAATGGATCTAAATGACACTATCACATGAGATTATCAATATTTTCAGTAAGGTTGTCATCTTGAATTTGCTCAATGATCTCCTAGGGGTATTCTAGACTTAGTTATTCTCGCATTCTCTCAATCTTGTATTTTTCTTGCTAGGGAAAAGAGTGCCTTAGAATATAAATATATTAATCTCTGCTAGTGCTTTTGGCCTAGAGAGAAAATGAGCAAGCACATTTTTTTTTGTTTTTTGCCTGAATGTGTTTGGTTTTGATTGAGTACTTTGAGAACCATTCAGCTCCATCTAAGCAGTTGAGAATGAGGAATCTACTTCTGCTTAAATTTGGTCATCTGGGGAAAAGATGTCATATTTAATTCTACTAGAAAATGATGGCTACTAATATGGAATTCAAACTTTTTTATTCCATTTTTAACGGTCAATATTTCCTTGAAAGTAGAATTATAATGCATTTTAGCTTAGGAAGACTTTCTACTTTTATAGACGTAAAGATGCCTCTTACCATCGATTTCTTCAAAAAGTAGGGCTGTCTAGTATTCATCATTGGCGTCAGTTTGGAGGACTCTCTTCCCAATAGATGGTATTTGCAATGAGGGAAGAGTTTGCATAACTTCTTTTAGTTGTGCTACTACTCTGGTTTGAGTCTTACCCCAAGATGGAAGATTTTTCTTTAACATCAATGGCAATAGAATCGGTAGTTTTGCAATGTTAGGAATAAAGTCTCTAAAATAATTGATTATTCCAAGAAATTGTTGAACTTACTTTGTCATGAAATTCTCCTTTGGAAATTTCAATAATTCTCTAGCAATGTGTGGCCCTAAATATTATGTACATTGTTGAGGTGCATACCTAAAAATTCAATTTTCATTTGGGCAATGTTCATCTTTGATGGTCGGTACCTGTATCATCCAGAAACTAGTATGAGATGGATGGAATGTCAGGAGGATTGGGAGTGCCCTCATATTACTAAGGAATTGCAAAAGTTTCCTAATAAAAATGTCTCCTAAAAGCAGGTTCAACAATTCCTAGGGATTGTAAATTATCTCCGGGATTTTGTTCTAAAAATCACAAAATTTGATTTTGCTAAACAAAATATCTTTGAATTAGCCTCATAATATCTTTGAATTATCCTCGTATTTCTTTATAATGTCTACAGATTGCTCGAGAAGTCAATAGTAAGATTCTTCATTAAGGATATGAAGTAATATGTCATCAATATAAACCAATGTACTAGGTAGGATTAGCTAAAAAATGCAGCACATGACCTTTTGGAACAATAAATGAGCTACTTTGAGGTTAAAAGGGAGAACCTTCTATTGAAAATATTGGTTTGGAATACAAAATATTGTCTTAGGTCTATCTTCAAGATGAATGCCTAATTGCCAAAATCCAACTTTGAGATCAAATTTAGAATATATATGGGCTTTAGTTAGTCCAACATAAAAGGAATTTCGAGAAGGGAATGGAAATATATCATCTTGGATGAAAAAGTTGAGGGGTTGGTCCGGTCGCATCTTTCCTATGTGCTGCTCAGCTCGCTTGTTAACATAAAAACCTTCGCAAGCCCATTGAGAGTATGCTATTTCAATAAAGCCTTCTATAGTAGCTTTGAGCATTTCTTTTAAGCAGGAGCAAGATGTCATTGATTCATTCCCATATGACTCATCTTAGTAGGATTTATATCATCTTTTTTTTTTCAAAGAGAGGCGGATAAAAAACCCTAAAATATTCCACAAAGGATGAGAACATTTTTTAGAGAAGTCAAATTGAGATTTTAAATAGGATTCTAACTATTTTTGCATGATTGGATCTACAAACTCATTTGAATATAGAAGAGTCTCTGATATTGACAAATTCAGAGAATTGGTCTTTATACTTAAAGCTATTTTCCAAAATGATCTGAAATTGAGAAATTTAGGTCATGATGTCCCAATCAATGGTCAAATCTTTGTTAGGAAGGCTAGATCTAAACATTTACTGGTTATAGCATATTGAGGGAAAAAAATAGATGGTTACTGGCGTAATATGCACATTTGTAGAAAAAGTATCTCCTGAGATGGAGTTAAAGTACTGGACACAAGAAGTTCAATATATTTCAAGAAGAACTTTAGCATCTAAAATCGAAAAGTTAGTATCGGTATCTATAAAAATAATGACTGGGATTGGATTAGCAAACTTTCATAGGGAAATGAGGGCAATGAACTTGGCTAGAAAATATACTGGGGAATAAATCTACGGATGTCAGAGATAAGTGAAAAAGCTCTTTAGAATCAGAATCAGAATTGGTTTCACTAAGGGTTTGATAACAATGAATAATATAAAGAGTTTGTTTAAATAGATCTTCATCAATGAAACACAATGATTCAACATCATCATTCTCAAGGAAGCTGCTGATTTCAATTTCAATGTGGGGTATCAAGTTGTTTTGACTCTTTTTTTTTTCGCATAACAGTAATTTTTGACATAATGATCTTTCTTGTTACAGATGAAGCATCGAGTTGATTTCTTGCAGTCTAGGCGATCTTTCCTTCTTTGCAAGAATCGCCATTTTTTCTTTCTTTGAAAATGCTTGGATCCATGCTTAGATCTTCTCATCTTGTATTTCTTGAAATGCTTATTCTTTCTAGAATATTTTCCACAAGAGCCATCGAGATCTTTTTTAGAACACTTGATCTTAAGATGCTAGCTTGAACAAATGCCATCAAGCTCTCGATTGTCTTTAATGTAAGTTTTCATCATCCGGCGTTTGAGACATAAATCGTCAATACAAAGATGGATTTTTTTTTCTGTATTTCTCTGAAGTAAATATCCACAATTCTCATCTATTTGTTGAGAATGGACCTTTCAACTTGTTGGGATAGCTCTCTTGGAATAGAGACTAAAAAAACTTGCTTCAAGTTTACATCAATGGAATGAAGACTAAAAAAACTTGCTTCAAGTTTACATCAACTCTAAAGCCATAAAAGAGTTTGAACATTTCTCGATAATGTCGATTGAGGTGTTTTCTTGGAGAGAACAATATTTTCTTTCAAAATATTCTCTTTTTTTGAGCTCAACTAAGTTAGCAAGTTTACCAATGAAAAAGTGATAAATGAATCCGATGGCTTAAGCAAAGTATGCTAGAAGCAGAAATTACACTTGGTCTGCTTTTGAGATTGATTTCCACCAATGTTTGAGACTATTGGTAAACCTTGTGACAAATTTGAGGATGATCTCATATTTTCCTTCTACAGTAAGAGGTCGAATGTTTAGCCAAGAGTGGAATTCTTTTGGCCATTTGGAATATAGAATATCATCAATGGTGAAAAATTATTTAAAAGAGGAAGTAGGAATTTGAGATGAGTTATTTGGTTGAATAACCTCTAGTTTGGAAGGATATGATTCCTTTTCTTATTCCGGTGGATCAGCCTTAAATATTGAAGGTATGGTCGGTGTAATAGGAAATGATTCAATAGTAGGAATTGAAAAAGAAGAAGAGAATGAAAGCGATACTAAGTTTGTGTCTAAGTCTGAGTCTAGATATGAGCTAATTGGAAGGATCAAATCTGGAAAAGACTAAGTATGATCTTTCAAATCAGCAAAATTAGGCTGTCTATCTTCTTGATTATTTGGGTCTATTAGAAATGATTCTAATAGATTAGACAACATCATCTCGTCCAAATCCTCCTTGGCAAATTTGGAGGATTCTTTAGGAATCTTCTCTTTTCCTCTTTTTTTTCCCTCGCTTGTCCATTTCTCAGAGGCAATTCCTCATTTCTACCACATCAGTTCTATCTCGTATGGTAAAATTTTCTTCTTCCACATCAATTGGAGTAGGAATTTTTGGAATATGACAATATCTCCCATGTGGATCAATAAATCCTGCAATGGCAAGAAAAGAAAGCCTAGAACCTTCTCAAGTAAGAAGGGGAAAATCTGCCTCTTAGAACACAGAAATAGAAGGGTTAACCTTCTTTTGACTTTCTTGGTTAGGTGGTGTTTCATTTGGAAGTTCAAGTGGATATGAATTCTTGTTTACCCACTTAAGGATTGGCTTGTAAAATGGGGAAACAATTGATTTTTTATGAGGAGATGAGGGAGGAGATGAAGGAGGTAAGGCTAAGGGTGATAATAGTGATGATGTATATGAGGGTGGTGGAAATGAAGCATAAGAAACCATAAACTGGAAGTTATCACTTTCACGAAGAGTATCATTAGAGAGATCTCCATTTAAATGTATCTTGTGTAAACCATCTTTTGCTTTTCTGGCTTTTTGCTTGGACTTTGAGGCCGAGTCTATTTCATAGGAGAATTTGCACATGAAAAACACGGGTAAAAAGGATCCCAAAAATAATGATCATAAAGTTCTTTGTAGTAATAGACAATATTTCCATCACTTTGGAAGTATTGGACAAGTTTCTTTAAGTCTAGCTCAGGGATTAGATTTGGAACGCAAGGGTGAATCATAAACATAGTTTAAAAGATAGAAAGACTTTCTTCCTTTTCTTTGCCAAACTCGATCATTATAGCGCCATGCTTTTTCCTCATGCATTCCAAATCTAAGGACTAGAGTGGCTTATTATTCCGATGCATCTTCTCATAGTTGGCAATTCAAGTCTCGGGAATGAGCTTGGCCAACTTTTCTTTAGTAATCTGTCTGAAGACATGAATGCAAGAAGCTTGGTCATTTTGCATGGAGATAAATAAGGCATCTTCATTTCCATTCTGAACATTCAGATCAAGGGCATGATTCTGCCCTTGATAAATCCCTTGATAATGAAGGGTTGCGGTAATGGAGTTGGCAATTTGAGGTGCTCCGATGAGCTGGATTTGAACCTTCAAGAAAGAAAACAACTGAAGGTTTGAAAGAGCAATATTGAAGTTCAAATACAAGGTTATAAAAATTGTCCCAGCATTTAAAGTGGTTTGGATGGTACCATGCAATCGTGCTAATATTCTAAGAACCGAGTGTTTAATAGGGCCATTCTGACCACAATTGGTACGCCTTTTTGACCATAGAAAGTGAATGCCAGATGCTTAGCTTCATAATGGATATGAGAATATCCATGTTGAATCTACTGTTTAGGAAATTCTAGGGGAATCTGGAGAGTAACAAAATATTCTTTTTCAGTGGCTAGAATACGGTGTTGGTCAAACTTGAAGATTGAACAGGCTCTTTAACCTCTTTGAGAGTATGATGGATAAGGTGTCGTATAGAGCAGATGGGAGAAAACAAAGAAGATAGTTTAGCAAAAGCCGAATAAGGGTTCATAAGAGGAATTTGGGTTTCAGGGATTTTAGTAATATCACTAAGAGAGACTTCATAAAAATAGTCAATGTTAGAAGCATTTGATATTCGAAACTCAGATAAAGAAGAAGATGATGAAGATGGAGTAAGAGTAACATAAGCATTGAGAGTTATTGGAGTAATATCTAGATCAATTAGGATGAAGAGAAAATTTTCCCAACACTAGATTCACCATCTAAGCACATAGAATATAGTAGGTTACAAATGAAACCATGGTTGTAATACCAATGAGGGTTTTTTTTCGCTAAGAACTAGAGAAAACCAAGTTAGTTGTAGTAGATATACTATCCACAGTAGACGAACCTTTCATTCAAGTCCTTTAGGGACTACCTTTTAGCTGCAAACTACCCAGAGAATTAGTTCAGAGCATAGAGATGCTCAAGAATGCCCGAATGATAATATTTCTAACTAGCTGAGTTGCATTTATCCACGCTAATCTAAATAATTTTAACATTTTCTGATTTTTTTCCTTTTCTTTTTTCCATCATTTTCACTGATGTTTGGCCACCGCCAATTTTTGGAAAGGGCTAAGCGAGGCAATGCTCGCCCTACTCAAGCGAGGCCATTCCTTGCCTTGGGGGGCGAGGGTGGTTCTCACTGGACCAGGTGAGGGCCAAACCCTCTCCAGGCATTGCTAGTGGCCAACCATTGCCTGCAGGTGAAATGGAAAGAAAAAATAAAAGGAAAAAAGAAAGAAAAGAAGAAAAAATTCAATAATAATAAATAAATAATATTCTTGTTAGTGTCAGTACCAACATAGAATGGTTGGCACTAATTGACTGTCACATTATTGTTTCTGATAAAAGTTAATTGGAATGACTACATTGACAAGTTGTCAAAAAGTTTAAAATCGAATTGATAAAATTAAAAGGTTTAAGATTGAATTGACTCAAATGCAACATATTTAAGACTTTTTTTTCCATAATTTTTCCCTTTCTCTAGCTAGCAAAATAGAACTTTGGAAAATATAGCCCCAACATTAATACGGCTCAATCTTTATAACTCCTTCCTCGTAAAGGCAAATATCGGAGTAAGCATTTCCTTTCTACTAACCCTGCTGAATATAGACAGCATCGGGGAAAACAATATTCTAAAGGGAAATTGGTGTCATCCAAGACCCAAATGAGATGTTTTCTGGTTATAGCATTAGATTAGATTTGATGTATGAAATATTTTCTTTCGGTTCCTAAGTTATTCATATGCATGTTCAACTATGCGCTTATCGTTTCCATAGGCCGAATGAGTATTCGCTTGGGGTGCAGACGGACCAATTCTTTCGGCCCAATTCCATCAGATTAGGCTTCATTTCTCTGTCCGGTTTGAAGGTCTTGCCCGACTGAAAAGAGAAAAAGGGCCCTGGATGGAATTGCTCATTTCGGTCAATGTACGCTAAGCTAAGCGAAAGCGCATCAAGTTTGCTTATTGTGGAATCCCGTAGTGTCTCACATGCACATGCATATACATGGTCCATGTGGAATTCAAAGAAGTCAAGGAAGTGGGCGGATTATGGTGATCAACTTTCGGTTTGATCCGATCCCATCCAAGAATCTGAAAATGGATAGGGAGGAATGGTTCTAAGCTTCTAAAATTGGCGAACAGATCGACTGGTATTGGGATCAGAAACCGGACCAGACTGATGGTCGGTCGGTCTGGTCACTTAGCAATGATCAGATGACCAAGCAATGAGACAAGCATTGGTACTCCTCTTCCTCAAGGGTGCAAAAAGACTAAGGAATGCCTGCAACAAGAGGCTCTACTAAAGTAGGGACATGTGAATTAGAAATCCAGCACATGCTCTTCATATGTACAAACAAACATATGGCCACCTTGGCACTTAAAGCTGAACCGCTAAATTCTTGGCATCATTCGACAAGGGTTCATTTAGAGTATTACCAAAGAGTGAAGAGCGAGACCGTGAGAGCGAAATAGGATGCCAGAAGAGCGAGAGCCGAGAGACCAAAAAGTAAAGAGCGAAATAGGAAGCTCGAAACAGGTAGAGAAATTGGGCATTTCTTGATGATGCCTCTTCTTTAGAGGGAGCGGTAATTTGAGATTGAAGAGTAGAGACCAAGCAGTTGATGAGCGACATCTGAGAGTCGAGCGAGAGCTGAAAGACCAAAGAGTGAAGAGTGAGGCGCAAGGGAAAGATTGAAGAGAAGAGCGAGGCATTGCGAGAGGGAAGGATTGACGACCAATTAGGGTTTATTTGTTTTCTTTAAGAAATTAAAAAAATTAAAAATATATATAGCTGATCCAGTCTGATTCTCACCTTGAAATTAGGAACTAGATTAAAAATCACCGGTTTTATTTTTATGGAACCGGAAACTGAACTGATACTCTCTCAAACTACCTACAACCGGTCGGTTTGGTCCAGTCTAAGTGCTTTTAAGTCTGAATGGTCCATCTTACTCACCCTGGCAGGATGCATCAGCACAAGCTGCGTATCATCTTTTTGACCAGCAACGGAGAACATCAGTGGAGGAAAGTTGCTAAACCCTACATCAGTGTCATCCCAAAACCCCAGATAATGTCCCCAGCGATAGCGAGATATCTCAGCCACCCCCAAAAAGGCAACAAAAGAAACGTGGCTTTTGCAACTCGCTCAAGTTATCACTTTATGATAGCTACCAGCTGAAGAATGTGGAGGACAGTTGTGGGGTCGCCATCACTCGCTAGACGATGCAACCCCCAAAATGAAGCCAACCAATCGAAATGTGTGATAAAGATTCAGAAGAAGAAACACGGCCAAAGCAGAAAGTGAGGAGGAGGAGGAGGAGGAAGAGGAGCTTGAGCTGAAAGCCACAAGACATCATGAGCAACTTCTTGAAGCCTCTGTCAGTATCCAATGGGGTGCATGATGTACAAGGGACCACTTTAACATGTAGAAAGAATGGCTTTCAAGTTTCAACCAACACGGCTACTACTTGACTATCAACTACAAACCTCCAAAAGCCAAACCAAAAAAAAAAAAAAAAAAAAATTGGAACTACATGATTGTACAAACGAAATAACAAAATGATACATTCCCTACATCAGAAACAACCATCTATACACATCTAATCAAGCACCTAACCTATTATTTTTGTCCTAAACCATCAGGTTCTCAAACGCTTCTTCTCTAGCGCCGGCAAAAGTTGATTTGGATGTATAACACGGATAATGTGATTGAGCTATAATCATAGTTGGCCGCACAATTTATGCTATGGTTCAGAATCTCAATACTTGTACCCTTAACCTCCAGCATAATAACAATTTGTACGTCATCATCTGGTGCATGTGTCATAGATTGGTACATCAGAGATAAGACCTCCAACAAAAAGAGCTTATGTTAATTTTTATTTTCGTAGGACTTAGTGGATATCATAATATTTATTAACATACGATTTATTGTTTAATAGAATAAGTCTAGGTGATAAACTTGTCGATGCTGACATTCCAAGTGAAAATTACAGTGTAAAATTTTGTTATGCCTCTCCTTGCTGGAAGAGTTATTTTCACGTGCAAGATCAGAATCAGTTAAGAAATCTATTGAAGGGGCAGTTAAATTTTCTACCTAGTTAGGTCTTTACTAAGACAAAATCTCATTGACTTTATAGCACTTCATTTAGGAATAACCGCAATGTAGTACGATGTTTAAATCGCAAACATGGCATTACGGAGGTGATTGTTGGCTTAGTGGTAAAGGAGTTAATCGTTTTTTCCAAGAAATCATAATTCAATTCAAGTTGTGAGTGAGATTATGGGTGGTGCGTGGCGCGTGCTTCATTGCCTAGCTGTACATCATGTGAAAACACTTCATAATTTCTAATAATTCGGTGGGATTGCGGTGATGGACTTAACTTCGAACCTCCGGTTGCAAAATGTATATAACTTGAACTGAACATTATATAGAGGCTGCGGGTTCCTTATGAAAATAGTTAGAGGGATTCGCTGACACTGGACAATTCTTCCCACCCTTTCTACTTATCACAACTTGCCAACATTATATTACAATATCCATTATAACTGAACACGCAATATTAGAAAATTAAAATGTTGTTTATAAGTACATTCTCATTCCTTTCTTTAAGGAAAATTACCAAAAAAATCATAAACCTAGTGTATTTGTGCCAATTCAATCTTAATTTTTATTTTAATTTTGCCAATTTTTTATTAATTTTTTTCTTGCTAATTCAGTTATAAATTTTTTTATTCCACTCAATTTCAAAAAACAAAAAAAAAAATATTGACTTGTTGTCTTCTTGAGTGCAAGTTTTGTGGCACCGAATCTTGTGTAAATTGTTAGTTAAAGCTCAATATAATATTACCCTTCACCAAAAAAAAAAAAAACATTTTGATAATTTACTAATATAATTTTTTTTTACCAAATTTTACTGAAAAATGTTGACATGGTGGTCAACTTAGTGCTAACATCTTCTGTAGTGTACTGGCACTAATATGAATAATTTTTTAATTTTTTTAAATTTTCTCTTTTCCTTTTTAAAATTTTTTCTTTCTTTTTCAACGATGGCCGTCTTAGGCAATAGCCAGCCATCTACGAAAAGGAAAGGAAAAAAAAGTGAAAGGAAAAAAGGAAGAAAAATTGGAAAAAAAATTAAAATTTAAAAAAAGTATCCATGTTGGTGTCGGTACCCTACATAGGATGGCCAACATTGACTGGACTGTAATGTTTAGAATTGAATTGATATACTTGAAATGTTGAAAACTGAATTGGCATGAGTATAATTCGTTTATGATTTTCTTTTTTTTCTTTTTTCTTTTTTGTAATTTTCCCCCTTTTTCTAGCTAGCATCTAAATAAAATTCAAAAAATATAGCACTAACATTAATGGGGTTGCATGTTTTCGTTTCTTTTTTCTGTTTAAGAACAGAAATTTTGTTTTTTTGTTCCTAGGAACAAAAAAAGAACAAAAACGCGTTTGTTTGCGTTTTTGTTCAAAATCTGATTTTTTGTTCCCGGAACACAAAAAGAACAGAAATGAGAAACAAAAAAAAATCGTTTCTTGTTCCATAAACATTTTTGAAGAAACACTTCTTCTCTCTCTTCTTTTTTCTTCTTCTTTTCTTCTTCTTTTTTCTTTGGCCGGTCGCCGGCCTCGGCCATAGCCGGCGACCGGCCGTCGAGGGCCGGCGACGCCGTCGAGGGTCGGCGACCTCGCCAGAGCGTCGCCGACCCCTGGCGAGGCCAAGCTCGACCAGCCAAGGCGAGGCCGAGCCTCACCCGCGTCGGTGAGGCCGAGCCTCGCCGGGGGCCGACGACACTCGGCCTCGCCGGATCTGGGCAAGGCCAAGCTCGCCCAGCCACCGGCGAGGCTGCCGGCCGAAAGAAGAAAAAACAAAAAAGAAAGGAAAAAGGAAAAATAAAATAAAACTATTAAAAAATTAAAAGAAACAAAAAAAGAATATAATCTACCAAACGTGTTTCTATTCATTTTTATTAAAACAAATTTACCAAATGCGTTTTTTAGTAAAAAATTGTTCAAAATGAAAAAAACACTTTTTTTTTTTTAATTTTACGTTCTCTCCAACGATTTTGAAGTAAACGTTACCAAACGCGCCCAATATAGCTCAAACTTCATAACTCCTTACTCGTCTTTTGTCCAAGTGAGCATTTGAATCCATTCTTTTCCTTTCTACTCTCCCTCCTGAATATAGATAGCATCGGGAAAAACAATAAGGTAAAGGTCAATTGGTTCCCAAGACCCAAATGAGATGTTTTCTGGCTATAGCATTAGATTAGACGCATGAAATATTTTTATTTGGTTCCTAAGTTATTCACGTGCTTGTTTTTAACCATGCGCCTATCTTTCCACAGGCCGAACGACTATTCGCTAGGGATGCAAACGGACCAGACGCGCCATTGCCAAGAAGAATTCCTTCGGCCCGATCCCATCAGATTTGGCTTGATTTCTCTCTGTCCGATTCGTAGGTCTTGCCCGACTGAAGAAACAGAAAAAGAGCCCTGGACGGAATAACTCAGTTCGGTCAATGTACGCTAGGCAAATGAAAGGGAAAGTGCATCGAGTTTGTTTATTGTGGCATCCTGTACAGTCTCATATGCACATGCATATACATAGCTGCATATAATCTTTTTGGACCAGTGACAGAGAACATCGATGGAGAAAACTACATCAGTCGCCATCGCAAGACCCCAGATAATGTCCCTAGCGAGAGCGAGATATCACAGCCAGCCCCAAAAGGAAAATTAAAGAGATGTGGCTTTGCAACTCGCTGAAGTTAATCACTCCATGATAGCTACCAGTTAAAGAATGTAGAGGAAAGTTGCGTGGTCGCCATCATCCGCTAGACGACGCAACCCCCAAAACGAAGCCAACCAATTCGAAGTGTGAGATAAAGTTTCAGCGGAAAAAGCACAACCAAAGCAGAAAGTAAAAAAGGAAGGGGAGGGGCTTGAGCTGAAAGCCACAAGAAATCGTGAGCAACTTCTCGAAGCCTTTATCAGTATCCAAAGGGGTGCATGATGTACAAGGGACCATTTAACATGTACAAAGAATGGCTTCCAAGTTTAGACGAGCACGACTACTACCTGGCTATCAACTACAAACGTCCAAAAGCCAAAAGAAAAATAAAAATTGAACTACATGATTGTACAAACGAGATGACAAAATGATAAAGAGTCTCTACACCAGAAACAACCATCTACGCGCATCTAATCAAGCACCTAACCTATTCCTTTTTTTTTCCTAAACCATCAGGTTCTCAAACGCTTCTTCTCTGGCGCCGGCTTCACTGCCACCGACGGGATCCTCTTCCCGAAAAACTCCAAGATGTGCGTCGCTGAGGGCCGGAGCGTGTGCGACTGCTGCATACACAACCTTGCGACATCCACCATGGCCTTGACCTCCTCTATCTCGAATTTCCCGCTCAACCGCGGATCCACCATCTCCACCGCTCTCGCCGTGTCAAGCTCGCCTTCTTCCCGAAGCAAAGTCGTGGCGATCGACGTCAGCAATAGCCCTCTCTCCTCGCAGAAGGCCTCGATCCCCGTGACGAGCTCGAGGACTATGACCCCATAGCTATAGATGTCGTTCTTCTTCGATGCGATCCCCGTCCTGAGGTAGTGAGGGTCCGTGTACCCGGGGGATCCCATCAAGATCTGCTTTGCTCGTGGGGACGAGGTGGAGGAAGGCGGCAAGACCAAAGATGAGAACCCCATCTTCGCGGACCCGAAGTCGCAGAGCTTGCAATTGAGGTCCTCATCAAGCAAGACATTGGACGATTTAACATCACCGTGAACAATTTGGAGCGCGCATTTCTCGTGCAGGTACTCGATCGCCTGTGCTAGCTGGAAGGCGATCGATACCCGGTGGCTCCACGGGAGGACGGTGCCCCTCTGTAGATGGTTGCCATGAAGCTTCTCTTGGAGATTTCCATTGGGAACGTATTCAAACACTAGTGCTCCTTCATCTTGGGGGGAAAAACAGTAGATAAACGAAATTAGTAAACTATTCCAAGCAAAATGATTTGTATTTACACTTCCTCGTACACCCTAATGTCAAAAGCTGAGCACAGCATCGTGAACAGTGCAGGTTAAATCAAACAAACATGGATCATCAGCAATGAAAGCATACCAAACAGAAATGGCAAAATTTATGAGGCCAAAGCCGCTTCTTTTTTTTGGGTCCACCTACCTATGCATCACTGAGCATTTTAAATGCTTCCCAAACAACCACATGCACTGAAAGCTGAGCTCTTTGCACAAAATTTCATATAACTCAACTTAATTTGCTAATTACCAATAAAAAAAAAGAACCTCAATTTGGTAGCTCTGGCAGAAAGTAAAAACTCAATATGCTGACACCACTGTGCTTTCACACAAAAACTAAATGATAATTTCCAGATTACTGGAAAAAAGAAACAAGGAAACGTACACCGTACGAAGAAAAGAATAGCCCATAAAAAAGAAAAATTTCATCCGAAAATTGGAATACTGTAAAAAAATCGATTTTTCCATTAAAGAATAGTTAATTTCGAGCTTGTTTCTTGTTTCAAGAAAATACAGATTCTTAAATTAGTTGATCTCTTTCCCCTCCGAAGCAAGACAATGGCGAGAAATGAAGAGAAGCTTCACGCTCACCTCTGTCGTCGCAGTACCCGAGAAGCTTCACGATGTTCTCGTGGCGCACGCGGAGCAGAATCTCCAGCTCCTGCTTGAACGCCAAGCTCAGCCGCTCGCCACCGCCGCACTGGACCTTGACCGCCGCGAGGCCAGGCTCGGAGGAGCCGTCCAACGCGGCCAGGTAGACGGTGCTGAACCCGCCGGATCCGATCGCCCGCGAGAACTCCGTCGTCATCCCCTGCAGCTCCTCCCACCTGTACTTCCCCGCGCAGCACCCGTCGCCGCCACCGCCCTCGCTTTTGTTAGCCCCGCTCTTCCCAACGACACCGTCCCGGGTTCCGTCGTTCCCAACCTCGCCGCGTTCTTGATCCTCAGCGCCGGCGGCGACGGCTCCGTTGGATCTGCGGCGGAGCCAGAGATGCAGGAGCCAGAGCATGCCCATCGCGAGGCCCAGACCGAGGAGAGAGAAGACGGCGATGAGCGGGGCGGCGACTCGCGCGTCGAAGTGGGCTTTCTTCCTCGCCGGCGCCTCGGGGGTGTCGGCGCCGAAGATGGTGGTGGGCTGAAGAGAGAGGAGGAATAAGAAAATGGCGGAGGAGGTGGGCCAGGGGGAGCAGGAACGACCGCTGAGAAAGAGACCCGGTCTTGGCGAAGACGGGTCCTGCTCAGCGACCACCGCCTCCTCGTTCGGGGGCGGCGGCGGTGGCGGAGAGAGCCATGGAGGAGGCAGAATCAGACCCCGAGGGGAAGCGTCTGTTCTGACTCTGCTCCTGTGGAGAGAGAGAGAGAGAGGGTGGAAGGTCAAGCTTCCATGGCTTTTGCTTCCAGAGAGAGGGAGGGAGGGAGAGAGAGAGAGAGGGAGGAAGATTTATATAAGCTTTTTCTAAAAAAATGGATAAACGAATGATGCATACGAAGGAAGGTTAGTTAAGATGGTATGGGGAAGTAAATCCAATTGAGGGGGTCTTAATCCATAACAACAATGAATGAATTATTTATTATTTGATGCATATGTTAGGTGTGCATTGGTTCGATTCCATTCGAAACTGAATCGAACCCATCTAGTCCATTCTAGTTGTTTTTAAGGGAATTAGTTCAGTTCTTAATTCCAAAAATATGGCACTAAGAAAAATTAGCCTGACTTAGATTGGCCAAGATCTCTTCATTTTTTTTTTTTTTTTTATTTTGAAGCAAACCTACTTAGTAAATTACTTTTTTCTTTTATTGTTGGGAAACACCCACTTCTACGAAATAAAGAAACAAAATACATAAGTAAATAAATAAGAAATCAATGGTTCTATGACCAATTTTGGAAGCGAATCGAGGAGGTTGGTGAGTTGGTTCTCAATTCCATAAATTAATAACAAACTTTTCCCATATATGATTTCAAGTTTTAGAATAGAAATAGATTCATCATAGAACTGATCATATCTACGAGATATATAATATATCTTGAAGGCTTGTGAAATAATATTATTGTCGTTATGGAATAAAAAGTCTTAGATATCAACAACGGGGCGAAGTTATTATCATTACATACGATTATCCTTCGAAGATGACTTCGACCCTCTTGGGAACTACCTTCTCTTATTATTTTGGTAGTGTTCAAAAGTATTTCATCTCAATACTTCTCCCTTTTAGAGAGAATTTAATACAAGTATAAGGGCTTCGTTGTGATCGCAATACTGACGCAAACAATTCGGTTTGAGATATCGTCAGGCCCACATCTCATCACAACCCCAATTGGCATTGTTACTTGGGATTAAGGGAAGGAAGGAAAAAAGGACCCGGGGGGGAGCAATAAAGAAGAGGAGAGAACTCAGGAAGAGAGAAAATAATATTTTGAAAAAAGAGGGGGGAGGGGGGACAAAAGCGAAATGTGAATGTGAATGATGCCCGTCGCAAATGAACCCCAAGTCGAAAGGGCACAAAAGAGGGGTGACCCGAAATGACAATATTTAATGGAGGAGCGGAGGGGATTTAATGGGAAATAAATGCGAGGGGAAGGCGAGCCGCGAGATCTGAATGGGATCGAGCGTTTGGCAAAATCTACACGGCAACTGCCCGCCAGAGCGAGCGCTCATTATTCTAATGGGGGACAGCTCCAGTGGGGGGAGGAATTGACTCGGGGCTGAACGCGATCATCGGGAGTCGGACGAGCTAAGGTTTCCGCACCTCGCTGTTCGAGCCCAATCTATACCCCCAAAAGATACCCAATGTAAAGAGAAGAAATTCGCTGTTCGAAAAGTCCCACTAGGTCAAGAAAACGTGGCCTCGTGCTCTGGCCCACGTGGGGCCCTTTGAGACCCCAAAGTCAAGTCCTCCTCTCCTCCTCCTATTTTATTAAAAGGAATACGGAAATCCACTTTCGAATCTTTGGGGTCATGCGATTGGGGGAAATCCTGAACAAGTCTTCAAATCAGAGAGAGGAGGGGGGATTCAATGCTTGGTCGGTTCGCACAAATGGGTCGGGACTCCGGGGGGCCACTTTAGATGGGGCGGTTGCTCCGCCAGATTTAAATGCCGGGTCCAAGATGGGACGGGGACTTGAACCGCCGGCGACGGGTGGACCCAGTGCCCGGGGACGGCCGCAACATTTAAAGTTTTTGGGCCCATCGGGAATGGACACGAGATGGTGAGCGGGGTTTCGTCCCAAGTTAGGGTCGGATTCAGAGTCGGGGCAACTGTATTGTGAGAGCTCCGGTTGTGCCGGACCTCAGAAGTAGGGCCGATCCGAACCGTGGGAGGTTGCTCAAAGCAATGGGTGTGCTTGCTCGAGCTTTCACGCTCTTTGATGTTCACATAAAAGGGCAGGGACCCCAATGCTCTGGTCACTGCCATAAGAGTGTGCGTTAAGGGGACCGTGCGGCTCATAGATTAATGAGAGTCTAGCTAGTCATCAATTGATTTCTGTCGGTTCCAATTGTAAGAAAAAGAATGTTGATTAGCGTCTATGCCTCCCACTTTCTAGATGATATATCTCGAATTAGGTTACAAAACAACAGTTTCTCAAGTCTTTCATTGTTATTACGGAGATGACATGCTTTCGTTCAAACAAGGAGGGTGAATCCACTTTGATGTAAATGCAATCGAAGATACCATCCAATCACAACATTAAAATGGGCTATATAGACAAGTCCCTCAGTAGCATATTCCTAGTAGTCGACACTTTAATTACTAAAAGTTATTTAATCATTTGGAAATCAGGCACTTTCACTTCTTCTTTTTTCCCAATAAATGATTGAAGCTGTTTCATCAACACTCCGAGTCACATGAGCATATAAATTTAGACAAATGAGCTTTCTTTTTTCCCGCTATGTCATAACCATGGCTGCTTGATCATCTGGAAAAGGAAGAACAGAAGAGAAAAGTCCTGCCCATCGAATAATCAAGCGCGATGACAAATGCTTCTCCAAGTTGGGATAATCTAATGCGGTCACTAGACCAACGGACGTGCACAAAACTCCGGGATGACATATGTGGGAATGTCAACATGTTTGATTTCTTCCACTTCGGACAGTCATCAACAGCAATACGCAATAATAAAAAGAAAAAATGCAGCGGTTGGCAAGAAGCCAATGCTGTCCAGCAATGTGAACAGGAGGCACGCACACCAGTGAAAAACGGTCTACAGAATGCAGCCGGGCATGCCGTCGCAATCGCAGCGGTCATGGGGCAGGTTCATGTGGGCTCGTTTCGCTGCCGGCATAATTAGTATATCCCTCTTTCGATTCGGTCAGACGAAACCGTGTTCGTGTTCCTTCGACCTTTGTTATTTTCTAATTTTTTTTTTTTTGGTCGGGTATTTTCTAATGTTGGACATGGTTGAATTTCGGTATG
Organism: Eucalyptus decipiens; assembly: GCA_014182575.1. Classification (NCBI taxonomy): domain Eukaryota; kingdom Viridiplantae; phylum Streptophyta; class Magnoliopsida; order Myrtales; family Myrtaceae; genus Eucalyptus; species Eucalyptus decipiens. Next base: position 42,023,188 of record CM024612.1, on the reverse strand, counting down.
CTGCGCATGTAGAGGCTCTGCGATGGGGTGGATGGTGTTGCGTCGCTCTCCCGTGGACCTTGGGGGGATGGCACGCTGTCATCTTTTATTAATGATGATACAACATGCCAATAATGATAGGATTATCATTACAATCACGTGGTAGTACTCCTTTCCTTGTTAGCATATGTGAGACCTTATCCTGATTATTAAATCGTATATTTAGAAGATTGATATGAGCATGAGACTGCGTCCATGGGTGCCGAATGATTACACCATCCCTTTCGATTGCAACCAATGATAGCAACATTGACTTCTTATTATAAGAAAAGGATGAGTGTATCAAAAGTTTTTAAACTTGATAAAAAAAAAATTCTAAAACTTGCAAAAAATGTAATTAAATCCTAAAATTTATTAAGTCAGTGCCGAAAGATTATGAATTTGATTTTGATCACACACTCCTCAGTGTGAAGATTTGTATTATATTTATACTATGTACATGAACAGGAAAATCACAATTGAAAAGATTTTACAAAAGATAAGAATTTACAACATTATCTCAGATGGTGGAAAATTTATTCTATCAATGGAATGGAAGATTGACTTTATCAATGGGATTGGCGCAAATTATGGAAGATGCTCTATCTTGGGAAATTTCCCCACAAATCATGGAAAATTGATATGCAAATTATGGAAGATGCTCTATCTTGGGAAATTTCCTCACAAATCATGGAAAATTGACTCTATCAACTAGATTGACGCAAATTGTGGAAGATGCTCCATTTTGGGAGATTTGCTCCATCACATTCCCTCAAGCGAAATAGTGGCGGAGTTACTGTGAGCTTCTCACGTAAAATAAGAAATTGGGATTTGGATAAAGGCTTTGTCATGACATCAACCGTTTGTGCCCATGTAAGAATAAATTGAGCTTCCAATTGCTTCTTGTCGATTAAATCATGAACAAAATGATAGTCAATTTCCATGTGCTTGGTTCATGCATGGAAGATGGGATTTGCGGCCAGATAGATTGCTCCTACATTATCACAAAGAACAAGTGGTGATCGGTGGAGAGTGTATCGAATATCTTCAAGGAGTTGTAATAGCCATTGTAATTCAGAGGCCGCATTAGCCACCCCTCTGTATTCTAATTCAATGCTGGACTGAGCAACGATAGGTTGCTTTTTTGAACTCCAGGAAACTAAGTTGGGACCAAAATAAATGCAATAGCCACTAGTAGACTTCACTCATCATTAGCATCCATAAACGCAATGAAGGTTAGTTGGCATTTGGCTGCAAAGTAATCCCATGATGAATAGTAGCTTTGAGATAGCGCAAAATCCGTTTGATGGCTGACCAATAATCCATGGTTGGACAATGCATAAATTGGGACACTTTATTGACAACAAACGATAGATCTAGCATGGTAAAAGTGAGGTATTGTAGTGCCCCAACTGTACTTCGATATGTGGAGGCATCAATCAATGGTTCACCACTTTGCTTTAACAACTTGGAAGTCGAGGGAGCATAGGCGATGAGCAAGGTTTTGCATCAGCTATGCTTGTGCAAGTGAGAAGAGCGGTGGCATACTTAGATTGAGAGGGGGACAACTTGGTAGAGGATTTATGGGCTTCGTTGCCAAGAAAGTAAGATAGATTTCCTAAATTAGTAATTGAAAACTCAATGCCAAGTTGAGTGATTAATTTGGTGATGGGAAAGATAAAACTCTCGGTAATAATAATATCATCAACATAGATGAGAAGAAGTAGAATGCGGTTAGATCTACGTTGAATGAATAATGAAGAGTCAACAATGGAGGCCACAAACCCGACAGATAGTAGGTATGAACTTAGCCAAGAAGACCAAATTCTTGGAGCTTGATTTAGCCCGTATAGAGCTTTCTGAAGATGACATACATGGCCAAGATAATGTGAATCAACAAATCCTTGTGACTGCTTCATGTAGACTTCTTCATTAATGTTTCAATGGAGAAATGCATTCTTGATGTTCAATTGACATAGAGACTAATTATATGTAACAACTAAGGAAAGAACAACTTGAATCATTGCTAGTTTGTTAACTGGACCAAAAGTTTCATCATGGTCTAAGCCAACTTGTTAAGTAAAACCCTTCGGAACGATTTGTGTTTTGTATTTATCAATGGAGTCATTAGCCTTGGTTTTTAGTCGATAAATCCACTTGTTGTTGACCACATTCATGGAAAAATGATGAGGAATTAGTTCCCAAGTGCCATTTTGAATGAGAGCATTACATTCTTTGGCCATAGCTTGTTGCCAATTAGGGCTTTTGTTTGTAATGGAAAAACAGGTTCACTTGGTGTCAAGCTTGAGTGAAAACAAGAACACATGGGGTGCTTAGCTATGTTGGATGGACACGTTACACGTGCTTCTGTGTCGTGTCCAACACGTGTCGAAGCGTGTTGGACATGTCGACACGCTCGGACACATGTTGACTGTGTGTCGGATTTGTCGACACGTGGTCAACTTTTGTCAACACATTTCGACACGCGTGTCCGAGGGTGGAGGCGAGGGCGAGGGAGCAGAGATGAGGCCACGAGCGAAGGTGAGCCGCGATGGCGAGAGACGGCCAGAGAAAGAGTAGAGACTGAGGTGAGGGCCGTGAGGAGGAACTTCACGAGGGAGGCGCGCGCAGGGGAGGGCGGCGTCATTGAGTGGGGCGGCAGCAACAATGGCAAGGGGGAGGAGGAGGAGGAGGAGGAGTTTGCGGCGGTGTGCAGCCTCTCGGCACAGGACCGTGTGTTCCACCTTCTTTTCTGATCCCTTTTAACTGAAATTTTTTTGGGTTACTCCCTTTTCCGCTCCTTCGGTGAATGTTGGTGCTTTTCTTGATCGAGTCTTCGATGCTTTCGGAGGTAGGCGTCGTGCGGCAAGGAGGAGGAGAAGAGGCACCGCTAGTGCTAGGGTTTTGAGAAGCAAAATAAAAGAATGAAAAAGGGACTTGGAGATGGCGTGTTGGAGGGAGGGGGAAGTGATGGGCTGTTAGGTGGTGGGGGAGAGAAAAAAAGTGAAAAAATTTGGCGGTGGGGAAAGAGACAAGGGAAAAAGAGAGTTTGGGCGGGGGAGGGGGTTTTGGGGTGGATTTCGAAAAAATAAAAGTAAATTTGAGATAATGAAATTAAAAAAAAAAAAAAAAAACCTAGAATCTTACCAAAAGTGTTGAATGATTAGTGTAATTCATAGTAGGTTTTTTTAATTAATTATTTATTTATAAATTAGATTCAAATTAATTAAAAATAAAAATATTCATTTAATATACAACGTATCCCAGTGTGTCGAAATTTTCTATTTTTGAGAAATGACGTGTTGACGTGTTGTGTCGTGTCGATGCAACCTAGGTGCTTAGAGGAGAGAAAAACCTTTAGTTTACGAATGTTCTTTTTTTTTTACACAAGTGACCGTTAGATGGGTGAAAGTTGGCAGTTGAGGTTGAGAAGATAATAAGGGTGGACTTTTGGAGAAGAAGACCCACATGGAATTGTGGAAGTAAAGGATTGTTGAAGTAGTGATGAGGAATTGCCCATGATATTAGATGGATGTAATGAAATTGATGCAGTAGTGGACACCACCTGAAGTTGCGGGGGCTTAATAGAGGAAATAACTAATGTAAATATGAATACTTGGTGATGGTGATGACAATTGACCAGATTGTAGTTTAGCAAATGGGAACGAGTGCTCATGGAAAATCACATGGCAAGAGACATATACTCGGCCCGTGACGTGATGTGGACAACGATAGCTATGGTGATAAGGAGAATAGCCAATGAAGATACATTGCGTTATTCTATCATCAAAGTGTAAGGATGTAGTTAAGGGTAGCAAGCACATCCAAAAACACACAACTATAAATAATGGGGTTTCTAGCCAAATAATTTCTAATAAGGAGACAATTTACTCAACATCGAGTGAGGAAAGCATTAATCCAATATAGACGAGGAACATAAGCTCAAATAAGCAATGTGATACTAGTTTCCACAATGTGACGATGCTTGTGCTTAGCTCGACCATTTTGTTCCCGTGTGTGTGGGCATGAAAGAGTATGTAGGCTGCCATGAAGATGGAGATAAAGATCAAATTTCTCATACTCACCAGCTCCATTAGTTTAAAGGGCTTTAATCTTGCAATTGAAATATTTTTTCACTTGGGATTTAAATTGCACAAAAATAGAAAGAGCATTAGATTTCACAATAAGTGGAAAAAGCCATGTGTATCCATCATAAGCATCAATAAAAATGATGTAATAACAAAAACCATTCACTGAAATTGCGGGAGATAGTCCTCATAGATCATAATAAAGTATTTCCAAAGGAGCATTACAATTTGTTGATGATCTAGTAAATGGAAGATGATGCAACTTGCCCATGTGAGATGATTCACATAAACTAAACGAGGAAGAAGGAGATATTGACAGATCATGCTTTGAATTGATTGAAAAAGAAATGCGAGTAGTTGGATGATTGAAGCGCTCATGCCAAATAGAAGCATACACTTCTTCACCAATGAAGCAAGATGGAGCTAGATGTGATTCATTTGACTGTAGAGGGACCTCATTGGTGGTACATGCATTATTAAGATAATAGAGTCCATTATGATACTAGCCTTTGAGAAGGAGGTTCCTCAAGGATCGATCCTTAACATAGCAAAAAGTATGATGAAATTTAAATACCACATCATTGTCTTTGGTAAATTGAGAAACAGATAACATATTATTCTTGACAAATGGAACATGATTAACATTTCGTAGTTTAAAAGAATTGGTAGGAGAATGTAGAATTAAAGAACCGATATGTGATATTTGCAAATCTAACCCATTTGAAGTACGGATTTGAACTGTGTTAGGATAGTTGATCTGAATGTTCAAATTTGCCATGTTAGCTGTGAGATAATGAGTGGCACTAGAGTTTGAGTAGCGGCATGGGTTAAATGATTCACTAGTTGAAGAGGTATACATTGCAGATAGAGAGTCGGTAATAGCTTTAGAGCCAAGATTAAATCATTGGTAGCATTGGAGAGTTGAGTGATTTGCATGATCACAAACTTGACAAATAATTCGAAAATGAGAGTGAGTTATATCATAAAAATTGCAACCACAGCCTCGGTTGCGTCCTCATCCTCGGTCACATCCTTTACCATTGAAGGAAGTATTCAGGGCATCAAATTATTTGACTACCACATTCACAATTGGAGACGACTCTATTGGAGATTTAGTGGTGCGGCTTTGAAGAATAACTTCCCGATTGTAAAGAAGGCCTAGGAAGTTATCAAGAGGTAATGGATCAAGACGAGATGTGACTAAGGCAATGAATGCATCATACTCCGAACCCAGGCTACTGAGGATGCTGAGAAGTAATTGGAAATTTGAGAAGGGATGAGCAGTTGCAAAAGTTGATCCATAGTGTTCTTGGCTTTTTAAACAAATGCTTCCATGCAAAGAGAGCCCTTCTTTAGAGATCGAAGCTAATACTCTAACTACATTATGCAGGCTTGAGATTGAGGAGCATAAAGTTTCTCAAGTGAAGTCTAGACATCATGAGAAGTCTCAAAACCGACAATGTGTGAGAGAACTTATTTAGCAAGAGTGGAGAAGATGCAATAGAGGATGAGTCAATCTTGATAATGCCATGCAGTATGACCTAGGTTGTCCATCACAGTATTATCAACAGTAATGATAGTGGGCACCGGACAAGGATATGAATCATCCACAAAGGGAAGATACCCATGAATATGAAATAAATGAAGAAAATGTGCTCACCACATAAGGTAATTATTGCGATCTAGCTTGATTTGAAGAACATGGGATATATTGTCGAGAGCAAAGGGTAATTGGAAGGGGGCCAACAAGAATGGAGAGTTAGCAGTGATGGTGGAAGATATGGTGTTGGAGGCAATAACGATGTTGGAGGTTGGGGAAGAAGACATTATAATGGAGAAGAGAAAAAAATTGAGAAGCTTTGATATCAAAAAAGATTACGAATTTGAGTTTGATCGCACACTCATTAGTGTGGAGATTTGTATTATATTCATAGTATGTACATGAGCGGGAAAATCACAATAGAAAAGATTTTACAAAATATAGGACTGATATATTATCAAAGAAAATTACTCTATCAATGGGATTGGTGCAAATTATGGAAGATGTTATATCTTGGGAGATTTGCTCTATCAAGTGCAAGAAAGCCCATCCAATAACTTTGTCCAATTAGGTTAATGGAAAATGCTGATGTGGCTTATTTTATTCATTTCTCACTTATGTGGCAAAAAATTTTAAGTCCATATTCAACGCGCCCAAAACGGCGTCATTCAACTCGTCCCATATTCTACATGTCCAAAACGGGGTCGTTCGACTGTTGCCCCATATCTTCGTTCTTTCTTATTCTCCCTTCTTGAGGTGTCGCTCGGAGTATTTTCTTTTCACCTAAATCCCAAATTCTGAGCCCTAAATCTAAATCAAGTCCGGGCAAATTTTCCCGGCCAAAGTGAGTCCGTGCAAGTCGTCCCTTGTCCATTTTCATTTCGTGGTTTCGCGGTGGCAATTTGAAAATCCATATCAAATCCCTTGTCATTGGGTGTAAGTCATCCCACAGGAGCGGTGTCGATGACAAAGATGAACGAGGACTGTCTCCTCTTCGCAAATCCCACATTTATCCCTTTTAATTTGAATCATTCCACAATACTGATTGCTTAAGATTAGGAGTAACGATGGTCACAGTGAATGAGTTCATTGCAAGGCCAATATTAAAGACTATAAGAACTTAGAACCTTGATTTAAAACCTACCATACTAGTTTAAAGACGATTTCAAGAATAAACCTATAACTTTCGATTTTAAGGAGAGGTTTCTAAGTTGTTCGATTTTAACCATAGGTTCATTAAGTTACACCTGAGTATGTTATGCAAAAAGAAATCTACAAATGTTGATGAGATTTCAATCTACAGACTGAATGACATACCTGACGATTTGGAAAGGATACCTGTAATCCTCCTTGGCCATACACATATTTTGGAATTTAAAATGTTGACCGCGAAAATACGGGAGCCGAGATGGGCATGGCTCGATTGGGATTTGGGCATAGTTGAAGTTCATTGGTCATGGTATCGGCGTTATTTAACGGATACATTGGTCCTTGTGCCGCACAAGGACACTTCTGCATAATCTTCGCCCCCTCTCGATGACAACCTCGGATGTTCATACTGACTAATTTAGCTCACTAGCTGCATCGGCAAGTCTCTCAGATGTCTCCCCCTTTTTGATGATGACAAAACAATCTCTGAATATGCAGATTTGTAAACATACTTTTAAATCAAATGATATCAGAAGATAGCAAATAGATTGAGCATGACAATATATAGAAAAATAATCGCAGCTCAATATTATGCAATAAATAATATCAATCAATCAACACATATGCATATTCATATATTCTCCCCCTTTTTGTCATAATCAACAAGCGATAACAATAGATTCACGTAGAGAATGATAATCAATATCTTGCATGAATCACAATCTCCAAAAATCAGCCTTTTTATAAAACAAGTCGAATATTAAAGATATGCAATATGGCTCACTTCGATCATATATATCAGGAAATATCCAATGAAAATCACGGATGCATCATAACTTGCACGTACCATTTTTGTCATAATAAAATGATAATATCAATACAAGATTTATTAATGACAAAAGGTAATAAAAGATGCACTAACCGGATTTTTTTTTTTATAGATAAATTCCGACACATTTACCTTTCCTTTCATTCATAATAAGATCACGATCAATTCTAAAAAGATTTTTCCATAATTGATCAAAGCTCCCCCTCAATTTGTTGCCTTTTTGAGATGATCACGATTCTTTTCCTTTTCTTTTGGATTTGATTTCTCCCCCAATCTTCATAGGAGATATTTTCTGATTGCACTAAAATCTGCGTAGATTTGTAATCATTCTTGCCTTAAAGAATTTCCTGCAATCAACTCATTTCCCTTTTTTGGTATCCATCAATTTGGATCCTTCCTTGACGTTAGAGCAAAATATAAAATCTCCACAGATAAATAATATTCTTTCTTAATTCATCGTAACAGAGTACTCAAAGAAAGAATATTATGCACAATGATATTTTGAAAAATAAATTCTCACTTAGTCATAGTACGATAAAATCAGGGAGAATGAAATCTTTGAATATCTAAGAATATCTTGCATCATCACGTAAAACAGATTTTCACTTTGCAAAATATGATTATATCCGAGAGTATAAAATTAGACAAAATAATCTGAATTATCTCAAATAATCACACGTACTAAATCAAATCTTAACTCACAAATCACAAAAATAAATCATACGATTCTTTCTTCCACAAAACAGAATATGATCATTATAAAATCTCAATCAACCAAGGATATATCGAATATCAAGCATAATGAGAATTATTGCTCAAATCAAATTGAAAATAAAAAATTCCTTACCAAATCCTCTTTATTCTTTCTTCTTTATATCCTGCAAAAATAACTTATCTTTTCTTTGGTACCCATTTTTCTTGGGTCCATGAGAGTTAGCAGAATATGTTGCTTTTATCCAATTTTCCTTAATAGGTCTCCGAGACTTGAGAAAGATCTTGTTGCCTAAGTCGAGAATTCTCCTTTTTAGTTCGAAAATCCTTTTAAGAGAAGATTTGAGATTTGAACAAAGCTCATTTATATACTTTGAAACTTTGAGAGGAATTTTTGAATTGCTTACCTCGATTTCCTCATCGGATTCTCGAGTCTCGTGTCCGAGTCGACTTTGATTCGAGTCGTATGTCGAATCGACTTTGATTCTGAGTACGTATCTCGAATCAGACTCAGATTTTGAATGTGCCATCAAGCATATATTTTCTTGATCATCATCTTCTTTCATGATTCTTTTATGGCCATTATGCTTGTATTGACTTCTTCCATCGAATTTCCTTCCTTTTCTACTCAGCTTTTTAAATTTCTCGACCATAAAGGCAAGTTCTTCATCGTCCATGTCATTTTCTGAGTCTGTTTCATCAAAAACAGCATTAGATATTAAAGCAATGGACTTCTTACCTTCGGGATCTTCGTTATTAAGTTGTTCCACTTCATAGGATTGAAGAGTGCCAATCAATTCATCAACGGAGAGTGGCATAATCCTCGAGTCTCCGGATTGAGGTCTTAACATGGTTCCAATCTTTTGAGAGACCTCGCAAGAGTTTGTTGACCTTCATTGGGGCAGAAATTTGCTGACCTTGATATGCTAAACCATTTACAATTTCTGTAAAACGGCTAAACATATCTCCAATCGATTCTCCTTGCTTCATCTTGAAGGATTCATATTGGCCAAGCAAGAAGTTTACTTTTGTCTCTTTTACACGATCGGTCCCATCATATGTAACATGAAGTTTATCCCAAACTTCTTTTGCTGTTTCACATGAAGAGATTCTGTTATATTCAGCAAGAGATAAAGCGCAATATAAAGAATAAATGGCTTTTGCATCAAGCGCTTCTCTTTTGGACATCTCCATCCGAGACATAGGAGCGGGGGTTTAGTTTCTTTGTCTTTGCCATTCTTATTTGATGTGGACGCAGCAATGGGGTTGATTCCTCTTTCCACAACATCCCATTGTAAGAGATCTCTACGGATCTTAGGAATGCTTTCATTTTGTTCTTCCATACGTCGTATTCCTTTCCATCAAAATATGGTGGCCTTGTGTTGCTTTGCCCTTCCATAAGTCCTGGTGCCAACATACTAGCCATAAAGAATCTTTAGCTCAAAAGTAAAAACACTTTTATAAACCGAGCACTTGGCTCTGATACCAATTGAGAGTGCTAGTATGAACAAAATAAAGGAGTTAGGGAAGAGAATAAGAACACAAGATTTATAGTGGTTCGGCTTAATCCAAGCCTACGTCCACTCTCCCACGATGACAGCCTCCTTGGCTGGATTCCAATATGCAATCAACAAGAGATTACAATTTCGAGTGCAGACACTTAGTAGATCACACTATCTCACTAAGTCACTCTCTTGGTATTTCTCTCACGATTACAAACGTTTAAGCTCTCCAAAGACAAGTGTATAATCGAAAGTCGTTCAGACTTTGGAATTATAAATTCTACGCTCCGTCTCTTACTTGCTCATCGGTCCATGATCTCCTTAAATACTCCTCCACTTCCAAACTACCCGTTGGACAGCATCCCGGAGAATCGTCTTCCAATATACCCATTGGACAGCTCAGTATCTAGAAGATTTGGTAGCCGTTGAGTGACAAAGGTAAAATCCCAAATTGATTCCGATCGCCCATAAAAACGAAATCTTGGTTTCCATAAGTAAAGCTTCTTCGTATAGAAAGTTCTCGTCTTCAAGATCCAATCGTCAATCAAATAGATTGAATCAATCAAATCAATCTTGATGTGGAATCCAAACCAGATCACTAGCCGTTATATGATTGGGCTTGAGTTACGATTCATCGAAATGCGGATGTAAAGTCCGAGTCACGTAGACTTTACAATCTGAGTCCGCGATCTTCGGACTTTGAGTCTTGAGTCGAGTGCGGCAGTCTTGCCTTTGACACTTTGACACGTAAGTCCTGGATATCTTCGAATATACTTTGGACATGAGTTACGTTCGAGTCTTCGGTCGTCTTCACACTTTGACAATATCCTTTACATGTTCTATAATCTGCATGGTCTATTACTCAACCATCAAACATGTTAGTAGCCTTTGATTTATTTTGTCATCTTCAAAACATCATAAGGGATTTCCCTAACAAGATGTTCTGGAGGGATACCGATGTTCAGCTGGAAGAACAAGAATAGTCTTAGTACCGACCAGAAACAGGAATCATGAAACTATAAATTTTTCAGAGAATTTGCATCTTATGCAAATGTCATTATAAATATGCCTTATGTTCTACACATACCTGAATTGGAGCATGAAGCTCAAATTAAAGTAGGATGGACCAATGCTCGTAGAAGCTTTTCTAAGAAGGAAATTCTGTAAATGCTCTAATTTGCCGTGGTATCCTCACAGACTTACCTCAAGCGCGAGATTGGTCAGGACTTTACCATTTGACGCGGTGGTGCGGGCATCAACCACCGTAAATTGCCAGCGAGTTCATCAACCACAAATGACGTGGTCCTTTGAGGGTATGCAATATTTTCTCCTCCATCATTCTAGAAAGCCATCCTCGCTTTTTCAACAGTGACACCTTGACCAGAAATTCTCGTTTCCCAATTTGGTTCACCTTCCCATGCGACTGAAATCATTAATTCCACAAAGTCAAAGGCACGATATCAAAATGACGCTTAGTCCACATTTTATGAGGAACTATGAGATGACAGTTGAGCTACAAGCTTGACTTTGGTCACCTCTGCGTCCGTCTTTGGGTCAAGACGGGAAGGCTCGGGGGTTATCGCGTTGTCTGGCCAAGCTTTTGCCAAGTTCCTCCTTTAGGTTTCTCACCTCCATTTGTAAATCCTCAATGGAATCAACAGCGTCCCCAGGGATTGAAGTCGTGACCATCTAGTCAATACAAGGAAGAATCAGATGGATATACAGTCTTCAAGTAAAATAATTTGTTACTGCATGTGTTTCTTAAAACATGACAATCTTCGAATGCGTGCGTTCCTTGATATTAGAAATTGTTGTTGACTAGAGTAATCCCTCAATATTGCAACACACAGTGAAGGACCACATCGAAGAAAACAGCTTTGAACGCCAAACGAAATGGATTACTTTTTCTAGAGTAGAGCGAGAAAAGTACAGTGGACCTTGGATGTCTTTTGGTACAAGTGAACGGAGAGTATGGAGCTTGTCTCCAATCGCAGCCGTCTTCTTCTTCTCTATGATCAGTTTCTTTGAGTGGCAATCACCTGCTTTCTGTTTGCAAATGGCTTTACCCTTAGCAGCCACAACACAACCTGAGAAATTTGGCTGTTTTGATGAACTTTTGGAATCTTCAGACCTCGTGATTTTGATAACAGACTGCTTCATCACACCAGCTTAAGAAATATATCCCGATGATCCTTCAGGATTGTTGTTACTTCACGTTCCTATCGGAAGTTGTTGTAGTCTAGAGTCCAAACTTGAAAGGCGGAGTGGCAAAAGATAGGACTTCAGGTACTATTGGATCAGCAATTCATTGATGTTTATATCGCAGAGCCCGAGATTAATGGCATCTTTGAAGAAGTGACCCCAATTCATGATCATTTCTATCATGTGGGGTTCTTTTGGTATCCGACGAATTTGGAAGTAAATTGTCATATTTGGAACTTTTGAGAAAACAAGTAGAATATCATGCAAAAAAGCCAATGCTACTTTGGAAGTGCATCTTACAAGCTTTGCGCTGAAGAGCTCAACAATGCCTCTACCAAAGGAGACCAAAAGGATTGTGTCACACTTGATTCCTATCAAAATGGGGAAGTGACATGGCCATCCTCCCATTCAAAGAATATAGCATCAAACCATACTCAAAATCCAACCTTCAAAAGTCCCTGCAATAGCGTTCTCACTCTATTGGCCACTAACTAAGAAACCTAAAAAGATTGGAAAGGAAATGGTGAGCAATTACAACTAAGTGAGTAGTAAATATTTTTTTAAATAGATCAAGCATTCACTATGCACTTTACAAAATAATATCAAATTTATTAATCTCAATTCCGTATACATATACAAGATATAATGAGTAATATCGTTGAAACATAACTACATACATATCGATTTTTAACAAATATCAATAATCAAATCCACTAATCAATACCAATGCACATGTCAATAGTCTATTCCAATGACCAATCTTGAACTCAAATATCAATCATGATCACTTATAGCATCCTATGACATGCCCGACAAGGTCTCCATTTATATTAGCGGTGACTAGCCTACAAGGATATTCTAAATTAGTATGCATATTCACAAACCTTTCAATAGGCTCATAAAGATATTGAGCATCAGCACTAACCCACAACAACATACTTCACAATCCATAAAAGCTAAATCCATAATCATGTCATAAATTGATCTACAAAACAAATCATGTGACATTTCGCAACTCAACTAATCCAACAGAATACCTTTTTGCAATTCATTATATAAATATGTCTTGAACGATTTCAAATAACAAATATGGTAGTAAATGCTTGATCTGCTTTTTTATGCAACAACAATGTCATTTTGTATCTCATACCATATGAAATTTATTATCACTTTCAAAATATGAGTTTTACAAACTTAAAGAAGAGATAACATCACTCACTCAAACGACAGAGATTATTTGGATTATCGAACTCATAATCCTATTAAATAAGCGAGAAATAATGTTAAAACTGAGAAAATTGCCACCTCAATTATGATTCAGCTAAGCTAAGTTTAAATGCTGACAAAATGATTCAAATGTGCCCACAAATTGCTTGTCCAAAGCGATTATTTAAAGCCAATGTAGAGTTTAAGCGTGAAACTTGATCATGTTATAACTTTCTCCACCAAACTCCATTACAAACGAACTTACATTCAAAGTGAAGATCTGTCGAAGTACTAGAGGACCCATAATCTTGACCAACTCAAAATTGAGCCGAAAATCGTTGAAATGTGGCCCGAAAGCAGCTGTTCAAGCACAGTTCATCAGTTGCAGCCAACTTCAAAAAAAAAAAAAAAAAAATTCGAGCAAACCGTAAATCTAAATTGAGTTATGTAAAATTTTAATGCTCCACGACATCCTTAAATCATTTTTTATATATCCGCAGCTCAATGACTCCTTAATAAAATGTTATAGTTCAAAATCCACAAAGCAATTGTGTATAATTTCCACTTCCTCAGTACACATGCAAATCTGGGTTTGACAAAATCACTGAAATTCAATCTATGTACACACTCGCAAGATTAACATCTTTGGGGCCTCGCTAAAAATTTAATTATTGTTCTTACATGCGCCAAAGTATCCCTAGACATTTGTCATTAAAGACAAGGCAATGAAAAACGATGCCAAGTTACAATGCCTCGGAGAACGAGCTCCTCTCAATCTCGCAACAAAGTATGACGTTAAGCCAATACTTTTCTAAAGTTAAATCTATTTGCGAAGAAATTTCAAAATTAGATCCTGAGAATGCCATCTCTGAGACAAGAATGAGAAAAATAATAATTCATGGGTTAAGGCCGAGTATAACAAAGATTGTTACGGCCACCCGTGGATGGGCAAATGAGCCAACTCTAACAGAGTTGGAGAATATATTGGCCAACCAAGAGGCCTTAGATAAACAAATCCCTAAGGTCTCAATCAAGGAAGATGAAAGTGCCCTCTTCAGTAATAAAAGAGGGTTCAAGGGCCAGAATAGAAATAGAGTAGGTGCAAGAGATGGCAAACCATGGAAAAGTCATGGAGATTGGAGAAGGCAACTAGAAGAGAAGGCTTATCCACCATGGGGAGCTCGTCAAGATTGCGACGACGATGATGATGAAGACAAGAGCAACAAAAGTCACAGCAAACGGTGTTACGTTTGTAGCAAGGTAGGACATGTCGCCAAATTTTGTTGGTACAGGCGAGAAGAAGGAAATGTCGTCACTTCCTGCAAGAAGGAGATTGAAAGCGAAGAAGAATGGGACTTTCAAGCGCCTGTTGCAATAAAGGAACGAGAAGAGCTTGCAACAGCTTGTATAGTTGAGTTGGATAATTCGATAGGTTCGATCACGACCCCGAATAAGAGCAAGCCAAGGGAGAACTCGAAGAAGCAACTAACAATGCCAACAAGCAGTCGTGAAAAGAAATTGCATGAGATGCAAGATATGATAAAGAAGCTGAAAGTTGAGAAGGCAAAGATGGAGAATATGTTGAAGAAAAGGGATGAGATGATAAGGCAGAAGGATCGAGAGCTCGAGGCAAAAGAAAGGGAGCTAGAGAAGCTCCGATGTGAGTTCAAGAAGCCGCAGAAGCTTCAGGACCTCAAGCCCACTATGACGTTTCGAATTAATCATATCGGAAGAGGCAATGAACAAATGAAGGAGAAAAAGAAAGTTTTCTTTGAGAAAAGGAGGCCATCTACACCCTACATCCCGTGGTGTAAGGATCGGTGGAATAAGATCAAGGGGAAGAAATTTTATGAGGAAAAGGATCAAGAGGTCTACATTGAAGTGCTTCGGATGGGATTGAATCGGTTGAAGCACGAAATGAAAGTGACGAATGAGAGGGTTGATCAGATGAGTTACAATCTCAAAATTCTTAGAGGAGATATGTCGAATACAAAGATCGAATTGAGTGAGAAGAAGGAAAAGGAGACCAAAGGGCAAAATGAATTGGCATTGCAAAAATTCAAAGATTACAAAACTCAATGGAAAGTCGCAACAAGAAAAGCAACTGAAGATGGAGCCATAAAGCCATCCACGTACGAGGAAGCTTCGCAATATGTTGAATGGAGGGAGACAGTTGAAGATTTCAAAAACAATATCGGCATAGCTACTATATCTAAATTAAGAGAGAGTAGTCAAAATGTCGTAAAAAATAAAAAAATCACTCTTTGAATTTAATTTAAATTTTAGGCTTTTCATTTAAGGTGATCACGATATGTTTAAATAATTTTGAATTGATAATCCATTTTGGCAAATCTAACGCAAAGCGAGATATCGAAATAGGATGAGAGTGAATACACCGAGGGGAGGCAATCGCAAAATGTCCATCTGACCACGTAGTCCCATCCCATTGAGTTGGAACCATTTTTGAAGAGCACCTCGTGTTGTATCTCGGCGCTTTTGTTCTTTTGCTTTGTAAGTTAGCAGTAGATTTTTGTTTTTGGTCGAAGGAATAGCAGATGGTTGGACTGGCAATTTATAATCGAATTTTTTTTTTTAATGGTTTTTGTTTTATTTTTTCCCCCTTTTTTTCTTTTGAAGATATTGAACAAGCGAGAATCAGAACTGACACAATCGAAGGGTAATTAGTCACCTCAAGAATATCATGGGACTCTTGCAAGAACGGAAGTTTCTCTTTATTAGACAAGGGTGACTCTTTTAGGCTTTTGTCATGGTCTAAGAGATTTGATGCAATGTAAAAAAATTATGGCAATTCGACACATAATTAGGTGGGGATGTTTATTAATTCAGTCCAATCTGGGAATAGAACTGAATTAGACCGATAAATTTTAGATGATTCTTAGGAGACTAGTTTGCTCCTGGCTTCAAAATTTTGAAATTGCGAATAATTGGTCCCATTTTCGATTTCACATAAGGAATGGAACTAATGAATTGGCCCATTTTTTAATTTTTTATTTATTTTGAAGCAAAGAGAACCCTAATTTCTAAATAAGGTTTCGATTTCGAAAAAAAGAAAAAAAGGTTAATATCACCAAAAATTTTAAATCGATACATCCGTGACAAATTTACTCTAAACTAATTTACCCCGAATGATCACAAATAACCTTAGACTTGTATACTTATGATAAATTTATTTATTTATTTTTACTATCAAAGACCCGGAACTAATATATTTGTAACAAATATATTGTCCATTAAATTGGATTAATGCCACGAAAAATTACAAAATTAGTATAACTATAACAAATGGAGAGTAAAATCTCAAATCGGTATACCGGTCAATCATCAACCGTCATCTAATTCAACAAGTCAACAGTAAAATTTAACGGAAACTAATATAAGATAAATTTATTATAAATGTACCAATTTAATATAAATTTGTTCAAGGTATATTAGTTTTAGGATTTTTATTATCAAAAAATTAGTTTTAAGTAAATTTATCACAAGTATATTAGTTTGAGATTTTTCGTAGTATTAACTCAAAAAAGGGTTTGTTTGCTTAAAAATAAATAAAAAAAATAAGGACCTGATTATCGGTTTGCTTCATTCCCGAGTAAATAGGACCTGATTATACACATTTCAGAACATTCGGGCTTAATGGTGAATTTTTGAAATATCTAGACTTTGCACAAGTTTTCGGAACTTGCAATCTTCCTTATCGAGAAAAACGCCCCTCACTTCTCCCTCCCTCTCGTCTCGTAAGTCTCACTTCCGCGCCTTCTTGAACTCAAGGTCCTTTCTCTTCTCTCCCTCCCACCACCTCACCGTCGAGTTGCTGAAGCTCGAGGAGTGCGTCTCTCCCTTTCTCTCCGTTTTTCTCATCCGTGCGTGGCGCCCTCTCACCTCTCTGTTTTGGTCTGACTGAGCATTTCAAAGTTCCATATATGTTTGAGTCCAAATCGGTCGTTAAGTTTTAGTTGCATTTGTTATTCACAACAGTCTTTGCCCTCTGGAAGGTTGATAATTTGATCATTGAGGGGGGGCTGGGTACCGCCTTACTCCACGGGGACCAATGGGGTGCCCTGCCTTGCGGCATGGGGCAATGGGTGGGCGATGGTTTGCCCCACGGGATGGGCTGTGCACATCTCTAGTTGGCTTCCTTGTCTGAGCAAGCTTCAGTGCGGTTTCTTTGCAATTACTTTTACTTTGTCGATTCGAAGAGGAGGCAGAATATGTAAGATCATATTGCTTATTCCCCTGCTGCTGTCCTTACCTGCAAACCTCTCTTAAGAGGATTTCTTTTTATTACTCTGGAGTGTGTAGCAATGGTGAGAGTGCCGCAAATTTAGATGCTGTTCTCACCCTTTATGTTGAGGTTATTGTCGTTAATTGCTGCATTGTTGAGTGGCCAGCTTCTGTTGGCTATAGGAGTTTGTAGTGTGTCTGAAGTTGAGTCGTCTATAGTTTTTGGATAGATATACTACATCCTCAACAACCGGCCATAGCGTCTGGTGCTTTGACTTTGAGGATTTATCATTTTTTTTAGCATTGTTGAATTTTTTACATCAATTGGAAGTAATCTGAAACTATTTGACAGGAACTGAGTAACAGTTTTCTGGTTCTTCTGTGGGCAGTGATGGGCTCTGATGGAAGTAAAAGATCAGTGGCTACTCGAACTCTCAGTGTCAGAAAGTTTGCAGAATCTAGAGCTGCTGAGATGGAGAATCTACACTCCATCGTAGCCAACAAATTGAGCAATAACTTTCACTCTCGAAGGGATAAGAGGAGGAGAACCACTGCCCATGACAACCAACTAGCCAATAGAAGGCATAGGAAGAGGCGAAAGGATTCACAGGTGGCTGGTGCTGATCGCAATCCTGCAGCTCCCGGCGAAGTTCCTCGACAGGTACGGTGCAGAAATGAGCTGAAACAAAATCCCGAGAGTGGTTTCTGTACATCTGGGGATGGAACTAGGAGACTCAGAACTCATGTTTGGCATGCAAAGTGGTTTACTATGGCCAAGTTGTGGGGTTTTTACCTTCCTCTCGGTTTGCAGGGCAGGTGATTAAGCTGTCTTTTTCACAATGTTATCATGACTTGATACACTGTTTTTAATGGATTATAGCAACTTGTCTTTTGCCCGCTTCTTAAACTTGTTTATTATTGGATGTGACTGGAATTTGAATCCATAGAAAGACATATGCATTTAGACTTTTCAACATATTCATTTTTATTTTTCTGTGTTGTAGAGGGAGGGGTTCAAGAGCTCTCTTGAAGTGGTATAAGCAAGGAGTAGTCATTCATGATGCTAGTTACCATTTTGCTGTCCAGTTGGAGGGTCCAGAGGTGGCATCTTATGTCTTTGAACTTGCACAATAGGTGTCTTTATTTATATGTGAGCACATTTGTTTTCATTGTTACTTCTGTTAAGCTTTTTGCCTTGAAGCTTTAGCAGCTTAAGCAAACTATCATTTTAGCTTAGAACTGGACAGTCTCCTCTTTTGTTCAGTAATATTGTAATCAAACTAGCAATTACTTTCTATGGTTGCAGGATTCTTTGACTTCGTTGTTAGATAGAGTGCTAGTTCCATCTCCATCTGCTCATGCAATGGACATGTCTCATTCAATTCTTTCTGGTGTTACATATGGAAGGGCTATGGTAAACAATTCAATGGAATTCAAGGTAAACGAATGATGAATTTAAATCCAACAGTTGTTACTTCTTAACTTGTGTATTGCAGCTTCATCATGCTGGGACACCTCTTTCCAAGCCAATTGCTCCGGTTATGTATATGTGGAGACATTTGGACCAGCATAATACTGGTAAAGTTCAGCAGGATTGCACTTTAACTGGGGAAGGTGTACCTGAGAATATTGATGGCTCTGTTCCATTTTGTCGTCTATGGGTCTGGATACATGCATCAGCCTTTACTGAAGGATCTGATGCTCTAAAGTGTGCATGTCAAAAGGAGGTATTGCTTTCTTATAGTTCTTTCACTCAATTTATCAATAAAATACATTAGGACTATGACATTAGTGGTAGCAAAATTGTATATCCACTTTTACCAGAGTCAAAGTCAAGCTTATAGGTCGTAGCAGATTTCTGTTTACAATTGTTGCCGTGATTATGGAAATGCCTACCTCCCTTCTACCGAAAGAAAGAGGGATATAAAAGGGAAAAGGCTTAGGAAAATCACACCATTTTTGGCTTTATATTTAGTGTGTTGCACTAACTGCATAATCCACTTGACTGGATTTCCTGCTCATTCTGTTAAATCAAGAATTTCAAGGTTGATCATTAAATCACTTAAATATTGGGCTCCTAGCAATCTGTAGTGGCTGGCATGGCAATGATTCTCTACATCTTCATCATTTCCTTTCTTTCACATCAGATGGATGAATTGGGTAGTTTCATCCGTCGCTCTTCACTTGAGAGTCATCTTACAAAGTTGGAAGTTATGGGATCAGGTGCCTTTAAGCTTCTTCAGAAGATTTTACATCCAATAAAACAGTTAGTTATCAAGGAGCATGACAATTCCAATTTTTCCTAGTTATTTACTTGAAATTGGCTAAATGGTTCTGGTTGGTTGTGCAGAATTTTAAAAAGACCTTTTCAGTTGAAGAAGCATTCTTCTGTCGAGGCTGGTATGGACGAAAAGAAGATGGAATGTGACTTGCTTCACAACAAGGATGATTTTCATTCGCATGCAATACTCTCTCTCATGGTCAAGGACCCTCAAGAATACAAGGACGAAGAAGCTGTTAATGATTCAAAAAAGATAGCTCTTAGCAAAGTTGACTAGGTTTTTATCACATGCAACTGAAAAGCAGCCATCTACAACGCAACCTTTGGACAAAGCAGGAGGTTTACTCCTATTGTCACAGGCACATCATGGTTTGTGGGATGCTGCTTCAGGAATAAGAACCTCAATTGAAGAGAATGTTCTTCGCGTAGAGAGGCACAAGAAGCGTATGGATTTCTTGTGCTTGGATAATCTTGACTCTGGGATGTCAAATTATTTTGATAGGTCAGTCTTCAAGATCCTGCCCTACAATGCTTCTAAGAAATGGGAGCGCACATGACTGTCTTAAAGGGTAAATAAATTTATCTGTCGACGCCATGATAAGTTTCTGGCTTGTTGCTTTATAAGACATCTCGATATAGGGGAGGCATAGCTGCCATAAACTTGCTATAGTTTTTTATTTACTTATTTCTTCTTTGAGGAATCTGGACATCTTTTGCTTGGTAAAAAGTACACGGCGCCTATCTGGGCAGCTGTAATATAGAGTTGGGGCGACAAGTTACCTTAAGTATTTGTATTTCATGCAAGGAATTAGTTCAGTGTCCTAGTTAAGTTCTCAGTAGTAAATGCAAAGTTGCAGGAGGAAAGAAGATTCTCTACCGTTTTATTCATCATTGGAGAGATTTTCTTGGAGAATTTATTTAATCTTTTAGTCTGAATTGGAAAAGATCTTGACCTTTTGCTTGGCTTATCTGATAATCATTCAATTAAAGAAATTATTAATAATTTGTGCTGGAGCTGCTCTTTATCTATGTCATTTGCAACCTGTTAGTCTTCTTCTTTCCTTTTATTGTATCCTCAGCAGTATTGGTTATTTATATCCATTCCTGATTATGGCTTTGGATGTCAAGTTGTTTTATGTGTTGGTTAGTCTACCATGAAGGGGTAATGAGCCTTATCTGAATATCCAAGTTCTAGGACCTCCTTAGGAGGTTGCAATGGGCTGTAGGTATGTGCATGTGATGATTATTAGCCCCTTCCACTTTTCTCCAACCCCATTTAGAATACTCATCATATGAAAAATGAATTCATAATTGTCGTTTTCTTTTTAGATGATCAATCATACTCCCTTGAGTTGGGTCAAGGCCTTCTGGATTCCTCTTATTTCCAAGGGGGCTCATGCGATAGGCTTGAGGGAGAAGCACTGGATTGCAAAAGATCTAAGTTTTGAAGCGTGGTGATCTACTATGGTTGGTTGTTAAAAGTAGCATGCAATTCTCATTTGGCAGGCTTACCTGCCCCACTTTCCATGGGATTATCCTGATTGCAATGCATATACATCCCTTATGGCAATCGAAGCTGCTGCTTCTCATTCAAAAGCAGTTTGCCATCCTCCTGTGGTCAGAGCTCCTAAAGTTCCCATTCCACCACCATGGAGTACTATTTGCCCTTTTGACAAAGCATATACTACTGGGGTAGATACTCTGATCTCCAGTGAAAGAAGCACAAGCAACAGCAGTTCTCCATCAAGCTTGACAAATAGTAGCTCAGGCGTGACATCATTGTGACCCCTAGATCATATGTGTGGTTTTAGGGGTTCTGTATTCAGGACAAACAAGAAGCTGACCTGCTTCCTTGAAGATAACCATGGTGGTCATTCATTTTTGTTTCCTCACAAAATGGTGAATGATAGGAGTTTCTTGAAGGCTTTGAAGGACAAGAGCAATGTTGGTGGGTTGGCAAATGGGATCTCTCAAATCATGGCTTGTCATGACTAATGTTTCGTAAGGGTGATACTGCATGCTTTAAAGGAAGGTTTCTCTGAAGGAGGAGCAATTGTATGTGCACCTCATTTCACTGATATATCATCATGGGCTTCAAGTTCACTACTTTTCTCCATTTATTATTTTTATGATATGATGTTCTTTTAGTTTTTTTCTAAATTTTCTCTCATCATTATTTGCTGTATCCATTCTGGTTGGCTTAATCACCTGCTCGGGCCATGCTATCAATGTGTTTTTAGAGAATATAAAATATGGAGGATATGATGTTTGCACCTGTCCAGTTTGATGGGCGCAAATACATCTTTCTCATGTTGTGAGTATGGGAAAATATTGAAATGCGGTTCTAAATTTCAGTGTCTCTTCAATGAAATTTTTTTTGTTTGGTGACATTCTTTAGAAACTCTTAACCCCAAAACCTACTTTTCAGGTCCACAGTCCAAAGCAGCCACCTGCTTTCACTAAATCACTTTGAGACGCCAAAGCTGCTTTTCGAAATTTTCAAAAGCTCACCTAGAGGCTTCAATTTTTTTTTTTTTTTTTTTTTTTTTGACTAATGAGGGTATAAGTGAAAGTGTCAACTTTGCAAGGTGAAACATCAATGAAAGCATTTCTTTTTTATCGTCTTATCTGCTCAATTTAAAGCTTTGGACTTACTTTTGAAAGCACTTCTTTTTTATTGTCTTATCTCCTCTTTAAACCTTTGGACTTACTTTATTGGCTTTGTACTGTTCTAATTTATTCATCTGAAATAAGCTTCTGCTTGCCATGCTATTAATTTGCCTTCTTGGGTCTGTCCTTAGGATCTCTCTCTCTCTCTCTCTCATATGATTCAGATTTGTATGCTGCGCTCGGTGCAGGCTAGAAAACAATGAAATTGGTCTATGAATGCCACAATCAGCTGCGGCTTCATACTTCAAAGAGGTTTGTCCTGGGGAATGGGAAATCCAAGTGCCAGAAGACCAAGTTGCTAGGGAGAGTCACCATTGGCCTATTGGATTTGTAAAACGGGATTCCTTTGGGGCAGGTTGGAGAACATCCTTTCCTGAACAACTGTTTTCAATTTAATACATCAAAATAATTGTGCATATAGTGCACATGCTTCCAAACTACTGTCATACTGCATGCAATAATGTTTGTTTGTTTTATTATTATTATTATTATTATTATTATTATTATTATTATTATTATTATTATTATTATTCAGCGAGAAGCCGACAGCAGAAGCTTTCTGTGAGGTAAACTATCTAGCTCATCTTAGAGAGGAGCAGTGGACCGAGATGTCTGTGGAATTGAGGAAAAAGGAGATATATGTTCTAGTGAGGAATATGAGGTCTTCAGCATATAGACTTGCCCTAGCCACTATTGTCCTGGAACAACAGTCAGATGATTTGGAATTCATGTAAGATGGTGGTCTTTGTTTTTCCCTGATGACACTGGATGAGCTGCTAAGTGTAAGACCATTTTGAGTTTGCACTCAGTATATTATGCAGCATTGCTCTATGAGTTTTTAGAGTCAATTTGTTCTGAGGACAAAGCGCTAGTGCTTGATATGGAAGCCTGGTTCTTTTGAGTTTCTCTGATACCTGCTTCTCCTGAGGTTGTCACAAAATTTCAAAGTAGAGTCAAAGCTAAAGGATAATTTTAGAAGTGAGGAGAAAGCAGCAACAGTTTTGTTAGAGTGTCTCTCTATCTTTTTTGTTAATTTTCTTTTTTGGTCGAACTCTTCTTTATTAAATTAAATGACTTGCTGTGGAGTCATGGAAGAGGTAAAAAAAAAATGTAAATAAGCTGAGGTTTTATTGAAGAATGCCGAGAGGGCATCAGTACAGCTCCAGAATCCAGAGGATTATAAAACCCAGTTTAAGCTCTCAGATATCATTTCAATCATTAATTGATTAGGTTGTACTCTTAGATCACAAATATGGATGCTACCGTAACATGCTTCACTATGTCTAGAGCGATTAGCCAAGCCTTATGGCCACCATTCATAGATTTAAGACAAATTTTGTTGGAGTCCTCTGCTGACTATATTTAGCAGACAACGTCTGAGCTCAATGGTCTAAGTGACTGTCAAGGTCCCAAATCGAATTATAATTGAAGCCTTCACTAATGCCTGATAGAGTGAGAGACGTGGATGTGGTGTTACTTTTTTAGTCAAAACTAAAAGTTGTTAGATAAAATTTGCCTCGTGCCCCAGTCAATAGTTTTTTTATAAGTTTATTCCAGAAAAAGAGAAAGACCCAACATAATCATATTTGATGCTCCACATGTTATTGCCATGATTGTTATTCTGAATTTTGCTAAATTAAACATTTCTGGGATATAAAAATCGCAGAACTATTGATTGATTTCCAATAGTTGTTGCTGCAACTGTCTGCCATTTTATGTCATGTTATTTCCACCTATCTGCCGATTTGAACTACAACACTGTACAAAGCACTAATCAATATCTCCTGATGCCATGTTTAGCACATCTCTCCTCAGGCTGCATTAGTCGTGTTGTTGCCAGATCATCTGCCTTGCTATGACCACTGGATAACTTCTTGTCATCTCCCTACAAGTTCATGCTTGGCCGAGTCATCAATGAAGCGGAGCAGCTTGGTGCCCTCATTGCCGACGTGGCAGATGTTGCTCCAAATCAGCCTGGTCCCAGTACAGTTCCAGTCGCTTTCACGTGATCTCCAAGGTACGTTCTATGCACCACGCATTTGCTACTGCTATTTGGAGATTGGGTCTCTCAAGGGTGGTCAATAAATAATTTGGAGGGATTCAAGTGTACTTATTGATTGTTTGATAACACTATGGCATCTTACTTTTGCTTAAACAAAATAAATCAGCAAAAAACTGGTCTTCTTTGCCTTTTCTTCTGCTACTCAGACCTATGTAATTGTGAAATAATTGACATTTTCATGTCCATTCACCCATCATTGCGACAGATTGTTGCCAGACCGATATGGTGTTGGATGAGGCAGCGAAGGTTGCCTTTTGTGATCTGCTGCTGCTAAATGTCCCTCAAAATCCCGATTGGAATGTTTTTCCTCCAAGAACTCACTTCTCAGCTCGGTATGCAAGTTTCTGAAGTCAAGTCCATAAATTACTATTTGCTCAGCTGATCGAGGTTAAATATTTCAGTGGATGTTATGCTGCAAACAGGAGTAAGTTTCTTAACTAGCGTGCAATACGCAACCAACTCTCCCCTCTCTTCACATAGGGGAGGTACGAAAATCTCAGCAGCGCTTGCTCTAAGGCACCTCCACCATCTGAAGGTAAACCTAGCGCTCCAGGCATCTGTTCTCATGTTTATATCAAGTATGCGTACTTTCCAATAGTCTGTCGAAAGATGTACATGTTGGAAACGCTTCAGCACTCTGTCCCGACACTCATGGAGGTTTTCTGATCGTCATATATGGGCTGGGCTTACATAGGGATTATGGAAAGGAAAAAGGAAATCCAAAACAAGGACTTGAGTGTACTGGCTCCTTGCAAGCTATCAAAACCCTCGAGAAGTTCAAGGACCATTCCGTTCAGCAATCTTGTAATTGCCTAATAATGTGAAAAAGGTACTGCTGCTGCAGTTGTTTGACTTGCCTTATTTGGTATCTTATGGAAAGGTCAATAGACGAGTCTGATCTGAATTTTGGAGTCGACTCTTTCCTAAGTAGGGTGAACTCATGCCTCAGTTTTCGATGGTTCATTTCTGTATGAAGTATGTTAGTTTTATTAGATCGCCACAAGGTCATTAGCCAACTGGTCATAGATGGGTGTCCTAATCTGTGAAGTTCGTGAGCGTGCAGTCTTCTAATCATCTAGCAAGCGACAAACACAACCCACTCAGGCAATTTTAAGGATTCAATACGAACCGAGTCTGTCTACCGATCCACTTCCCCTCCTCGTATGGTCCGTGTCGGCCCATGAACTTGCCATGTTCCTGATAATCAGCGTTGTTCTTACGATTTTATTATTATTATTATTATTATTATTATTATTATTATTATTTGGAGAAGTGGCGATAGATGATTCAATGGACAAACCTCTTTATCTTCAACAAATAGATGGATAACCAATAAGCTTGTTAAGGCTCAAATTGGATGAGTTAAGCTCAAGCCCAAATTGTCAAACCCAAACTCAAACCCTATGTGCATGAATAGTGTGATGTAACACCATGTGCATGGGGAAATTAGAAATATCTTAAACCTATTATATTTGTGTCTATTCAATTTTAAACATTTCAATATGGCCGATTTAATTCTAAACTTTTTGATAATCAATGTAATTCTTTTGGCCAATTTCAGAAGGAAATCTTTGATGCGGATATCAGCTGTTTTATATAGAACAGTTGATGCTGGTATAGACTTTTTTTTATAATTTTTATGAATTATTTATCTATTTTTCGTTTTTTTTCTTTTATTTTTCAATGTGATTGTTGAGGGCCACAAAGCCCTAGCCAGTGACAATGAAAAATAGGAAAGGATTTATTTGGTAATGATTTATGTTCAAAACTTAGGACAAAAAGGGAAGTTTGAAAAAATTTCAAAGTCAATGAATTCTGTTCAAAATTGACCAAAATGACTAAATTGGTAATTTGTTAAAAAAATTTATGACTAAATTGTCTGTATTGAAAAGTTTATAATTGAATTGACTCAAGTGCAATAGATTTAAGGATTTATTTGGTAATTTCCTCCACATGGAGGATCGATGACAATTTCAATGAGTTACTATTGATCAACCAAATCGTAGCATTTTATAAGATACATATTTAAATTTTCTCCCCCACATTTCAATTTATAGACATTATAAAAAAAAAATGCCTAGAATAGTAATATAACAAAAATGAGGATTGGGGTTCTTCTTAATATAGTGTAAGTTTTCGTCAAAGTTTACCTCCAAATAATTGAGATATCAACTCTTGATTTCGACGAATGAGATCAGTCCTCCATTGCGAGACTTTAATTACAAACATTAAAGGAAAATATTTATTTATTTCGAATTTTCCTTTAGTTATAAATATATCTAGAGGTAGCAATACCCAATGAAATAAATTTATTTGCCTCTAAATTTCTTATCAAGGGCGAAATGATGACTTCAAGGGCCAAATACTTGACTTTTTTTTTTTTTGGTCGGTGGCCAAATACTTGACTTGGAATGTGTTACTTTGTCGTGGCACTTACTCTGTCTTTCTATATTAACGGATTCAAGTGGGTCGGTTTTCCTTAATATATAAAATATAAATGATTTTGTATGCGAAAAATCAATGATTGATCTGTTAGAAAAATAAGTCAAATCAAAATATTTTCGTTATCAAGAAAAATGTTTAGGTATAAATTATTATCGATAACGATTTTTTTTTTTGTCGTTGCTACTCATTTCTCTAAGCGATTCATTTCGGTCATGATTAGGAAAACTTTTCTCAAATTAGAGATTTTTTGGTCGATGATTAATTCTGCCAATTAAAGCAAAGAACGCACGAATTTAAGATTGCCGATTGCGTGCGGTTTCCGCATGCGAAAATTGACGTGATGATCCGGGCTTGTTGAACTCGTGGGCTCTTTCTACCCACGTTTGCTGATGTCCACTCGTGATGGACCAATGCGAATCGAGCTTTGTCGGACGATTAAGGATCGAGATTCCTTTTTTCCTTAATAAAGCCAATGATGTTTCTCTTTTCCCACCCCAGTAATAGCTAACGAGGCTTCAGATTTGACATCCGACTTTTACTTTTAAGTATAGTTTGGAGGATCGATAGATCACCAAACGATTGATATGCGTGCAATAATTTTCGTATACGTCTCCAACTAAAAGCAATTTTTCGGTAAACCTTTTTCGTTGTGAATATGAAGTTTTACCCGACGTACATGAATGGGATGGGATCGTTCATATGTATCATGAAGATATTCAAACGAAAAGATTGGATATTCATATTAGCGTCTAACTGCGATGCGCTTTTCCTCTCTTCTTCTCCCTTTTTGTCAACTACTCCTGTCTTGTCATTAGATATTTATGCAATGAAATGGTCATGAGAGATCTTCAATGGTAAGTGGGTCATTAAAGTGGTGGAGTGTTGATTGATGGATGGCCAAGACCCTTTTGATTTATATTGACTTTAATGGGGAAAATTACCTAAAAAGTTTATATCGATCAATTCAATCATAAATTTTTAATTTGACCAATATAATCCTAAATATTTTGATAATTTGACGGTTTGAAAGGATTTCACTAGCAAATCATCAAAATGTTTGGCACTAAATTGAAAAGTTATGACTAAATTGGTCGTTATTCAATATGTTTAAGATTTTTTAGACATTTTTCTCGATTTTTGCATGTCATTTTACTTGTGTTAGTTAAGAAAATGGTTAGGGTAAATGAAAAAACCAAAATAAAAATGAATACTATGTAGATGGGGCAATAATTAAGCTTTGAATTAACTTTTATATGGTAATTACATTTCATAAATTTATTAATCTGGGCATACCTATTGTAACTTACAATCATGATAGTTATGCTATAAAAAGATTATGTTGTGATTTCAAGATGTCATCAAGCATAATAATTTGAAGATAAATCCCGATTTTAATTCCTTTATTTTTATGTCAATAAAATTCCTTTAATTTTGTTCTATTGTCTTCTGCTTGTCAGCCACATGAGAGTTTTGCTTTTGCTTCATTTTGGATATAAGTTTCGATGACGTCCTTCTCATTGAAAGTACATTGTGACAAAGACTTTTTATTTTCAAAATAGTTGTTTTTCTAAAAATAATTTTCAAAATAGATTTCTCTCTAATCATTTACCAAAATAAACTTCATAATCACCTTTACCTTTCTATTTCTTAAATAGAGAGGCAACGCCGAATTAAAATCGAGTGGTTAGATGCACTAATACTCAAACTTTAATTATTTATGATAAATTGATTCAAGAAGAAAGTACAGATCATGGAAAGTCTTAGAAAGTGATTTTAATAATTTAAGAGAGAGGGGGTAAAGATGACTGAGATCAAGCGTGTGATGATTAGGCAATCTGGCCAAGTGATGTGACATTGAGAAGTCCATTTTGACACATAGTTTAGGGAAATATCTTTATTGGGTATTATTTTTTTTTTTTTTAAAATTGTAGCGGTCTTCAAGAGCCGTGTGGTAGTGAGAAGTCTATTTTGACATATGATTTGGGGATTTTGGGAACTATTTTTTGAAAGAGATCTAATTTGGGAGAAAAATCCGTGACAACACTTATAATTTTATTTCGAAAAAGGGATTTTCATTAAATCCATTGTCGGTGTAAAATATAAGCTACTCTATCATGATTAAGTGATCAATATATGGAAGAATTCAGTTGGAAAACCAACTATACACATATGTATAAATCATCTAACGGTGGATATGTAGACATTTTTCTATATTAATTGAGGGCCAAATAAATATTTAAAGAGAAAAATTGACTTCGACGCTTTCATGTCTATCTTTCTTTCCACGGGTCATCAAAGTCGATGTGACTCGTTTGTCACATCATCAACTTAACAGAATACATTATTGACTAGCACAGAGTTGATTGGGAGCACCTTATTTTGAATATGGATATTTATACATATTGACTTTTGTTAATTAAAGGTTATTCTAAAATTTGATCAAAGCAGCACAGTATGTAAGTATCTTTTTTTAGAAGTTCACTTTAGAACGAATTCCCAGTAAGCTTGATAAAGTACCATTGACGCACCGGCCTTGTAGTTGGTCGAGGGTCAAAACTTGATTTGCAAAAGTCACAAGTTTGATTTTTCCCATCCTCCTATTCCTAGCTCAGAAAATCCCAGTAGTTTGCAATGGACAAGTTTGAGCTTTGGCATATTATCCGTCGCGACGTTCTCGGTAGCATCTAGTGGATCTGCGATGAGGAGCTCGCCCGACAGCCCTGAATCCCAGGCCTTCTTTCTCTCTCTCTGTTCTCTCAATAAAAGAACTGAAACTGAGCATTATCCTGCCTGTTAAATAAAATTTTATTGTCCTGGGTTTTGTCTGTTGATTGAGGTGAGGCTATATATGTCAACGCAATTAGAAAGGGTGTGGCGATAGTGACTTTGGTTAATTTGGTAGGGAATTCCCACGTTCTCACGAGCAACTAAACCCCATATGTATGACAACTGTTCGTTCGTTAATGGATTCCCTCGCAAATCATAATGATGCCTTGAACAAGAATAAGAATTGAGTAGTACAACTAAGAATCTCGAAAGGTTAGTTGCAGCTTCACAAAGGAAGAAGTCATTGGCCCCCCCGAAAAAGAGAGAAAAGAAAAAGAACACTGCCGAATACACGAGGACATGATACCCACCCGACACATTTGGTATTTCTCCCCTTATAGGACGATGGGTGTTATGACCTTCAGATTCCTCCGATTATGAAAACTTCATTGTTGGAACATGAAATCTATCTTGTAACAAAACACGATATCCGCCCTCAAAAGGGCTCGAGGCGATTTACTTCGTTGTTTGAACATTAATTTTACCTTGATGTGTCTGGATCGAAGCGGAGGACAAATTAATGCAACCAGTTTTGTGCAGCTTTTTAAGTCCCTCCTAGTCCATCTAATAATGGACGGATTCGTGCAACTAATGAAGAAAAAAAATTGCTTTTTTCCGCACTTACCTCTATTTTATCTCAAGATTTAATAACATAAAGTATATTTAGGTCTCCTTTGTCTCCATTTTCAATCTGTTCCTTTCTTATCTCCTTTCTTTTCTTTTCCTTATAAATTATTCGAATCTCTTCCTAACTGGAGCACTTAATAGCCAAACAAATGCGACCAGACTCCCCCAGCGCCCGAGCCAAGAAAGGTAAAACACATCAAGCACACTTAAAGTCTCAGCGCTCACTATTACATCAAAAATCAGGTTTAACTCTTTAATGAATAAGGACGTTCAAGGAACCGAACAAAAAGAAAGAAGACGGTCGCGGCTGAACCGCTTCCTATCAAACACGGTCGACAGAACCGAGAGGTTTTGTGGCGCTTCCAGAGCACGGACGACTCTATGATCTTATTGATCGCATGATAAGCATATAAGATGATCATTGCGATCCTCAGCTGCTCCTCCTTCAGCAAGAGATTAGGGGGAGTTCGCAATCAACAGTCACAGCTCACGCACAGCATCGTAATGTACGAACGAGGGATTAAGTAAAGTGGATGAAGACTAGGAACACGAATCGCGGGCGGGCGGGCGGGCGTGGGTGCATGTGAGGTGCGCCGATCAGGGGCGGGATGGCAAATTGGAAGTTGGTGGGGACTGGACGGGCGATTGGGGGGGAATTTTCATTTTCACGAATTGGGACAAAAAGGCCACGCACGTTCTCTCTTATCTCTCTCCCTCAATCCACAAACCACACACTACAACACTACCCTCTTAAATTGGCGGGGCCCACCTCCCTCCACCCCACCTCCCAGCTGTACCAATGTGTTGTTGTCTGCCCCCTCATCCCTACTTTGTGGGGCCCACCTTTTCTCCACCCCCGTCTCGCCAGCTTTAGGTGAGGCTCGCCCTTACTAGAGACTCGTGAGGGTCGGCCTCGCCAGCTTCAGGCGAGGCTCGATCTTGCTGGAAGATCAGGCGAGAGACGGACTCTCGCCTAAGGCTGGTAAGGGCAACCCTAGCCAGTCGTCACTTGTACCTGATTGTTGGTCATTGTCGAAACACAATAATCAACTAAGGAAGAAGGAAAAGAAGAGAAAAGAATAGAAAAACATTATAATAACAAATTATAGGAATTGTTCACACCAGAGCCAATCATGTCACGTAATACTTCGGCATCCACATTAATAATTTCCAACCAAAATTAACTGGATAAATTTTTTTTGCAAACTGTCAAAAAATTTATGACCAAATTGAGAAATTTAGGTTTCTCCTACATTTCACCCAATTTCAAGGAGTTATCTCTCTCTCTCTCTCTTAGATTGAGAAGTTATTACATGGTCTATGGATCATGTATATCATTTATTGAGTGGGATATATTGTGAGATCCACATTATCAATAATGTTTGTGATCCATGTGGTCCATGGACCATACAATCTCTCTCCCAAATCGTCTTCTTGAAGCTAAAAAGGATTGCTGGAAGGATGTTGTTACTTCCTCGAATGAGATAGTTGCATGAGGCTCTTACATGTTCTACCTAAACCTAAGGGTTAGTTCACAAGGAGAAACGTTAACAAAACCTAACAATGTCGGGACCAAGGCACTGTCAAGGACTCAGCTATATAAGCTGTATCGACGACTTCTTTTCCCGAAAAGGGAAAAAGTTTAAACCTAAACACGAGGGACGAGGGACCCGTTACATTAAATGTAACGATGAAAGAATTGGGTGCAAACTAACTCAATCATGAAGGAAAATTAGCCACGTCATCAACCTAACCCCTTTTTATATTCATGTTCGACATAAAATGTGGGGAAAATCCTGAATGACAGTTGTGTTCAATTTCTCAAAAAAGGATTAAAAGTAGACATTATTTCAAATAAAAATTCGAAATAATTATGTCAGTTTCAAATGATATTCTAACATCGCTAGCCGACCAAATCTTTCAACTAGTGAAAGGTATTTTTGTTCAAAGATAATTTTTGTAAGTTTTTCTTGCTTTTCTTCCTTGTTGTATCTTCTTCTTCATCATGACCTCGTCATGACCTTGCCAGCCGCTGAGTCCGAGACCGTAATCATCCTTGACCCAATTGAAGAAAGTGAGAGCTGAGGCATAATTCGATTGGCATCTCAATAAAGTCCGCAAGATTTCATCATTACACGGATGAGAAAGGAGAGATTTTAGGTCATTACGTAAGAGCGCAAGATGGGGACTTGAGTTCTTGAGAGATGAGCAAATGAGGTCGACCAATTTGCTACGATTTTGGGTCTTGAAAAGCAAATCATAAAGGGGACTCAAAGTTGGTAGTTGGTCGCTCTTACCCACAACTGGCAAAGTCATGGCGAGAGAGTCCTCGTCCATTGCCACAACGGCCTCCCCCAAATCTAGGCAAGGCTAGGTGAGGGCTGCGACTCTCATTGGTGATGGGCGGGGCTTTGTGGCCCGCACCCACGGCTTGCACCAGTATCGCTTCAATATCGAGGTTGGTTATTCTTGCATATGGCTCTAGTTGCTAAGGTTGTTGCTTTGGCCACTCTTCCTTGTTAATCTTGCTAGATGAAGAAGAAGATGTATAGGGAAGAAAAGACAGAAATAAGGAAAAAAAAAATTTATCTTTAGATGAAAACGCCTTCGACCAGCCAAAATATTTCGTCAACCAATGAGGTTAGACCCTTTTTTGGAATTGCCATGACTACTTTAAATCCTTATTTGAAACAATATTCACTATATACTCTCTTTTAAAAAAATAATAGTAATTCAGGTCATTATTTGAAGTTTTCCCTAAAACGTGGTTTGATTTCCAATAGTATAATTTTTTTTTTAAAAACATCCTACCTTAATTTGAAAAAATTACTAAATGAGTTCTCAACTTTTCAATTTTGTCAATTTAATCGTAAATCTTTGCATGCCATTTCAATGTAATCCTTTATGAAATTTTTGTCAAAAATGGCTTGTGCGACGGTTTAGTCATCATTAGTCGTCCTATGTAGCACGTCTACATGTTAGCAATTTTCAGTGATAATACCCAAAATGATTCAACATAATTATATCCTCGTTGAGCTGTTCACATGTGAGACTCAACTTAGATGGAAAGGGGGAGCGTTAATATATATGTTTGATATCCTATCCAATGCCTGTTTTTTCAATAGTTTAAGTTTTTTAAATAAAGACTGTTCGACAATAGCAAATTCATTTCTCCAAAAAAGAAAAAAGAAGATAAAATGCACGGAACAAAAATGAAAATGTTTGACCCAAGTCCCACGTTTGATTGGAGTTTAAATGCTTATACATTGCTACAAAATTTGCACGTTTGGTTCGGATGGATGAGTAGGAACAGAATCACAACTGCAAGGGTCAATCCCTTTTTCCCATGTTTGGATCAAATTGTTATCATGGAATCCTCAATTCCGAAAGAATGTTGATTCCACCAACTTGATGGAGTTGTTCTTCCACTACTTAAGCCATGGAATCGACTTCCATTTCAAAGCTAAAGCTATTTAGGACTACATAATTCGTTCGATTATAAATAGCAGCAAATCATACTAGTAAACAAAATCAATAAAATATTGATAATTAGGATTGATTGTTATACTTTATATTTTACGCTTCATAATCATCTCAGGCATTAGATTCTTAGAGGGTATGCATAAGATTAGTTGACTTACTAACTATTATTAGATAACATTAGATCAAGTATTCATCATTCAACTAGAGCATTAAGTTTCCATTTTAAAAATTCTCAAATCTATTCTAAATCCAAAGTTAAATTTATGGTCATCTTTCTTTTTATTCCTTTCCCACCATGCTTTTCGTACGACAAAAACAAATGAACCTTTATCCCATTTCATCGTCATGTTTGTCCTTTACCAAATTCCAACTATTCCTTCCTATTGGAGATTTTTTTTTTTTTTTCATTCATGACGTGGTAAATTAATACAATCGAGATGTAGAGAGCATTCTCACCACATCCCTTTTGGATATTTTTTGAGATTATCAAATTCTTTTCTTCTTTTTTTGGATTAGACTACTCTAACATCCATCAAGTCGTGATGAAATTGCTCCACATACCCCATGTCTCGAAAAAGAAAGAAAGCGAACCAAACACCGCCTTTGGATACACCGGGTCCAAAACAAGGAGTACAAAGAGCATTGATGAGGCAAGAAAGTTTGATATGATATACACTTGTAGAAAGACCCTAATGCGACTTTCTTGTTTCTGGCCGTGGGAGACTTAAATACAAGTCAAATGAAAGAAGACTATGCAAAAAAAAAAAAAAAAAAAGTCAAAGAAATAGTTTTTTCTTGTACCAAATTGAACAAGAGAACGCATGAATTTCTCTGAAAACCATTATAGCAGAATCATTCTCGTAAGCCATGATACAGTGACGCTATGATTAGGTTGCCGTTGGGACCAAATGAAATGTGGGTACATCAATACAGACACCTCTATGTATGTGTAAAGTGTCAATTAATTGACCTCCCCATGCCGGTTTCCAATCACATGCAGTCTTATCAAGCCATAGTCATGTGCCACCGACACCTTCCCTTCTCGACAGCTACATACCATCGTTTACTCCGACCAAGAAAAAATAGCGATTCTTATTGCCTGGGCGCTAAATTATTAAATCAAGTCTGTGGCTAGAAATATTGAGGATTACCAGGGTAAATGACACGGGAAGTTTCTGAAGTTTTGCCAATATTCAATACGGTCCTTTATAGGAAGGCTCCATCTTCTAAGCTCAAGTTGAGATTCTCTCTCTCGATCTGATCTGGAAGTCATTTGTTATTTTCATTTATTTTTTTGTTTTTTCTTTACGGGCTGCTGATGCTCTCTTTCGCTTGCTGAACATATTTTTCGCTTCCATCGTTAGCAATTAACCCGTTACTTTAGATAATCCAAATCAATAAATCCAATGGGATCAAGGATGAATAAGTTCTTGCTGCACTAGGAACAAATATACAACTTCTTCAAGCTATGGAAGCTCTTTAACTTCCAATAAAATGAGAGCTCTTCTATCCCGATTTAGATTTGGGTGTTCCTTAAAGATCTTTCTATGCTCGTCCATTTTTCTTTTTTTTTAATCTAGACTTAGATTAGGAACCGTTTTCAACCTATTTTTGGTGATTCTATACAATGATGATAGACACTGAGCCTAGGTATACACCATTCACTAGGTAAGAAATAGCTTTTGGAAAAGGAGATTATGGTGTGTGCTTAACACTTATTACGATGTGAGATTTGGCAATCAATCGTTGTTTGTGTTTTGTTGCTCTATTTTGCTGTTTGAGATTTGTTTTGTTTTGAACCTCTCATTTATTTTCTTGAAATTTGAAGGAAATATTTGCTTTCGATAATATATATACACAGAAGCAATTAAATACAATTTTCACAACTATAATAATTGTGATATTGTATCAGCAAAAGCTCGATGTTTTGCTTTTATACTAGAGCAAGTGATAGTAGTCTATTTGTTGTTATGCCATAGGACAAATGAGTCAACCAAAAAGAAATAGTAGCCTATAATGGAGTGGCGATCTTGAGATCACCAATTTGATCAGCTTCAAAATAAATTGTCAACTCCAATGTAAGATGAGCATAAAAGTGAAAATTATGAAATAACATACCTTTGACGTAGCAAAGAATTTGAAGGACTATAACAGAATGAGTCCTATGGTTGCAATCATGTACTAACTAATCATATGAGCAGCATAGGCAATGTCAAGTCATATAATAGTGAGATATACAAGACTACAGACCATATGTCGATAGAGTGTATGATTCAAAAGAGCAATTTGTTGATGTCACATAGATTTGGGCAAGTGCTTAAGCTGGTGTAAGGGAAAAATGGAGGTGGATTGATGTAGTAAAGAATTTGAAAGGCTACAACAAAATGAGTTATACATGATGCATACTAACTAATAATGTGAGTAGCACAAACGATATCAGATCAAGTAATAGTGAGATATACTAGACTGTGAATCGGTTGTTGATAAAGTGTAAAATTCGAAAGAGGAATTTACTGACATGGTGTGGGCTTGGGCAAGTGCTCAAGCCCGCATAAGGGAAAAACATAGGTGCATTGAGCCCTCTGATTGGAACACGTTTTTATTTTTATTGTTTGTTTCAGCTAAAAAGTTATATAATTATAAAAATGAATGCTGAATCATTTTAGGGCTTTGTATTAGTATGTTTGCTACTTTATCTATGAGTCTTATAGTACCTTCTACCATACATTAGAAATTTCGGATCATTTTATCAAATTAGTGCTCATAAATTCCAAATGTCAAAGTGAAATTATTAGTAAAATATAATTTATTAACTTTGTGAATGAGCATTTGGGTAGGGTGGAGCCTCAAGGATCTTGTTAGCCTTGGAATTTTTTGCCCATGCTCACCCCGCGGGCCTAAGGCATTCAGCCAAGCTCGGCCATTTTTATCTACTGGTGCCCGCTTATCGAACAACTCTACAGATGTGACGACAATCGAGATTGGTGAGGAGGTTTTGTACTAATGATGAGATGGCGACTAATTCTCATCCAATTGGGTGGCATTAATTGTGTCTGAGTCCAAGTGCGGCGATTAACCATTCTTCATGGATTAGTACGACAATAAACCTCTCTTCATCTCTCTTGTGTTCTTGAACACCCAAGCATAATACATTATCATCGCAAGATTGGTTTTCCTGACAAACGCCCTCATTCACTCTTTGATTTGATGACTACTAGTAGAATCAATAGTTAAAATTCTCAAATCAAGAGCTTATGACGCAGACAATGTCTCCTGTACTCACCCAAATTTAAAAATTTTCCATATCTCAGTTGCAAAGTAGATCTCCACAGGATGGGAGGCATAAACCATAACCTAACCCTGGTTAAGTCTACTACACATGGAGGGGGTAGATATTCTGATTCCCCTGTATTTCAAATGTCAAGCTTGTTCCAGCTCAAAATGGCTTATTTATAAAGTCCACTTCTCAGAGAAAAAAGAGAGAGAAATTAAATGAAACAAATGTGAATGATCAGCAGTCAGGTCTAAGGTTAAAAAAATACATACATACATATGATAATAATAATTATTATTATTGATTTTTGGTGGGGTTCCTGGAGATAAAGAAAGAAAGAAAGAAAGAAAGGGGGATAAACAGAATCTGCTGCGGTTCTGTGCGGGGCAAAACACTTGGGTGGTGTCAGATTTGAAAAAGTTAAAGCAAAGCCCAATAATGGAAGGCCACGTCATCCCAAGATTGGAGCGTCTGTTAGGTTTCTTATTATATTTGATATATATATATATATATGATATATATTGTATAAAATAAAATAATTGCTCGAGCCTCTTGAAACAGTAATGGGTCACAGCCATCATGGGTGGCACTGCTTCCATTTCCATTTCTTTCCTTTCCTTTCCTTTTCTTTTCTTTCCCTTTTCTTTTTCTCTTTATTTTCCTTTTTATGTATTCTATTGAGGATTAAGAAAAAAAAAATGATAAAGTACAATACGCTTGTCATGGCCATTCGCTACGACTTCTACGCATACGTTTACAGCTGTGAAAAGCACGCCAAAGCCCCTCTCTCTCTCTCTTCAGAATTATTCGTAAATATTTTATATACATATTATACATCAAGGGACACGTCATGTCAATAATAATAATAGGCAGGACTATGAATTTTTTTCCATTGATAATTGGCCCATAAACGATGGGATTACAAATAAGGGACACGCGCACATTCAAACTCGATTGAATAAGAAAAATCAGACGGTATCAAGAACCGGATGTGTTTCCATCCGTCCCCGATTAGAGAGAATCATCCGGGTCCCGTTCAAAAAATATTCTCGAAAATTGAGAAAAAAAGATTAAGCTACCTCGCACCTTAAAAGAAAAACAGGGGGCCGGGGGGGGGGGGGGGATGACAATGATAATGAATTTTCCAATCTTGAAATTCAATATTTTGTCAATGGAGAGTTGAATGGAATTTGCCACGGGGGGAGCAGAAGGAGCCCATGAATGTCCTTTTAGGCGGCGTACTTGAAATGGTGAAATTGGGGTTTGCCGATCTCATGGATTTTTTTCTTTTATTGTTATTACTATTGTTATTTTTAATTTATTTTTTTAGGGGGATTAAAGGAATAATAATAATAAAAAAAAAGGGGGGAAAAAGGGGGTGGATTTTTTTAAGGGCTGGTGAAATGGGGGTTCTAACAATTATTAGCAGCAAAGTGAAGTCGCTGACAACACAGCATCTCCTTTGTTTTATCACATTTCCATTCATTCATTCATTCATTCATTCACTCATTCACACCCATCTCTCTCTCTCTCTCTCTCTCTCTCAATCATCATCATCCTCATAATCGTAGTCCCTATCTCTCTCTCTCTCTCTCTCTCCATCACTTTCTCTCTCTACAACCCATCTCTTTCTTTTTACTCTGTCCATTTTTTTTTTCCCTCAAATTTTTCATTTTTTTATGCTTGTTGTGTGTGCTACAGTGCAGAGTTGATGATTATGCTCCCTTCCTCTCTCTCTCTCTCTCTCTCTCTCTCTCTTCTTTACTGCAACCCCCTCTCTCCCCTTCCCTCCCTTCCCTCCCTCTCAACTCTCTCTCTCTCTCTCTCTCTCTTTCTTTCTTTTCCGAACTGAAAAGAACACAAAAACCAAAATCTGAACCCCCCCTCCTCTCCCTCCCCCTTCTTGCACTAACTCGTAGGAATTCTCTGTCTGTGTCTCTCTCTCTCTCAGCCCCTACCCTTTAAACATCAACCTCAAATCTCTCGACCCACTTCTCCCTCTCCCTCTCCCTCTCCCTCCCTCTCTTTCTCTCTCTAGGCGAAGCTGCTGATCAAAGTGACCATCTTGTTTTGGAGCAGCAGGAGAGAGGAAGAGAGGAAGCGAGGAATCAAGATCTGCATCTGCATGTCATTCTCGCACCCCCCCTCCGCCCTTTCTTGAACCCAATTCAGCTTCAGGAGGGTGGAGGAGATTAACCTCCGGAGCGATGCAGCAAGGAGGAGGGTCCCACTCCCACTACGGCGGCCCGCCTCCCCCGCCGAGCCCCCGCCGCAGCCACCGCAGCCGCCGCCGCTCCCCCGGCCCCCTCCACGGCCGCTCCCCACCACCACATGGTGGTTGAGGAGGCCTCCCCGATAAGCAGCCGCCCGCCCGCGCCCTCCGGCCTGGACGAATTCCTGCCGCTCTCGGGCGGCGACATGGACGCCCTCGCCGCGGCGGCGGCGGCGGATGTGGGCGGGAGCAGCGGGGGTGGCGGCGGGAACCGGTGGCCGCGGCAGGAGACGCTGGAGCTGCTCAGGATCAGGTCCGAGATGGACGCAGCGTTCCGGGACGCCACGCTCAAGGGTCCACTCTGGGAAGATGTCTCCAGGTAGGAATTCACATTACTACTTCCCAAAAGTGATGAAATTGAATCTTACTTTGGACTTAATTGCTGAAATCATGTGAACCCCCCATTGCTCTAATAACCATCATCATCATGATGATAACATCATTATCAAAACATGTTTATCTCATTTCGATCTTTAAACGGAACCCAACTCCTTCAATCTTCCTCAGATGATTATCTCACTTTCAAGCAATTCAACCTGTCCTTGTACCCAGATGGGTTCTTTCTTCTTCTTCTTCTGTGGGTACAAGAAGAGCACATGGTTTCCTCTCTCTCTCTCTCTCTCTCTTTCCAACACGACTCACGAGCTGTTGAGCAGGCATCTGGGCATCTTCTCATGTTTTCCCTTCTCTCGAATTCGAGAGATTTTTATTTGTTTTGGGTGGGTTAAGCTTTCTCCAAATTTAGAAATAGGCCAAATCAAGTGCATGAGCTCTGGACCAATCCTCTCGCCTCCTCACTCTCTCTCCTCTTTTTCGAGAATTTTTATTTTACATGTGGATGCGAAAAGCATCTTGATCTGTACCCCTCCTTCTCCCTCCCTCCCTCCCCTTACTTCGAAAAATACTGAAAATCCCGAGAACAATTCTCAGCCCCCGAAAATTCAACATTTTTTTTCCCTTCTCTTCACAACTTTTTTCCCCCTCTCCAGGTTCTTTGTTTAGGACTGCACTTTCCAATTATTCAATAATAATAGCGACACTCAAGTTTTTTTTGTTAATGGTTTCAGCAGTGGGCTTAAGTTGTCATCAAGTTGGGTCACTATTTTGCATTTGGACGTGTCTCATCTCATATCTCTTTCTCTCCCTCTCTCTCTCGGCTTTTCTTATCTTCTTTTTTCTTTTTTTTTTCGCTTTTTGGGTTCGTATGATCTCCTAGTTGTCTGCTACTTGACAAGACGGAGATCACAAGCCTTGATCTGGGATTTTGACCTCATGCATGACATCAATCTCCGTTGAGAGAGAGAGAGAGAGAGAGAGAGAGAGAGATTCACTAAGCAACTTATTTTTTTAATGTTTGTTTATGGGACTGTGGTTGCAGAAAGCTAGGTGAACTCGGATACAGAAGAAGTGCCAAGAAATGCAAGGAGAAGTTCGAGAACGTCCACAAGTACTATAAGAGGACCAAGGAAGGCCGTGCTGGTCGTCAAGACGGCAAGACCTACAAGTTCTTCTCCGAGCTCGAAGCCCTCCACAACACCGCCGCCGGGGCCACCGTCGGAATGTCAGCAGCTTCAAGTGGTGGTGGTGGTGCTGCTTCTGGCACTGCAGCCCTGGGCGGTCTCTCGGTACCCCCAGTTTCGATCGGGATATCGTTCGCCAACCCCGTCCCAATCTCCACTGTCCGCGGCCAGCCTCCTGTCTTGGCGCATCCGCCGCCCCATACCCACCACATATTTGCACCCACAACAGCACCCGGTCTGGCTACCAGGCCGGCAGCCACAGCGGCGATGTCAGCTAGCCCGATGGGAATGATATTCTCGTCAAACAGTTCATCCTCGTCTGAGAGATCGGAGGAGGACGATGATGACGAGGAGGATGAAGAGGAAGGCGAGCCATCCACCACGGGCAGTAGCCGCAAGCGGAAGAGGGGGCCAGGAGAGACGAGTGGCAGCGGCGGGGGAAGCCGCCGTAAGATGATGGAGCTCTTTGAGGGACTGATGAGGCAGGTGATGCAGAAGCAGGAGGAGATGCAGAAGAGGTTCTTTGAGGCCATAGAGAAGAGGGAACAGGATAGGTTGATTAGAGAGGAGGCGTGGCGGCGGCAGGAGATGAACAGGCTGGCCCGGGAGAACGAGATCGCGGCTCAGGAGCGTGCCGCCTCCGCCTCAAGGGATGCAGCCATTGTCTCATTCTTGCAGAAGATCACAGGCCAGACGATCCATCTGCCGACCGTGCCGGCTACCATGCCGGCAACTGTGACGACTAGTGTTCCGCCTCTCTCTCAGACCCCGCTGCCCAAAACACAGGTTCGACCAACCCATGCTGCTCCTCATCCACAACCGCCAATGCCACCACCTCCGAAGTATCAAGAGCAACCGCAGCAGCAGCGACAGAACATCGAGGTTGTCACGCACCCGCTGCCCGCTTCGACTGGAATAATCATGGCCGTCCCGGAGCAGCAAGTGCCGCCACAGTCTCAAGAACTCATCCTTAGTGGCGGAAGTGGAGGGGAGCCGTCATCCTCTTCGAGGTGGCCGAAAGTGGAAGTGATTGCGCTGATAAAGCTGCGAAGTGGGCTTGAGTCGAGGTATCAAGAGGCTGGCCCTAAGGGGCCGCTCTGGGAGGAAATCTCTACCGGCATGGCGAGGATGGGGTACAAGAGGAGCGCCAAGAGGTGCAAGGAGAAATGGGAGAACATCAACAAATACTTCAAGAAAGTGAAGGAAAGCAACAAGAAGCGGCCCGAGGATGCCAAGACCTGCCCGTACTTCCACGAGCTTGATGCCCTTTATAGGAAAAAGGAACTTGGTGGTGGTGGCGGCGCCACCAGCGGCGCAGCTGCCACCTCCGGGTCCATGGGGTTTAGGGCCGAGCCGTCTCCGAGTACGGCGAACTTGGAAGCTCGCCCGGTAATTGCTCAGGATCAGCTGCCGCCGCCGCCGCCGCCGCCACCGGCACCGGCACCGGCACCGGCACAGGCGGGTGAGCCCGAACGTAAAGATGGAGGCGACAATTCAGGCGCACAAGAGAGGACGGTTGAGGAAGGAAATGGAGGATCGCTTAAGAAGGTAACATTTTCTTGTAAAAAAAGTGAGAAATGTCCATGTCTAATTCCATCATTTATGATCGAATTGTGGATAATTTGGTTAAAAAATTTACGTTTGTGGTTGATTCAATCCATGTTCAGTTTGAGGGCTGATTATTTTTTTGGGATTTGAAGCCAGAAGACACCGTGAAAGAGCTCATAGGGCAAGGACAGCATCAAAATCAACACTTGGACTCGGATCAACAGCATTTAAGGGTAAATAGCAGTAATTACAATGATAAAAAGATGGAGGAAGGCGACAGTGATAATATAGAAGATCAGGAGGAAAATGAATTGGAAGAGGATGATGAAGATAACGACGAGGATGAAGAATTGGAGGAGGAGAGGAAAATGGCCTATAAAATCGAATTCCAGAGGCCGAACGCATCAGCGCCCCCAAATGGCGGAGGGAATGGGGCGCCGTCGTTTTTAGCCATGGTTCAATAGGCCTCCACCGGTGCGACAGCAGTTGGTGGTGGTGGTGGCGGCAGTGGCAGTGGCGGCGGCGGAATCCCACCACCCTGCAAGATTGTACCATATACACACATGTATCTGCTCAAAAAGCTCTTTTAAACATACCTTTTGAAATTATTTTTAAGCTCAAAGCCTAATAAATTTAACATTATTGTTTTTTTTATCATTTCCCCCTTCTCAATTTCCGTCCTTTCTTATTCTTCCCTCCAAAACACCCCATCCTTCTTCATCATCTGTCTTCTTTGGTAGAAAGTCGAGGAGGAATTTTTCACCGGCGGAGTTCTTCGAAGGCACCATAAGAGTTTCTATCGCGACCGCCCCCCCTCTCTCCAATTCGTTTAATTCATTTTGGTGAATAAGATGCAGCAACTTGGGAGGCAAAGTGGAAGGAAAAATTGGCATCGAGAAAGGAGGAGAATAAAGCTTTTAGTGAAGAGGAAAGCAGCATTTTCATTCTTGAAGAGGTGAGAGAGAGAGAGAGAGAGAAGAATTCAGAGAAAGCCACTTGAATGGAGAGGCACATGGAAGGAAGAAGAAGAAGAAGAGGAAGGAGTTGATCTCCTTTGTTCGTTTCTGCTCGATATAATTGCTTAGCTTTGGATTCTCTCTCTCATCTTCTTCGGTTGTATGAGCTCAAAAGCAGCTGGGTCTTTTGTTGTTTCTTCATCTCACTTTTGATTTATTGCAATTGTATAATAACTCTCATTGTCCATGTTAATTAATTTAACCCTTTCCTTGAACAATTCTTCCATCAACTTCGGTTGTCTCCATCTTTTGAGTTCCTGCTTTTGTTTATTCACCTGATGAAAGAAGTGATTAAGCTAATTAATGTAAGGAGGATCTCATGTTATGTCAAAGTGGTGCCATCTGCCTTTGTTATTATATTATGCGGCAGATCATAAGCAAGAGCGGTCGTCATTTGGTGACTTGTTATTTTCGTTTTTGGCCAAAGATGATTCCAAGGGTTAA
This sequence comes from Eucalyptus decipiens, assembly GCA_014182575.1. Classification (NCBI taxonomy): domain Eukaryota; kingdom Viridiplantae; phylum Streptophyta; class Magnoliopsida; order Myrtales; family Myrtaceae; genus Eucalyptus; species Eucalyptus decipiens. The sequence goes on along the minus strand of CM024612.1, from coordinate 41,979,233 downwards.
AATTTCTCATGACAAAATTTTATGATGGGCCAATTGGGAATTTTCAGGTTAGAGACACCGCCGGTATCTGATGAAATTCCCGCGAATCATTCGCCATGTGATTAGGTACTTTAATGACTACATCATGCAGATGATATGAATTTCGATTATTCTTTTGATTACCATGTAAAAAGCTAACGTTGCACTTCCCTGCCTTCTACGAAATGTTCTCTGGCTTTGAGAGAGTTTAATGTGATGATCCGGCCATGTTTTAATCCTGGTTTTTCGGCAGAAAGTGTCGGCGTTTCTATGTCTCGTACGTAACAAGATCATAACAGAAACGATGGCAATTGTTAACTTTGCCGATTAGTACCATGATTCGGTTAATTGTCTGTATGATGTTGGACGGATTCTCTCTCAAATCGGGCGATCCCATCGGATGAATTTAGTTCTCGGTAGCTTTCAGATGCGCATGAGCTGCGGTTGTGCCAGTGGAAGTATCGAAGCTTTTATTTATTCGTCCAACTAAAAATTTGAGTTCCTATATTTTGTCAGTCGTCGGTGAAAAGAAAGAATATCTCCAGGTGGCTGGCGCTCTGATGCGAGAATCGGATCGTCATGCCACATTAATAGGCGAGATGCTTATAGCCTTACACAAATCCAATATGCTAGAACTGTATTGCGAAACTTAGATTGCATGTCAGTAATTTAGTAGGGGATTGAATGAAATATATGATTTTGTGATGATATATTCTAGAAAGGATAATAATCAGGTGCAATTCGATAGAAAATATTATCATTTCACAACTAGAAAAAATAGCTATAACAAGGGAAAAGGGAGGGTACACAACTAATCGAAATTTCATCAAAAGTTAAGCATAATCGATCTCCAATTAAATGACGGTTTTTGCATTGATCAAATCTAGCAGAGCAACCGCTCTATGAACTCAAATTAATCGGGGCCACATTGACTCACATGCATCGAGTGTGGACAAAACTTGACTCATGGTTGGTATTCAAGTCTAACAACTAGCTTGGCAAATCTTGACAACTATAAAATGTATTATTTTCTCAAATGTACATATTATTCTTCTCTCTGTTCGCTTCTTTTTTTTTTTTAATAAAAAAAAAATCCCCCATGAACATCATTTCCAACTGGCAAAACAACATCAACTGTGCCAACTAGGCCAAAAAAGATGGGGGGTTTTCCCATCTGCACAGTCCTCACCAACAAGAACCTCAAACCTATCAATTCCAAGGAGATGCCCTACCATGTGCCTCTCTCTCTCTCTCCCCCCCCTCCTCCCACAAACTCATTCTGCCTTTCTCTCACTTTTGTTCCCTTCTTTAATCTCACACAAGAGGGTGTGAATGACATCTAACCTCTCATACCCCTTCCTTTCTATCTTCTTTTTTTTCTGTGGGTACTTCATTGAAATATACATTTATTCCTTTAATTATGCACATGAAGCCATCCCCCCCATGTGGGCCTTGTCATAATTTCTGACCTTAGGTTAGTTCCCCCTTCTTTTTCTCTCTCTTTTTCCCCCCCTTTTTTTTTTAAAATTGACTTATACTTGTATAAGATGTCTGGAGCACATGGGGGTAGAGCAAAATGGTTGGTATTTGAAAAAAAAATAAAAAATTGTGTAGGTACGGTCCCAGGCTGTACACTTTTGATATACTATTGATTAGTTTAATTTTGGTGACTTGCTTTATTATAATAATGCCGTTTTAGCAGTAAAGAGGAAGGGATGGTAATGGTGGGTACACATGACACTTCCTGATCTCCCACAGCCGAAAAATAAAAAAAAATAAAAATATATGCTTAACTTGGAGATTCAGGAACAGGTGGTGAATTGGAGTATACATGTGTACCACCCCTTTTGCTTGTCCCACTACACAAGATACATCAAAAAGTTAGGGGGGCAAACAAGAAAGAAAGAAAGCAAAAATTAATTACAGCATGATCACGAAGGCCATGTGAGTATATATCATAAACTAAACCTTCCTTGTTTTGGTGTAAACCACAACCACAGTGTTTGTGATGATTGGGGTTTGGGTTTGAAGAAGCCACGTGATGATGACGAGCTCCCCGTTTTTCGCATCTCGGGAGCCTTTCTCCTCTGGGTAGTAAGATTAGATATTGTTAGAGAGATATCATATGGTATTGAAGAAACATGGAGAGAATCGACATAATTATCGTAATCATTTCGTCATAGGAAAGATATTCTACAGAAAATCCTAAATATCTCTAATAGATATGCCGCTAGCGTGATGGACTGAATGTATGAATGCGAATTTGGGGATTTCATCTTACTTGTTTATTGTGGCATTCAATGTGGGTTTTTGCGGTTTCTTGAATTGTGGATGCGGCCCTCGAGCTGAAAATTCGGGAGGTGATCACGGTATTTGGCGTTGTCGTGGAGATTTTGGGTGGGAGATGCGTGCTTCAGACCGATCCTTACCCTTTTCGATCGAATTAAAGTTGTGCCAACTAATTAAGTTGCTAGTCCATTTCGTGCGTGAATCCGAGTGGGGATCGAATTGTAATCGACTTGCATTACGTTTTGCGTGAGATAATGGGGGAGGATGAGTGGAGAAGTAACGAAATAGAAAATGAAACGTGACGACGGGGAATTTTTCACAATTGTGGAGGTATTTTTTAGAAGTTATTCCGATTAGCTTTGCCTAAACACGTCTCCTCTATCCAGCTGAGCTAATCAAGCAAAAGATAAAACCTTTTCGAGCTCCTAGGAAATCTTTCTCCTCTCTCCAAGTCTTCCCAATTAAACAATTTTCATGTTAGGGTAAAAATCCGAAACTCTAACCATGTCTACGTGATCGAGTGCAATGGCGTGCATTTCACAAGGCCGGCCAAAATTAGTCATTGACTTAAAATAGTAAGGAAAAGTATGAAAAAAGTTTTAAACTTATTACATTGGTATTAAGGAAATGTTTGGTAATGTGTCAAATAGTGCATGATCATATTCTTTTTTTCTCAAAACCAAAAAAAGAACATAAATCCTTATGGTAACATTTTTGTTCCTAGAAATAGATTCCGAACACAATCAATAAATTTTAAGAAAAAAAAGTTACTTTTTTGTTCTCGGGAACAACTTCAAAATCAAACCCAAACCTATTTTCTCTTCTTCTTTTTTTCCTATTTTCTTTTCTTCTTTTCTTTTCTTTTCTTTTTCTCTCCCTTTTCTTCTTCCTCTAGTTAGTCGTCAGCCACAGCAATGGCTAGCAACCGACTAGATGAGGTCCAGTAAGGCTCCCCCAAGGCCGGTGACCTCACCTGCTCTCGTTCAGTGATGGCTAGCAACTAGCTAAAGGAAGAAGAAGAAAAGGAAAAAGACAAAAAAGTAATAAATTATGTTTAAAAATTTGAATAGTTATCAAACACCTTTAAATACTAAGAAACTCGTTTAAGGAACAGAATTAGAAAAAACTACTTTTAAGTAAAAGTTGCTCTTGAGAATAGAATAATTACCAATTACACCCTAATTTAACATAACATTTCGATTGGACTTCACATTGGTACCAATTTAGTCCATCTAAGCCGAAAATTGTTGACATGGGCATTGTGCGCTGGTGTTGGCATTTTTTAATGATATTTTGAGTTTTTATTTTTTTTTTCTATTATTATTATTATTATTATTATTGCCTTCATTTTGGCCAGTGAAGCAACCCCCACCCAGATCTAGCAAGAGACTTCGCTACCTCACCTATGGCCGATGAGGCCATTGCTACCTTGTCGATCACAAGTAAGGGCGTGAAGGCCCTTCCCAAATCTACATGAGGGTAGATTTGCCCATGGCCGACATGGCTGCAAAGCCCCTAGGGCGACGGCCTTCGCAACTCTGATGGCTCTAAATCTGTCAAGGACCTAGGTGAGCTTGCTATTCCTCGCTACACAAGATGAAGGGAAAAAAAGAATAGTAAAAATTATCAGTGTCATCGTGCCACAATAAGACGGCTAATGTCCACATTCACAATCTCCCACCAAAATTGGTCGAATGGATTGAATCAATATTGACATAAAAATTTTTAGAACTAAATTGGTTCGATTTAAAAATTTATGACTGAATCGATAAAAATATAATAAGTTTATGATTTTCTTGGAATTTTTCCCAAAATCTTAGCATGGTAATTTTGGCCTTTTCTTCCTTCTGCATGTTTTTACCGACACAATTTGGAGGTGATAATAGAAGTAACGAGAGTATCATCACGCCTTATAGTTCGATCATAGGCTAATAATGTCGCATCGGCTTCCCTCGGTCACTTAACATGCACTGGAATGCGTGCACATGCAGATGCCCCTCGTTCTTATTATAATCAACCTAGCAGGAGAATAGAAAAAGATGAAAATGGGTGAGAGAACAAGTATGGCGACACGGTCTTGTAGGGCTAAAGATACCGTTCGGTGCGAGCAAACATTAAATATTCGGATCATGTCGCCAACACAACAATGGAGAAGCAGAAGATCGTATGATCAGATCCTTTGGGGCTGATTTGAGATGAGAATTGGACATTTTAAGTTGTTGGCATCGTCAAATTATTGTCCTTTGCCGGCGAGAAAACTAAGAGGAAAATAAATTGGGAAGGGGCCCAAACCATCTACCCACCTTGGGTAGGGAGGGCCGAGGGGGGTTTCCAAAATTGCCAATTGCAAAATCTTTTCACCGTGTGTTAAAAGGAAGAGAAATGACTTGGTGTGACCCTCACGCCGTCTTTAATACCAACCCAATAGTCATCATTGAATCTTCCAAAGTACTACGTTGCATCCGGAAGTTGCTTTGGACTGAAGGGATCAGACTATAAAGCAGAAGCCAGAAAACATATTTATTAGATTTACATTATCACCTTTGAATAATCAACCCGTGACATAAACTATTTCTAAGACTCATGGTGAAAGCTAAAATAGTTTTTTACACTGTCGGCGCACCTGATGATAATCACCGAGAAAGTAAGGCTAGCTTGCCTTGGGAAGTGGAACATTGACGCTCATCAGATTTGCTCTCAAAAGACAATTATTATCTAATCATCAAAATCGAGAGAGGAGGAATCCAAACCCACTAATCATGGCGAGGTATCGTGCCCACATGTTACCTTAGGTCCCTGGTTTTATCAACTGTGCAATTATACTTCCACGGTGGTATGGCAATTAAGAAGCCTGCCCATTCAGGCAAAAGTCTCAGATCCTGATCACACTCATCGAAACTCAAAGTGCTTTTCTCAGATCCTGATCAAACTCATCGAAACTCGAGTACTTTTTATCTGGAAAAAAAGGTACACGAGGAGAACACGTAATGTGGTTGTGGATAAAGAAACATTTAGAGGATGGACCTATTTCCATGGCCTTGCATTATCATCGACAGTCATCACACAAGCAAAACAGGAAAAAGGAAAAAAATTGTGGGGCGGGCAGAAATGGGTATCTAGAAGCAGAAGAAAGAGACTAAAAAATGAGAGCTATGGAACTTCTAGCATAAAGAGATTCATAATCTAAGCTATAGCTAGGAGTTAGGGATGTGTGCCTAATCCAAGCACTGCTTGCTCTTTGTTCTTTTCATCTTTGCCTTAAACCTCGACTTCGTCATGAGTGTCTGTACTGTATTCACAAAGTTGCCGACTGCCATTATGACCAAGAGCATTCCGCAGAATATGACCTGCCAAAACCAGGTTGCATGTGCTTGATTTCTACAAAAGTTGCCCGTCTATTCCAAAAAGGTTGTGATTGAATGAATGAAAAGATACCAATCATTACAAGCATCAAATGCATCACGCACCTGCCATTCAGAAGCCATGCCGACAAAAGCAGTTCTGAGCAGCAAAAATCCAACATATGCCTCGAAACCCTGAAGTACAGTTCAGAAGAAGCACGAATCATTTATTAACAAAAGAATCAGTCCAGTTCACAAGTTCTACTCTTCAACATGATAGTATCATAGTCTCCAGATAATTGTATTAAGCATACATCCGCCATTTCAGAGAAGGCCAAATGTCCGAGTCAAAAAGCTTTTGTGTGACAGGTGTGCGCGTGTGCAGAGAGAGAGAGAGAGAGAGAGAGAGAGAGAGAGAGAGAGAGAGAGAGTTGCTGTGGATATCTGGGATCCATATTGTAACCGCCAACATAGCCCTAGGATAGATCATCCTATCAGTACAGAACTTTCGGGTTCTTAAGCTTGTTTTCCTCTACGCAGTAAGAGTTTCAACATGACATTCCATTCTTAGCTAAATAAACAAATATAGGCTTATAGGTTGTTTAACAATTTATAGCTTTATTGAAATGAACAAAGAGCTGCTATTTGCAAAGTCCTTTGTTTATCAGATGCATGTCTGACCTGCAAAATGAAAAGTATGGGACACAGAAGCCACAACTGGCCTTCCACACCTGCTGTTTCTCCCCAAACAACGTCCATTCTCTTGGCCTGAGAATCAATTGTTAAAACATTAGCTTTGGTCCTCAAGATAAAAATTATGGACAAGCAAGTGAATAATCAAAACACAAAATACTTTGAACAAACAAATTATGATGCAATAGTATACAACCACATAAAGATTATGTTTGTATCTAAGCACCTTTCCCAATGCAATACGAGTATATAGTCTCTGACGTTGGTATCTGTTCTGTAGAAGCATCGCCACTCCTTGCAGTATGGCCCATTGTAGGAAAAGTTGCACTCCTCTCTGCAATAAATTCAAACTGATCATCCAAAACTCGGACCAAATTTGAAGCATTTTATAATGAAACAAAATTAACCTGCTTTTGAGAACAATTTGGTTGTCCTTTAATTTCCCATGTCAAGCTGACAAGTGCCATTATCATGGCAAAATAGTGATGGTATATCCACCTGCCAAATAATCTTTCTTAGCCATGCAAAAGGCATACCATTACTAAGCTTATTACACACGTGCCAAGGTTATCCATGCAACCATCACACCGCCATCGAAAGGGGAAAAAGAAAGAGAGCATACCAACACAATTGAGCATGAAAAAGCACATTAGCAGTTACACAGAAGCTAATAGAGAAGCCATTGGGCCAAGAAAAGATTAGACCAAACTATATGTAAGGATACTTCCACTCAATAAAAGAATTAAAAAAAATCAGTAGAAGGGTGAGGCAACATAGTAGAAACCGTCATGTTCCAAGTTGAAACTCACAGCAATTAATGTGCTTTCTCCCACATTCTATTTAGAACAAATTCTCCATAAGATTTACATACTCAAGATCAATCCCAAAAATTCCATCCCTGTATTATTAGGCTTTCCCCCACCCATCCCGCGTTTTAAAGATGAATGTGAGATCCCACTCTGTTATGAGTTTATGTACTTAAGCTTGTCCAGCTATGGTACTCAATATCCTCCAGAATGCAAGTTTGACAAAGTCAATGTAGCTCTTCAAAGCCTTGTTATCATTCTTGAACACTTATCGGCATGATCCCCGTAAAGGGCATAATATAGACTGGAAAGATAACATAGAAGACTCCTTTGACTACTTGTCCCTTATGACAGATTAGCATTTCTTAATACAACAGAAATTACAGGTTTTTTCAAGTAGTGCCAATATATGGCCAAAAGAAACAGTTGGTGCAAATGGCGGCACAAGACAAGAAAATCGCAAACCACTATAAGAGGATGAACAAAGTTCTTAAAGAAATAGGATATGACTAGATCTCACAACCAAGGAAGAGCAAATTCGATATTGACTAAGCAAATGAAATCAAGTCAAACATAGCAGTCAAGGGCTTCAAAGATGTGACTGAATATATGGAGGATGGATTTCAAAAACCACAAGCAACACTAGGGATTTCGCTAAAAGTTACTTATGAACTAGCATTTCTGGATATTTGGAAGAATGCTCCATGTCCAGCAGTAAATTTAATGCAAGAAAAAGGTTGTAACTCGATTGTGTACAATTTCTTTAGTTCAAAAAAGGAGTGAATTCACAATCCTGGATATAGCTGGCAATTACACTTCACATCTAGATGAATATGCTTGGCCTCCCCCCAACCTTTTCCCTTATATTAGCGAAACTCGTAAAGCTTAGCTACCATTGGAGTAGCGGAACATGTTTCTACATATACTTCAGTGTATATCTACACCATGAAAAGTCAATGAAACTAAGAAATGAAATCTTATTTCCAGTTAACTTTACAAGATCTCTTAAGTTGCGTATTTTAGCATAGATGCATGCAGTGACACTGCATGAGAAAAGATATAAACCAGTGACCTCCATTCAGAGACTTCGGAAAAAAAAAAAGTACAACTCAAATACTACAAATTGATATGCCAACAAAGGTTGCGTTTGCTTCACGGAAAACTCAAGATTTGGAAAACATTTTCCAATGAATATCACTTAAAAAAATTTAGTCGACAGAAAATATTTTCATTATCAATAACAATTTATGCCAAATTATTTTCATGTATGATGATAATATTTTTTATTCATTCATTCATTTTTGTGAAACATATAACCAATTATTTTTTGGAAAATGTTTTTCAAATCTTGAATTTTCCATGAAATAAACACACCCAAAGTTTCAGACGCTTTCGCCAAACCATATCAAAGGTTCAAGCAAGCACACTGGGTGCTGTGCCTGTGGTATGATTTCATGGCACAGAATTTCAAAAGCTACTAATTTGTTATGGTTTCTAAACTTAACACTCTTAACATTAAGTGTCAGGATTCAGTAGCTCCATTGAACGTATCTTCTTGAAGGTGGCCTGGGGAGAAAATTCACATTGACACCCATGATGTAGGTAGAGCCAGATGACTTTCTTAATTTTCTTGGGACCACACATGCATTCTAATAAGTCAGGTTTCGTATGCCAGTCATTATTCTACTTTCAATTCAGCACAAAAACCCTATTCATGGTTGAAAGTGTTGGTGTGTCCAAATTCTACACAAAATGCAAAATAACTTACATACTTTCACACATAGTGACTTATGAATATACTACATGCCAGCTTCCTTGCATTCTTTTCACCCCAGTAATCTTAGTTGTAGTTCAAATTCTTGCATATAGAGTACTGGTCCATCTACATACTCATGAGCGAGAGAAGAACCTCCAAAAAGACAAATTTGACTTTTAATGTCTGGAGGTAGTCACATAATAAATGAATAGTCAAGATCTTTACAAGCAATTGAAAATATTCTAAATTTCACTTTAATCTGAGATTTACTTGTAAAATTACTTTCAATTTGGCCAGAGACTGTATGCATAGATTTAGAGAACACTAATTCTCAGGTTCCAACAAAAATTTAACTGAGCAGCAGGATCTCATTAACTGCACAAGCGAAAAGTCAAGTTCAAGAACCAACTTAAGTTGATTTCAAACAAAATTGATTCCTCCACTTCTTCAAGTTCCAGATACAGCTAAATGTATGAAGATCTCCAATTGCTCAGTAATAGTACAAACTCAGAGACAAACTAAATATGACTGATCATGAAATTTACTAAATTGTTTTAAACTATGCCACTGGAATGTTGGATCTTAGAGAATGTTGGATCTTAGAGAATTAGACTAGTGCCTACGAGCTCAAGTTAGTGAAAACCAACCACATAAGCCGACCAAATTTTGTAGAGGACATCAGGTTTATGAATACAGGTCAGCATAGTGTGTACATGAATTTACTTACCATGGACGAATATCGCTTCCATTCACTCTCAGTATGTTTTCCCTGAATGCCAAACCAGTGTACAGGACCAAAAGCCATGCCTAAGTCATATGCTCAAGTTAAAAGAAAGTACAAATATTCCACTGCTACAGACATTGACAGAAACTTCATATCAGCATGGAAATGCTACCAAGGGATACCTGGTATAACTGAACTGGAAATGCTGGAAGGCAGCCATCCCAAATCCGAGATCTCAATACAAGTAGGATTGCTGGGAACAGAAGAAAAAGGAGGGCAGTTCTATCCTGCTCCAAGGAAACAGTATAAGTTCTGGTTCCAAATATGAGTTCCTTCACATTCGCTTCAGATGTAATTCATATACACTATGTGAGGGCCATATACCCGTGCAGTAGGATAAAGCTTAGCATGTTATAGGCACAACCCCAATGAAGGATAGACCTTACAAGATTTTCAAGATAACACTGTTTTAGTGAGCTTTCCAAGAAACATAATAAATTTTACAGGGAAAGGGAATCTGGGAATGTAGAATGCATCATGATTCAAGAATCTTACCTACACAACAAAAGAATTACATATATTTTATAGTTGACATTACCTCAGTCATCATAGGATGAAAATTACAAAGGAGTCCAATTCTTGCCATCTAAAGTGTGGCATTACATCCGTAGGAAATAATGATAAGAAACAAAAAATGATTAAGTGATATAGAAATTCATCTTGGTCAAATGAGCTGCACGCACATAGCCTTGAACAACAATGACATAATGAGAAGTATAAGAAACGGGGAATATTATGATTTCACCAAATGTGAGGAATCCATTAAGTACCTAGTAGCAGCTTCAAGCTAGAAATTTGATTCGCATACCCAACGTTACTTTGGTAACGTAAATGGCATCATCACCACTGTCGGTACAAGTCAATCATTTCAGCTTCTAAGTTGTGTTGCTAGGGGAAACTTTAAGGGGAAAAAATCCTTGACAAATGTACAGAATGGCATTTCAAGTTCGTCCTTTGCAAGTCAGGAGGAATTCCAATGCAGCCGCATCTAGCTATAAAGCAGGTAAAACTACCTGCAGCCATGTAAGCTGAAATGGCTGTTTGCAAAAAACTAAAATAAAACCAGCAGGACACCATTAGCGGCTTGTTGTTCACAAGACAGGGATTGTTTTATACCTATAACCATTCAAAAGGCCAAAAAAGTGTACATGCACCACAGCAAGGCGAAGACAAAAGAAGGGAGGACACATATGTGCAGTCTCATCAATTGCCCAACAGGAGAACAAATTCATAAGAGTCGATAATCGACTCTGTCGAGAAGCATCCTAACGGCACAGCCCACCAAATCACGAGAATTCGTAATCGGTAAACAGGCACATACCCTGTAACTGTTGTACTCCTCCTTAACCTTCAGCTGCACATCTTTCTTAGAGGCACGCACGTTGATTGGCCCCAGAAACATCCGCAGAAACCTCCCTGCGCACCATTATCAACCATAACCACATTCGCATACCAACACAAGCAGGCCTTCAAGCTTCACAAACTTAAATTGTTTTTGCCCCCCTGAAAAGGGGACATCAAGGACGTAGAAGAGCAGACTCACCTTGAGGCTTAGGAGGAAAGAAAGAAGAGGCGTCTCCATCAACCATAATACACCTCGCTCTCTGCAACTCCTCTTCTAGCTGCATGCAACACATTTTCCGATCACAACTCCCTCACACACGACGACAGTACTCGCCATAATCAACCGAGAGCGCACAATAATGATTGCACAGAGAGAGAAAGAGAGAGAGCGAGAGAGAGAGGAGATGCCTTTTCGGCGAGCTTAGGATCCAAGAGCTTGAGATTGAGCTGAGAATCGATAGACGAGCGGAGGCGGCGGAGGGTGGAATCGAGCGCGACGGCGCGCTGCCCGATGAGCTGCTCCTCGCCGGAGGTCCGGGCGTTGAGGGCGGAGGCCATGTCCTGGAGCTCCTTGGCCTGCTCGACGGCGCGGCGCACCTCGTCCCCGATCCTCATCGCAAATTCCTCCGCCGCCGCCGGCGCCGGTTCCGCTCCGTCCGCCATCGCTAATCCGTCCGTCCGGCCGATCGGATCGATGGATGGATGGATGGAATCGCCGCCGACCGAGCCGAGAGGAGGGCGAGGTTTTTGGCTTGGGAAGAAGATCGAGCAGGTGGCGAGGAGAGTGTGATGGTTGGGGGGTGGGGGGAGCTGCGATTTGAGGAAGCTCTGTTTATTTGGCTGGCGAGAGGCAGCGAAGGAAGCGGACGCGACTTTTTGGTACCCGACGCGACGTTCCCTTTTTTGGGTTTGGGTTTGGGTTTGGAGATGAAATTCAATCGACGCTCTCTCTCTCTTTCTGCCCACAAAGGAAGAATCAGCACGCCTTCCTGCGTGTGAGGCCACTCACAGAAAGAGCACCTCTCGTGGTGTACGATTCCCTCAATTTATTTTATTTTATTTTATTTATTTATCATTCATACAAATAAAAAGAGTATACGCAATAGATGTTGTAAAATTTGTCAATAAAGTGCAATTAAGTCCTAAAATTTATAAATAAATATAATTAAGTTTTAAAACTTGTCAAATTTGATTACCCTCAAACTTACTAATAAAAATGTTGACGTGGCACTTTAATTAAATTTCTATTTTTTGTGTGGCTTTTGAAATTATTTTTATTCTTCTTCAATTAGATTTAAAATCTAAAACGGAAAATTTAAAATTTATTTAAAAAAATAAAACTATTCCAAAAAAAGGCACCGATGGAGCTTCCGCCCATCGTCGAAGGGGCCAGCGATAGCCGTTGGCCCTCGGCGAGAGTGGTCAAGCGAGGCCTTGCTTGCCCCAAGTGAGGGCTAACCACCCCTGTGAGGTTGGGCAAGGGCACCCAAATCTGGGCATGTTGACCCTTACAAGGGATCGACGACCATCGCCCGCCTTGGGTGAGACCTCGTTGGCCCTCGCCTAGGGTCAACGAGGCTTGCCCAAATTTGGGCAAAGGCATTAGTCCTTGTCCATGGTGGGTGATGGTCATCGGCCCCCCATGAGGGCCGGCGAGGCCTTGCTAAGGGCGGGCGATGGTCATCAGCCTCTCGTGAAGGCCGGCGTGCCCAAATCTAGGTGCCCTCGCTCGAGCCTGGGGAGGGCTGCCACCTGGGGCAAGTGAGGGCCAACCACCCCGCTTAGGGCCGCCAACCATCACCGACCCTTGGCTATGGGCGGGCAACGACGGAAACGCCTGCCAATGCCATTTTCTTTTTTTCTTTTAACAATTTTATTTTTTAATTAAATTTTAGCTTTTCTTTTTATTTTTTAAATCTAATTTCAAATATTTTGAATAAAAAATAATTTAAAAATTCATGTGGAAAATAAAAATTCATTTAAAATGCAACATCATCGCCATGTTAGCATTTTCCATTAGTAAGTTTGACGGTATTAATTTTATGACTCAATTGAATCAATTTTACAAATTTTAGTACTTTATTATATTTTTTGAAAGTTTTAGGACTTAATTGTACTTTCCTGACAAAGTTTTAGGATTTATATTGCACATATCCTTAAATAAAAAGAAGAAGAAGAATTACTTATTTATTTAACTATTTCCAATTTTCACTTTCCCCAAGTAGACCATGACGAAATGGGTCATAGACTCATTTGTTTAACTCGTATTAATGGGTTATTATAACGATTGGTCATATATAGCATTTGAGTCATGAATGGGTTTAGAATGTTAAATTTACTTAGACCCAGCTCACCACTATGATCCTCTCTTTACTTTGGCTCTCACTCGATCTCACGCTCATTCAATTTGCTCTTTGACCTAAGTTTGTGCATAAGTTTTCCTAAATTGGGTTAAATATGAAGGTATTTTAGTAACATGAGTCAAATCGAATATGAGTCGCTAGATTTGTTTTGAATGAAAATAGGTCAAGACAGATTAAATAGGCTAAATTGGATCATACCATTTTTTACCTATCTCAAACTCGATCCGATCCGATATGATCCACTTATCTGATGGGACTATTCCCACCAAAACCTAAAATAATAGTTGAAATTTAAAAATCATTATTACTGTTTGGTAGGATTTTCGTACGAAAAATTGGGCCACTTAATCTAAGATGACATTTCACGTCATGAAATGTTTTCTGCATATCTTGATGGGGGCCAGACTGAGTCTTAAGGTTGCCGGGTTGCCCCAGAAAATGACAATGCCATGTCCATGTTTCTTAGATCGTTGGAGTACATCGATTCCATGGCATTCAATTTTGCCGTTTTTTCCGAAATCCGAATTCTTTGGAGTCAATCGCGACAAATCTCATTGGATGCTAATAAAGAAAGAATTGGCATTTGACCGCCATCTAAAATTAAAGAAAAGTGGAGAAGAAAAATCAATACACGGAGAGACGAGAGAATAAATGCGCCGACCAACCTCGTAAAACTTCATTTCTCCTAACAACATAGTGTGGGGATAATTATGTGATGGGTCAGTTATCGACATGAGACAATAATCTAATTACAACGTCATGTGAATTAACCGAATTATTTCAGAATTTATATAAATTGGACGGTCAAATTACGTAAGAGGATAGAGGGTATCTAAACTGAGCATGTCCTTAAATAGATTTCGTATGAATTTTAGGATGCAAAACTTCGGAGGTATTCCCTCCTAAGTGGACAAAAGAAAACATATACCTAAGAACTCGAGGGCCATCAGAGGGAGGGGGCAAGGTAAATTTTCTATCACTTCTTTGAAAGTGGCTACCGTCGAATAGGTAGGTATGATAACCTTCCGCTCCTAGAATGAGGTGGCGGGACACTCCGGTGTTCTTGCTAGATCGACCTGTGTTTCACTCAATGTCTTGCACCTACTTGTCCACCTAACACCCCCAGCTACAAGACACTGTGATTGATAAGGAGATGATTGTGTATTGTGTAGCCAATTTTAACATAATAAATAACAAATGAAAGAACTTGATTCCTGCCCTGCACTACAAGAAGCTAGCTAGACAGCCGCCAATATTGTTTAAGGGACACTGGCAAGGGCGTCCTTGAATTTCTGGATTTGTGCAATGTTAGTTGCCCTGTCATTTGTTTGGATATAAATGCTGATTTGACGGTCCAATGGCCATCAAGTGTTTACGTAGCAATTTATGTTAGATGCGCATAAGTGGTATCGCCTCAAATAAGAAAAAAAAAAATAACAATAAAAAGAAGGAAATTAGAAGGGGAGGGAAGCAAAGGGTACAGCAACCCCCATTGGCAATTGGGCATTGTATCATTTAATGGGCGCACACGCTTGGACTAAGAGAGGGTTTGACAGAGATAATCGGATCAGTTTGGAGTAACTTGAGTTGTCATATTCGTTCTCTACAAAGGGGGCGAGGGTGGTTGAACCTCGCTAAGAATTAAATGAGGGTTTCCCAGATTTATATAGAGTGACCACGGTCGAGTGTGTGTCT
Organism: Eucalyptus decipiens; assembly: GCA_014182575.1. Lineage (NCBI taxonomy): Eukaryota > Viridiplantae > Streptophyta > Magnoliopsida > Myrtales > Myrtaceae > Eucalyptus > Eucalyptus decipiens. Next base: position 41,964,144 of record CM024612.1, on the reverse strand, counting down.
TCTAATGAGTGGAAGAGAGTGATAATTTTTGGATTAACTTGTTCTAGGTATTGTTCTCTTTATCTTGTCCCATACTAAGTCTGACCATAAGCTTTTGTTTTTCAGCGTACAAGTAGTCATTTTCTCTAGAGTTAATACCCTAAAAAATCCTAAACTAACACCTGTGATAAATTTACCCAAAAACTATCTTTTTAACCATGAAAAATCTCAAACTAATATATTTGTGACAAATTTACCCCGATTGACCATAAAAAACCATAAACTGGTACATTTACGACAAATTTACCTCAAACTAATTTATTCGACAGCAAAAAATCCCAAACTGATAAATTTGTGACAAATATACCCTCCCCTAAATTGGATTAATATCACAAAAAAAAATCACAAAAATTAAACGAAACGTAAAATCCCAAATTGGTAATGCCAGTAAACTGTCACGTGTTATTTTACTTAATAATATAATAATAAAATTTAACGAAAACTAACAGATGATAAATTCGTCACAAATGTACCGGTTTGGGGTAAATTTGTCAAATGTATACCAGTTTGGGGTTTTTGATAGTTAAAAAAATAGTTTGGGGTAAATTTGTCACAGGTGTATCAATTTTAGGTTTTTCAGGGTATTAACTCTTTTATCTAAAGGTCACGTATGATGGTAGTATTATAACCTGAGCACACATAAATATTGGAGTTTTAATGCTCAACATTAACTGTATTTAAAAAAGCACTTCTTGTGAGTTAATTTATGAATGCTCCCCATCCACTCCCTTCTTCAACCTAAATGTCTATTAGGAGCTGCTTATGGTGCGTTTGGTAACCATTTTATTATACGAAAATAAATTTTGTTCAGATTTTTTTTTTTTTTTTTTAAATTTTGTTCTTTGATGAATTTCTGAACATTCGAATATATTTAGTAACTATCCAAAATTTTAATGCATTTGATACGACCTTTAGATTTTTTATGATTTCCAGCTCTCTTTGCCATTTTAGAAGCCAGTTGGAAAGCCACTCATTGATTAGGTCTTCTCACCTTAGCGATCACTCTACCCTCATCAAGCGAGGCAATTGCAACCCTTGCCGACCTCACCATTGGGCAACAAGTGTTGAACCTTCCCATAGGTTTGGTGAGATTCGTGGCCCTTGCTAGATTTGAAATTGTAGATCTGGTGAGAGGATTGTGACCCTTGTCCAGATTTGAGGCTAGGCCATGGCCCTTCATGACCCTAAACACTAGATCGGCTGGTAAGGGTTTGTGGTCCCAACACCCCGTCCTCCACAAATTCTGCCATGTACACATTGTCGACTATTGAAGTTTCTTTTTGAAATTTTTTTAAAGAAAAGATTAACTTCATATATCTTTTAGTTTTTTAAAAAAAATTTGTAAAAGCCACATAGACAACATGTGGCTGCCAGGTAACGCAAGCACTTAAAGCCATTTGACTGCGACTATTCAAGCATTGGACAGAAGGATTTATATTTTTCATAAAGGTTCAAGGTTCCAATTAAATAAATAAAAAATGTCTAGTGACAATGTTGCACGAATCGAAAACGTTAAAAAAACCCTAGTGTTATCATCCCTTTTCTGTACCACACTTTATGACGATGGTGAAAAAACAAAACCAGGCGAGCTATGTTTATGAAAAAGTGTATGAAAGATGGGATGAAATTTTTTTTAGACCTCTTCAAGAAAGTGAATCCAAAATAGGACTAATCATTGGGAGATGCCGACACCCTCTTATACTAGGTACAGTTGGTGGTAGAGCCCCCTCATAACTGGCCCCCAAACCCCGTAAAAGGGTTTTGAACGGGGTAACCAATGAGGCCGGAATTTTTTTCCAGGCCCGGTTCTCAACCTGTACCCAGATTTTCCTAATGATCAGAACATTTTAAGGACTTGCTCGGGTCCTAATGTCTTAAGTAAAATACGCCTAAAAAATAAACCAATTTAATCATAAATTTTAATTTTGACCAGAAAAAAAAAAAATATAAACTTTAATCTCGTCACCATCATAATACCACTTACTCGGATTTGGCATCTTTAGAATAGGACTAGGGATCGGATGAGATTTTAGCATTTACTCAAAGGGAGTTTTATCATTAGTTTGACCGTGTTTTTGGCTTTTCTTTGCTAGAAATTTGTTTGACCTTGTCGGCAGCTACCTTTGTTTTGTCTTTCTCCTATCTGAAAATAAAAGAGAAAGTTTATACCCCGAGTCGATCATGATGCCCCGAAACGTTGATCAATTTTTAAGAAAATATAATATTATAATTGATAATGCTAAAACAGAGATTGAGGAGTTTGAATGATGGGAGGAGCACTAATTCTACACTGAGTCATAACAGCCCTCACCCAACTCGAGCAGCTTGGAGTGCTTGTCTTAGCAGAAGCAAGACAGTGCAATTTTAGGCCTATCAAATGAGATAGGCGTAAAGGGTTGTGTTTGTGATTTGTGTAGATTCGTGTCGTTCTGGAGTATCTTGATTTCAATTTTAAATGTCAAATAACTGAATTGCAATGAGAACGTGTTAATTCATATCGATTCGTCTCAACATATAAAATTTGGTGTGTCGGTCAGCTCGGTCTAATTTAGGTTCCTTTCTTCATACGTCACATATAACTCCTATCGTATTCTGTCCGGCAATTTGAAATTCAAGGTAAGATAATGAGGAAAAACAAGAGAAAAGATATTTAAGGCTTTTGTTAGTCTTATTGAAATTGTGGCCTGCCAGACGTTGAGAGAGTATCTTAGGATCATTGCAAAGGACATTCTGCCGGCCCCACAAAGTTATCTATGTTTTATCAAATTAAAGATTGCTCTAATTAAAAATATTTAAGATCGAGTTGGTTGAAGACAAAGTCATACATAGAATTTTAGTTAAATGTATATAGGTCAGGATTTCCAGGTAGCCCACATTTCTCTGGTAGCAATAGATGGAATTTTTCGAGAGGCTATTCTTTGCCGGCAATAAATCAAAAAGGTCAGAACAAAATAATTTGGATCCTTTTATTTCTTATCGGGAAATAAAATTAAACGAGGAACATGTGTGTACATTTTCAGGCCAATTAGCGGAAAAATATCAAAAAATTCTGAAACATATTCCATTGATATCAATTTATTCCTAGATCATTTAATTTAATTAATTTAATTATAATTATTTTTATATTAGTACTAATTGAGTCCATTTAGTCAATTTCGATTAAAAATTGTTGATGTGGATATCGACTGTTCTACGTGATACGTTACCACCGACGTGATTATTTTTATTTTTCTTTTTATTTTTCCTAAAATTTTAATTTTTTCTTTTCTTTTCTTTTCTTTCATTCTTTCTTTTTTTTTTTTTTTTTTTTTTTTCCCATTATGACCGGTGAGGGCTGCCGAAGCTGGTCGACCACTAGACAAGGCGCTAGTGGCCATGGGCAAAGGAGGCCTTGCTCGTGGCTAGTGAGGCTATAGCTGCCTTCTCCCAAGGTCAGTAAGATAGACTTCATCGGCGGCAGCTGGACCATCAAATAGTTATAGAATGAATAAGTAGAGAATGAAACACTTTGACTAAGAGCTTGTTTGTTAAAAAAAAAATTCTATTTCCTGGAATAAAAATTTCTATTATTTTGTCCTAGGGAACAAAAAAACTATATTTGGAATAAAAACAAGAAGTAGAAAAAAGTAGTTTCTTATTCTTGAAATAATTTCTAGAATCAATTTTTCTCTCTTTTTTTTTTTTTCTTATCTTTCTTTTCTTCTTCTTCTTCTTCTTCCTTTTGGCCGATCACTAGCCTTGGCCATGGCTGGCACCAATGATCGGCTAGACGAGGACCGACAATCTTACCGAACCGTCGCCGGCCCCCAGAGACGCTGAGCCACGGCGAGGCCGAGCCTCATTGGTGGCTGGGTGAGCTTGCCCTCGCCAGATCTGAGCGAGGTTGACCTCGCCCAGCCAAGCCTCGTGCCACCACAGCGAGGCTAGGCCTCCCCAACCAACGCGAGGCTAGGCCTCGCCTGGCCACCAGCAAGGCCAAGGCTCTTTAGGGCCAAGCTGGCCTCCGATGGGCTCGTCGAGCCTCGCCCTGACCTAGCAAGACTTTGGTGAGCTCGTCAGACATCGCCCAGCCGGTCGCTAGCCACCATGGTGGCCGGCTATCAGCCAAATAGAAAAAGAAAAAGGAAAAAGGAAAATTAATAATTAAAAAAATTTAAGAATCTTACCAAACGTATTTCTATCCCGAGAATAGAAATTTTGGGAAATTACCAAACTTATTTTTTTATTTAGAAACTATTCCCGAGAACAAATATATAAAAAATTAATAAAAAAATTATTTCCCGAAATAGAATCATTACCAAACGCGTCCTAACCTGCCACAATCAGCGAAGAGTACAAAGAGACAAAAAAAGAAAAAGAAAATGGAAAGCGATGGGGAAAAGGCGGTACCTAAGTTGCAATTGATGGGGTTGAGAACTACACGATGCTCAGGCTTTGACTCCGAGACGTCGCCATTTCTCATTCACTTGAGGTTTAGCTCGAGTTCATCTCCTTTGGAAGATCCGTGTTTCAGAGAAGCCATTTGCCCCCACCAGACCTTTGCCATGCGACTACAACGAAGGTGGCGATGACCTCACCCATGGCCATCAGAGAGGGTCGCAGCCCTTGATTAGTGGTCGGCCATGGATTTTCGAGCCTCATCTAGTGGCAGGCAAGCTCTGAAGATTCTCGCCGGCTGAGAAAAAAAAAAAAGAGAGAGAATGAAATAAGATGAAAAAAAAAGATTTTTTTTTTTTTTATAAATTTTGGAAAAAGAATTATTTAAAAAAGTCTACATTAGTGCAAATCGTGTCGTATAGGACAGTCAGCACACATATCAACAATTTACAGCTGAAATTGGTTAGATGAACTCAATTAGTACCGATACGAATAAGTTTAAAACTAAATGGTCAAATTCAAAGATTTATGACTAAATTTGTACAAATGCATTAGATTGATTTTCTTAATACTTCTCCCAATCTTTAACCATTGTTGCAAAATCAACAAAATATTTCAAAAGTCTAAAGGGAGTACATATCATCATTGTGAATTTAACACTAATTTTTGAACATTTCAAAGATTAATATACACAACATCTTATGATCGTTATGAATTTAGTATCTGTCAATATTCTATCTATTTTCACCGTTATCTCTTCCACATGTTAGGCATAAATTTGACACACATAAGTTTTTTTAATATAATTAACATATATAGTAATTTGTCAATGACACAATTTGTCATGATTACAAACTCAAAAATGACATGAACACATATTACCAATTGTCAAATGTGTTTTCAAAAAAGGAGGGTAACTTTAAGTCACAATGGCCTTGATACTAAGTCCATCAGCCCCAAACCCTTTCTTTTTTTCTCTCTCTCATTTTCACACAATTTTCTTCTTCAACCTTCAAGGAGGAGGAAGTTTAAGCTAGACCTCTCCCTCTCCTCCCTTTTTCCTTTTCCTTTGCCTAACTCGGTTCTTTGTTTTTATTTTCTTATTTTCCTCCCGTTTTGAAAAGCTTTTCTCTCCTTAGAAGTTTCTCTCTTCTATTTCAAGGAGGTTTCTATCTTAATCTAGTCTAGATTTAGGATTTATTTGCTTATATGATTTTGGGGTCTTACTTCCCTCGGTTTCGTTAGTGTAAAAGTTCAGTTCAAAGGGGAACATAAGAGTTTCTTGAATGTTTCGCTCTCATAATTGTCAGATTCATGCGCATTCAACCTTGTCACTCTAAATGCGATGGTGCGGGAGACGCCGAACCTAAGCACGCATTGTCACTGCCAAAAGGTAAATCATAGTAATAAATAGAGATCTCGATCCGTATTCATTATTGAAGACAAATTTGGTGATCGATCACCGATTTTGATTTGAAGAAGCCATAGATATGCTCTTTAAGCGTGTGACACCTAACCTTATTCAATGATTCATCTTCTTATCTGAGTGCTAGTCTTCCTCAACCCTAATTTCTAATTAATTTTGCTGGAATTGAGTAGCATGGTATCACTTCGAAGGGGTAACGTTTTGATGTACCCGTCAGCACAACAACAGCCATTGTCTTACACATGGAAAAGACGACAGCGAAAATGAACGGAATATTGATGGATGCTAAATTTGCAACAATAGTAAAATGTGCTTCTTCTTTTTTTTTTTTATAGAAATTAAAGTCCGCGTTAAGTTTACAAAAAGGAAAAAGGTTGCATATTTTATGAAACGTTTTAAAGTCCGTACTAATTTCGCAACAAGGATAAAGGATAGTATGCTTTTTTTGCTAGTTGGCTATGGATGTTCTCGTTTTTATTGGACTAGGATATTTTATTGGGAAGTATGAATGCTTTTTTCAATTATGGATAATTGCGCTAAGCTTTCTGACATAGGAGAGAAGAAAACCTCAGTGTTTGGTTTGACAGGATCAAATAGAGATCACATCAAGTCAGACCAAACCCAAAGGCGTTGTTTGGAGATTCAATCCATTGACGTTGTCAGTGTCACTTGAGGAACAATACCATTAAGATGTACCAAATGAACATTTAGATGTGCCTTTAAGAGAGCTTGAGCACATGCCTCGACGTTCAACAAACCTCACCCAAACAGTGTCGCCTAAGATTATCCTTACAAATCGTAGCCTCAGAGTTCGATTTAAGGTCGAGTTGAGTTCATAATTAAGTTCTCTTCAAAAGGGGATAATTTGATGATAGAGCTTGCTCAAGGATAGGCCTTTCACCTATGACGAGTAGTGGTTGGTGATCAGTTAGATGGCTTTACTTTACATTTGAGTGCCATCTTTTGGTCAACCAAACTACATTTTCTAGCTCCAGTAAGTCTATGAATAACAAGTAGAGCTCATTGTGTAACTCAAGTTTTTCTTGTTCTTGAAGACATAGGGTAACTTAATTTGAAATACTAGGATTCAGATCATTTCACGCGGTAGGGTGTAAGGTACGATGGGGTTGAGAGGTCAAGGTTGAAACTCATACCGAGTCCTATCTTCCTTGGAAAATAGGAGTGCTCCTGCTTTGGAGTTAGATGAGAAACTTCATCAATTATCTTTCCATTTGTCTAAATACTTCTTTTTCCACTTGTGGATGTGAGGTTCCAACTGCTGTTCTGTGAGGCAATTTACCAAGAATCAGTTCTCTGTTTGAATTTTCTTTTAGATGGGAAAGGCTTGCTTTACTAGAGAATACAATTCTAAGCATTGAATCCTACGAAGTGGGCATCTATTCTGTGGAAGTAGATGTCCTCCCCAACAAAGAAATTGGGCAGGTAAAAGTAGTACTTTTTTGGGGGTATCTGGGCAAAGAATTTAATCTTTAGAGAGAGCAAGAGACGGGACCATATAATGTCCTTTCGTATTGCTATTTGAGGAAGAAGGAACGAAAAAAAGGTCCATGTTTTTGCCTCGTCGAAAGAAACAATACTTGGGACAGGAAAGCTCACGATTTGGTGAGGCTCTCAAGTTCGGAAGAGAATGATGTTAGATCCCCCTCAAAAGTCACCAACCAGCAGTGAGGAAATTGACTGCACGAGTGTTGATTAGATAGGGAGAGATGGATAGGGGTGGTTGGCTTGAAGTGGGTCATCTGCAAGTATGCAGAATTTGTTGTCCACCAGTGGAGGAATTCGCGAGATTTGCCTATCTTCCCTTGGTGTCCCTCCCAAAGCAGGAGCGATTCGGCTTCGCCAAAGCCCTTCAAGGCCTTAAAGGCCCTTCAACATATACAAATGACGTCGGGCAAATTTTTTTTTGAAGAGTTTTGGAGAAATCCAATTACATTTTCAAAGGCTTCTTCTAGGCCTTCGGCTCAAGGCAGATTTGGAGGTGCTTTGAAATGCTGCCTTTTCCGAAATGCAAATAGAATTTTTTTTTTCTTTTCAATTTTACATTTGATATACTTCCATAATTACGAAAATGTTCTTAAAAACCCTAAAGTTGCCGGCGAGCCACCGCCAGCCTTGCGATTGCTTTGGGTCACAACCTGAGGCAAGGTTGATAGTTGATTCGGCTCGCGACAGTTCAATTTCATGGAAAAAGTTTGGATTTAAAAAAAAAAAAAAAGAATAAGCAAAAATCATTTACAAAATGTAATTTTTTCTAAACAGCATGTAAATCAAAGTTACTTCTAAACGGCATTTAAATTAAAGTTACTTCCCTATGCTATTCATTTTGACAAATCCATTTTTAAAATCCTTTACATTTTCCTAAAAAGTTGTCCATCAAAATTGAACCAAATGCATCCTAATGCATCATCAATGTTGCATTTGATTTCCTCTAAAGGTAAAAAGATTGCCAAAAAGTGAAATCGTGATTTAGGTAAGAGCTAAGGGCATAAAGATGTTGTACCCGTTCGACTCATTTGTTCTTCAAAGTCGCACAACACAATCAGAGTCACGCCATATTAGCAAGTACGACCTGAAATGCGATCGCTCATCACTTTCACACGATCAACTACCTTATAGTAGGTTATCGACTTACCCAAACTCTGACACCGAAACTGATGACGTGTCGATGCCCTATGTTTACCTCAATTTGCTAGCTATTTGCCAACTTCTGGCAGTCACCATAGAACGATACCTGCATTCTATCTTGATAGACGGCGATAGTTCCTAGGTCGAAACTTTACTATCCTACCGTCACTTAGCATGTGCACAGATTGGCCAGCACCTCACACAGCTCTCTCTTGACTACCGAGGAAAAATTCTCTGCATCTCGACAACAATGAGCTGGGGGAAGGCGTTAGATCATAGAAAATATAGATTCATCAAATATGCCACGAGAAAACTTCTTAAAATATGCCATTTCAAGGCTTTTACCAGGCAAGCTTGATTGACTGGTTTGGACACTAACAAATGCAAGGCTAAAGAACTTCATTATTGCTAGAAACGCTGATTTAAAGTATGATACAATTTACATTATCTGGCAATTGAATGAGGTATGGGAAAGCTAGAGAAATGTCATCTGACTGATACCTGCAAAATTTAAACGCGACATGTGGGAAGAAAAACTGAGATTTCTCGGGCCATACATGCTACGTTATAAATACCCAGAGCAGCCATGCATTCAATATGAGGACCCCGTCAACAGACGTCTGATCCTTGATCCATTAACACATGGGTCATGGGCCTCCTGGCATGCACGGTTCATCACGATCTTCAAAAGCACCCTTAACTAAGCAATTGCCTGGATTATCCCCTTCCAAGATGTGACAGCTACCGCGTGTGTTCCGGGCATCAAGCACCATACAGCGCATGGCCATAATGACTAGAACCAAATCTTTGTGCTTATCTTAGTCATCAAACCATAACGCCCTTGTCAACATGAGATATTTTCACCTTATCATCTCATGCAGCACCTTAAATTTCTCTGCTGTTGTGTTATGGTGTCCGCTTTCATACACCTCAACTAAGGATCCCAAGGCCTTGGATATAATCTCTTTCTTTTGGTTCTCAACTGAAATATCTTCAACCTCAAAATGACTCCTTGTCTCCTTCAAGGATGAGCATAGTGCCTTCAACCATTCCTCTAAGAAAGAGGCTTTCTAGAAACAGAACAGATATCAGAGAGGATTCCATCAAGGAAAAAGGAGGACTTCAAAAATGAATAATAGGACGCTCACTTTCACTAGAAAATCTTTCAAAGGTTGGTGATCTGTACTCCAGACAAGGCTGATAACGTGTAGCATTGAGAAGGTCAACTGCAGAAGATAAAGGGACAATAAATAAGAATATGCAACAGAAGATACAAAAAAAGAAAACCAAATAAACTTGCTATAAGTACTAGCCTACTGGAAAGTCCAGAAGATTTTATCAAATTTGCCAAAACCAATATTATGCACATGTTTAAAAATAAAGTGCAATGGCATAAGAAGATCCATACAACAACCCTACACAGCAAGAAATGATCCATTTATCATTGCCATTACTGCTATTGCTGCTGTAAATCAAATTTTATGCAAACTTCTAGTATCCTACTCTTGATCTTCTTACTTTTTAAACTAAGCTTACCACAGGTGCAACAACAAAAGATATGCAACCGAATAAAGGAGAGGTTCTTGCTTTTGCTCTGACATTCTATTTCAAAAAAATTAAAAAAAAAAAAAGAAGAAATGTTCAATAACCAAACTGCATAAGAGGCACAAGCTGGACTCCAGCTATCAAGTTGTGCTCTAGGTTTCAACTGAAAAGAAATATTAGAGATGCTAAAAAGTCAACATTTTACAGCATGAAAAGTATGGTTATATCTGTTAGAACATCAACCAAAAAACTTAACCCATTAGGTGGATGGAGACCACATATATATAAGGCACATTCGCATATTTAAGCTATGTGGGATTATACTTCCACATCCCTCGCATGTAAGCAGCTTGCTTAGACGTGCTCAGTTTGGCTTGGCTATTGTGGAATAGGCACAACCCCTATTTTACGGCAGCAGGATATTGTGAATCTTTTACAAGTGATGAGTTTGAGAGGGAAGTGTTAGGGTCTGATACCATGTGAAATTTGATGGAATCACAGCCAACTATTCTAAAAGTCTAAGCTTTTGAGTTGGAATTTCTAACATGGTATCAAAGCCAGTGCTATCCCTTTTGCAAATGTGCATGATCAATTGATAATGTGTTCACTTGCTGCTCGTAATCGATGAGCGTGCATGTGAGAGAGGTCTTGAAGTATTTTCCCATATTGCTTGACAACTGGTCCTAAATGCTCTATATATTCATGTGGTCTCCCTTGACCTATTAACTTAAACTTTTAGAATAGTTAGTAGTGATCCCACAAAATATCATAACATAAACAACCCAAAATTTTAAAGTTATAATATGAAGGGTGGCTATATGTACATACGATACATTATAAGTGATGTGCAATTCAACTTGGCAGTATTTTACCCGTATCATCAGTCAAATACTTTGAGTGAAAGTCACAGAAGTAACATGTCAAAGGCATCTTCTTTTACAAAGTAAGGCACCAAAATGAGGAAATAAGATGGAATGTTACCCAACCTGCTTCTCAAGTGCAACTCTATACTTGAAACTAGAGGGGTTTGCTACTTGATCCGAGCCAAGATTCTCAAGCACATGCTCCAACCCTTGGACCACATCTGAGAAGGATCTACCATAATCTGCATCAAGCAAAAGAGCGAACGTGGTATTAGAAGAAATACAATATTGTGCAAAGCCTTTGATGTGCTTAAAATAAAGGGTTTCTTCCTCCTATTCTTCAAGTACAAAAAATAAGAAAATGGATCGGCATTCTTGTGGACCCATGGAAAGTCAAGATGTTGGAAGGCCATGAAAAGCATGGATCAGAGAACTAATTTGATCCAGCACCAACTCATAGACACTAATTTCCGGCATGATTGGCTGATAACTCTTAGTTATTACTTGATATCAGATTGTATTTTTTATAGTTGGTCAGCAGGTTTTATTTTTTCAATGCCTATCAAGATCTCTTCCAAGATGCAAAGCCACATGGTAGCATCTCATGGTATACCTGCTTAAAAAGACAACAAGGATGATACCCTAAAACTGCTAAACAACTATCATTCTTTCTGTGCAAAACAGAAACTCTTAATCCTGACTAACCTATGCTATCACTTCACATATAAGTCTGAAAAATCCCAAATTAAGAATAGTTTAGCTAACTATCGAGTAAGTTAGGTTTTCCATGCTATTGCAATCAATCTGTACTAAATCAAATTCTCTTTTGTTTCATGCTGGATCAGTTTTCGGCTCGCATCTCTCTCCTCTTTTCCATTTCACTTCATCTTATCCAGGACAGAAAGCACATTACTTGTAGAATAAGTAATAACAAATTAACATGTTGCGCTAAAAGTGACCATACATAGACCACTTACTAAGTCCACCAAAACAATACTTTTAAATTGAACAAAGAAACTGCAACCGGTACTCACAACATTTTGATGCTGGAACAGCTAGAGCAGCAGCAGCTTGTATCCTGATCTTGAAGTTAGAAGAATCACGTAGAAGTAATAAAAGAATACTGAAAACCGATGGAGCCCTGCAATAAAAATGAAGGTGCAGAACCTATTACATTGAGAATGTCCATACAATAGTAAGTATTGTCAGAGAAAGAGAGACACATGCAGTGAGGCACAATATATTAGCAACAGAAAATCAAGAGAAGAGGAGAGGGAACAATGAGTTGAGAAAAAACAGGAAACCATCAAATGCAAATAAGTTTGTCAGGATAGAAAACCATTGAACAATGCGTGAGACTGAACGATGAAATGAAATGTGAGGCAAATTTAACAGGACATACCAATCCTCATCTCTCAGCTGCAGTGTCTCATTACGAAATAAATTACTCAACGCATGACAAACATTCCATTGGACCTGTTAAAGAACTTCAATTTAGACAATATTCAGGAATCAACACTAACTACAAAAGAACGACCAGAGAGGTTATCCCCCATGCACCTTAACGTTCCCTGTCGTCACACAGGAAAGAAAAGCCTGGACCATCCTTCCTAACATATCAGAACCTCCACAAGAAGCTGCACCGGACAATTGTCTCTGATTCTGCAGATAGACGGTCATTGGATGTCCCTCAGAGCTGCTAGTCCTAGATGAACTTGTACATTCTGCACGCCTCTCATGATCACCAGGTAAGCTTGTACACTTGACAAATCGGGAAAGACTCCCAAGAGCCCGTACAGCATTTGACTTTACCTAGAGAGGAGATCAGAGGACGAGAAAGAAAAGCCTCGAGTGAACAGAGTAGCAGGCTAACAGGAGCTCCTCTGGGAAAATGAGAATTTTTTCAACTATAGAAACCTTTTTTACTTCAAAAGTTATACTTATCAGTTGCAAGTTGCTAGGCCTAGATTAAGATGACATCACAGAAAGCTAGCCAAACAACACGCTTGAGCTCTAAAATTTGAAGATAGTATGAATGGGAAAATGCTTTGGGACAAATCCCTTGTGCTTCCACAAGTCAAATAAAATCAACAATAAATGGACATGTAGTTGGACAAATATCATTACCTAGTGTGAAAAAAAAAATATACTCATCAAACCAGTTGATTCAAAGTCCAGTAAAGTCTGCTTATTTTCTTAATTGCCTTATATCATTAAGATCTTATTTGGAGGAAGAATAGGTCATTCTTTAATGAACCAAAAACCAACATTCAAATTAGTCACCTTTCAGTATTTTAATCTAACCAATTCCAACATTATCTTAGGTACACTTCTTTCAAAGAGTATCATTGCATAGTATGACCCCACCTGTTCATGGAATAATGATATCCTTTAAAATCCCAATCCTCGTGCACAATAATCTAATTACCAAACCTAAATATATCATGTATACACAAGCCTATTATTGACAAATAGAGCCTTTCTCAAAGCCAAGTGGCATTTTGCAGTCATTATGCATTTTTTGAATTCATCTAATTGGATCCATAAGCAGCAAATCTTACCCTTGAATAAGATCGATACAAGCAAAAGCCAACATATTATGTTTTTATAATCTCATTACTGCTTAATTTCCCCCTCTCCTTTTTTGATGGGAGAAGAATAGCAAGAGTGCCATAACTTTTTTTTTTGCTCACTCGAGTACCATATCGAAGTAAAATCGATCATTTGAGTGCTGATTTCAGCAAATCATCCTACATAGATTCTTTTAATAATTTCTCATCCGATGTGGAATTTTTTTTTTAAAAAAATTTTGTTTTTGTTTTCTGTTTTTCTTTTTCTTTTTTCTTTTTTCTTTTTTTTCTGGGCCGGTGCCGGCCACAAAACCCTCACCTAGTTGGGAGAGGGCCACCTCCCCCTCGGCCGTGAAGGCCTTGGGCGAGGCCACCTCACCTAGATCTGGCAATTCGCAATGGCCTTGCCCAGGGCCTTCCTGATTGAAGGCAAGGCGGCCCTTGCCCAATCTACACAAGGGTTTCACGGCCAGCAACAGTCACTAGTGACCCTCGCTAGCCCTAAAGAAAGGGAAAAAAAAGAAAAGAAAAAGGAAATATAAAAAATTCAAAAAATATTTTAAAAATATTAAAAAAATTGTTGACGTCAGCACTAACAAAGCCATGTAGGACGACTGATTGCCATATTGGAATTTCTGGCTTAGCAAATCGCCGATAGCACTCAAGTGATTAATTTTTCAAATTTGTTGCACTCAAGTGAGCGAAGAAAAAGTTATGGCACTCTTACTATTCTTACCCCTTTTCTGACATATACATAGTACTAATTAGTTTCCTCCAAAACTAACAAGTTATAAATGGTGAGGTGGCAGAAGATCTTTTCCTTTCTAACAAACCAGTTCACCCCCAGACATGGTAAAGGAGTTGGAAAATCCACAGGTTCCTGCTTCTATAAATGACATAAAGCTGAAGGAACCCCCCTCCCCCAACCTGAACTTTCCTGACAATTAAGTGCACAGAATTATCATGTTTATCATGTCTATCCTTTCTTTTCCTTTCCTCTTTCCTTCTGTTTGAGAGAGAGAGAGGCACCTTCTAATTGATACATCATTCGGTTAGGACTTGTTTGGGGTTTTGAGGCAACTTATTTTAAGTCAATAAATAGATGGGGACACTCTTGCCAAAACATGAAAAAGATAAATGAAATGGCTCAAAATTCTGAAAACTTTGTCAATATGTACGTATTTAGAGGAACTTAATAGTTCACTGTTAAAACGAGTCAAAGCCAAAATCATACAAGTGAAAAGTACAAGCAAAAAGCATTAGACTACTCCAAAAACATGCAATGCTGGCGAGAATATAGGACCCATATGTGACTACTATATCAAATAAACCCAAAAGCACACCATCATCAACCCAGCATACAGAGATTCATGTTCATATACTTCATCATGGACCTGGAACAAAGTGCAAAAAATGGCTTGTAGAAAATGTTTTGAGTCAATATCACACTTACCTTGTCTCCATCATTGGTTAAACGCAAAGCACACTCAACTAAGAAGGCCAAACGTCGATCACATTTCTCCAATTCTACAGGACAAAAGATTAAAATAATTATAAATAGGTGAACACCATCCATTTAAGAAAAAGATTCTTATGCCTTTTAGATTAACCTAGAAGCTCCATTTGGTGCATGTCACCGAAACAGTGACGGAGAGAATCACATATGTTTGCCAAGGCCCAACAGGCTGTCACACGCACCTGAAACATATACTCATGATTAATCCCACCTCAAAAAAATCCTAAAACACCACAAGCGAAACAAAAGAGTACCGAAACTATGGAATCATGGGTGTTAACTTCCACAGCATGAATCAACTTGTCAACAATCTCTGCACTACAAAGATTAACTTCTTAGTAGATATTATTTTATGCATGTCCTTCTTCAATATGATACTAACTACCGCCAGATTTTGATCCTTATTATAGCCAGTTGTTTGACTACCTCTGAGAAACTTCTGGAAAACATGCAATCACACCAATGGCTCGACAAGCAGCAGACCTGACAGAAGGTACAGCATCTTCCAAAGCAGCATTTATCTACAGTTTTCAAAGGTCAATCGACATTCAATAGGGAACAACAATGCTGGTGTTCATGAGCAAACGAAGAGAAATGTTAGGCTTAAAAATTTGATTAGAGAACCTACTGTAGAAGACAGAATGAAATCCTGTTTGAGCTTTGGCAGCGAATTGAATGCCGAGGAAGTTACACCAGCAAAAGAAGTGACGGATGCTGTTCTCACCTAGCAGACCCAAAAACAAAAACAAGGAGCAAGAGAGAGATAGAGAGAGAGCTTCAGTTAAGAAAATTGCATTCTAAATGTCAACAGCTTCTCCTAACTATTTAAATGAGAGGGGAAAAAAAAGATATAAGTCGTAAATAGAGAAACAGCTAAATGTGGCTTTTATGCCTAAAATGATGTCCAATTAACATCTTATCAGTAATTACTGCACTGATAGAAATCACTGTGTTTTGACAAAAAACTTAGTCAACTACAAACACATACATCTTGTCTTATATTAAGTAAGCAAGTCTTTTGGTACTGTGGTGGGAGCTATTTCAGCAAATACTATTATGTAGAAGAGCGTTTGCTTCCTTTCTCAACAAACAGTGATTCTGACGGACAAACAAAAGCAGAAGGTACTTTTCAAAGGTTACTTATACTATGATCAATGTACATTTGGGGATGAGTAGTCAACCAACCAGTGAAGAAGTGTGCCACAAGGTCAGCGGCAAACATTTCTCAATTGCCTCACACCACTGCTCACTTCCTGTATGACTTGCTTCAGAATTGTCTCTGGAATTATCTGGGCTTTCTATAATATACGATGGGGCAGATGAGATCTTCTTCATCCTCACGAAGTCAGATGCAAAAGGGCTATCAATTAATCTATCATCACATAGATCTTCAGTTCCTCTAAATCCACAAATTGCTCGAAGACATTCATCCAAAACCTGACGATTGGATTATAAAGTTAACATAAAATAAATAAATAAATAAAAAGAAAAAGAAAAAACTCAAATTTGGTTTGACTTGAACACATGAAAAGTATTAACTATGCTGCTTGTCTGTAGTAAGTGTCAATTTTACCTATATATTGCATTGCTTAAAATGGTTCTTTTAAGTTGAAAGATTATCAATGACAAGCAATATGGGATAAAAATAAAGTTAAGAGAGAAAGAAAGGAAGCAAAATCTGGAGACTAAAGCGATCTACCAATCTACCCAGAGAAATAGTTGCATAATCTACAAAAAAAAAAAAAAATGTATGGCATTTTTTTCCGAGAGGAGATAAAAGGTTGAAATACCACACAAATAGAGCCTTAGAACACATTTTGATGTTATTTTTAAAAGGCAGTGCGAGATTTAACCCAGATCAGCCATGCACCAGATTCTTTGAACCCTTCGTGACAATAGTATACATGGGTCATCAAGCAAGAACATTGCCTAAAAGAATTCAATTAAAGACTACCATAAGCATTATCTCCTATATAGTTGGATAACCTTCCATTTTAAAGGTTCTCTGCGCTTTTAAAAAAGGAACAAGAAAAAAGTTAACTACAAAATACTTAATTGTATTAGTGGTCAACTGATTCAGACACAGTAAGACAGCCACTCGAAAAACCAAAAGTAACAAAACACCATTGGTTGGATCGAAGAGTATTGGTGCACGAAGTTCCAGCAATGCGTGGGGTCTGGGGAAGAGTCGGACCGCTTTGGATCCATGAGTAGTAACAGCAAAAAGACCACGACTGCAAGTGGTTATGCTATATAGCAGTAGTGCTGGTGTCATTACTAGCACCGGAACAAACTACAGAATGTGGAAGGAGGGTAAAATATTTCACACCTTGACAGCCGCTGCAATGACTTTCTCCCCAAGGACCCCACATATATTTCCACTTTGTCCTCTGGATGCACTCCTAGGGAACTCACCAATTCCGAGGTTAACATAAATGACTGAGAAAACTTGTTGCCAGCACCCTAGCATTATGCTTGGGTAATTGTGTGATACAGCTCTAATACCCTGCAGCAAAAGTAAATGTAGAAGATTTTTCAGAATGACTCAACATCATGATATTGAGACTTTCAGATCATTCAATCAGAATTACAGTAGACAAGTATTTGAATGAGCACTCATAATTCCATTTTCTTTTTTTCATGAGTAATAGCGATTAAATATGAGGCACCAAGCAGGTACCAAGCCATGTACAGAAGGAACTAAAAGCCAAAGGGAGCTTGTTTACAACTTTTAATGTAAAGAATAAAATTATAAAGCAGATGTATGGGGCACTTGACCCCCAAAATAGGTTATTCAAAATGTCAAAAGCAACAGACCATTACTCCCTAAAGTCATGCTTGGATTCCCAAATGTGATATGGTGGGTTGGATTCTCTATAATGGTGTCAAAGCCAGGTTTCAATTTCATTGTTGCACTCCATTTCCTTAGTGTCTGGTTCTTATTCATCATATTCCCAGTAATTCATGTCCACATGTGTTCTTCATGTGATTTCATCCAGGGTTGCACATTGAGGGTGTTGACAGCATCTCAGCTCATTTGCATATGGGATTTAGTGGCCTTATGAGCACATACTCTCCCTCCTCCTAATTGCTTAACTTTTGGCTTAGAATTTCTAAAAGAATGGCTAAATTAGACAGGACAACATGATATGCCAAGACCTTCTATTGGCACCTCTGCAACTGTATACATATTTCCACATTCACTACATTCGTTGAAATATCAGATTTAACCATAAATAGACATGCTATAACTGCCTTGTCCCAGTTCCATCCTGATTTCTCAGAATACATAAACTAAAACATGTAGCTTATATATTTAAAAAAAAAAAAGAACACTACATCAGGTGGTCCATTGTCTATTATATTGTCAAACCAACTAAATTCCTCACGGTCACCATAATTAGCATACCTGGAGAGCCTCAAATCTTGTTGTCAGGTTCATAGGAGGCTTGGAATGCTTAAATAATGTAGACAGAACACCTAATTTCTTCTGGTTCTTTGAGAAACCTGAAGAACAAGATTGAGAGCCTCTCATGTACTCATAAGTGAAGAAAACATAATAAAGTCACTGAAGAAATAAAACAGATTAAAGTACATCTAGATTCCAAGTGGTAGGCATGCTCAAATTCAGTGAATACCACTAACCCTGCGACATTTCTCCAATGAGCATTTCTTGCACTGGCACTGAGGGGAATGAAGTTGACAGAGCTGCGGTCAAACAACTGATTGTAGCTGCCTGTCAAGAATAAAATTACAAAGGTTAAATATAAGCACATATTCTATATTCATAATTCAAAATTTAGTATGCTAACCAGAAGACTAGTTTGATCCATTTTGGATGAGAAGTCTTCTTCTATTCTGGCTTGTAGAGATTTAATAACAGTCAGCAACAACTCAGGAGGCATTCTCATATATCTGTAGAATGAACACCATCAATAACCATAATTATGTATCAATGGAGTGAGAAACAACAGGAAAGTACACACCTGGTCTAAAGCACTGGCCATGGGGAGATCATGGAATATTAATATCTTAAGTAGAGTAAAGGAAAATAGAACAATTTCCTAGCAAAGTGATCCTTACGGTGTGGATGATATCAAGAGCATAAGAATCTTGAACAAAGATCCCAGCAATCCACTATGAGTTTCACGCATGATTAGGTGGATGATTCCTGCCAATACAACAATAAACCACACTATTTAATTCAGATACTAGTAAAAAAATAATGGCTGCACTGTTGCAGGTTGCATGCGCTACCTCAGCCTGATATCAGCAATCTTCTACTCCTTCCAAGCTAAAGTACAGAGAAAGCAAATTTCTCTAGAAAATCACTAAAAAACCCTCTTCAAGTACCTCTATGAAGTTGCATTAAAATCTCGCCAAGGGAACTTGATAAGGATGTAAAAGATCCAAGCTTAGAGGAATCCCTGTATTCTGCGATCTGCATAAAAGCAGATGAAGGACCATCCAACACAACAGCCAGAGTGGTTGCAGCTGCTATACGCACCTAGACACAGGAAAAAATAGCTAAGAGCAACCACATGAAAGTTTTAATCATTATTGAACCAAAAATGGTAGAGACAATACAGAAAAATAATCCAAACAGTGGCTGATAACCTTAAGAAATGGTTCACCCATGTGACATAATACTAAAATAATTTCTCATAGAACATTCAGCAACTGATTGGATTACTATTTGGGTATCAATAAATCCGAAGTGGTCTGAAAGGAACTCATATAGAATTCTACAAGTACCTTCAAATAAGGATCGAACGACAAGCATGTCATCAGAGTAGGATCTAATTTCCTGTAGACAGAATAAGATCATGAAACAAGGACAAGGATACACAAGGTTCAATGACATGAGAAAATCAGTTCACTGTGAAGGAAAATGAATTGATCTCCCTACCTTGACTCTAGTGCATCACTGGTGGGTAGAATCATGGTCCACTGAGCTGTGAAAGATTTGTGATCAGCTTGACAAAGGTCCTTCTCACCAATTAGAGAAAAGAATCAATTAAAAAGGTTCTAATGAACACTCATAGTTTTCAGTCTGCAAAGACGATGAATATTAATTTTGATCAATTCATTTATATGGCCATTCTTCAGGCAGAGAAAATTGGAAAAGAAAAGAAAATTCCATTGCTGCAAAATATTACCACGCCTTAAGCACATACAAACCCAAGGAAACAATAGAAATTTTACAGTAACAAACTCAACCAGAATATCGGCCATGATAAGCTCAAACACAGAGGGATTTAATCTTTTCAGTCATATAGTCTAGCCAACCCTCTTCACCACATCAGGAAGAAGATGTCTCATCCAATCTTTAAGCCCAGAGACTAGACTGAACCAGACAGAGCCGGTTGCAACTCAAGTACCACATATGCCAGGAAAAAAGGTCCCAACAATTTGCAAAACTCATAACTAGAAAAAATTTAATTCAGTGTAAACTTGATAACTTGTTTACTTATGTTGTAAATGGAGAGGTATTCTGTTGTAAATAAGAAATAATTCTAATGAATTACACTCATGTCTTAATAACTATCTATATATTTAACCCAGACCTGGTTTTTGTCTCACTTTCTAGATATCTCCACCATCACACTTACATCAAAATAAATTTATCTATATATTTGATCCAGAGCTGGTTATTGTCTCAACACAAGTTTCTCAGAAGGCAAAGTAAGAAGTGAAAAACCCTAGATAGCAAAGCCGTATGCCACAATCATCAAAAGCCTTGCATGACACTTATCTTGTATTCAGCAAATTTGGAAGCAGAGAGTCATCTTGTTGTAAGATTACCTGGATGCAACGAATGGTGGCTATTCTGACCTTAGAGCTCTGTGTAACATTGCTTTCTCTTCCTAAGCTGTCACTATCGCTGTAATCTGAATCTGATGACATGAGCTCTATTGTGGAAGATTCATGATCTGATGAACTCTGTGAATCCAACATTTTAATGTGCATAGAGCGAGAACTGTCCTTTTTCCGTAAGTGCGGAGGCCTATATGGTTTACGATCTGCTTTTTGTTGTTGACCTAATCTTGAACCTGAGCTCCCAGAACTAGCTTCCTTCTCCTCCCAGCTAACAATTGGGGGATGATGTTGCAGTCTGCTACTTGTGAGACCATATATAAAAAATCCACGTAAAGCTGCTACAAAACCAGGTACCTGCAATGGATTTCTCAAGTTGAGCACATGCTGCATATATATATGTAAACATATCTAGCATAGGAATTAGTAATTGGGTCCAAAAAGATCCACTTACATGGTCAGAAAGGGAACACTTCGGTTCCACAAGAACCAAATGCAGACACTGAAGCAGAGAAGCATAAAACCTGCACAGAGGAGGTGCCAAACTTTCCTTCGGTAAGTAATCCAGTCACCAAAAAACTGGCAATCCTCCAGATTGCACGAAAAAGGTTATTCTCATTGAAGCACGTGTGCACATATGTGCATGAACAAGTGTGATGTGCTCGTATGTGAGAGGGAGAGAGAGAGAGAGAGAGAGAGAGAGAATAGTACTTGGACATGACATTGTCTTCCACAATCAGATTCATAGACGCCAAAGGATCCATCTCTTTCCGTATCACCTAATTAGTGACGAAAAAAAAAAACTTAGGTGGAGCATGCTTTCACAAACATAATGACCGCAAAAATTGGTATGCAAAGCATACCTTGATGACTGATTGCCAGATGTCAGGAGGAAACAAGGGACCAACTCTGGAGAAAGCTTCTCCAAGCATAGTAAATGCAAGAGTCTGAACTTCCCATAAACTGCTAAATCTAGGCGTTCTCTTCTCAGAAAAAGCAGCATGTATCTTATTGCCACTTCTATAAGATGAAGAAAGCAGTTTCACACGGGTGCGAGCAACATTGTGGCAAAGAAACTTCACTAGCTCCATATTCTCAGACAAAGATGATCTTCTGTGGAAGGCACCAATAAGGCATCTGAAAAGAACCAATGAGAAAATTAGAGTCGAGATATTATCCAGCAGACTTCAACCTTGCCAAAGGCAGGCAGAGAATGCTGACAAAATAAAGTGAGAATGACCTGATGCATATTTTCTTATATGCCACATTGTCCTACAATAATATTTAGGCATCTTTTACATGAAAGAATGCTTAGAGCATTCAGACAAGCTCTACTCATCCACTGACCTTAAAGTCTCTAAGCAGTCCATGATAGGCCTGATTCTAGCTGCATTGGCAAACTGCCCACCCTTCATTCCCTCTCCACCCACCAAAACTTCCATAGACTTATCAAAAGAATTGAGGATACTCATCCAAGAAGAGGGATTTATATCCAATGAAACACGTCGAGTAACATCATGAACCTGAAGGAATCAAATCAATTCAAAGAATTAGCCCATTCAGTGCCTCTGCAGTTTCCCATTCAATGGAGATGATAAGCTGGACCTAATGCATATAGATACAAATGGTCCAATGGGAGCAAGAATTTCCAGGAACATTTGGAACATTTCGTTTCTAAGTAGAAGAGACATTTTCAAGTAGTCTTCAATCGATTACGTATTAATCAATATTTGATTGATTGGTCTGAGGTTATCGACAAAAAAGATTTGTCTAAGTCACTTCGTTTCGTTTTGTCCAAGTTACTTCTCTTTTTGTCCAAGTTTCTTCTTTTTTGTCTAACTCACTTCCTTTTTCTTTGTGAGTTTCGGGAACACCCCATTCATAGGTCCGAGATCCACGTCTATGAATTGAAAGGTCCGAATGATTGACTCTGCAATCAGTTGTTAGAATCAATAGGTTTTCAAATCGTTCATTTGAAAAAATGGAAACCATTATTATTGGATGATCATGATACTTCCCAAAAATCTAAATTCTTGATCAATGGAGGAACAATATCACCATTTTTTTCAATAAGATACCAAAGTGCAGAAGAAAACCCATACCAAGTGACACAACTGAGTGTAGAAAGAGCCCCCATTTCCATGAACAAGATCCGCACTTGAAACCAATTCTATCAGAAATAGCACATCTGAGGTGACCTGACAGAAAAGCGAACAACAAAACAATCAACGCCCAAAATTAAATGATCACCAATCGAATTCAAAGCCGTCAACAATCTATAATGCAAAAACTGAACGATGACACAAAGCAAGAACTCCAAAAACGAGCCTCCTGCAACAATGACGTATCAATTCCAACACGTTGAGCATAACGGCAGTTACAAAAGGCCAAAAGCAGAGCAACTCTCATCGCAGAACGTGAAAAGACCTCGTGAGGCGGGAGGTTAGGAGCGGCAGCGACGAGAGCCGAGGGATTGGAGAAGATGAGGCCGTGGAGGAGATCCGCGAGGGAAGTTCTCGGAGGGCTCGTGAGCGTCTCGTCTCTCAGGGTCAGGAACCCCGTCCTCCATGACCTGATCGCCGCCGCCGACGGCGCGGCGGCGGCGGCGGCGGACGCGGACGCGGAGGTCCCCGCCATGCTTCAGCAGCCGCCGCCGCGAGCGAAACCTCGCATGCCGAGATTGTCAAAATCCAACCTGTCTATTGATTTGGAACGATGAAGTTTGCGGCGACGATGCCGGAGGCGGGCGGTGGCGAGTGCGCGTCGCCGTCGAGTCGGAATTCTCCGTGGTCCGCCGTCGATCGTCGAAGCCTGTCCCCAGTGAAACGCAATGGGATCGCGGCTTGTTCTCTGGAATTTTAGGAGAATGTCACTTTGGCCCCATCTAGTTTTCAGTTTTTTCAGTTCGCACGACAATTTGACAATATTTCTTGTTCCACCTTTCTGGCTAAAAAGTCTAGATAAACTTTCAATTTTCTTTTTCACTTAAGTTCCATTAGGCAAAAAATGAATGATCTAAAAAATATTTTCATAAAAATGATTACTTGTAATAGTGACACTGAAATCCAGACCAGCTATCTATCATTTTCCTGAACCCAGCCTAATATGCTAGGAGAAGGGTTTCACGAGAATCAAGACCGGAGGACCCGAGTTAAGGGTGGTCCGGACTCCCGTGGTTATCATTACCCTATATTACTGTTGGGGTTGACTCCGAGTTCAGAAGCAGTTTTAAGGACTTGCTTTTAGGTCTAACTAGCTAAAAAATTAGATAAACTTTCAATTTTCTTTTTCAGTTAAGTTCCATTAGGCAAAAAATGAATGATCTAAAAAATATTTTCATAAAAATGATCACTTGAATAGTGACACTGAAATCAGGTCCAAGTGCTAGAGACCTAGATGCAAGCGCCAAAGTTTGAACCTAACATCGATGGATTCAGCCGCAAACACTAAGATCCAAGGCCTATCCTCAAAGTAAGGGTGTCGATTGTTCGATTTGGTTCGAATATTTTAGGAAATTCGAACCGATAAGGTAAGCAACTAAACTGAACCAAATCGTGATTTGAATTGCAGTTTGATTTTTGGTTTTTTGGTTTTTGCCTTGTTTATAAGAATAAGAGGTGAGAAAAATGAGAGATTTTAAGTTGAGCTTTTAGTTTTTATTAAGAGATAACCTAAACCAAAAAAAAAAGTAACGATTATCTTTCCATTATCCGAACCGAAACTGAACTGAACTGAAAATGCATGAAATGTCAATTCAATTGGGTTTGGTTCGGTTCGATTCGATTTTTCAATTCGAATTTAACATCCCTACCTCAATGTACTTGAGTCTAGGCATTGGGGACCTAGTCCTAAGAGCGAAGGTTTGAGGCCTAACCTTAATAGACTCAGGCATGGCCGGTTGAGGTCCTGACCATAGGCCCGGCTTGATGGATATGAGCATGGGAGCTAGGGTCCTGACACAACCTCGAGGGATTCAAGCTTGGGCATCAAGGGACTTGGTATTGAGATTAATTTTGTTCTAATTTTTTGTTCATCATTTGATGTCACTATTGAGTTAGATAATTGCATTGTGGGGTATACTTGCTTGCCGCTGTTGTAATTCTCTCAACTAAACTTTTTAAAATATTCGATTTTCTTTCATTTATTTTTCTGGTTTTGATCCTAAGCCAAGGTGACTGTTGTGATTTCTCTAGCAACGACGGGTGTTTCTTAACCAAAAATATTTAGATGCTTAACCTGGAAACCTGAATAGCCATTTTTCTCACTAATATACGTTAATATTCTGGATTGATTTATTTTTTTGGTCTAAATTCTGAATTAATGAATAGGTGGACTATTTGGCTAAAGATGGAATAGAAGCTTTTTTGGGTGTGTTTGGAAACTTACCAAATAATAACTAATTCTATTCTTTTATTTTCGAGAATAGATTTAGAACAAAAATCAATTCGGTAAATTTTTTGCTCCAGGGAATAGATTTGGAACATAATTAAGAAATAAAATAAAAAAATTGTTTCTTCATTCTTGAGAACGATTCCAAAATCAAGTCAAATCAATTTTCTTTTTCTTTTTTCCTCTTCTTTTATTCTTGTTCTTCTTTCTTCTCTCTTATTCTTCCATCGCCGCCGGTCACCGGTGACTAAGGATTGAGGTCCCCTGCAAGCTCACTAGGCCAAGGCGAGGTCTAACAAGCTGTCGGAGACTTGCCCAGCCATTAGTGATCTGGTGAGGTTTGGCCAACCCTTGGCTAGGCAAACTTGGCCAACGAGGCATAGCCTAGCTAGGGACTGGTGACGCTCCAGCGGGGTCATCGGCCCTCATCTAGCAGATCGCCAGTCATCCCAAGGCCAATGATCGACCAACGCTTGTAGAAGAAGAGAAAGAAAAGAAAAAAGGAAAAAAAGTAATAAAATTATTAAGAAAATGGTTTGGATTAAAAATTTTGAGGATGATGTTAAACGCAATTCTATTATAGGAATCGAAATTTTATGCAGTTATTAAACATCTTCAAATGCTTAAAAATTATTCCCTTAAAATAGAATAAAAAGAATTATTTCTGATTAGAAACTATTTTCGAGAACAGAATGATTATCAAACACACTTTTTCTGTGGGGAAAAAACCTCATAACTTCTTATCACATATAAATAACAAGGTAAAATTTTTATTTCATCATAAAATTCTAGGAAAATTTGTCAGTACTCAATAAGTAAATTTAACATTTTTCGCAATTAATGTACTGATCAAGTCACAAACTTAATACGTGTAAGATCTGACTATATAATCTAAGTTTAGGTATGTAAAAGCAAAATTAATTTGTTACACCACTATAATAGTTATCGATTACTGGCCAGTGCATTATAAAAGTCTTGTAATTGAATAAGTCACTTTTTCCTCTGGTAGCGGGCCTCTTCTCTTTCGACCGCTTTGCATGAGAAAGGGTTCCAAAGCCAGATATCCAGGAGAGGGCATAAAGTCAGGCAATTTGGTTTCTAGTTGCCATTTTTTTTCCCTGAATGTAACCGAGGCTTATCATTTCATATAAAAACAAGCCTATAGAGTAAAAAGCATTAAAACACATAATCTCCCATAGAGGGGGTCACGGGTAAGAAACTTCATAACATGAAAGGGCCTTACATCTAAAGGCCTTTACAACTCAATCTGCTAGTCTATTTGAATCTCGAGGACAGCAAACCAACTCAAGACTCTCATAAAGGGCCAAGAAGCCTAAGCATTATGGAATAAGTGGCTCAACGTCCCAAGAGCAAAGAAAGGAATCTTGCAGGAAGCTTATCAAGATTGAGCTATATCAGTTTCCAGCACATATTTCTATCTAGATCGACTAGCAAAGTGATGAAGAGCATGGAGACAAGCAAGGGTTTCGAAATGAAGAGCGGAGGACACTCGAATTGGTTGTGCAGCTCCTTTGATCAATCTCCCTTCAAAATCGCCGCAAACAAAAGCAAAAACCCACTTCCATAGACCTTGGGAAATGCGATCCATCGATGTTGATCTTTAGCTTCCTGGTTGTGGTGGTCTCCACCTCGGAGGTAAATGCTTCGATGCACACTCTCCCTCCTTGTTACTTCTGTTCCACTTCGCATAGTTGTAGTGCATGGCAAGAGATGAGTCTACTATGCTTCTAGGACTAGGATTTTGGTGTTGGAAGACAAAGGTATTACGCTCAAGCCAAATATTCCGAAGAATTGCTACGATGAGCTCGAAGGGTAGGTTCTTTAAAGTCAGACCTACAGAGTTCAACAACCACTCCTCGGTTCTAGTCACATGTTGGTGAGAGAACTGAAAAAATGAATTCTAGACTAGACCAAACCTGTTTTGCCTCATCAAAGAGGAGGAAAAGATGTTCCACCGTTTCGGGTTCCTTTCAGCACAAGAGGCAGTGAGGCTCAAGTAAAAGCTTCCTTTTATACAAGTTAATCCTGGTTAGTAGAGCAATTTGGTAGACGCTCCATATGAGTAATTTGACTTTGGGGAGTGTTTTTAACTTCCAAATTTTGCCCCACAGAGAATTGGGAGTTTGGTAGGATGATGAATCTTGCTTGTTGTCTTGGTCAGTTTCAGTCTTTCAAAGTTGATTATAACCACTTTCAACAAAGTAGCACCTAGACTAATTTTTTGACCAAACTAGCTTGTCGTCTATTGAAATGATTGGTAGTGGAACTCTAGAATTTCATTAATGACTTGCTCATCAAAAAGGTTCCCCAATATTTGCTCTTTCCACTGTTGTTCTATTGAGTCTATCAGTTCAGCAACCATTTTGGGATCTTGTTGGTTATATGGCACA
The DNA here is from genome assembly GCA_014182575.1 of Eucalyptus decipiens. Classification (NCBI taxonomy): domain Eukaryota; kingdom Viridiplantae; phylum Streptophyta; class Magnoliopsida; order Myrtales; family Myrtaceae; genus Eucalyptus; species Eucalyptus decipiens. The sequence goes on along the minus strand of CM024612.1, from coordinate 41,936,545 downwards.
CCTAGTACACCCCTTTCCAACCATCTATCCTTTGTAATTCTAATTTTTGGCCATGACCCACTTTCCATCTCACCTCCTTCAAAACGGCTTCTCTACCCATTAGTCGGCTTTGCCAAGCATGCGAGAAGTCACACTTTGGGAAGTAACTTCCTTTTAGTACTTTGTACCATAAAGCATTTGGAGCTTGCAACACTCTCCAAGCTTGTTTTCCCAACATCACTCTGTTGAAAGTAAGAAAATCTCTAAAGCCCAAACTGCCTTTGTCTTTCCTTTTCTTTAAAGTATTCCATTTTTTTTCCAATGAAGGCTAGCTTTGGAGACATGTGCTTTCCACCAAAACGAAGCTATCTTCCTTTCTATGGCTTTGCAAATCGATAATGGAATTTTAAAAATAGACATCACATTTTGTGCAAAGCCTGTACCTTTGCTTTAATTAATATTTCTTTTCCAATCTGGGGATAAAATTCTCTTTCAGGCCTTCCAACTTTATGTTTACTCTTGCTAGCATCCATGTGAACATTTGCATTTTTGTTTGGCCCCAATCCAACAAGAGGCCCAAATACTTTCCAATTTTGTCAATCTCAAGAACACGCATCTCTTGGGCCCATGTTCCTTCTAAGTTGAGAAGGGCACCCTACACTAAAGAAGATACCTAATTTGTTTAGGTTGATTTCTTGACCTAATACGAAGTAATATTGATGAAGGATAAATGTTAAGTTTTGGCATTCTCTGACATTTCCATCCTTGAAGAAGTTGGAATCATTTGCAAACAGTAAATTGGAAAGCTTGGGCCAGTACTTGTTTAGTCTAATTCCTTTGAAGCTCCCTAAAACCTTGGCTCCCTAATTTGATAGCATCATAATAAAGTGCCTTCATTGGCGGTAGATAGATACAAGACAATATTCTTGTGGTACAAGAAGCCTTCACCAATTAAAAATCGGGAAGAGGAAAAATAGATTTCATGCCATTCTAAAGCTCTATATGAAGAAAGTTTATGATAGAGTCAAATGTGATTTCCTAGAAGCTTTAATGACAGATGGGTTTCAGGTTTCTTGGATTATGCAATGTGTCAAGTTTAATAAGGCATCGCTCCCTTTCTTTAAGTCCACGAGAGGTCTTCGCTAGGGGGACCCTTTGTCCCCATACTTATTCATTATTGTGGCAAATGCACTTTCCTGCTTCTAGTTGCCATTGAATTGCTTGCACTTATTATCACAATGAAGAGGCCGAGCAGTGTTGAGATGAACCCCATTTCATGTAGGAGCCTGCGTATTTAATAAGGATTACTCAGACACACACTTACCTATCAATAAAAGTGAAAAATAAAATTAAAACTACTATTTACTTATATACAGTGTAAAAAGGGAGCCTTTGCTTTTTTTTACCAACGAAGGCATATTAAATTATGAAAGGTAGTCTTTTACTTGGTTGTCCTACGCGCGACTAAAAATTTACTTTCGTGGACTAGATAAGTCGAAATAGTTGCTTCTCTCTTTGGTCTTTCCATAACTCAGATAGGATGAACTATGGATTTGATTCAAGCCAGATTATCGGACTAGTTTAGCCTATATGGCATAAGGATGAATGTTGCTGTATTTGCAATGGTCCAATAATTTGAAATGCCCCTACTGAAAATGGCCACAAAAGAAACTATTTTTCTTTTGGTTGTTGAATCTATTTTGATTGATCAATGTGTGATATTTCAAATCCTCGTTGCTAAACGAATCAAAGGAAAATCTTCGGTACTCGACCATGCAAGAGTAGTATACTAGGCCTTGGATAAACTGATAGATGTTTCAGACCTCCTTCCATATGCCTTCTTTCTAATTTTGCACACGAGAGGTCCAGACTAACGAGCAGCTTTCACATATACTAGGCCTTTAAAAAGGCAAGGCGATATAATATATATACCTTGGGAACAGGGAAAATCCAAAGTTTGCCTCCTTCAACTGCACAACCTAGTCTTCCGAAGTTGTAGTTTGGACGACGACGACGCTAATACAAAAGAAAATACCGCAATGCTCACCCATCTAGAAAACTGGAGCAAGTAGAAAAGAGGACCACGCAAGAAGGCCACCAAAAAGTCTCCACCAGTGTCAAAAGCATCTACTCTTTACGCAAAAGCCGAGGAAGAAGATGCTGCTGAAAAGCGAAAAAGACTTACTCAGATATACCAAATTCGCATCAGGAGGGGCGTACCCTGAAAATGAAGCTAGATTCCTTCCAAGGGCATGACAATGGATATAATGGCACCTGTCATTTTTGGATTTGTCGATGTAAAGACTGACAATAAAGATTGCGAAAAGTCAAGATGCTACAAAATTTCCTCCCTTGACGGCCTGGATTGGGTGAGGCCATCATGGCTCATGGACAACCCGACTCGATCCGATCTGATTCAATCCGAGCCCGACAAATAAGATCTAGATGATGATTGCCCTTTCTTCAGAATACGAATGAGGGAAGTTAAAGACATAAGCACATTCACATTGAAGAAATATAGGATGTGATCTAAACAGAGATTGATACATTTTCTTTATATTCATCTAAAGAGCACTCGGTTTCACCATGTTGTTACATACAGTGAACATTGAAAGAAGTGGGACCAATTTCATGACCCTTTTTGAGGTGCACGAACACAATGAGGACGTAGTTTCTTCATTCGGGTTTAGTCTTCGATGCATTTTTAAGAATATTATTTCATGATCCAATCGATTTCTTTGATTGATAAAAGCATGTTTTTTTTAATGCTTTGAAGTTCAAAACTTTTTAAGGAGCAGAGAGCATCTGGTTAAGCAATAAATAATTTTAAGAGGATTACGATGTCATAATGTTTGAATTCACATAAGGAGAGACAAATTATATTTAGAGCCAACTATGTTTGTAGATTTTCTCATAATCGGTGTCAATTGCTCTCTCTTCATCGACCACCAATTCAAGGTTGATGCGATAGCCATGTAACCTTTACGACACGAAAGTCAAATTGACTCGACCAAACAAAGCATGCATGCTCATGCGCTTATGCGCCCCGGGTGGTGCAGAGACGACAGTGTGTTTATCTTTGTTATTGAAGATGGCGAGTGATGGCATGGCTACTGCGGGTCACATATTGTTATGTTACGATTACAGTGAGAGAAGAGAGACATGGACCAGGCAGGTAGGGTGAGGAATCGGGCCAGATAGCATTTTCTTGCGTCAAGTGCATTCTGCGGGCGACCGAAAACTTTACGGATACAACGACGTCAGGCTGGGGTTTGGGCGGATCGGGGATTCGATATACCGTCCTTGCTTCCATCCCTAAACCATGTCGCACGTGTAGGATCTCAGCACATACCTATATGATATTTAACTTGCCCAGCGAATCTTCTCGAAAAAAATTTGGATGAGCGTGATGATACGTAGCCACATGGGGATCCATGGATGCCGATTCATGGCGATATCAAGATCATCAGGGAAAATTATCCCAAAAAAAAAAAAAATTACGTATGTGAATTTAATTCTAAACTTTTTAATTTGGCTAAGTTAATCATAAATATTCTCACAATTTCTCTAATGTAGCTTTTTTTTGCCAATTTTAATAGGAAATCGCTAATATGAATATCGACCATCCACAAGACTAATGCTAATGATGAACAATGTTTACATTTTTTTGAATTACTTAATTTTCTTGTTTTTTTTTTTTCTTTTTTCTCTCTATCTTTCTCTCTCTCTCTTTTAGGGCCTACAAGGGTCACCAAGCCTCAATGATGACTAGCAATCCTTGTCAACCACTAGGAGATGGCCACAAAGCTCGTTAGCCATGAGCAAAGGCAACCCTCACCCAGATTTGGCGAGGACCTAGACAAGGGCCACAACCCTCACCAACAATTGGCAAGGGCTTGTAGCTCCTTTTGTAGTGGCTAATGAGGGTCAGTGGAAGAAAATTGAAAAGAAAGAAAAGAAAAGAAACACAAATTATTCAAAAATAAATAACTTGATAAAATTACAAAAATCGTCCATCAACGTCAGCCGTCACTAACCATGTCAGATAGTCTACCGGTATTGACATTAGTGATTTTCGACCAAAAGAACTGCATTGACAAATTATCAAAAATGTTTAGAACTAAATTGACCAAATTGACATTCGTATAATAGGTTTAACATTTCTTTGGTGATTATCCTAACATCAAGGTGCAATTATTCTTTTGAGGAGGCAGTCAACCCGTATGCAAATTGGCTTAAGAACCTAGAAATTTCCGTTTGAACATTCTTCTGGATCCTACTTGAGATTTGAGCTTATTGTTGCTGGGGACAAGGTAGGTAGGTACCCGTGCTATTCGTCATTAATCTATAACCTGCCTTCGATACTGATGGAAGGAGGCGGATTTAATAGGAAATCCCAATCGCTCAGACCCAAACGGACACAAATTAGTAGCTTGTTTAGGAAAGCGGAATGGGTTTGGGGCATGTCGCTAAAAACTCCATAGGGTTTGAGAACGGATAGGGGTTTTAGAGTTAGCAAACTTGATATCCGATCCGATATGGAATCTATTAAGATACGGTAAAGGCATTTGGGATTTTTTTAAAGTTTCCCTACTGTGTTAAAACTTAAGGTCACTTCATTATAGACATTTACAAATGTGAAGAACAGAATTTAGTATAATATAATATATTTCAACGGCGGCCATAAGTTCACACGTAACTTCTAATTATTGTAAGACATGATTGTTGGATCTTAAATTCTTCCAAGCTTATGTCTCGGATATGTCTCAATTTAAATTAGAGATTACGACACACGAGTTGAATAAATATTTGGGTTTGCAAATTTGAGATAATTTATTATATATCTAACATGTAACTATCATTTGTAGTAATTTTTTTTTGGAGGGCCGGGTGTTCCTAAGTTAGGCGAGTTCGAGATATCATATCGAAACCTATAATCGGTTTGTGGCGGGTTTGGAGTGCAATAAGGATGATGTTAATGGAATGGCTTTGGAACGCCCCCTTTCCATATACCTTTCTTCGACCAAAAAGAATATAGAAAAGGAGAATAAAAAGTTTTAAGTAGATACTCATTCAAAGGAAAGAAAGGACATGTTTGTGCAGGAGGCTGGTGGCCCATCCACGCCCGGCATCAATCGCCCCTTCCCTTCACCAAGAAAACACTCCAACTAGTGGTAGTGTACTAAATGTGAAAGGGAATGGATGCCCCCCCAAGGATTCATTGTTCAGTTGCCCGCATCGTCGGGCAATAGTTAATGTTGCTCCCCCAATTTGCACACGGACAGACGGAGAGATGGCATGGCCCCGGTTTCTTCGGGGTTCGGCTTAGTCGACTCGTGGGTCCGAAGCTCCCACAAGATGCCAAGCTTGTCCTCCATACGATCATGACGCTGCGACTTCAATCATTCTTCACCACAGAAAGCTGCATGTGGAGACGTCTCTCGTTGGCTCTCTCTCTCTCTTCTGGACGCGAGATAGAGATAGACAGAGAGACAGAGGTATGGGGACATTAGGGCTCTCTGGAAGTGTCTACATCTTGCGATTTATGGAAATCATTCAGTAGGGGAGTCGTTTGTTTGGTGGGATGTTGACGACCCTAGTCATGTCCTTGTATTTTAACTCTTAACAGCTTATCCATCTCTCTCTCTCTCTCTCTCTCTCTCTATCTTTCTCTCTCTCTCTCATCTTCTGAAATTCGTCACCTCCACGTTCCATCATCGGCACAGAGTCATTTGCGGCCACTCGTTCCGGATTCAGCTTAGCATGATGCTGCTTGCTGAGGGCAACGATAGGTTTGCAAGCGAAAAACCGATGCGCAAAACCTGAGCTGATGCTGATCCCAGCGCTTTGTCGCTTGCTATAGCAATGCGTAGGTTCGCTATCCTATCAATCTTTGTAAACACATCCCGGTGCCATTCCAAACACAAAATCTGTCGGAAGCATGCGATTGATCTCTTTCCCATGACTCCACGAGCAGCATGTTTAGTCCACATCAGCTTGAAATCAAATGACTAAATTGTGAAAGTAAAAAATAGCTATTTGGCATGGTCATTATTAATCTTGAGAAATGATATAAGACTTGTATAAACTTTTATTATTTGGCTTTGATTTGAGATAACCTCATTTATTCAATATTTCTTGCCGAACACAACACCTCTCGTACAAATTAATAATCATGAATTCTTAGTTAGTATTGCCAAATGTAACTAAGTCGGTTAGATCTCGATATGAATTTAAAAACCCTAGCACGCATCGTTATCTCACTGCTATTGCGCTATACGTATGAGAAATTTTGTATCCGCGGCCATTAAAGCTACCTTCCATTTTACCTCTAAATTCTTAGGTCGGCAGAATCATACCTTCTTTTCTGCAAGATTCAAGGGAAATCACGTACTATCTTTATACAATTACACACCTGGCATATATAAAACAAAAAATGAATCAGGCATCTTTTTTGAAAGAACTCAATGCAACCTCTTTCCAGTAAAAAGTTATATATGCATCCGGGTCTTGTGAGCCCGCTCTATCTCGATCATCAAATCACGCAAGTACCGATGACCACATGGTAATTGACTTGTACATCCACAACATAAGATCTTTAATCAAATTATTTACAGGGAAAAGTTAAAGAGATGTAATTCGAATACTTGCTAATCCTTCTTAAATGTCTTTTGGAGATTCAAAATTTACTATTTAATAAATGACTTCACCAAGATATTTAGTTCTATCTATTTCCACTTTCAATTAACTTAACCGGTGATAATTATTAATAACTATGCTATCACTATTGAAAAATTAACATTACTTTAATTCGGTAACACACGCAAAAAGCAGAACAAAAATCCACCGCAAAAAGTGAGGCTTGAACCATCATCACAAAGGACTATTTTCGTGTCAATCCTGTCGATCATAAAGCCAAAAGATTAAAAACCAACCATTTCTTTTTGTAAAGTTCAAATAGTGCAAGCTTGTCCTTATCACCCTCTTCTAATTCTTTTCTTTCGTAAGGCTACAATCGACCCGCAAGTAATCAATCATACACCGGATAACTATCGAGATCCAAGAAATACAAGTATTGTATTATGCCGGAGAGAATCCGTATAAGCATTTATTTTCTTTTCTTCGTCCGAAAGGTTTTGCCCTCAATTGGGCCGTATGCATTTGTCGCTCCTAGAAATTATTACGTAGACTCGGTCTAAATAGCCGTAGACCGGATTCCATGCGGTATTCTTCCGGTTCTCTTTATATTAATCATCCCGGCCTTTGTTCCCACGCAATCTCTCTCTCCCTCAAACTCCAAAACCAACTTCCTTGGCACACAGACACGCTCAAGACCGGCAAAAATGCGGCCAGCACCGGAATCATCCGCCACCTCCCCGCCGGCGCCCCGAACTGCCCGCCACCTCGTGCCGCCGCAGCCCTTGCCGGCCACGACGTGCGACATCCCCAGCTGCCGATGGCACCCCTACTCCGCCTCGGGCGACTTTGAGGCCAACGCTGCCATGATCCTCATCGTCCTCCTCTGCGGCCTCATCTGCGCCCTCGCCCTCAACACTGCCATCCGCTGCTTCCTCGGCGGCGGCAGCGGCCGTGGCCGTGGCCGGCCAGCTGCAGCCCACCGTCGGCGGCCCCAGCAGGGACAGGAGGAGGAGGAGGAGGAGGAGGAGCAGCAGCAGCCCGAGCCCAAGCTCGGGGACTCCGACCTGATGGCGGCCCCGGCGGTGACCTACGCGCCGGGCGTGACGAAGCTGGCGGGGACGGAGGCGGAGTGTGCGATCTGCCTCACGGAGTTTGCCGAGGGGGACGGGATTAGAGTCCTGGGGACGTGCAGCCACGGGTTCCATGTGGAGTGCATCGAGAGGTGGCTGCGCTCGCACAAATCGTGCCCGACCTGCCGGAGCAGCTTGGTCGTGGACCGCCCCGGGAGCTCCGAGTCCGAGGGCGCCGACCATTGCCGCGAGAGTGCCGATCGGAGGGCGGGTTCCACCGGCGAGAGCCTGTCCGGAGGAGCCGCGAGCGTATGAAACTTTACTGGGAAAAGGCTCTGATCTGGCCAATTTTCTGAGTTTAAATCTGCCTAATTGATGTAAATATTGTTGAGTTACTCCATGAATTGAAATTAGAGAAGTTGCTCAGTAATTCTGCAGCAATTCTTGAACGTTAATGCAAAATATTCGAGCTAAATGTCGTCAACTTGACTATCAAAACGTGCCTACCGAAAATAATCGATAAAAAAAAAAAAAAAAAATAGTTCGGAAGATTGAACAGTGATAATAGTAATAATCAGTTAATTCTAGACTCTACGTTAAATAATATCGAACGCTAATGACGTGTGCTATTAATAAGCGGTCGATTTCAATTATTTCTCTAACCGAACTTAACTGAAAATTTACTAATCTTGGGCCAAAGTTATTGAAATGTCTTGTCCAGAAGCTCATAGTGGTGACATTTAATAAAAGTTAATTCTCAACCTTATTGCGACTAGAATTCGTGGGAAAGAAAAATTGATTTATAGATGGAATCAAATGCATAAAATTTACGGACAAAAGTAATCGGCTATCAACGAGAAGTCTTGAAATTTGTGATCATATAAATCATTGAAAGCGCCTAAAGTGGAAGTCAATCTCATTTATGATTATAGTGAAAATCAAGCATGGCGAAACCGACATGTTAGGGAAATGCCGTTGTAATTATTCTTTTTTTTCTGTAGGGAAATTAGCGACCTAACAAAATTATTTTATTTTTTCTGAAAAAAAAAAAAAAAATCGAGTTTATTCCCGAATACGATGTCGCTGGAGATGTCGCTGCGTGTCGCTCTCGTGGTCCCCCCAAGTTTCAATACTGAGGATGCCTCGGAAACTACAGGGCGATTTGTTAGCAAAAAATCGGGGGAAGAGCGGAAAACGACAGGGCGTACGACCGTTCGACGGTTACGGCGATGTCACGCCGAACCGCGGCTGCGCGGGTTTTGTTTCTTTCCGGATGGGGGGAATTTCCATGTGGTTTCTGGGCTTTCTTTTTTGATGCTCGGGTCTTTTCATTAATTTCATTAAAATTGGCACGACACGACACGCGCTTGTTAAATAATCGAATCTATTAACAAGTATTCTTAGAGCCCAATCTTTTCATGTCGATTTCCCGAATTCAAGCACCTTCGATGCCCTTTGTTAGGCTTTTTTTTTTGATACTTGGGTCTTTTCATTAATTTCATTAAGGCGCACGACACGCGTGACGCGCTTGTTAAATAATCGAATCTATTAACAAGTATTCTTAGAGCCAATCTTTTCATGTCGATTTCCGAATTCAAGCACCTTCGATGCCCTTTGTTAGGCTTTCTTTTTTTGATGCTTGGGTCTTTTCATTAATTTCATTAAGGTTGGCACGACACGTGACGCGCTTGTTAAATAATCGAATCTATTAACAAGTATTCTTAGAGCCAATCTTTTCATGTCGATTTCCCGAATTCAAGCACCTTTGATGCCCTTTGTTAGGCTTTCTTTTTTGATGCTTGGGTCTTTTCATTAATTTCATTAAGGTTGGCACGACACGTGACGCGCTTGTTAAATAATCGAATCTATTAACAAGTATTCTTAGAGCCAATCTTTTCATGTCGATTTCCCGAATTCAAGCACCTTCGATGCCCTTTGTTAGGCTTTCTTTTTTGATGCTTGGATCTTTTCATTAATTTCATTAAGGTTGGCATGACACGTGACGCGCTTGTTAAATAATCGAATCTATTAACAAGTATTCTTGGAGTCAATCTTTTCATGTCGATTTCCCGAATTCAAGTACCTTCGATGCCCTTTGTTATGTATACATACAACCGGCTTTATTTGGTTTGAACAGGGCCATTATTTTAGTTTGCAGAAGGGAACGAGGCAGAAATAAACCTACTGATAGGCAGCTGTGATGATTCAAGGTTTGCTCCTCATCGTCAAGGTCGCAAGTTCGAAACTCTAGGTACTAGCGTCTTAAATGGATGCCATAGTAGTGGGGTCATGTGTTAATTTCCCTCGAGGTACAAGAGCCCAGCCTTTTGGTGCTATCCGGGCACGAAGAGCCCGTGATGGAGTCATCAGTTATCATTTAAAAAAAAAAAAAAGGAGGCAGCAACAAATTAGATTGTTTCGTTTAAATAAAACGGATCGATAGATATGCATAGTCATTTGATAGGTAAATTTCGATTCGTTAGCAAGTGCCATTATAGGCACTTGTTAAGCAATCGAATAAGAAGAATTTTTTTTTTTATCTCTAATGCATAAAATTTCTTGTGTTATAGTGTATGTAATTCTCCGATCTAAGTATTTTTTTTTTTTTTTTTTTGGTTAAATATGATTGAGACGCAGTTAACAAGAACATTGAGGCACTTACCAACAAAGTTTAGTGTGGCGCAGTTCGGAAACCCCACCGTCCAAATATACTTTGACAATCAAACTAGACCAAACATGTATTATTCATTGAGACCATGCCGAACTGAACCGCTGCCAAAGAAATATATACATCTTTAGGATTAAGATGATTAGCTAAGAATTGCGAAACCATCCCTAGAATAAGAAAATCAAGCTTACACCGATCAGCATGAAATAGGCTGTTTTAAAGGTGGCCAAGGAATTTTGATTAGTGATAAGGTTGGGCATAAAGCCCGAAATTATAGGCGAGACTACGCTCACAAGCTTAAGAATAGTTTTATGGTATCAACGACCGCTAGCCACCTATGGCGGCGGCGGCGGCGGCGACAATGGCTCTTAGCCCATTTGTTCAGCCGCAATTCTCCGTGCAATAGCACTAGTCGAGAAGGCAAAGAGAGGATGCAAGGCACCTGATCTTCACTCTTAAAAATACCATTAGAAGCTGAAGAATGCTGAACAGACTAGGAGTACAAACAAAGAACCGGAGAAGGGATTCTAGACGCAACCAGGAATTTGCCAATACAACTCATCATCGATAGTCCGATACATCATTCAAGCACATCTGATTATGTATAAGCTCGTATTTACGAGTATGGCTTCATCCAAGCTCGAGATAAGGAAGACTATAGAAAGGGAAAGCCAAGCCAAACCAAACACAATAATTACCCAATCATCTGCAAATCCATCGTCGTAAGACACGAGCAAAAACTGCAAGCCGGAGAATAGCAAAAGACGTATCTAGAAGCACTTCCGGTGAACGATCGATGGCCCGGATTCGTCATACTCGGCCTTTGATATCCACATCTGCACAGAGCAAGTACCAGAAGAACACATCCAAATCATCATCTTCTTTTTTTCTTTACTAGGAGAAACTCATGAAGTCACAAATAAGCAAGCCATTAATGTCTGTCCTACTAGAAGCATTATTAAGTTGTAGATTAAACAAAGATGACGTTCACATCAAATAATAACTATATTTGAAATGAAAGAAGAAACGAATAGTGTAAGTCTGTGCAATGAAGTTACCTGTTGGAATGTGCTGAGGGAAGCTAATATTGAACCTCCAATCCAAACACTGTATTTTCTCTCTGGAGGAGCCACCACCTTGATTTTCATGCTGCTGGGTGCTAGAGCAGTGATCTCCTTGCTCATGCGATCTGCAATGCCAGGAAACATGGTGGAGCCACCACTAAGCACAATGTTCCCATATAGGTCTTTCCTTATATCGACATCGCACTTCATGATTGAATTATATGTGGTCTCGTGTATTCCAGGTGCTTCCATTCCGACGAGCGATGGTTGAAATAGAACCTCGGCACATCGGAAACGCTCTGCTCCGATTGTTATTACCTGGCCATCAGGTAACTCATAGTTTTTCTCAATTGATGAACTACTCTTAGCAGCTTCAACCTCCTGCTCATAATCAAGAGCCACGTAGGCAAGCTTCTCCTTTATGTCGCGGACAATTTCACGTTCAGCTGTTGTGGTGAATGAGTAACCTCTCTCCGTCAAAATCTTCATCAAAGCATCGGTTAAATCCCTTCCAGCAAGGTCAAGCCGAAGGATGGCATGGGGGAGTGCATAACCTTCGTAAATGGGAACTGTGTGACTGACTCCGTCACCAGAATCCAGCACGATACCTGATCGGGAAAAAAATATTAATAAAGTGACTTCCATGAGGAGCTAAACTATGAAGAAGTAAGCAGGCAAGTGGACGATAACACATGTAGCAACACCAAATTCACTTGCTGTTAATTGGATTATTTCTTGCTGCTGTGTTCAGTGTCAAGTAGTTACTCAATTGAGTAGCAATCTCAGAACCTCTTTTGATTTCCTCTCTTTTATATCTCAATTTCGTTTTATTTAAGATAGTTATTATATCGTTCTTGAATTGTGTTATCAAATTCATCAGGTCATGACAAGTGGAAGAATGACCAACTTCCTTAAGCAACAAAAACTTAAAAAGGTGAAAAGTTTGCAAGGTTATCAAACTACCAATAAGTATTCCATCATTAAGTGGAAGATAAGATTCTAATTCAGGAACACACCTGTAGTTCGACCACTGGCATAAAGGGAAAGCACAGCTTGAATGGCAACGTACATGGCGGGCACATTGAAAGTTTCAAACATGATCTGGGTCATCTTCTCCCTATTCGCCTTAGGATTGAGAGGTGCTTCGGTGAGGAGCACGGGATGTTCTTCAGGAGCCACGCGGAGCTCATTGTAGAAAGTGTGATGCCAAATTTTTTCCATATCATCCCAATTGCTAACAATACCATGTTCTATAGGATATTTCAGTGTAAGGATACCCCTTTTAGATTGCGCCTCATCCCCGACATAAGCATCCTTCTGCCCCATTCCTACCATGACACCGGTATGCCTTGGCCGACCTACAATGCTGGGGAAAACAGCCCTTGGTGCATCGTCTCCAGCAAAACCAGCCTAATTAAGTGTATAAGTTTGAGTTAGGAACATGACACCTTATGCAGATACTAAAATGGTTATGTGTGATGCAACTTGACTATCTCTTGCCTGACTCATTTAAACCCGTAGAACTTACAGCACCTAGAACTGATCAGGTGCTTTAGTTTGTATGCAAGGCCATATTGCGCACTATGTTATATACTCGAGGAGTTTGACCATTTCTCTTCATGACTTATATTGAACGAGTTTCATGGCGAGGAAACGGATCAGGTCATTCGACCTCTACACTTTTGATTTGATAGGACAGTAGGAGTAACAACTAGTATTAGAGAAGACTCATGACTCTAAACAACATGGCATGCATGTACCCAACAACATGACAAAGAGCAAGGTTTGGGCATAATTGAATGGCCTGAAGCAACCAGTGAAGACATTACTTACACAACAATAAGACTTCTTACCTTAACCATCCCAGTCCCATTATCAACAACAAGGGGCTGAATGTCCTCGTCTCCGCCATACTTTGGAAAAGCTCTGCAAACAAACAAAAGTCCAGTCAGATTAACCAATTGACTAAACATGCTTCAGTCCAAAATTAAGTGATAGTGCATACGCATACCAGGTAAGGGAGCCATCAGCCAAATTTTAAAAAGTGAATTCAAATTCAGTTTTTTCCTTTTTTAACTTTTAGAGGATGAATTATTTTTAGCAAAATTCAAATCTAAAATGACATCTTAAAAGCTTACTAGTCTAATGCATAGTTTAGACAGAGTCAACACTTTTACCAAGTCCAACAACTTCACACTCGAAATGCAACTACCCGTCATAAAAAAAAAAAAAAAAAAAAAACCCAAAAAGATAGAAATCCTGTTAATAGCGCCGTGGAAAAGTTAATATCACGTTTCCATCAGATTCTTGAACAATAAATCGGGAAGAAGCACTCTCTGAGGAGGTGGATCAAGATGGTAGCCTAGGCTGAATCCACCATTGTGCTGGAATTCTTAAAGCAGCAAAGCAACATTCATTCATTTTAGAGTTTTCCATAATATAATTTGGGTTTTTGGCCCAAACTTGATATAACTGTTGCCAATATTCAAGTTACAAAAGTGATTGAGTAATCTTGATAATGAAGTGAAGTCAACATGCCATGCCTACATAACTATGAATAACTGTCCCATTAACCGTCAACCAACGAGCATTGACCAGACCTATGAAACGGCCAGGTCTCCAGAGTGAATGAAACAACCACTTTCATCTTTATTATCTCATAAAAAATGAAGGGTGTCCAGGGAAGCCTAATTGTCAGGGTATGTATCCTGTGACATAGATCTTGACAAAGAATGCATGCACCTGCTCTTGGTTCCTCTCTCATATTCTTATAGCTCAAAGAAAAATTAGCAAGCAGTTCAGACAGTGGGAAGAAGCAATAAGGTACTAAATTAGTAACAATGTGCCGACTTTAGAAAATGATGAATCATTGGCTACAGATCATTGACCTGGAAGCTTGATTTAGTAAGACTTTTCTGCATGAATCAATGAATGCAGCTTTAACACGTTCGGATCTAATCAAACGGCTACTAATCAACCGATCAGGACTCGAACTCGAGTGGGCTATATACTGCATCACACGAATTGATCTGTCTGGTTCTAAACGACCGAGCACATCAAAAGGGATGCCCTTTCTCTCCTATCATTTTGCCCGATCACATTGAGAAGCGAGTAATAGTCCATAAAGCAACCGAGGAGAAGAGCACAAAAACTCATCCGTTCACAAGAGATTGGATTACCTTCTGTCTCTCTTCTCTAGGAAACCTCCTCACTCTCCCACTTCTTAAGCAAAAGTGAGAGAGAACAGAGACCTGCTACAACCTGCAGAAAAACCCAACAACCCAAGTCAACAGCAAATACCAATCGTCACCCGAAATTCGATTCCAACAATCAAAGAAGATGAGAACCAAAGCAGGGAACAACAATGGGAAGGAACGAACTTTGCTTCGGTTTTCGAGCTTTACCTGAGACCCAGAAGCAGAAGAAGGCGTGGGAATGGAATGAGGGAGATGGGTTTCGTAGAATTTGTGCAGAGAGTGGGAAAAAAGGAGGGGAAGAGACCACGAGTTACAGTTGGCAATGTGGGTGATTAGAGTTGCCTTTTTTCCTTTCGAAAAGAAAAGGGAATAAAAGAATCAGAGAGGAGAGAGAGAGGATGGAAGGAGAAAGGAAGAAGGAAGGCAAGGTGACCACACTGACAGAGGGAGGGAGGGGCATGGTGGTAGGCCTCATCGCCATGAAAGTGGGCGACACCTTTTGGAGCTGGAATCGAAATGTGCCTGATCCTTTCACTTTACTCCTCTCCTCCTTCCTTCCTTTCCTTCCTTTCTTGATTTTTATAATCTGCATACACACATACACACATACACACATACACACATTACATGTCGACCTGTGTTCCCGAGAGATGTGATGATAAGAGAGAAAACACCGCAAGAATATACCTCCCGTTCAGATGGGAAACGGGGTGAGTTCATGGTGCTACGGAAATCTTAGCTGCCAATATCAGTTTGTAGGCATCGAAAAAATCATCAGCACAATGCATGGTTTGCATATGCAAAGACTACTTTATATCCTAAAACCGTCATTGAATATACGATACAAGGTCCGAACGGGAAGTCCGACTCAAAAGGCCTGGCTTTCACCTTGAAGAACTTCTCCTATAAGAGAAAAATGGAAACGCGGGGAAGGGTAATCATTTAAAACGATGCGGGTTCTATTAATGAAGCTATAGACAGAGTAATTAATGTGGGTTGCAACTGTCTACGTCAGGAATATAATTCGAAGGGATTATGCTTTTAAAGAAGGTTGGTAAAACGATATCAGGAAAAAAACACAAGACCTGCATAATGCCCTTTTCAGAGTTTTGTAGAATAGTAGGATTATGAGTAAAATTTGCTTGGGGGTGGAAAAATTTTACGAGTTGCTAATTTGGAATTATAAAGGGAATGCATAAAAAGAGTCATCAACTCTGGTGATGATACAGGGAGGAGAAACTAGGGACTTCCATACATCAGTAGGATGAGATCAAAGTTGGACCTTAAGCTCATGCGTTTTCACTTTGGTAATGGACAAGCTCATCATGGATTTCCTTTTAACATTTTTCATTTTAATTGAACAAAAAGAATGACATAACTGCTTCGTCTGAATGTTATTGTAATAAGGTCTTGCTTATTGGTCTAGCGAATCTGATATCGCGTCATCCTCACCAGATCAATGTGTGCTAGAGCTTTAGATTGACGTTTGGGAAGGAATTCTTGATATAGGTTAGGTTGTTATTTGGGAAAATGTCACAAACGGTCCCTATACTTTTGCCTAATGTGCAATTTCGTCCCTGAACTTTCGATCGGCTCAATTTGATCCCTGAACTATTAATAAATGTCCAATCTAGTCCCTAAACTTTTGATCGGCTCAATTTGGTCATTGAACTATTCATAAATGTCGATCTAGTCCTTCGTTACTGTTTTTCCTTTTTTTAATTTTTAAAATTTTTTTGCTTTTCCTCTCTTCCCTCCGCCGGAGTCGGCGGAGGGAAGCCGGCATCCGGCGAGGGTTGCCCTCGCCGGCGTCGAGCAAGGGCCGTCCTCGCCGGTGTAGGCGGGGTTCCCTCGCGGATCCGGCGAGGAGCCCCTCGCCCCGGGTGCTCCCTCGCCGGCGTCGCGAGGGTGCTCCCTCGCCGGCGTCGGCGAGGGGCTCCTCGCCGGCGTCGGGCGAGGAGCTCGCCCTCGCGGGTGATCTCGCGGCGTCGAGCGAGGGGCCCCTCGCCCGGCGAGGAGCCGCCGGCGCCGGCGAGGGCTCCCTCCGGCAAGGGGATCCCTCGCCGGCATCGGGCAAGGGGCTCCCTCACCGGATCCGCGAGGGAGCCTCTCGCCCGACGCAGCTAGCGAGGAGCCCCTCGCTCGATGCCGGCGAGGGAGCACCCGGCGTCGGGCGAGGGTCGCTCTCGCCGGCATCGGGCGAGGGGCTCCCTTGCCAGGGGTGCTCCCTTGCCAGATCTGCGAGGGAGCCCCTCGCCCGACACTGGCGAGGGAGCTCCTCGCTCGACGCCGGCAAGGGAGCACCCCGGCGTCGGGCGACCCTCGCCGGACGCCGGCTTCCCTCCGCCGGTTTCGGCAGAGGGAAGAGAGAAAAAGCAAAAAAAAATTTAAAAAAATTAATAAAAAAGGAAAAACAATAACGAATGACTAGATCGGACATTTATGAATAGTTCAAGGACCGAATTAAGCCGATCAAAAGTTCAGGGACTAGATTGGACATTTATTAATAGTTTAGGGACCAAATTGAGCCGATCGAAAGTCCAGGGACGGAATTGCACATTAGGCAAAAGTATAGGGACCATTTGTGACATTTTCCCTTGTTATTTTGAACAATCAAAGTGCCAACTAGATACGAGCTCTTTGACTGCAGTTTGACTCAAATTTAATTTTTTCAAATTCAAATCCCAAAATTTAGTTCACTCTCATATCTCCACCTCGCACCGCTTATGTTTACTTTTCCATCTTTTGGCCTGGCATCATTTCAGATTCTAATTTGTTAATCCAAATTTTTAATTTTTTTTAATAAGCAAAATCCCATATTAAGGTGTCATGCCAGCGCCATTAGCCTCGTTTGCTGTCACGAAGAACGCTTTGATGGCTAAATTGGATGGAATTCTAGCGGAGGGTATTGCGACGGTGGTTGGTACCTGTTATACTTTATTGGTATATCCATGATGAGGTGCAATTAAGACGCATCGTTTCCGTTTTGATATATTATGATGGAGAGACAACATTTGAAAGGATATAAGGGAATCATATAAAAAAACTTCTGGAGATAACCATTGGAACGATTAGTAAAAAAGAACATCAGAAAGAAATTTTCTCTTCTTCTCCCCTTTCTATCAAAGAAGAAAATGTGTTACATTACTCCTTTATGAAAACAATCAACATTTATATTGTTGAAATTGGATATTTTCCTTGTGACTACATTCAGACCATCATGAAGTAATATTGTTCATCTGCAATTCAACATTTGTTATGGGTAAATTGTTCATTGCGTATTAGAAAGAAAGAGGTTAGTCGTTTTTCACCGACTTTCTTCCAACATTTGTATCAGAGCCGGGTTATGATTTATGCCTTGTTTTTCCATCGAATTTTCTTGTTTACCATTTGATATCAAGATCAAGAGAATGAACTTTACATTGTCCAGATGTTTATTGTTTGGAAATTGCAACATGAATTGTAGAAAACGAATTGAAGCGAAGAATGGGTTTAGAGGTCGCTTATATCCATACGGTTTTGGCCACTTTCCGAAATGTTGTTTCGGTCAAAATCAATTTTTGAACATACAGGTGAAAGTACTCGTCGAGACAAGTCAAATGGCCTGTCGAGTGCCTGTCGAAGGACGCTGGACACACCCACACACGCGACCAGAACCTATGGCGCATGGGTGCCACGCGTCAAATGCAGTGGGCATGCCCAGCGTGTGAGAGCCATGTGTGCATCGGCTAACCAACGTGTGTTGTCGTCATTCGCGACGTCATCCATAAATGATGGATGACGTCACCACTAGTGGCAGTTGGCCAACCAGCAACCGACTGACAATTCAACCCGACCCGAGGCCTAACTAGAGACTGAACCGTCAACCGGTTCAGCGGTCAAACCAGTTGTATAGGTCACCAATTGGACTGGTTGAATTGACCAGGAGCCTTAATGGCTCGTTGGCGCGTGCGTCACACACGCCGCACACTCAGGTGGCGTGTGTGGGCGCATGGGGGGTCCGTTTGGCGCATGTTCAACGACATTTGGATTGTATGGATGTGCTTTACACTATGGTATAATTATTTTATATTTTTCAGTTTTTTAAAAGTATAAAAATGTATACGAAACCCTAAATACACGCATTTTTGGGTATAAATGCATTGTTTATTCTTTTTTAGCCTTTATTTTTTTTTTTATGGTTTTGGAAATACAGAAGCTCGCCTACATGAGCAATATTTGAGAGAACAAGTAAAACTGAAGAGAAAAAGAGTCTTCATGAGGATGATAGACAGTCACTTTAAAGCAGAAATTTATGCTAACATCGGACAGTATACAGCTCTCTTCTTCTGCGGTTTTGGAACCAAAGACACGGTTTTTCAACTTTGTATATGTGATTCCCTTATCTACTTGACACTAGTCACTGAGATCTCCTGAGCATTACGATCGGCTACGCCTTTTTGGTTCTCTAGTTGTGCATCGTACAGGCTCTCCTTCCTTTTGCCCCAGAGCACACAGTACAGGCCCAGAACAATGATACAAACTCCTATTAGGCTGAGGAAAATGCAGGGACAAAGTTGAACTCTATGGTCATGCTGCGTCAGCATCAACAGAAATATCAGATATCATTTTATGATTTGTTTTACCTGCCCAGATGAAACTGCTCCTGAAAGGCTACAGCTGAAAATATCCCCACGAACGCGAGTTGTAACGGATTGAACATTGCCGCAAACACCGGCCCCTTATGACTTATGCACCATGTTTGTAGATAGTACACTAGCGCTGACATCACAATTCCCTGTGGAAGAATGGGCAAGATGAGTCGATTTAATTGGATAGTTGAAATTAAACCCACTTCAGGTCGAAATTCCTATAAAAATTCTTAAATATTGGCTCGATGTCGGAATTGAGTTGTCAATCAAGAAGCAGAAATTGAAAAGAATAGCAAAAGTAGTAAATAAAAAGGAAGAGAAGCCCAACTCAGGTTGAATTTACAATGAATAATATGTGATGATGTAAAATAGTATCCACTAGACTAGCTTACAGAGTAGATGATGGTCCAGAGCTGCGCATTCAACTCCAGCTTCCACAGGCTTTGATTTCGCGCGAAGAACAAGGAAAGGACAGAAGATTGCAGCGATGCGAAGAAGCAAATCAAAGTAGTGAGGGACAATTGAGCTGGATAGGCTTTGTACAGGACAGCCTACAATCACGTAACCCGCTAAATTTTTAATTGCATCTTCCTTCATACTAAGTAATCTGTATCACTAGAAGCTCAACAACAGCAGAGTCACCTGGATAATAAGCCATGCACTCCATATGACGTAACTGGTCAGGATAAGCAAAGAACCTTTGATCCAGTTTTCCTTTCCATGCGTCAAGACATCAGAACCTTTGCTGGTGTCATCAAGACTTATCAGTGGCCTCTTCAGAAGGCTTCTTATCAAGTACCCTCCCTTCCAGAAGGTAAATGTGAGAGACCCGCCAACGCAGATAAGCGTGCCAACAATTTTAGCTCGGCCGCCAGCATTCTTGATGCTGAGTTTCTCCATCCTGAATCAAGAACACAAGCCCAAAAGGTATATCTCAGTACCTAATACAAAAATGGGCAAATCGTGACCGTTTCTTTGCATTGTGAAATATGGTGTTACTTGAGCATAACCGCAATGAGAAACG
Organism: Eucalyptus decipiens; assembly: GCA_014182575.1. Lineage (NCBI taxonomy): Eukaryota > Viridiplantae > Streptophyta > Magnoliopsida > Myrtales > Myrtaceae > Eucalyptus > Eucalyptus decipiens. The sequence goes on along the minus strand of CM024612.1, from coordinate 41,916,273 downwards.
TTAAGCAAGGGATGACATTTCCCAAGGCGCTCACGACGGTTGCAGAAGTGTACGCCAAACCAGCATAGTACACGTTGAGAAAAACGGTGGTGCCAAGGGAGGAGAGCACGAAGATTTTGGCCATGACCTTGATCGAGAGCGGAGGGCGCTGCCTCCTAGTTTGTCCAACCACAGTTTACCATGTCAATAAAGTGCGAAAAACAGGAGATGTGTCTAACAAGACTGCGGATTCTTTACCTTTCAAGCACATAAGCGAAAGGGCCTAATAATAACACGGCAATCAAATGGCGATAAACAATGAA